>CM057819.1:62797026-63997026 GCA_030067965.1 Latrodectus elegans
CTTCTAGGGAATAGACATTCAATTCTTAGGAAAACTAAGAATTTAAATTATTCATAATCGTTCTCAATAACTTTTTTATTTTGTAAGCCTAAGCATATGTAACAATATAATTTATTTCTTGTTGAAAAACGTCTTTTTAAAATTACATTTTCAGTTTTCCAGATGGATTAGTATTTTTCATAATATATAGTAGAACGACACTTATTTTGGGACGGATTTTACACTCCTATAAAAAATTTTTAAATTGTTTCTTAATAAAATAGCCTTTAAAGGTTTTATATTTAAATAAATAGAAATTTGAGATAATTAAATTCGTCAAATGTAATTGTATTTTTAATATTTTGAAGCAAAAGAAGCAATTTAATGTACCTGAAGAGGATAAGTTGTTATTAATATATAGATTAGAGAAAATACAAGTAAAGTTTAAGTTAAAAAATGCTTAATTTTAAGTATAACGCTTAAATATTCACATGTTGAGTTTATTAAACATTAGATTTTGATCTGATCACAGTAACATTTAAATTACAAATAATGTAAATTTTATTTTAGGAATAAAAATATATAAATTCATATTAATCAATTCATATTAATATACATTAACTTCAATGATATTCATTATGCAATATAATAACTATTATCATTAGAACCATAAATTTGTATAAGCCGATTTCTCAATCCATATATTTGCTTTAATGAATCTATGTCCAAAAATGCTAATAATCTTTGTTTTGTTTTATGTGGCACACAATTTTAAGAATTAAAATAATTAAATTTCCTGTTTCATGAAAGGAAATATTATCTTATATGATTTTTATAATCCATTTTAATATAATTTTCTTACAAATTCGAGCATGTTCAAACATCTATAAATTCTAGTTATTTTTAATGTTAATGCTGAATTCTTGTTATAATCCTTTGGTACAATCAAATTTGCATTACGAGAAGATGATTTCTTTAGTTAAAACTCTCCGTATTATAGAATCTTATCTATAACTACATTTTAAAACGGATCATTATACAATTTTTAAGCCAATGATATTAAATAAACTTGATGTGCCCGAAAACCTAAAAAACACCTTTTTTAATTTAAGATAAATTTGATTGATGACTGGGAGAATTTTACTTTTTTTTTTCACTTGAAGTTTATAAATAATTAATCACATATGATGTTTTAGAAAGTGTATTGCCTGAAGATCATTTTAAGAACATTTCATGAAAAAAATAAAATGTGAAAGTAATTCAAGTTGATATTTCAAGTAAATATAACTGACAAGCGATATCTTTTTTATCTTAAATTCAAATAAGTGTTTTCATCGTGTGTCAAATTCTTTTAAGCAATGATGAAAAAATTTGAAAAATGATATTTTTTTCTTCCATTTTATAGTAAATATTCTAAAATATACTCAAGGGTAAAAAAGGCTTTGGGAAAGTGATATTTATTAATTTAAGCAAAATTTAATATATTCCATATTAAATGTTGTAGAAATAATTCTTAAGTGTTTTAAAAATGAAAAGTAGTAAAATAAACAAAAGCATTATCATAATTGATAAAAGTTGGTACTTTTGGAAAATTATTATAACATTTTTTACAGGCACACTCTTAAAATATTTTACGACAGCTAATGAACAAATTATGTTATCTTAATTTCTTTTTAATATATTACTTTTGACCGGATTTTAAAATGCTTTTACTTCATATTGGAGAAAAAAGAAAATATGAAATACAAGATGAATGAAAAAATTTAATTTAAGAGAGAGAGAGAATGCCTAGTAAGCTTTTTCTTTAAAACGTACTATTTTTGAACAACAACAATACCAGAGGATTCTGAATTGCATATATCTCTGATGTACACAATATTATGTGTATTTATCATTATGTCCGTAATATATTTCCTGGTTAAAAAGATACAATTTACTGTATACTATTAAATTTCTCTGCTCACAAATATTAGCGTTTCTAAAATCTTAAAAGAATTTCCTACGCACTTGGAGCAGATAAAATACTGAACATAATAAAATGTTTCCATATTCAACCGAATTCAGAAATGAAAAACGGGAGTAAAAAATTACCTTTCAGAAACTTCACATTCTGATAAAAGTTATTATTTTAAAGCAAATATTTCAGAGAGATAATAATGATCAATCAAATTATTATTATAATCTAAGTACATTTGACCTTATATTTTAGTAATTTTTTTATAAATGATATTCAATGAGTCAGAAGTTTTTTTTAAATCCTTTTAAATTTGTTTTTCATTAATTTTCTTTAATTATATTATTCACTTTATTGAACATTAACGATATATAAAATCTATAAAGCATAATTTGCTCCTATATTATATTTCTCATGACAACATAGTATTTTTTTAAACTATACTTACATATATATTTACTTTTTAGATTATTGTTTTGAAAAACATTCCACAATGCTCTTTATTTGGCTTGTAGTTTTACCCAATTCCGATTTGTAAATTATCCTCAATTCATTGTTTTGGTTTACTTTAATTTACTCTCCTTTTCTCAAATTTACTTTTTAATTTACTGTCTTATTTACTTTCAAATTGTTTACTTTTTTAATTTGCTTTGCTTTTTCTTTACATTAATTTTCATTTGAAATATACATGAAAAAGATTATTTGTATGCTCCGTGTTCAACAGATATAGAAATCATTTCGAAACACATTTCTTGTTGTTTGATTTGTTTTGATGAGATAAAACAGGTTATATATATATATATATATATATATATATATATATATATATATGTCATTTTATCAAATTCAACAAAAAACTGTATGTAACAATTCAACATCCTCATTAACTTTTGCCTTTCTATTACCATTGCTTATTAAGTAAACGACAGAATCTTAAAATGACACATTGTGAATAAAAAAAGACACTTATTTGTTACAGTTTATTCAGCGTGCATTTTATTCATATGTCTCGTATGAAATCAAGGATATGATTCATATAATAAATGATTACTTGGCAAAATGAGTCCATTATTTATTCCATGCATATTCGTATTATTTTAGGTACATCACATTAACTTTTTATGTATAAATACTTTGCTTAACATTCTTTAATAATTTAACAAAATTAGTGCATTCAATGCTAAATAATTTAATGAATCACTGAAGCGAATATTAATTTCTTCAAAGATTAGCATTTCCACTGAAATAAAGTATTTAAATTCATTTTTGATAATTTTGTATTAAACTGCTTCCTTGTTTTAAGAAAAATAAACAAATCATTATTTCAGAATCCTTTTGAAAATGAAAAAAATGAAAAAAAAATGCTTAACTTTTACAAAATTAAAAACATTAAATATTTATATTAAATCTTTGACAATAACTGACACTTTTATTAGTCAAAATAATAAACATTCTTCGGAAATTCTCTTTTGTAAATAAAAAAGGTAAATAACTATTAGGTTTGGCAAACATTTCAAAACTGTATTTTTTAATATTTTCCCTCTTTATTTTTTGTTGAACCTTGTATTTTGCACGTATTGAAAAGAAACTGTCCCACTAATATTATGATATTGTACTGAATTTCCAAATGAAATATAATACTTTAAATTTTGGAAAAATTAAATTAATTTTATATAGAATTTATTTATAAGCTATAATTTAACTGTGAGATTTGAAAGGTTAAAAATCAATAATTACTGACGTTTTATTTTAAAATTTCTATTTCCTTAAAATAGTTTAAAAGATTGATTTTGGCATTTCTATGCAGTAAACTATATTAAATTTATATTATAGATTCCTTTTAACTATTCTCATATAAAATGATACGCATGTAATATTATTTACATACTATTTTTTTATCTAAGATAAAAAATTATTTTAATTTAATAATTTTTGCAGTTTACTATCTTAACTACCTATAAAAGATGCATAGTTCAATTTAAAAAAAATCGATTGAAAGTAGAATTTTATCTTAAATAGCTTTTAAGCCACAAAGGCATGTTTTCGAAAATTATGAAACATAAATGTCTATTTGTTGCGTGCGGATCATATAAGTAAGAAGATTCTACCTACACCACCAGAAAACTCCAAAAATATTTTCCATTTTAAGGATAAAGCTGCCTAAATTATAGCATATATAACAGCACAGGTGATTGAAGGAGGTGCCTGCTTTGGATCCCCAGACGCAAGAACGTTTGTTAAACAGTAGCTTGGGAAACACTGTTAATAGCCCTTTGGTTCATCTGGATGGTAGTGGCTGCCACGAAAAGCATGCCCACCGAAATTCTACAGCATATTCAAGGCAACCTGGATGCTTCCATACCGAAGAGAACCATTTGCTTTCAATTGGTAGCTAAATTGGTTCGATTGGTTTCCATTCAGCAACGATTGTGGAATGCAACACCATGCGACAACGCCGCATCATAGCTTGAGGCACAATTCCGTACGATTCCAAGTCACCTCTTGTTCATAGTTACGACACAATGACAGACCAACATTACGTGGATGATGTTCTGTAACCAGTGACACTCCTCTATCTTCATAGGGTGCCGAATACCTTTTATCTGCAGGATAACACATGACCGCACATTATTCTCCTCAGTCAACATGTCCTGCAGGGTGTGCAGCTGCTTCCTTGCCCGCAATATCTCTGTGTTCACAATATCTCTTATCAATCGAGCATGTTTGTAATATGATATGTGGCTATTTGATGTCGTCTCAGTCACTGCCTCCTTCAAAAGACGCGCTTTGGCAAATGAGTGGTAAAAAATGTAGAGCCATTCTTTTGCTCAGCTACGTGAATCACCATCCACGGTGGCCTTACAACGTAACACCCTGAAATTGTTGTTGACCTGTATTATGCATATTATTTCTAAATAAAAATTACTTATTGTTCTTTGCTGTCGCTTTCTGTTTGCCGAGTTTCCGCACTTTATGACAACTTCTTCTTGGTGTTGTATTGTCTGGCTGTTTATATCATTCTTAAGCGTTGTGCTTGATATATATTGGAATAATCGTTTTCGTATATGCATTTTATATATTAAATGTTATGTATTGAATTAATGATAAAAATATGGATAAGGCCTTTTTGAAAATATTTCTATGCATGATAATTTTTTTTCAATCACTTTCTTTATTGCTATAAATTCATCACCTGGTAACTAATTGCTGGGTTAAGTATTGCAAGTGATTTTAAATATACACTACTTTAGAAGGTTTATTCTTATAAAATGGCAATATTAAGTCGTAGTCACAATATCATTTTTATTAAGTCATATGCTGAAAGAATACATTTTACTTTATAAGAGGTACTAAATACTTCAAATATAAACTACAATGATCATATTATTCAAGATTAAGGCATATTTACAATTCACTGAATAAATAAAGTGCTATTATATGTTATATGCAGTTCACAATAAAAAAAATTCGTGTATGTCATTACACCTCTATAAATGAAAATATTATATATATATATATATAAATTTGTTCAATATTTACATTTAAACATTGGTAATTAGAAAGTATCAAAATTTATCTTTACTTTAAGACTATTACATTTGTTTACAAAAACTAATTTATTCAAATTCTCTTTTTAACATTTAAGAATATATTAATCAACAATAAAATAAATGCTTTTTGATGTTACATAAAAACGTTACTTGAAAACGTTTATAATATACTATATGAATATCGAGTAAGTACTTTCTTTAATGTTATGGGTAGGAAGGAATATTTAAAGTGTCTTTATTATTGATTTTCGTGACAGGAAATATTTCATAATAATGATCTCTGCTCGGGGAAGGAAATAGTTGATGTATTTTTCGAAATCTGTTGTGATAGGAAAAAAAAAGTTCAGCTATCTAATTCTTTCATTTATTTATGAAATTGATTTCCTCTTTTTGTCTACTGAATAAAAGAAAAAGTTTTCAAATAGTTCGTACATTTCTTTGTGCATAACACAATTGTCAAGTATCTTCCGGTTGCAGAACAAGTGAATGAAACGAATATATTTGTCAAAAAGAGTAATGATTGTCATTTCGAATTTCATTTCTTACTTTCCGGATTAGATTGAGATGAGAAGATATGAAATGAAAATGGATAAAAGAAATACAATGGGAAACATTTTTTGGTTCAATAAAATTCCACAAAGGAAATTGAAATATATTTGGTTTGTTCTTAGTTTTCATTGAAAATTCAATTTTCTAAATACCGTGTTGTGTATATCCTTACTGCTTTTACAATATTGATAATATTTATTGTATTCGTGACAGCAAAAAGATAATTTTTTTTATAATCATTTCTTTTACATAAACATCCAATTAAAACATAAATATAAAATGTGCACTTTAAAATAGTAATGGTACTAAATTTAAATTTTTAGTATTAAATAAAAAAATATAAATCAGTTGTAAAGTTAATTGTAATAAAACTAGTATTTTTAATTTTTTTTTTTATTCACGGATTTTTTTTAATTTAAAAGAAAATGTTTAAGGCACCATTATTATAAATCCTGTCTAATGATACCAGTATTTGTATTTGTATTGAAAAATATTAACATTTTTCGTGCATCTTTCATAGTATGTTAGTTATGGATAAAAGTTGCTCAGTTCTACACTTGAAATATGAATATTCGAAATAAATGTAAAATATTATCAAAAGTAAAAAATTTGAAGAGAATATATTTTTTGTTAAACCTTATCGGTTAACATATTTACTTTTGTTAAATATATTTTTGCATTAAAATTTTCTGGAAATAAATACTTAATACAATTAATAAAACTTTCTCTTTGATTAAATTATAAAGCTGAGAAAAATTTATAAAGTAACGAAAACTTACGATATAAGTGTTGGTTATCTGCATCAAATAAACAATTTTAAAATTTTTGTGTGAAAAGTTAAAAAATTTTATTTTTAACAGCATATTTTTATCGTTATATAAAATATATCATTTAAGAAATGAAACAAGTTTTCGTCTCCTTTTTTTGATTTTAAAATCGATTTTCTTTTATCGCAATAAATTTCAATACATATTTATTTATACGAAAATTTTATCAGTATATGTACTTAAAAAGTTATAATATATGTATAATATTATTAAATTATGGTATATATATTACAACATTTTATTAATAGAAAACGCTGTGTTATATATGTTTATAAAAATGTTACTTATGCATAGTACATATTCAGCACAATAAATCTGAAACTAATAATTTGTGGCATTTTTATACCTAATACATTATTAACTTTGCATTCTTTTACAATGTAAATTTCATAATTATGTTTTAAGAACAATGCGAAATTGTTCTTATGAAACTCATGTAATTTATTAGTATTCATTATCAAATGAAACTAAGCAAAATTTTTCTTTTACTCAACATCTTTTAAGAAAAAGTTTAAAAAAAGAATGTCTATATTACGTGCATTATTTTTATAGGTAAAATGTGAGACTTCTTAAAATGCTCAAGTAACATTCACGTTTACAGGTTTTCCATGTTAAGTATTTAATAAAATTATATTTATAACAAAAGCACTTAATTTATAACTCATGTAACATCATGAATTCTTCATAAATTCGTGCACATTTTTTTGAAATAGAAAAATTTAAATATTTTAAGTATGATATAATTTTTAAATACACACATAGTTTCCTATACAGATTAATAAGTTGAATCATTGAATCTTACAAGAACAATTTGTTTTTGTAAACACTAATGTTTAGTAAAACAGTATTAGAAAAATTGCTTTACAATTACATGCTATACTCTTCTATAAGTTGAAAATTTAATATTTTGCATTCTAAAACGAATTGTATATACACATAATATTTTAATAAATGGAATTAAAAATATCTTTCAACCTTAGTTATTTTATGATATTCTAAAAATTGATATGAATAATTTTTTGTCCATAATTATGCTTACTTATGTGAACATAAACAACAGTTAAGTGGCAATTTTAAAGTCTTTTTAAAAGATATTTTATAATTCATGTCAGAAAAGGATTAATTCCAATTAAATGATGAACTTTCAAACACTGTTTCCCAAGAGGACTGATAGAAAAGGTGAAACCAGCCATAAAATGACTTTTTTTGTGGGATAATTTTACTATGTAGGCTTCAAGACAAAATCAATTAAATAGTATTGTTAAAAGACCTTTTTTAATTTGAACACTTAATAGAAAAACAAGAATAGTGGTTTTTATTGTTGTAGTGAGCAATTAGAAGATAATAGAGCGATGAATGTTTGATTGAGTGCGATAATTACCTAAAAAGTTTCAGGATCCATGCAATATTTTATTAAACGGGTACAATTTATTATTCGTTTCGCTAAACGCTTATTTCGCTAAACGCAATCACATTACTGATGATAAATTTTAATATGAATTTCCATTAATTTCTATAATTGTTGGTTCTATAATTAAAAGTTTTGATTTAATAAAAATCATAAAATATCTTACCAACATTAATATAGAACAAATGTACCATTCACATAATTTGACATAATTTACATAATTCGTAATTTGTATTAAACAAAATATATATATATATAGTTAGAATCATTACAGTATTAATAAATGAAGTCGGTAAGAAATATATTTCATAAAAGTAGTTAAGTATTTCTATATTTAAAATTTAAACGAATTATTTTTGAAGTATTTAGTAAATTATAAATTTTGCAGATTTTCCGTTTTGATTAACTGAATGAAAAATAAATTTCTTAAATAAAAACCATTTATATAATTATTCGCATGAAATCACGGCATAAAAGTGTTCAGTATAACTGATTGAAAGCGAGTTATTTAAAAATATTTGTATTCCTATTAAAATTAATTCCAAAGTAATATATTTGTATTAGTACTGGACAATAAAGTGTAATAAAATTGATTCATAATGATATGCGGATATAAAAATTGTAATACTCTGATATGAGGGAATTCTATATGTCATATTTTCCAAATCAGAAATACCTTTCTAGCTACGGACAATATTCTTTGAATATTTGCGTGATTGCTATGATACATGTATTGAAATATAATATAAGTATTGATACACATTTATGTATAATCGTGTGTTTTTGAATTATACTTCAATAATTTTAAATTCCTTTTACATTTGCTAAAAAAGTTGATTTCATGTTACAAAAACTATATTAAAGTAAATATTTAATATAACATCATAAATATAAAGATTAAAGATTGAATTATACTTAGAGAGTTGTAGTTCAAATAGGGATTCGATTATATAATAAAATAGAACATATTTCAAATAATATTTGGAATTAAAATAGGACTTAAATATTTGACAATCGAATAATTTTACTCCTAAAATTCTTAATGTCAGATAAAGTTTTCTCACGAATGTAGTAGCATTTTTATTTACGAACCAACAATAGAAGGCTATTTTTTCAGAATATAAAATTAATTTCTGTGATATTAAAATAATATATTGATTCACTCACTTTGTTTTATTCTAAGGAATGATATGTAAAGGTTATTATTCGGTGGATATTAGAATGTTCAAGTTGGGCTTAAGAAAATAAAAAATGATACCTGCTATCAAAACATATTTTATATTCCAAATTTTAACTTTTAAAATAAAACATTCTATGAAGTAAGATTTTTATTTGTTCTCTTATTTTTATATTAAATGCAATTATAACAACAACATAGTTTGATCCAATAAATTTATTTTAATGAATTTTAGTTTAGCATTGTTTGACTATATTTTTTCAAAATATAATATCCAATTAATTTTTTTAATTTGTTTTAAATAATGTGCAATTAAGTAGAATTAAACTCTAACTTCTGCAAATGCTATTATCTTTCAATACAGATAAAATAAACACATATTTTTATGCACATATGATACATGAAAAATTATTCTCTTTTACAAAACGTTTTCTCTTTATAGCTTTTTTAATTAATTATCAAAGATATAAATATAAAACTTTGTCAATAAACGTATATTAATTCAATTCAAGTAAAAAATTGGATCGACAAAATTTTCATTATATAAAAAAATAATCAGAAATTCTGGTAATCCCCTTGTGGCATTTGTTAAACGGAGTAAAGAAATAAAAAGAAACCGGAAAAAGTTGAGTAATTTAGTCCATGTTATTTTTCTTTGCCTTTTGGGAAATCAAGTATTTCTTGTATCAAAAGGGTATATACATAAAGAGAATTAAGTAAAGTAATATATATATATTTTCATGCTTTACTCAAAGTATATAACTCATTTATAAATATGATACCAAAATTATTTTTCATTATCCTTCTTTTCCTACATCATAAATTATGAAAAGTTTATTATGATACGTAAGTACAATAAATGTTAAGAACCTATTATGTAATTCATTTGCTTTGTTGTTTTATACTTCATCCTTCATATTTACAAAAAATTTTAAACAACACAAAATGAAATAGGGATTTTGGTTGAAATGTAATAGCAAGTACAAGAAGTAAATAAATGCAAGCTTTAATCATTTTTTCTACTCTTTTTGCTTTTCGCATCACATTTGTCAAGTAAATTAATTTGAATTTCTGAGCTTAAATAAATTAAAATACTTTTACTTAAATATTGCAACAGTATGATCTTTTATTTTCATATGAAACGAAAACTAATATTCATAGCTTATTTTTTGAGAAATGGGTTTTACAACCAATGGTATACAGGATATTTTTAATATTGAGTATGCTGATGTCAAATGTCTGCTACATTTATCGAGAAATACAAGACATTAAAATCATCAGGTTAAGCTTTTATTTATCTATATTTCTTGGATTGAGATTAATGGTACTCTATAATATAATTCTAGTTTCATTAGTTGAAACAGGTAAAAAAAAACTTCTGAAATAAGGTTTTGAATTTTTATAATATATCTATGTTTATACACTGTTATCAATTACATGAGAATATTATGGATATTGTTGCTCAAAAATATATTAAATTTTGTATTTTGAAGTACCTTAATGAAACCCACAGATATTTGAAAGAAAGTAAAAAGAATTTAAAGAGTAATTAATTTTTTTTTTTAAAAAAATAAATTTTATTTGTATACATTTTTGATATCTATGTTAAGGGATTGGTAATATTAGGATAGGTTAAAATTCAAGAGATGAAATAAAATTTCTTGAAATAATTATAAGCATTACTTCACATATGTCCTAAGTACGTTTTCATGGAATATTCATCTGAAAAAAAGCTTTCGTACTTAAAAATCAAAATAGAGAAAACTTGCATGCAACTTGCAGATATGCAAACTTTAAGCACGAGTTGAAAAAAGGGTTCGGATTTCAGATTATTTGGATAGCATATTCATTAGTATTTTCCAGTTCTTAACATGCGTTTCATTAAATAGTGTAGCTAATAGCTATAATTGCTTATAATACTTACATATACATGCTCCTAAATTAATGTTTTGTAGCAAAGAAAACGGAATAATTAGAACACATGATGAAAATAGGCAGAAAAAGAAAATTACATTAGAAAACAATGTGTGTTGTTTATCACTAAATGACTCATTTATCCTTAAAGCCACTATGTTGTATGCTCAGTAACTTTTGGGCTATCCTGAGTGGTAAAACATTCAACAAACTATTAAGTTCAGTTACAAAATGTCCGAGGATTGTTTCCGGAGGAATTATTATCTATTTTCTCTTAATTATTCTTCACAATTCTTCTTCTTAACACTAAGGTTGCAATCTATGCAAACGGAATAAAATCACATCTGAAACATTTTTTATTGGAGAGAGTTAACATAAATTAGGTTCTAAGGAGTCTTCTAGATTTCTTTCACTTATAGTGGTATAAGGGAAGGACTACACTGATTAGAATGTAAGATCCCGGTTTCGATCCCAATCTTTGTTGAACAAAGGAAGGCTTCTTTCCTTCTGCATGTGCGTTTATCGGTGCGAATGCTTAGGGGTTTTTGAAGTTTCCTCATGTGTGATACATGAATACAGTCCACTATCCTTCATAAAAATTTACGTACATGATATTAAACTATCGTAACAAATATTTACCAATGTTAGGCTGTCAACTATATAATGTCAAAATAAACCCGGGTATTTTGGAGAGCATTTTAGTGATGTTAGTTCATACTGTATGTTATTTATTGTTAAAACACCTTGCAAAATATACTTCTACATAATCGAAAATAAGGAAAACCATTACTGGATTTCATGGCTAAAAACTGTTCTCGTATATTTTAGTATGAAGCTACTAACAGCGAAGATTAGTTATTACATTCATTCATATGAAATGTGTGCTAACCACAAATGAATACGACTTAATTTTACTTCTGGTTGGCAACTATAACTGTTTGTGAGGGGGATCTACGAATTCCATGCGGAGACAGCATGGAGAAGTAGTGAAGTAATTGGATATCCAGAGACCAGTTTGGGCTATATAAGGGAGAGAATTTCAGTCGGAGGTTGGAGGAAGCATCGAGTTGCCAGTAAGGAGAACTTAGACTAGGAACCGTAGGAGGGTGTTAGTTTGTTGAGCTGCGGAAGGGGAAGGTGGGAGTGTAAACCAGGCTATATTGCATTTTCCCTCGAGATTGTCACAGAACGTTTTTAATTTCCAGAAACTTAATATGAGGTGGAAAAACTCGTATGTATGGGATTAGTAAAAAGGGTATCAGAGATAAACACATCACAATAGAGTTCCTTGTTGCCTGGTAAAGCATTTACTCCTAACCTCACACACGTGGGTTGCACACGTGTCTCCTGATGTCCTCGTAAAGTAATGTGGAAGTTTTCACTATTTAAATTATTTAAACACTATAAGCAACATTTAATTCTATTTTACGAATACAACTTTTAATTTTAATAATAATAGAGTCTAAATTTTTATTAGTAATGATGAGGCCACTAACATTAAACTTGGTCATGTTATTTATTTTATTCTAAGCTAATCTTTGTAATAAACTTTATTAATTGATATGAACCTGGTATTTTATTAAGTGTATATTGCTAATGACATTTAACTAATGAATCTTAGTGCAAGTTGAAATTGTAAAATATAATAAGAAACTAAGTATAATGCAATCCATGATGCCTCGTTTTTTAACTTCATGACGTTCTACAGTTGAGACAGGTTTGGATGTGACAAGAGATCACTATTAAGCACATACACAGTGACTGTTTTGAATTATACATGTGAAAGGTACACATCAAATTATTGTACTATACCACTTCAAATCCTGGTTTTATTTATGTCAACAACAATGATATCGGGAGTATTTTCACTTTTGTTTCAAGGACAAGAAAATGCTCTTGCAAGCAAAAGTCTGTAAATAAAACAACAGGCTCCATAACTGTATGTTTTAAAAGACAAATTGGCAAATAATAATTATACTCGAGATCACTAATGCAAGATCCTTGATTATTCCTTGTGAACAGCTTGACGGCTCAAGGTTGTTGTACGAAATTATAATCTCCACCACGAAAATTGCCTTCTGAAATTAGTTTTTATAAATAATGGGCTCTAACTCCGAAAGATTCTCATGCTGAATGGAGAAACACAGCATCCATCCTCTTTTGTTCAGCAATGGCTGGTATCAAATTCGAAATCACTTTAACTTTGAAGAGTCTTATTTTACAATGAGGCCAGAGTACAGCAACTAATAGAAGGCTAAACATTTTGATTTGTTAGCTAATGTTACTCTAGTAGCACAGTCAAGCCTTAAACGTAATTTAATTTCCTTTTCCTTAGAAACAACTAGTACACGGTGGTTACGTGCGTGGTTAAATGTCTTTTTAAATACAGTTTTAATACTTTACTGTCACCAAAAGTCAACAAAAAAAGAAAAAAAAACATTACAGAATTCTTCTAGTCTTCTCATTGAGTAATCAATATTTATGTGAAAATTTCTAGTTATAAGATAATTCTTATAGATCAAATAAAAATACAAAATTGAAAATTAATAAATATTCTTGATTTTGCTTAGAAATATGTTTTTTATGAAATTAGTTACCTTATTTTAAAATAAACCATTTACGTAAAAGTTTGAACATTGATGTCAAGAGTGACAGAAGGGAATAAAATATACTAATTAACATAACAAAAAGTTGAGTAAAAATATATACCTATTTATCAGTAAGGAGGATTACAACATAAATATGTTAGATTGATAAGTTATACAAATTTACATTGAGACACATATAACTATTACTTCTTCAGAAGTTAAGAATATTTGAAATTTTTGAAAGACATTAGTTAAGAAGAGATGTTAGCAAGATTTAACCTAAGTTGGTAATGCATATCTGTGATGATAATGCAAATAACTTATACACATGTTATTAAAGGATAAAAGTTATATTTAAGTTTAGTTACTTTGAATTATTTAAAATTAGATATTAGAGAACTACTATTAATTTACATACATATTTAGAGAACTACTATTAATTTTACTATTGAAAATATTGTAGGAATAATTAAACTGCAAATGAAATATGACGTAGTATCCTAATGTGATTGGATATTTCAAAATTTTAGCAAACCTTATCATAAATATTTTAATATACACTCATTAATTTGATGTTGAATGAATTTATTTGGAAATTAGTAAATTAAAAGAAATGAAGGTGTAACTTATTAATTTATGATATTTAAATATATCTATATACAAATTAAATAAACAGAATCTACGTAATTTTGATAAAAATGTGTCTCAAAACGGTATTGTTAATTTACAGGAAAGTTTTTGAAAGGATTCGAGATGATAGAAAAAATTATCTGCAACGAAAAATGAAAAAAATTAAATTCTTAATACTAAAATTAATTATTTTCAACCCATCGAATAATATTTTATTTGGTATTAAAATGGCTTATTTTATTTAAAATTTCATCAGTAAATTAAATTCTCTGAAAAAAAAACTTTAATTCAGATATCAAATTTAACTGTCATAACTTCCCTTCCTCGTTCTACTTTATAAAATCTAATTAATTAGGGCCAGATATCTATGTGATAAGTTAAAATAACCAGCAGAAATTTCCATAAATATGCATGTATTTTAAATAATGAAATTCTCTAAAAATTACCCCATGCTTCTTTAGTTGATTTTTACCATTTATTCTCTTATGTTTGATTAACGAAAACTTGATAAAAACGATAAAGGAAAACCACTGTAAAAAGTTTTATTTGGTTTTCATTGTCATAAGGTATTAGATACTCTTACGAAACAAAATTTTTTTCACATGAAAATTAGATTCTAATAGTAAAGTAAATTTCATTAATTTCGAAGGTCCGGTTAATTTTGAATATAGATGTTAAACAAAAAACGTTGGATTCAACATTGAGAAAAATTCTTATCATTTTTAAATTACTAGTATAACAAATTTTGCTATTTACAAGATACAGACAGATAAGACAAAAATACTTCAATTTTACAACATAAAATGTGACTTAGAAATTACCTAATTCATATTTCTAATTGCTATTGAATATCAGTTAAATATAATAAAGTATTATGAATTAAACTTTCAAAAGCACTGTCTGTGAAACAGACATTTTTATAAAAAAATATAAATGATGCCTTTAATTTTTATGATTCATTTTTATTATGTAACACATTTTATTAACAATTGATCAAAATTTAAAAAATGATTGCATAATATTTGCTTAAACAAAAATGCATACATATGATAACAATTAAAAGGATAATGCATATATATATATCTTTATTTAAGTTTTTTTAAAAAAATTAAAACATGTCTTTTATTTAGACCTATTGTAGCATTACATAAAAATATTTGTTTAGTCAATCATTTAATTAATCATTGAAATTATTTTTAATGTGAATATATAGTTCTTTAAGTTCTTATGTTGTTAATAGAATCCGTTGTATATTTTCCCGAAATATATCTAAAGATGTGTGCCTTTTTTATTATGTAATAATAAATTATATACGAAAATATAAATTAGAAATATGCTATAAGACATTATATCAGAATTTTTTACATTTAATTAATTTCATGTAATTCATAATGTATTCCTTCACACACACACACACACACACACACACACACACACACACACACACACACACACACACACACACACACACACACACACACACACACACACACACACACACACACACACACACACACACACACATTAATGTAACTTATATTTTTTATTTTATTAAACTAATGTTTCTTTTATTTTCAGTGAATGAGTTTTATTTAACATTAAAAAATATAATAAAATAGAACTGAAGGATTTTTGGCCTGTGGAAAAGGTAGAAAGACACCTGCAAAAATATTCTCATTTTGGAATCTGCAGTAGTTTAATAAGTTGAGAGCATTGTTTTTTTAAAATATCTTACTTTCTATGGATGTATTTTGTTGTAAAAAATACATAATTTTTATGCAGTTAAAATGCCTAGGATGAAACCTTAGGTGAATTTCAAAAAGGGAAATTTTCAGCATATAAAGATAAGGGCAAAAGTCTACTAGAAATTTCAAAGCACCTACACGTTATTAGAAACGCCGTTTCTAATTTCTTGAAAAGTTTAAAGAATTATAGGGAAGCCATATTGGCATACCTTCAAAATTGACTCTTTATAATCCAGGAAAAATCTTTAAAGAACTTAAAGAAACGCGTGGAAGCATTGGAAAAGTACAAGACCCTTTGACTTCACAGATATAACCAGAAGGACACTTTACAGCTACATAAAAAGATATAATATGTTCCTGTTGAAGAAAAGGAAGCACTGTCCTATACGGAACAAAAGGCACATTGAGAACCTGTTGCAGTGGGTTACAGAAAACATGTCTTGAAACTCTGAACAGACTTCAGTTATTTTTTCTGATGAAAAAAAAATTTTAGATGGCCCATACTGTCGTCAATATTATTGGCATTGTTTGGGTACATAAGAAGAAACTCATTTTACCTGACAGATAGGAGGAGGCAGGTTTGGATAATAGTTGGCCACTTTGGAGAGATCAATCTAATGTTTTTGGATGAAAGACAAAAACATACAGATTACATTCAAATTTTAAATTTAGAGTATCTTCCCTATGGCGCTGAACTAGGCAGAGAAAATTTGATATTTCAACAATAAGGAACATCAATTAACACGGCCAATGACTTTAAAAATTGGTTTGAAACAAATAGCGTTCAATTTTTGCCATAGCCTGTTAAAAGTCAAGACCTCAATAGTGTTTAAAATATGTGGTCAGCAACTGGGGGGGGGGGGGTCATCTTGTTTACGCTAGAGGCAAGCAATATGAATCTTTGATTAAAATTCGAGAAGCTTCGAATTGTTCTTCGGAAAATTTTTGGCAAACCAAAATTCAAGACTTATATGATTCAATGGCAAATAGAGTCTTTGAAATAGTTAAAGAAAATGACAGTATAATTCCATATTAAAAAGACTTTTACTTTCATTATTTCGAACTGTCTTTCCACTTTTTTAACACCGTATGATGTGAAGGAAATTAATTCTTGATTATAGTAAGCAAGTAGATTTTTTTATTTCACGTTACAAATAAAGTAATCTTATTATAAATAAGTTTACAAAAGTGCTGTAATGATATATTTTGTAAAAATTCAGAGTTTTTTGCTTATTCGAAACATTTCTAGTGTCTTTCTATTTTTTCTAGCAGTGCACCACATTGACTCTCTATAAAAATGCTGAAATAATCTTTGTGTCTTATAAGATCATTATTGTTTCAGATCAGTAATGGGTAACCAATTTTTACGGCGTCATGAATTATCGTGAATTTTTACGGCGTCATGAATTATCATGAATTTTTACGGCGTCATGAATTATCATGAATTTTTACGGCGTCATGAATTATCATGAATTTTTACGGCGTCATGAATTTATTTCTGTTATTGATTTGAACTTAATCTTAAGGAAAGATTAAATGTAATTAAAAATACGCAAGTAAAAATGAATTGACCAAATATAAATCTTATTAATATGAACTCCTTAATACGCATACACAAGGTAACGAAAATGAAATTAAAATGTTCAATTATTGAATTTTGCTATATTTAAACATTAAAATATGATAGTGATATTTAAAATTCCCTAACAAAATATCATGGGTCAGACAAGAATTAGAATAAATTTCCGGTATTCATTCTAAGCAAAAAAAAGTAACGTGTAATAAATAAATAAATATGCTAGTCTTTAATTGGGAAATTTCTCTCACAAGGAATGGGAATTATTGCAAACTATTTATATTTTTTTACTATTTTGTTTGACAAGAGCGTGATAAAATTTCAAAAAGAGCATATTTTATCTTGTTAAAGAATCATGTGGCTAATTTAATGTTTATTACTCAAGATTATTCTAAGCAAGGAGAGTAACTGAAGCCAATGAATAAATGAAATGTTGCAATGGGAAAACTGGAAGAAAAAAATGGTCTTTCCTATTTGCTGCTTGATTAGTATGATTTCGAACATGCGAAATAACTGATTCTATAAATCCTGAGAGTATTTAAAATTCTGTGAGGGCCTGGGTCTTTACACAAATTGAAATGGGTTTAAATATTTAGACTCAGTGATTAATGAAACAGCTTGAGCAATTTTGAGAGGATTTTTGAATGCATGGAAACAAAACTTCCAGTTGCAGAGAAAAGGGATCATAGCTTACAATAAGCAGATAAAGTTAATTTTGCTACCAGAATTACTCAATTTGGATTTCTTATAATTTTAGAACAAAAACATTTCTACCGTTTCCAGTAGGGAGTCAAGTGTATCTTCTCTACCTTTCTACTAAAAGTAAAATCACTACTTTAAAGTAAAATTAGCATAGAATAGCATTAAGTACACCTTTGAGGTAAGGTTTAAAACATATTAAAGTTTCAATATTGATTTACATTTCTACCATTCATATTTAAGCCATAAACTCCTATTATTAACTTAATAATATTATATGACAAATTTAAATATACATTTATATTATTTCAACAATAGAGGACTTTAAATTCATCTTATCAGTACTTCTTTATTTAATTTTCTAATTCCTTTCTTGAATCTCAAATATCATGTATAATGGACTCAACGTAGCTTACTGATAGAATAGAGCTCATTGGAACGTAATGTCGATGGCTTGGATCAGCAAATATTGATGTGAATGGTGCTCTTCTTCCACTCACATACGAACTTCATCCATCCCTAACACATACATCATCACATACAGGATTTTTGCTCTCTGAGATTCCTCTTTTGCGACACCTGAAGACAGCTTACTATTTATGAAAAATTCTCCCAGAGTGCAGCTGACACGATGGATTAAAATATAGATATAACTTACTATATAAATAAGAAACTATAAATTACAATTAATGTAAAAGGACCTATAACGGCCCTCGCCCATCGGGTTGTAGACTCTTAGGTGTCAAATATTGTTAATATAGAATTAGAGATTTTGTAAACACAAGAAACTATTTTTACATTTGAACATATTATAAATTTAGACAATAATGTAAATTATCATGAAGTGTATAATTTATGTTTGAAAATGAATTGTAATTTGTAAGGTGCTATAATATATTACCAAGCAAGTTAGAATAATGGTTGCAATTAGCATCTCAGAAATTTTATTATAGAAATAATACTTAGAAAACACGATAAATTATTCTGAAATAAATCATCCTATAACGAAATTAAAAAAATATTGGATGCCTTTTAAATGGAAAAAGTCAGACTAGGTATAAGAATTAGCTTGTCAGAGAATATAAGGACTTTCAATCGAAATACTTATGAGACTACTTTAGAATATAATATCAAAAAAAAAATTACATGAAAAATAACTAACAATCATATTTAAGCTTAATTAATAAGAAAAGTTGTTATTTTTCATTTTGTTAAATTTTACTAATCTCTTTAAAATATAAGGGATTTCGATCGTAATTCTACTCAGTTTTCCCAAATAAATATAAAGTATAAAAAACTAAATCTTTCGCATTTCAAAAATCAGTTTCTTAAAATCAGTTTCTTAAATATGATGGAATATCGTTTAGTTAAATTTAAATTTGCAAATGATGATATGCTTTATTTTTTCATAAGTATACTAAAAGAGGATCAAAATAATTTATATATGATTATATACTTAGAACTTGTGAATATTCATCAATTGCTTAGAGAATGCAAGAGTTATATAACTGTATATCGAATATATATATATATATATATATATATATATATATATATATATATATATATATATATATATATATATATATATGCATATGCTACTTATTAGTTTGGTTAATCATTTTCTTTTTACTTTATTAATGATTAGATAAGTTGATAAAGAAATTTCAGTGAATTAAATCTATATGTCGTTGAGACATGCAATACATTTTATACCAACATTGTACTATAGTAAAATTATTTAAATTTTTATCGTATGTCATTGAGTAATTCCTAGCATTAGTAACAATTTCATTAATAAGTATAATCTTGAAAAGAAGTATATCTATAGGGATAATTGTTATCATCATAACTAATCTATAATATTAGGGAAATGTTGCAATTATTGAATCAGAGTTGATGAATAAAAGTGTATTTCATTTGTGTTCCGCGTAAATAGTATCAAAAGAGAACAATGTTTGCTGTCCTTCTCAGATTTATTTAGAAAATTTTTAAAGCTGAAAAATTCATATATTGTTCAAAATATTTAAAAATAAAATATTTTCTATTAATATATGAAGCTTTAATTAGCTGCTATTTTCTCCTTTAGATCCAATGATCCATGAATTGTACTAGTATTTTTAATTTTGAAACTTATCATAAGCTTTTCCTTATATATCAGACATACTGAAAATCTGTGAACCTTTTCAAAAGTTATTTTTGAAGCACAGAGTAACTAATAAAATTTTAGAGCATTTGAACACTAGTGTGTATGATATTATATATTTGTAAAGCTTTTCTTATATCTTTAATATAACAGAATATCGCAAGAATAGCCAAGACAGAAAATATTGATAATGGACTTGGAGATAAACGCTGTGTTAGAGTCAGCTTCTTATATAATCAGATGAAAACACAGAGGAGAAGGAAAAGCGTAATGAAGAATATAGAGAACAGTACTCCAGCTAATGACCATAATCAATGCCATCTATCAAAAAAAGAATCTCTACTACAAAGGAGCTCTTTCCTTTTCTCTATGTTCTTGAAGGAAACTGCTATTGATCCACAAAAATTTCAGATTGAGATACCGCCATTTAATTGCAATTCTCAGTAATTTGTTAAAATTTCAAAATTCTACTTTCTTAAATGAAAAAAATTCTGTTTCTTTGTTTACAAAATTCATAGTAATTTAAAGTAATATTCCTTGAATTGTGGGCCACTTTATTTTAATTTCTTATCATCAGGTAATATATTTCTTACATTGTGTTGAGAAGTATTTTTATATTTATATAAAAATTTCTCTCTCTCACACACACACACACACACACATGCACGCACACACACACACACACACACACACACACACACACACACACACACACACACACACACACACACACACAGATAAATATCTACATAAATTTGCTTTCTAAAACTATTTATGTGTGAATGTTTTTTGAGAAGTTAAAACTCAATTTTTATTAAAAAATTATGATATGTAACAAAAATAAGAATTGAATAGCATCGATAGATAGGAATACGGAAACACTATCACATCTATGTTTTAAATAAGATAAGCAATAAAATGTAATCAAGGTGAAAATCTTGAAATACTGATGTTTTTATTTGCAAGTATTATTCTCAGTACTAATCGATTCCTTAAAAATTTAATTATATAAGATAATTACAAAATAGTTGTATGTAACGGTCGGTTTTTAAGATTTTTACTTTTTTAGCCCTGCAAGAATATATGGTATTAGCATCTTACACAATGTCTGTTCAACCTTGTAGGGGTGCCATCTATTCCCCCGGATTGAGTGGGCCTTTGTAAATTAGATCAAGGGATCAAGCAGAATGTCCCCTGGATCTTAGAGGAATAAAACTTATTATGGAGTTCCAAATATTTGTTACTAATTACTAATAATATGCAAAAAATATTTACTACTAAAAATATTTCTCACTTTTTAAATGAGAAAAACAAATCATTGAATTTTTTATTGCAATTTGTTAATGTATAAATAAAAGTTCATAAGATCCAAATTTTCAACATATTATTTACAATTTCCATATAAGTTTTAGTATCACTAATGTTAAGGTTTATTTAGAAGGGGAAAGACGTTTTGATTATTGAAAAAGTTGATTTTTTATAATTATACAAAATTTAATACAATTTAGTTTATTTAAGAAATTAATTAATTATCCTTAGTTTTACACACTTGGGATAAAATATGCATAACATTTAACTTTTTATGGGAGTTTTCATTCGAAAAATAAATGTAAAAATATGTATACTCAATTTTTTTATGATATTTATTCATAATTTGAAACGTTTTTTATCTATTTGAATTTAAATTAAAAATAAAGAATTTGAAATCATATTTTAAATTTTTTTTCTGCTTTTGAGGTGAACATTTATGTTTCATAAAAAAATAAAAAGTACTCGAGATAAAATAAAACAAATAATATTAGATACTATTAATCATCCAAAGTCATAGTTTGAGAAACTATTGTATTTGTTTATCATTCGGAAAGATATATTTCTGGAATACAAAAGAAACAAAAACATTTCAAAAACAGATTTTATGATCACAAATTAATAACTTATTTGTTCATAAATGCAGTAAATAATACTTTTTGCATGCTAAGGGATTTTCAGTTTCCATTTTATTTAATATGTATGATATTTTAAATGCAAACAGTTTTCCGTACTTTTCATAAACAAATATTTATATTTTCATTACTTTCATAAATAATTTCATATACAGATTTATTTTTATAAATTTTGCATGTTTGGTAAAAAGTATTATAAATTTTATATATTCCATTATATATATATATACATATATATATATATATATATATATATATATATATATATATATATATATATATATATATATATATATATACATATATATATATATATATGGTATACATAATAATACTTCAAATATATATGTATATATACATATATAATATATATATATATATATACATATCATTCACTACACTCACTACCAGCATTTTTATTTGTTTTAGGAAGAATTCAATAACATGTGAAATTCGAGTTGAGTTATATATATGCTTCGAAACTTTATTTACAGACTCAAATGCCCAAGGGTACTTCAATAAAAACAAATAAGGACGTCTACCATTATTTATTTGTCAGTATCAGAAAAAATTTATTAATATTAAGTTATGCTTTTTAATGTAATATTAGATAATATGAAAGAATGTAAATAACATATTTCGCATAAACATTTATATATATGTATGTGCGTGGGTATTTAATTAAAAAAAATGATCATTTACGATTTAACTTATTACAATTTCTTTTTAAAAATATTACTTTGTTTATTTTTTTATAAATAATAATTGGAGCTGATAACTAATTTCTTTTTGATCTTAGGTAAATTTTTTGATTATCTATTATAATTCAATCAAATTTAAATAATTATTAATGAAAATTTATAGTAAAACAATTAAAACTATTTTTAAGCAAAAAATATATTTCCTATCTATTTAAGAAATAAATATAAATTTTTGATTGAAAGTTTATTCTTTAGAAGACATATTGCTTTTAGTATAGACGTATATAAAACGGCTTTACCAAAAATAATTAAATAAAAGAATAGATATAGCAAGAAATTCTTGTAAGCCTCTTGTGATTTACTTTAGCAAATAAGGAAGCAAGTTAAACTCTAATTTAATTCATGTTCGCTTTTTACTTGTCTGTTGGGAAATCAAAACTAAATGTTTAAGTATTAGAAAAAAAATTTTTCTTCTGATATTTTGTCCCTTAAAAATGATTGAAGTCATATCACCAAATAGATAAATATAAACATTAATATATGTTAATAATATTTTTAAAGGAATTGTAAAATGTTGTATATCTGAAATTCATTATTCACAAGCAAATTGTTAAGAATTTTAAAATAAAAGCGGTAGAAAAATTAAAATTTAGTAAAAAAAAGTTTTAAAAGACTACTTTTATAATAAGTTATATATCAAAATAAGATTACAGAGAAAATCATATGGATTTCATTTTTTATTAATGCAAATTCACTGACCCTCAAAAAATAAACAACAATATGTTTTTCGGAGCTCACAATAAAAAATGCCACAAACAATAAAATTTATATTTTATACAAATGTAAGAAACAACTTATGTGAATTTTATAGAAACGCTATCCACCACTTTTTTTAATAGAGATGTACATATAAAAATATAATGAAATTAAAAATGTGAAAATAACCGGCTTTCGTAATTACGCGTGTAATTTATGTTGATTTTAAACTTTTGTTAACATATTCGTGTATAATAATCAGTGGGGTCAACAATGTCTGAGAGAAGCTGTTTGCCCGATTATCTAGATGACGGACAAGTATGGATCGAAATGTGAGTGTTACATGCTGATGCTATTAAGCGCTTAAATGCTTCCTGCAGTGTGGTTCATCCCCTCTGGAATTAGTATCAAAACAAAATTTTTATGTCCAGAACACATGTTCCAGGCCGACTGTCAGCTAGAACACCTGCATAAAATCCTTTTATAGCTATTTCTGTAAAACAAGAACAGAAGCATTTCTGTGCAGCATCCTGTTGCAGACCACTCTGACGAACTAATAAGAAGAATATCCACTAGTACCGTCTTCATCACGCAAGTCTATGCAAGGCGACCAGTTGTGTGTTTCCCAATTTCCGGACGACAGAGAAGGTCACTCTTCGTACCTTGATCAAGAGAACACGTTTGCTGGATCAGAGATCAATATTCTTTTGTAATTGTTAGAGATGAGTCCATGTTCACAAGGAAGAGCGATTCCATATACTGTGCTGATCTGAATGAAACAAAGCATTAAATACCATCGATCCATACTTTAGACAATAGACATTTTGAATTAAATAATTGACTTAATTACTTGTTATCATGAGTTAATCTCTCCATTGTACTTTTATAAATTTAAACTTTGTAACGAATTTAAAGTTAAACTTGAATATTATTGTAATTACTTTTTCAGATCATATTTAATGTTTTTTTTTAAACGAATTATATATTTCTTGAAATAAAATAATATAAAGCTATAAAATGCAAATAAAATTAAACTAAATGACTTAATTAATTTTTATTCCATATATATATATATATATATAACTGCGAAAATTCAACTTTATAATATGTGAATATGAATAATTATAAAAAATTCCTGAAAATCAACAACTCATTTTTTAGGCAATAAGGCATTGTTGTGCACAAAAGACAACTGACATATATTAAGCTATTAACAAATTTATTTTTATGTAATGTAAAGTCTTTGTTATTAAGTAACCCTATTTATTTGCATTGACTTTATTTGGAATACAAATTTTTTAAAAGAATGAGGTGTTAAACTTAACAATATGATTTAGTGAAGTAATCATGCTTAACACTTTACAGTATTAAATATGTATATAACAGTTAAAACTCTAAAAAATTAGACAGCAAGTCCTTTATTCTTATGCATAAGAAGGATAAGGATACATTTAGAAAATAAATATTTTGGTCAAAGATAAGACGGAGATTGAAATAACCCTGATCAAACATAAAGTTCTCTATTTTTAGTAGTCCAGATATTAAGGCTCTATAATATCTTTGTAAATTCATCAGGAAAGTATGATCAGGATTCTTTGGTGACTAGTCTTTGCTTTTTACCCCTATTCACAATTTTAGTTGGATTGTAGTGACATACGTATGTTCTTCCTTTCCCTTATTATGAATCTCTATTTTGTTTTATTTCTTTTATTCTGGCATGAAAATTTTCATACAGAAAAGAAAAGAACAGAAAATATCCTGCTCATGCCATCTAAATTCACATTTGCGTTTCTTCTTTCATCTTGATCATCTTCTTCTTTAGTTTTTTCTCTTTATTTTTCCTTATTTAGCTTCCTATTTGGTTGTTTCCTACTCTTTGCATTCTTATATTGAATCAAATTTCAAACTGAGAAAAGTTTCACTTTATGACAAAACTTTTAGAGATAGATCAAATTTATGTTTCTCTACATCGTACTGGCAAAACAAAATAGAAAGGAGATTAAATCTAGCATTTCTTTTTTTATGATCAAATAGCCCCCAATTTTTCTGGTAGGAAAGGTTTCCTAGAATAAGTGTAAAGTTACATGATTCTAGAAAATAGGTATAAGATGCCAAAATAGGCTTAGCTTGAAATGTTATATGTGTTATATTTTAGAACTTGCTCATTGTAAAAATGCCTGGTTGTAAAAGATCTAATTTGAGAACAATCACTTAAGTACATATGACAGCAGATAAATGTTAATTTTCTAGGAATTTTTTTAACGAAAACTGACGAACATAATTAAGTTTTGATTTTAGATAGGTAAAATGACTTTTAAAAATTTAGTTCTATGTTTGGTTTTGTTGAAGTATTAGATATTGAATGCAAAATTCGTCAAATTATTTTTGAGATAGTTATAAGCGATTTAAAATGTCTATGTAATTATTAGCACAAGTAATATATCTAAGTATGAAATACAGCCAAACAATTATTTCGTCTGATTTTGTTCAATAAAGAAACATAAGGACTATCATATCCTACATCGTCTCAATTGCTTGGTCTAATGAGCTTATTAGAAAAAAAAATAAGCAAATAATAACAATACGAATCAATTCTAGACACAAAAGCATACGAGATATAGTACGAGATCATGTTATAGTGTTGACATGGTTCAGCAGAAACATGATTGTGAACAGTGACAACTAAGCGCAACACGTCATAAGCATGTAATTCAGCAAAGTTAAGGTTACTTTTTTTATTAGATATAGAATTGTAAAAAGACACATAAACTCTCCTTTTGCAATAGTTTAGCTCTAAAAGAAAGATTCTAATAGTTCTCAGCTATAAAACCAAAGGAAGAATAAAACTTGAGCTCTCCACGATTTCGTTTTACGAGAAAAAAGCTTTCATTCTGCAACTATCATTATTCCAAAGACTGTATAATGATGAGGAATTAAAGGAAAAGAAAATATTTTAAAGGCTTAAAAAGAGTAAACTTGTAGCCAAGAAATAAGTAGAACAAATTATTAGGAAATATATGTGGCCATGGTATAGCCATGGTTGAGTAATGAAAATAATAGAAAAATGTCATTTAGACTGATCAAGTATCTGATTCTTATTATCGTTTGGAAAAATTTGACTTCTAAATCTTTCATTTCATATAGATTCTAAGAAGCAATTTTTGCTTCCTGCAGCTTCTCATATTTGTCTTTGTAATGAAGCAGATGTATTCTGCAGTGTTTCTCAAATCATCTACATTAATTCCAAAATTCAATTCCATGTCAAATGTTTTTTTGGCTGCTTAACTTATAGCGCATACTGTTGATTTTGTTGTTCAGAGAACAGATATTCTCTGAAAATGAATCCTATACGCTTACCCTTTTCATAAAATTCTAATAGCTTAACAGAAAAAAATACCAAGAATTAAAATAACTTTTAAAACTTTATAAAAAATATTTGTATAATCTAGATAGGATCTGACGAAGAGTAGAAACTTGCTTTTTTTAAGAAAAGTACTAAATATCAATATTTACGAGGTTACAAAACAAGATTTTTATTATTATCGTACATAATACTTGTAATTATATATCTTTCTATGTTAAAATAATTTAATCTTCAATCATCCATCTCATAATTTTGAGAAAAAAATACAGATTTTTGTTTGACAAATAAATAAGATTAAGTATTCATATATATATATATATATATATATATATATATATATATATATATATATATATATATATATATATATATATATATATATATATGTGTGTGTGTGTGTGTGTGTGTGTGTGTATTTCCTAAGTATATTATATCAGAAAGAATACACAGTTTGATTTTAAAATCAAGAGTAATACGGCTACTGTTTAGTTTCAAATTTAAATTGAATGAATAAAAATTTACTAGCATATATTTTAAATTTAATTATGTTGATAATTTAAAGAGCATTTTATTTTTTGATAAAAGAAATAATATTTATTATTGATCTCTTATTTCATTACAATGATGAGACCACCTTCTTCGTTTAGCAAACTAATGTATGTATTTGCATATTTCAAACAAGAAATAATGCAATTACATATTTATAAAAGGAATATATTAAGTAACATAAAAATGATTTTTGTATAAAATATATAATAAAGCAATCGTTCAAATTATTTAAGACGTAAAATTTATGGCAATTTTTCATAAATTGTTTCGAATATAATCAACGTATTTTAATTCGCTTAAGATTTTCAAATGTATTCATTATTTTGTTTTATATTCTTTGAGGATATTCATTATTGCTTCAAGTGAAATTTATATTTGTTTCACTTTGCCCCTAGGAACAATCTACACCAAATATAAGTTGTTTAGTGAACAAAAACTTGTATTTAAATGTATAAACTGTTTATATGTTAAATATAAATTTTCAACTGTGCAGGTTTCAAAAACAATAAGATTATTTAATCAAATATATATATATATATATATATATATATATATATATATATATATATATATATATAAATTTAAAAAAAAACATTTAACCATTTTAGAAAACTCATCACATTTTAATGTTGAATTCTTAGATTTATTAAAAATATTATAACTGAAATAACAGATTTGGGTTTTTATTATTTAATCTATCAAGAAATGTTTTATTAAATTCATAAATAGCTAATTAAATTAGTTCTTATTTTTTTTATATAAGCTTATTTTGAACAGATGAAACATTTGCAAAATTTAGAATGCATGTTTGTTGGTAAGAATACATATCTACAAAGGTAATGGTGTAAGTTTTGGTCTGGAAAAATAATAATAGAAGGATTGTTGCTTAAATGAAAAAATTGTGTCATTTTTTGCTGCATATTGTAATACTGGGTAAATAACATGTGGCAGCGGGAGTACCATTTAATGAATGATTCAATGAAACGATGCTTCATTGAATCATCATCGATGTGGACTTTTGGAGGAGAATTTCCACTTGTGTATTTTTGATGACTTCACGACACAAAGATATATGCTTCTTCTGGTCCCGTGAACACCGTTATTGGACTGCTGATGACTGGAATTAAGTATCCTGATCTGACAAGTATGTTATCCAATTGTATCGAATTGATGGACATATACGAGTATGGAGTCAAGTTTATAATTTCAGGGATTCTCTATGTCAATTGGGGGCTATTCATGCTAGTGCTGGCTCTATGAAGGTATAGGGACGTGTACAGCTGGCATAATATAAGGCTCCCTGATATGTATAAATACGTCTTTGGTAGACACCTGTTTTATGCGCACATTATTGGAACAGATTAAAAATTTGTAAACTTTGAAGTGTATCTTTTTGTAGGTAAAAATACATATCTACAGCGTTAGTTATGCATGTTTTGCTCTTGGTAAAATAATAAGAGTATAATTGATGATTAAATGAAAAAGCAATCTCATTTTTTTGTAACCAATTCTTGAAATAAGATAAATATCAATTTAGGGCAATTTATACAGAAACTATAATTATTTCTTTTTGTTTCATCAGTTTAAAATTAAAAATAACGTAAACTGTGAAAAAAGAAATATAATTAATTTAGTTATAAAACAATTCAAAGAAGATAATAATGGCATTTGAATGATTAAGGAAAATGTTGAAAATATTTAAGGTAAATCATATAAATAAATAAATAAAATATTTAATAGCAATATACAAACAGGATATATTTCTTATATTTTCATCGCTGTAAGGAGAACGTTATTTACTTACTATGTATTAAATAAGAATAATGATAAATAATTTTTCTCTTTCCTTAGGTGTAAACTACATTACTAGAAGAAGTATCCTCAAGCGAAATATTGTATTCTTATGCATATTTTATTTAGATATATGGTAATTCCCATCTAAGATTACTTCGTACATCGTACATCTTATTCTATATGTGACATTAGTTATGAAAGAAGTATTGGAAGACAGAACAAGTATTGCTGATGTTTCATATTTCATACGGAGAGACTCATCATAATGTATAAATTATATTTATTGTGAAGATAATACGAAAAGGATGACTTGCTCATTGTATTATTCCTCTTAGAATATTTCGAATTTTATCTGAAGATTTCCTTTTACAATAAGAATTTGAGAATTCCATCTTTGAACTGATATGATAATATAATGAGTAATGTGATAGTAAAATATATTTAAGATAAAAAAAAATATCTTCTGTATTGTTTTCAACGTGATTGAGAAGATATTTTATCTTTTAGTTCATATTTAGGAAATTTCATAGTTAAATACATTGATTTCAGACAAATGAACTTAATAAAATATTTGTACTTTTTAAATTTGTATGTTAATATTAAATATTTTAGTATTGTGCCTATGTTAGTTTTCAGTATTGTATAGTTCTATAAAAAATATTATATTGTATTATAGTTTTCATTCATTTCTGATTGCGGGACAACTTGTCTAATGGTCAGCGTGCCTGACTACGAATAGGGAGGTCCTGGGTTCAAATCTTGGTTCAGGCATGGATGTACTTTCTCTCTCTCTATCCTGCCTTTGTCCTTATCTTGTGTGTGAATGGTTGCCTACCCTATAAGCGGGTCCCTATGGCATGTATGTGTACTGAAAAAGTCGGACTCCACACCAAATACGGTTCAGTTGGAAAAGTGGAGCAGCGCACCTCAATTTGCCATCCTAGTTGGCACACGAGAATAACAAAGACATTCATTTCTGAGTAATAAATTTATAAAACAAAGTATTATCTTAAGCTAAAATGATAAAAACAGAAATTATTTATTTTCTGAGTATTTGCTTTTCTACTAGAAATGAACTTTAAAATATAGATAATTTCTTTATAAAATCTTTTATTTATAAGAAAATATAGCCATATTTTAAATTTGTCGTACTGTTACCATAATTAATCATAGTATTTCTCATTATCTTTTTATCTATATATCTATATCTATATCTATCTATTTATATATATATAGTTTTTCATAGGTGTTATTATATGCATATCTAAAGAAAATATGCCTTAAAATTCGTTTTTAATTATTAATATTTAATAATAATATGGTATTTTGAAAGAATTAATTAATCGGGTGATTATTCCTGTAATTATCATGTAATTACTATGAATCCTGTATTATTATTATGCCATTATTCTTATGATTAGTAAATTTCAGATAGTACAAATATCATCGTTTCTAATGATTTTCTATAGTTAGGTATGTTTATTAATGGAAACATTTTTTTCATTGTAATTATGTCATAAAATGATGAAATATTTTTATTTATCTTACATGCATTTCAAGCTTAATTTATATTAAAAATATAGGATTTACATACAATAAATTTCCTAAATCTTACACATTTTTTCCCTAAATGAAATTCTGCAAATTATATATTTCATAGGCTTATTACTCTACTTAATGCTCTAGAATATCTCCTAAATTATAATGTATTACACTTATTGAGTATTCCATTTTATAATAAATCCACTGCGCTATTGCGAGTTATATACCATACTACTTAGTAATATACACTTACAACAAAGTACATAAGCTTTCTAGCAAATACAAAGGCTTTTTACTTTAAATAAATTTATAATTCAGGAAAAATAAAAAATTACAATTTTACATTAGATAATAATTATTACATATTTTACATTACATATAAATAACAATAATTTACATATTTTAAATTAGATGTAGCAGCCGGCCAAATTGTCTTGTGGTCAGCGTGCCTGATTACATATAGGTAGGTCCTGGGTTCGAATCCCGATTCAGGTATGGATGTACTTTCTCTCTCTCTATCCTTTCTTTGTCATTTTCTTGTGCGTGTGAATGAGCATGAATGATACCTACCCCATAAACGGGTCCCTATGGCATGTTGGAGAGTGCAATGGTGGCCCACCCCCCATGGTGCACCCGGGGCAACGCCCGGGTCGTTATTTTTGGCTGGTTCCTTGGGTATCAGGAAACAATAGATTAATAGACTATGTTGCAGTTGTAACTGTCTACAATCTGCCATTGGAAAAAAAACATTAAAAGTAATAAATTTTCTAAGACATGGTAGATAGAAGCCAAGTTTAAGAAATTTTATTTAAGCATATGTATATATTAATACAAAGTGGTCTTTTAAAAATTGCTTATTAAAATGAATGTTTTTTTGCAGACACTTTCTTATAACAATTATATTCAAATTTATATTGAATATAATTTCTTGAATTCTCATATATAATATTTATAAATAAATTCACATCATAGATGTCATAACATATGAAATAAATAAAATAGCTCAGAGATTCCATTCAAATCGAAATTACTTAATACAATATATTATAGAAATTATACTTTTGATGATTTGAACAAAACATGGTCTTATCCGTATTCAAAACAAATGGGTGCAATTAACAATATGGGTACTTGATTTTTAAAGAAAAATAAATTTTCTCTGAAATTATGCAGAAAAAAACTACAGTTTAATTTCAAAGAAAGGATGCATCTAACAGTTACAATTCAAAAGAATAAGACTGATTGATTGACTATCAGTATTCTTTTGAAATTTCGGAAAATTATCTTTTATAATTTTATTAGTGTTAATGTTTATGGTTTAGATAAAGTAGTTTAAATATTATTTTATGAATTGATGGTGATTTTGCAGAGGAAACAAAATAAATACAAAGTCTTAAATGTATAATTCATTCATAACTTGAATGCGTTTTGAAAGAAGAGGTGTTGAAGAAAATATATGGAGTGTAGCGATATTAAAGACGGAATGCCGCATATGAAAGTAGCAATAAATTACAATATCGATAACGGAAAAAATAAATTCCACTGTTATATAATGAGATAAAAAAATCAGGTAAAAACTTTCCTGCAATAATGAGGTGGAAGAATACTTTGATGAATGCAGAGAGACGTATATATACTAAAAAGAAAAAAGTACGTTAAAGTTAAATATTGGAAGATATTTGCAGCTACGAACACCTTTTTTGGTAATTCTTAATCTTCATTCTGAACTTCAAAAAACATTCATAATTCAAATGTTTCAACGAAGAAAACTGAATCATTATGAGAAGGATGATCCGGGAGGACCTGACTACAAATTTTATGAATATGGTGTAATGAATTGTCATCTATATTTTTACATTTAGGATGAATCTTGATATTTGTAGATATGATATTCCTTATGAACAAATATTTTTATTTGGTACAATATGCAATATTTTTAACAATTTGAGTATAACGTATTTACAATCAGGTCTACTCTTTTACGATTTGTAAACTAGTCAAAGCATAGTACGATCAGTTCGATCAAAACAATAGAATCCAAATATGGTACAGATGAACTTCAAAGACGCGCAAATGTATCTTATTTTTAGATTTATAACCCTACTATTTAGATTTATAGCACAGGAGAATTGATTTACCATATAATTTTTCTAAGAGGGCACAACACAAGTGAGAGCGGGAATCATTAGAGTAAATCTTATGTAGCATCTATAATCAAGCAATCTTCCAAACTAAATTTGTACAAAGTTCGGTCATTTGATTTGTAAATTTTAATTAAAACTCATATTTAAAACACAGTATATTTCTTGTGAGTTTCAATGCTTTTATATACATATTAGATTTGATTCACAGTGTACCTTAATTTGCAAAAGTTGTATTTAGAATGTTTTAAATACTACTTAACTTTTGTATTTATATAACAATTATTTTTAATAACAAAACCTTTTATTAAAATAATTTTCAAGAAGTTAAAGTCTGAAATTTATTAATATTTTGCTTATTACATAATATTTAAATTATATTATTCATATTTTACTTCCTAATAAGAGAATGTGTTAATTTTATTTAACATTTAATGTTATATACCTGTTTAATATAAAAATAGTGCAAGTATTAAACACTTAAATCATTTATTTCAAGAATTTTGTAGGTTATGAAAGTTATAAATAAACTTAACTCACTAGTGCTACTGTAATACTTTACTGTAAAGTGAATAATAATTAATGGAATATAATTTAGTTAAAAATTTTTATCTATTTTGAATTTTATAAACAGTAAAACTTAAATTATTTATTACTTTTATTTCTAAGGTAAAAATCAATATAGGAGTTTCATACTAAAATATCTGTGTACTTAACCGAAGAGTTCAATTTCTTAATCACTTAGAAAAATTGGCTTTTTAAAAAAAATGGATCTAATTCTCATTAGGGTCCTAAAATCCCATTTAAGATTTATTTAAATAAAAATTATCAGTTTTACAAAGTGAAAAAAAAGACATTTACAACTATTTAAAAGGATGGTGTTTTCTAGAAGGAATGTAATTTGAATAAATACCTCCCAGAACTTATAAATGTATCCTTTTAGTTGAAAAGTTAGTAAACTATTTAACTATTTACCTAAATCTATACTTTTTACTACAAGTTTAAAAAAAAAGTACACTTCAACTTATTTTCTTTTAAAAAAGTTAGAGTAAATGTTTAAATAGTTGTTGCATTTAATCTCTTAACTTTTTAACATTTTGGATCTGCATTGAAATATTTTAAATTTCCTTTTTTGCAAAAATATATTTTTTACCATTGGAAGCATTTTCAATATTTGTTTTTTCTTTTAAACTTAATAATAAATTAAAAAAATGACGACACAGATACAAATTTATCTGCTACCAAAAGTAAACACTTTATTTTAAATTATGCCGCACATCAAATTAAAATTGTATTTTCCAGGAAGAATTTTGTCTGACGATATAGAGAAAAGAATCAGCACAAAAGTCCGTAAATGGTTCCAGAAAAATTAATTTTTATTAAAAAAATTAATTGTGATCACTAAAATAACATACATTTGAAAGGACAAAAATACCCTATTTGTAATTCTGTGTATAATATTTAAATGCCAGTGAAATTAAATAGCGCTGATAAACAAAGAGAAAATTGGAAATTGAAAATGTTTTTTTACTCTGTACAACACTTTTCATTAAATATAATATTTATGAAATATAGTGAAAAAGATATTTCTATTTTTTACCCGAATTTTTTCGTTAACATATTTAAAATTGTGCAAAAATAAATTATTTCTCTTTAAGCGACTAAAATTATTTAATTACAAAGATTTTAATCACAACAAGCTAAATGATTTTCCTATAGTTGCTAGATATAAAGAAACACAGAAACAAAAAATAATCATTTATTCAATGATATCATATAACAAGTTTACTAATGAAACAAAAAATTTAAAGGATTGTATCCAATGCACTTTAATTTTAATGTAGAAATGAAGCAGAAAATAGAAAATGTAAGTTAACATTGTATTCAAATATATATGAAATTCGTATTACTCAATAGACATTATTTTGACTTTCAAAGAATATTAGATACGATGTACTTTTATGAAGTTAAAGAGTGCTTTCTTATAAGTAATTGCTCTCTGATGAACAATACGATGTAATTTGTATTGACTGACAATAAGAGAAAGAAATAGGGAAAGAGGATGATAAAGAAAGTGAGAGAGAGAGAGTGACTGTCAAAAAGAATGGGAATGTAAACTAAATAGCCAATTATAGAATAAATTATCTTACAGCCGCTAATATTCGTACATAATATTCACTATAAAGTTAACCTACATATTTTTAGGTTGTTATAAGACTTTGAAATTTGACAACTTTCTAAAGTTTTATTATTAGACGTCACATGATTTAAAGAATATATCATTTATTTTTTTTTTATGAAAATGCAGCTAATTATTAAGTTATGTTCCAAATATTTTAAGAAATTCACAAAAGATTGTGCAGTGAAGACATCCTTTTAATTGCTTTAAAATATCTGTAGGATGTTATCTGGAAGGACTTTATTATCACGTAATTACATAAAACACAACACTATGATTACTGTACTAGGATTACTACACTATACTTTGATTTACTAAATGCTCACATATGGGTGGAAGCAATTAGTAAATAGAATAAGAATTTCGTTTGATGTAGCTCTACTCTGGAAGTATGTTAAAATGTATATTTTTTAAACAGTTTTTATTAATATTTTTTTTATAAAAATGTGTGAAAACTACAAGCATCATTTTTAAGAAATTCTTAAATTCATTTATTTCTCACAGATCCTTTCTTTACTTATGCGAAAATTATTATTTTATGAAATACATTGAATCGTGCTGTTATTTGAAAATACTTTTTTCTAAAAGGTAGTTGATTAGTAAGTATTTTCTTAGAAACAGTAAAAAAAGTAGTGGATAGTAAATAATAATTGGATAATGATATTTTGAAGTCAAAATTTAAATCAGAAATCGTTAGATTATGAAAGACATCAATGGAAATTACAGTTTAAACGTAAATTTTAATACATTGGGAAAAAGATCAAAAACTAATTCCTCTTATGATGTCAAACTTGGTTCCAGATATTAGAGAAGCGTATATATATGAAAAAATATAAGGAGAAGTATGAATTACTGGTCCTTTGACTTCCGTTTGGTTAAAGGAATGGTATATGAATATTCCATATATTCCATCAATTCAAATAATCAATAAGAGAATAATTTTAAAAGTAAACAAAAATTATTAAAACATTAAAAATTTTTTAAAAACATATTTAAATTTTAAAAAATGTATTGATATAAAAAGTCATTTATTGTTTCATCAATTATAGATTGATTTTAAGCAACCAAAGATATTGTTTGAAGTTGGAAAACATCTTAAAAACAAATATGAAAAATCCTAAAGCATTCAAAGATTATGTAAATGACAGTTAAATGTTTATAAGTCATTACATTAAAATGTACTAAATTCCCCAGGACTCAATCATGTTTTAAAAATAAATTTTAAGAAGTATATTTTACTGTAGTTATTAGAAACAATTTTAAAGTTTTATTATTTTTATGAATTAATTAATATGTTCCGGTTTCAAAGTAACATTGAGATTGTTTTGTGTAAGATAATATTTTCAAATCTTGCACAAATTCAATACAATTAATAACAATATATTCCTATTTATTGATAATAATTAACATACATTTTAGGAATATGTTTAAGAAGGATTGATAAATTTATTCTATAGAATACTATGTTGTCATAATCAAATGCAGAAAAAAAATGCATAATATGAGGAATTTGTTAATTTGCGCAATGTCTGATAAATACATGTTAGAAATGCATTGTAATTCCTCAGCGGAATTTAATTGAATAGTAATTAAATTTTAATATAATTTTCCTCAAACATTTATTCATCCATATCCAACATTTCTTACTATACAATATTTCACATTCCACAACAACTACTTATTATAAAAATTCAACTTAATTTAAGCAATCTGGTCATGTATAAGTAAAAACCAAAAATTCTGATATCGATGATAAATCTACCATGGTTAATACTTATTATAATTGTTACTTTGAAGATTGTTATTCTTCTTAAGTTTTATTCTTTTTTTAATGCGAGGTAATGAGTAGAAATTTTTTATTTTATTAACAAATGTTTTTCTATTCTCTTTATTCAGATTGATAATTTATTTTAGAAGCATTGTTCTTTAGAATTTAAATAAAATAGAGTTAATGAGTGTATTTTTGTCCTTATTTTATTACATAAATAGTCTTTGACTTTTGATGACTATCTTCAAATACATGCGTCAATAATTTTGAAATGAAACATTTTGAATAACAGTTTTATGAAGTTATATCTCAATATTACAACTGAAAAAGCAGTTTATCTTAAATTTGAAAAATTATATTATTTATTTTTTACAATGTTCTTGAAGAATTTAGAAAAATTTAGTCATGAGGAAATAGAAGTATTACTGCTTTAGTGCAGTGATACTTTTATTGCCCTCATAAATAAAAACCTATAGAAAAAATAATTTTTTTCTATTAACTGAATTGGTTTTGAAAAACTCTCAATATTCTATGTTCCATTCTCACATTCTTCTTGAATGCCCATCTGTCTCAGAGGAAAGGAGCGAGCGTTGTAAATAATTGAATAACAGTTAGCCCTTAATTTTGGTAGACTTAGTAAAGAAAGAAAATTTTGAATTTTTTTTATAAAATTATCCGTGCTGTTATCTAACTCTTATTTTATTTTTATGCCTTTTTTCTCTGTGCCTTCTTTTATTATTAATTTTATTTTCATCTCATGATTTATCTTTAATTTGTTATGTAGTACATTTGTTGTATCTTCGAGCCCTGTATGGTATTCCTTGGTACACAGGAATATATTTTTGTTTTCCCAAATAAAAAAAATATTCCATGTTCATAATCTAAATATTAGGAAACGTCATTGCGAGTCTGGTATTTATAGAGCCCGAATAGTACTATATATTGTGGTGGAAGCGAATAATTAAAATATATAATTTAAACAACAAAAAATCATGTAATTAATGTTTGTTGCTTATTGTTATTAGATTTTGAGGTTATCGTACAATACGTGTGGAAAAATAACTCAATGTAAATTTCATTACAGATAAAATAAGGTAAATCCTATATAACAATTAATAACATCAATTAAAAGTAGATCTAAATATATAAAATACAAGTTCGACAAATTATCCTGAAGGAAAATGTTTTCATTTTTAATTTTAATTTTATGTTATTATTGCATCTTCAAAAGCTTAATTTTTCCAACTTGGGGAAAAAATTTAAAACTTTAATATTCACAAAATCCCAGTTTGAATCTAAACATTGTTTGCTCCACGCTTTCTTGTTTCGAGTTTTATATATCTTAGTGATAATTCCTATATATTTTTTATATCTAATTTAAAATATTGATGGATCTAACATTTGCGTGCTCAAAATTAAGATCTCAAGACAGAAAATATAGAAGACAGCTCCATCCTATTTTTTGGTATTTTGAGAAAACTCTTGGTAATGCTCTCAAAACTGGAAGTAATAGAGTTGTCCAATGCACCATCAGCAGATTCACGAGTGGACACAAAAGCAGCCTTACTTATACTGATGGACAGAAATCTTATCTTATCTGTGCACTTCTGCAAAGGTTGCCCCTGAGCATCCCTGCCACTGTGTAAGGCACGAGGTTCTCGTTACTTCACCTCTTATTGTTTATGAAGTTTTGTGGAATTACGACCTCCTGGACATGGCCTAGATTGCAGCTAGACCTTGGGGAATAAACTACAACAACAATACTTTCAAGGTCTTTCATTATACTAATAGAATTTTGAACTCTATAATATTGATAGTATATTTTTCAGTATTATGCCATGTGAGATCAAAATGATATGTCAAGCTAGTTTAATAAGTGTAATATTTATGCATTTTACCTCATTAATTTTTGATTATTAATTTTATGATTGTTTTTAAGAATATAAATGGATGCTCAAAAAAGTAGTTTTATGATGTTAACTTAAATTTTAAAAAATTTAATAGAGACTAATTTTTATGATGAGAACAATCAAATATGAAATACCATTTTTTTAAAAACCTCTTTAATTTTACTTGTAAAAATCTGTATAAAAAATCTTCTAATTAAGTACTTTTTTATTGAAATCCTGCAGTTTGCTAATGTAGTATCAAGAGTTAAAGATAGATTAAATAATAAATTAAAAGTCAAATTAAAATTCTTATGTGATTGAACATTTTAATGGAAACTAATCTTCTCTAGACCCATAAAAAGTATCTAAAACTAATATGATTATAAACCTTATACTAAGATTATGATATAATAAATGTTTTCTATGATTCAATCTTTGCTCATAGTTTAGAACTATTGGACCTTACCAAGTAGATATGATACAAAATTTTTACAATCTAAAATGATACAAAATTTTTAATATCTTTATAGAATTAACTTTTTTACTGTATATTTATAAGCACAAAAATCATTTTATAGTTTTAAATGAAAATAAAAAAAAATAATTTAATTTTTATTTTGTTAATTAAAGCTAAAAAAAAACAGCATTATAACTTATTCAAATAAAACCATTTACTATAATTTTGCTAAATGAATAAATTTTAAAAAATATATATCTTCATATACTTGATTCCTTAAATATCTATAAAATTTGAAAACAAGATACATTTATAAAAACGTCATCATTATTTCTTTATGTTTTACGCATATTTGGCAGTCTAACTTTATGTTAAAGATCGAACGTTTTTGAATATGAAACTCAAATTTGTAATCATGATGAATGAATATAGCAAAGATTTATTATATATTTATTATAAATAACGTGTAAAACTTAAAAAAAAAATATTATTACTTTTTCTGATTTTTTACTTCATTTTTAATATATACTTAAAGGAGAATAAAAGGTGTATTTCTTAAAAAAATAAAAATACTTTTCAAATAATATTTCTCATATGTTAAACATTTTGTCCCTCATATTTCTGAAAAGAGCTTAAGTACATGTTTGTTATTTTACTTCTTATCTCTTTTACTGTCATTTTTCATTGACAATGAAAACATTGAAGAATATAACATTTATAATATACACTTTATAGGGAATTTATGAATTAAAATTTCATACATATTTGAAACTGTCAAATTTTAATTATATATGTTAGATGTTTTTCAACCCATCTGTCGCTTACTTGTAGCACGTGATACTACTTTAGCGATATTATCGCTTACTAGAAATGTTTCCCTAGATTAAATAGATAAAATATTCTTCTTGTGAACCAAATTTTGTAAATTTGTAAGAACAATCTTAGTGAAAACAAGTATGTTATCTTAGCGAAAACACAAAAATTTCAAGGAAATTATTAGCGAGAAATAATTGACATTATATTAATTTGTATGATTTTTAATGCATAAATACTCAGTATTTTTATCTTAGCATTTAAAATACTGAAATGTACATACATTTTGAGACAATTCTCTTCAAAAATTGTTTTAAAATAGAAGTACCTGTAATACTGACCGATATTTCTTTAAATTACGAGCTGGTTCATTTTAACCAAAAAAAAAAAAAAAAAGCTTTAATATGCTTTGAAATAGATCCCTTAAAAATATAAAAGTATTCTGTACAGCTTTTTAAGTATATAATTTTAAAAAATGACTTATTCTAATTTAAAGTCATCGATGTATAAAAACTTTTTTAATGTAAAAGGAATAAGCAAACAAGATATTTTTTTAAAATTTGAATAGAATTTTAAAATTTTTTATTTCATTACCAAATATTCAATTATTAAATGATCACCTAAATTTAAGTATAAAGAACTTAGAGTTGAACATCGAATAAAAATGTTAAAGAACTTTAGAAAAATTAAATTACATAAAAAATAGTATTCTGTTATTTATTAAACTGACTTAAGCCTTTCCCTTATATGGATTATTTCCTTAAGAATAAAAGAAGTTTAACAGCAGAGTAAAAACAAGAGACATAAAAAATTATATAAAAATAAAGAAAACAATTATCTCTTATTACGTGACATTAATGTCTTTATCAGAACATTGAAAATTGTTGAATTTGAAAATTAAATTGATTTTTTGATATTAAAAATCTTAATTTTCTTTAAAATTTTTGTGCATGACTTTATTTTATTTATTTTGCAGTACATATTTCAATATATTATTCAAACTATGTTCCTTCAAGAAACTATATATATATTTTTTACTTTTTAGTAATTTACCGTTTTATGTATCATGAATCTTACATTTTCATATATATATATATATGGAATATATATATATATGAATAATATATATATATATATATATGTTTATATATATATTATATATATATATATATATATATATATATATATATATATATGTATATATATATGTATATATATATATTATCTATATATATATATATATATATATATATATATATAATATATATATATATTATATATATATATATATATATATATATATATATATATATATATATATTATTATATATATTATTTAATATATTAAGTTTTGCAGGATATTTTTTCTTAGTTATTGGTAATTGTATTTTTACTGAAATTTAATGTACGGGTTTGAAGCTCTATTTATGTATCAAATGATAATTAGTTTAATTAGATTTAACCGGTAGAGTAGTCAATCTTGACACTGAAAGGAAAGGCAGGTAAAAATTAGCAATGGTGAATCCAAGGGAAATGCCAGATAAAAGGATACTGAAAGAAAAATTGATGACAGACAGATATTTTGTTGATCCGGGGCAACATCCTTAAACTGGTAGAACCCTCTCTGGGTTAGGTACAAGGAGTCCTGCTTGCGTTCACGTCAACATTACTTTCTTATATTGGCGTTTTTGTTTGTATAATAGCGTGGGTGGCTCTTGATTCTATTTCCATTCCTCCTTATTTTCTGATTTTTATTGGTAGCTGTATAGTTAGCACATTTGCTGATTTTCAAACCAGGGTGTGACTATGAGCACCACGCAACCTTCAACGGGTTTAGATTTAAAAATTTATTTAATTTATTTGTTTTTAGTACTAAGATATCAAGAAAAACATTCTAGATTCTAGTTAAAATAATAGTATAACTGAAAATAGATGAATTTGCTTATTAGAAATTATATTGTAGTGATTTTAAATTACTTACATTACGTAGATTAATAAGTTATTTTAATTACGTTATTATATTTTATTCTAAAAAAATTAATTTTTATTTAGTAAAAATAATTTTATATAAATAAAAATATATTCATTCAATTGCAATTTAAATCTTTCATAACTTTATAAGTTTATTTTAATTTCGTTTTATAAGGCTACCTATTTCTTTTTTAACTATTTGTTGCAATTTAAAACAAATATAATTTTTTAATTATAAAATAATGATGATAAGCATTAGTGAATTACCTTTAAGGAAATAAGATACACATCATTTATTATATTTTTGTTTTTGCCATTTTATATTTAGTTTTGAGAATTTGGAAGTATGTATTAATAAAAAACCATATTAACGCAAATTAGTTTAATGAAAAAAATTACATTAATGCAAATTGTCTCAATAAGACAGAACGAGGCAAATATTTCCTTGAAATAAATTACTCAAATTATAAATTTTTGATTATGAATATTATATCATAATTTAAACTCAGGTATACTTAGGTTTTGTACAGATCGCATTACGTGTATATTGAATAATAATATTTCTCATTATTATTTTACACATTGTTGAGTATATTTCACATAAATCAATGAGTGACAGAAAAACTTATACAAGTTAATTCTCTAAGAATATTAAAGTTTTTGTTAAATAGGTTTCGATATGCATATTGAATTAGAAAGAAAAGTATGAGTTATTATTTTAATTATTGCTGAATTTAATTCACAGATATTAATGAAAGAAAGAAAGTTTTATACAAATTAGTATCGTATTATTTGCATTTTGTTATTAATAAATATCTCAAAATGTATCGTTAAAATTGAAATGTTTTTCTCCCTCTGAGCTTATTGCTATTTTTGATCAGAATAGAACTAAGTAGAATAGAAAATGCCTGTTATTTGAAATAACAATTCTTAATAAGATAAAAATAATTTGAACAAATCAATTTGAAATATGTCGTTAAAGTCATGATTAAATAACAGTAAATACCATCTTTATTGAGGAATGTTCAGATTTCTGCCGATAATTTCTACATGTCTTAATCACTTGCATTGAGGAACGTAGGAGTCTGAAAGGCAATCAATATACCGATAGATGGCGCTGATTGCATGCATCAACTGAATGTGCAGGAAAAATAGTATTTTTCTTATTATTTTATGCAATTACCGAAAGAGTTGACACTGTTTGGAAAATTGGGAGATAATTTTTTTGGTTCATTATTAACTCTTCTGACAAAAGCTATTTAAGGTTATCTTATTCTAATATAGAGATGTTTTCAGCTAATTGAGTGATTAAATAGAGCAGTATTCTATTTGTGCAATTACTCCTTACGTTTATTTTATTATAGCAATAATTTTTCTACTAATTCTCAAATTTAATTCCTTAGAAAGTTTGATAGATAATCTTAAGTTTTTAGACCAGAAAAACAATAGGGAAAAAGAGAAATTTATTGCATGTTTTGAATTAAAATTTAGCATATTAAAATATTTAATAACAAATTAATTAATTCAAAATTTTGCAATTATATTTTTATTATTTTAATGAGACTACTCCTTAATGTGGCGTGTATAAAAAGTAATTTTTTCCAGTGAAACTTTTCAATCTTTTCAGTATAGTTTAGATATGGGATGCTTTAAATTTAAGAGAATTCAAATTTATTTCCAATTTTTTATTTTTCTAAAGAAATTTTACGAGTTTATTCGTTTATAAGAGATTGTTAAAATATTTATCATATAATTAATGTTGTACATTTTATTCTTGAACAAAATTTCAATATTAAACTAAAAGTATATTAAGTTGCAAAGAAAAATGATTGCATAACAAAATTATCATAATTTTGTACTTTAAAGACAATTTCAGAATTATTATTATTAAATTATAGATTTTGTTACTTAGTTAACAAATCTAGAAATTATTTCAACTTTTAGATTTCTAAGAAGAATTTATTGAATTAAATAGCATGATAGCAAGGATACTTGTATAAATATTTTATCATAAATTACTGTCGTACATCTTTAAAATATTCAAGATCGTTGCACTAACTGAAATACGAATAAAACGAATAAATTTAGGGACACTACGCACAGCTCGACAATGCAATGTCCCTTTATATACTTCATTCTCCCATAAGATTGCATCTCTGATTTTTCCCCATTTTTCCCTTCTATGAAGTAGAGTGCTTTATCATAAGACTTGTAAAAAACTGGTTCCAGAGAGAACGAGAGGACAAGATTGAAGGCATACGGGGGTTGCAGATGGTGAAAGCAGTTACAAAAATTGCAGAGGTGAGAAACTGAATCTCACGCGGAAAGAAAAGAATCTTCTCATTATTCTAGTTTAACGTTCTTCTGTGAATCCTAGAAACTGCACAAAGTTGAAGTTATGAAATCCTATGAGCTGTCAGACTGTAAAAGATGACTTGGATTAGGAAGGTCATGCTGAAGGAATGAACTATATAGGTTTTCGATTCCTCAAAACGGACCAGCCTAGTAAATGAGCTTTCTCCTTAAGTCGATGCTTTTCTTATATAAATTATTTTTCCAACCATTATGTTTTTCACATTGTGGTAACACTTATTTATTACTTTAATTAATTAGTGTAAATTATAGATACCGCGTGAATTCTTCACTATACAATTAGTAGTTCTTAAATGTTGTTAAAATAGCATATGTAAAACAAATTTTGCATGCGTGTAAATTGATTGGTAATTTTAGTATTAAATTTGAAGACATTATTAATTAGAATAAAAAAGCAATTTTTTGCATCTGGTTTGAATCTGGATAGGAAAAGAATAAATGTACAACGTAATATAAAAAAATACATTATTTATATTCAAAAGGGGTTGTTTCTAATCATAGTATGTTAATGATATTTAAATACACAACATATTTATGCAATTTGAGTTTCACGTATTGAAATTAAAATTTAGCATCATTTTAAAAATTAATACATATTGCTATTATTTATAAAAAGCAATGCGATGACTTTATTTCTATAGATTTAGCTGTATGTTTAAATGTGTTTTACTGAATTTTTTACCCTCTACTGATTGTTATACACCAAACAAGACTTACTTCAATTGCAGTCCAAAAAATAATTTCTATTTCCTTATTTTTCTTGCATGCAGCAATAAATGTGTTTTTAAAATATTTATAGTTGGACGTCAATTATTTAAATGTGAATGCACATAAAAAGTGTAGCATATAATTTGATATATTTAGACACACTCATAATATAAATATTATTGTTATTTTAGGAGATTAATTTAACAAATTACTTAATAAACATATAATATGCACGCACATCTAATCTAACAGGTTTAACATTTTATAAAAAATTAAAAGTGTGAATTACTTTTATTTAATCATGTAAAAATATTGATGCATTATAATGTGAGGCAATTAATATCTCAGTTAAAAAAAGTTAATAATCAGAAATGGATAATTGCTGTCATTTATTCAATAAATTTCAAATTGTAAAAATAAATACTTTTTTTTTAGGCATAATCCATGAAAATATTTACAGTTGGATAACTGTACACAGAAAGATGTTTCAACAAAAATTTAATTTAATTAAAATGATACCAAGAGGAAAATTTTGAAAAGATATTTTAACTTTCTTCTTAAAGATAATTAGAAGTTCTAAGCATTCACAGAGCTATAGTTGTTCAAAATAAGCAATGTTTCAACTATAAAACGATTGATACTCTCCGTAGTTATATTTCTCGTGCGCCAGCTAGGCTGGCAAATTGGGGTGCGCTGCTCCACTAATAAAACTGAACAGTACTTTGGGTGGAGTCCGACTTCTTCAGTACGTATAAATGCCATAGGGATCTGTTTATAGGGTAGGCAACCACTCACATCTCATTCACTCAAGGACTAAGTCAGGATAGATAGAGAGAGAAAGTACAACCACGCCGGAACCAGGATTCGAACCCAGGACCTCCCTTTCCGTAGTCAGGCACGCTGACCACTAGACAAGTTGGCCGGCGATACTCTCCGTGAAACTATTTTATTATTCGGATAATTGATTCTCACTTATTTCTTGGAAATGTGTTTCTCTCTCTTGAAATAGAGCTTATAAACATACTCTTTTAGAAGTATAGTTACTTTTTAACAGAGCAATATAATATTACTCTTTCGAGCGAAATAAAATAGTGTATTTTGTTGTTTGTTAAACATTTAAGATACCTAAGTAAAAATGAAATCATTTGAGTATAAAGGTGTTGCACCAAACGGGAATTATAAATTAAGTAACAAAGGACTTTTATCTATTCAAAATATTATATTTTACATTATTAATTGTTATATATTATCATTGTTATTATTTTACATTATTATTGTGCTTTACATTTGGAACAATTAATGTGAAACTTTCAGTGTGAAATACAATAAAATCATAATTTCTCTCACTTTACTTTAAAAATATTATTAAAAAATAATCAAGACTGTAATACAGCAATTCTTTCTTAATCATATCATTTGATTTTTGCTTGTTTTTTCTTTAATATCTATAGAATGCCATCCATAAAAATGAAATTAATTATGAAACACTTGTTCTTTCAAGTAAAAGTTTAATTCTCAATAAGCAATTTATATTCATAATAGTTGGGGACTCGTTAATTGTAATCAATTTTTTATTGCTAAATTTTAATTTTCAATTACTACGACTGAAAATACAAGAATCTCATTAAATCTTTTATAACTCACTTTCATTACAAAATATTAAAATTACTTAACTTCAAAAACTGTTTTTTTAAATATCATTTTTATTTTCTTAATAGATACTAATGAAGTTTATATTTTCCTCGATTCTAAAAATATATAAGCGTTTTTCATTCTGATTAAATTCACATATAGTGTGCTTATGATAACTGTAATAAAACTATTTTAAAAGGAATTAGGGAAAATGTCTTATAAATATAAAAAAAAGTAGTCATAACGAATATTCCATTTAACAGTGATCACTTATTTAGAATAATGAAAATCGGAAGTTTTTCAAAAATACAATTATCATTATAATATCAATTATCATTTTGTCTTACTTTACATTTATTAAATTCTTTCTACTTTTTTCAGTACGGTCTAAAAAGTTGAAATAATTAAATAATAATTTTAAAAGAAATAATAAATTTATCTCTGGATTCAAATTTCATGAAAATTTAATAAGGATGAAAAATTTTGTCCCAAATGTCTAATGTTTGACTTCTTTAAATTTTATTGAGCTTGTATGAAGAGATAAATGTAAATCAACAGCCTTATTTGCTAGTCTAATCATTTTAAATATTGTTCTTTAAAAAATATTTTTAGTCTAAAATTGTTAACATTTAATTGCCAATGATATAATTATAAGTATTTAGCTGAAGGAATTCCAAAATAATTATTTATTAAAATTCACCTCAAACATCATCGAGATAAATTGTCAAATGCCACACAAACTTGAAGACAAACAAGAAATATTCAACACAAACAAGAAATACTTTTTAACATGATATGTATCATAAATGTCTGTAAAAATTCAATGGTAATTAGCAAGTGGTTGCGCTTAAGGGTTAATCGATAATTGGAGACAAATTAAAATAAAGAATATACTAGTTGATAACATTGTCCTTCAGATTGGTTAAATTGTATTTTTTTATTTATATGATTCCAATGATTCATTTGCAAATACCACACGGTGAGTTTTATAAGACATTTTTGTATTTAACATCAAATTTCAAGAATTTTCCTTTTTTTGTCCTATTTACGTATATTGTATAATTGTTAGCTTACCGTCACGAAATCAGTGCTTTTTTTAGTTCATTTTCATTTCTTTTATAATATTTATGTTTAGTTTCTTAACAGTCTGATGGCATTAATCTATCGTAACAATACTCCCGTTTATCACTTTTTTCCCACTCTTTTGAGTTACATTGGTAATTTTATACTTCCAGATTTTTCTCCAAAAAAATGTTATTATTTATCTTTTAGTTAATTTTAATTGCATTAATATTTCTCCTTCACCAAGCTATTATTAAAGGTATTTTTATTTTTGTATCAAATTTATACATTTATGTTAAACTTTCAGTAAATCATTGGAGAAATTTAGCAGAGATTTTATATGTTTGAATACATCAATACTCTTTTAAATTTTTTGTAAACTCAAAAATTTTAAAGTATGCAATAAGGGTTTTTAAATATTTAGCCCTAGTTATATTCCTTGAAAAATAAGGAATAAATTTGTTTTTAATGAGTTATTTATGTTACTTAAGGAAATATTTTCTTCTTTTGTATTATTTATTGAATGGATAAATACATCAATCAAAAATAGTTGAAAGCAGATTGAATTATGTAATATGCATCATAAAGACTGCTTTTCTAAAATAGACTTTATACTGTGCAAAAAAAGTAATCAATTTGATTCAATTGTCAGTTAAGAAATATCATAACATAGTAATACTATATAACAGTTTGTTATCATTATATTAAGTACTATATTTACAAATTTAACGTAAAGTATACTAGTTAGCAAAATTTATATACTTAATCTTCGAATTAAAAACTTCTTCGAGCATGTATGTAATTATTTTTTCATTTAATGCAAATATTTAATGATTAAAATAATTAGCATATTAATATATTTAAAGATATAATAATATTAATAAAAAATATGAAATTTTTTATAAGTATTATTTACTTTTACTCTTAAAACAAGTCACAAAAATGATAAAGAGTCTTAAGAAATCTATACACATACTTTTCCATGTTTTATTTAGATATATGGTAATTCACATCAGTTATCATCGCAGACATCGCATGTGTTATCTTATACATGACATTAACCATGAATGAAATATTGGCAAAAAAAATATCCATTGTTAGAATACCTCGCTGGAGGGAATACGTCAATGCATTTCAAATATTTTCTCTTATACACATATCAATATAATAAATTATAATAGATTACAAAAAAAGTTCTCCATTCAATGCGCTATTTTGTAAAATAAAATGGGTTATAAATTTTATTTTAAATGGATAGTAAATATTGCTAAAATATTATAAAAATACTTTATAATAATAAACAACTTAAAACTCTAATAGATTACTTTAAGATTTTCAAAATTAAGATTGCTTGAAATTCAAATTCAGTTGAAATAGCTTAATTTGTTTACTTATTTTACAGAAGTTTCATAATTTATAATAAGTTTAAATTAATTATAATGTTACCTCAAATTAATATTAAATACTTAAATAATCGTATTTACTAATGCATTTATTTAAACTGCATAGTAAAATTCCAATAAATAAAGTTAATACTACTTAATTAAATAAAATAAAAAATTATTTTAAGTTGAACAGACTGATTTCATAAATCATAAAAAAGCCGAGAGTAATTCGGGTATTCATTACTTTCTATATCCATAAAATAATAATTAATTGATTTAATGATATTAATTTTGTATATCATTTTTTATTTGAAAATTTATAAAATACTATTGCCACTCAGCCTGTATGGTGGTATTATGACCTTCGGATCTCAGAGTGGGCTAGGGTTTGAATTCCGAATAAGACCTGGGTGTAAAGCTGGAGAAGAAACCGAACTTTCTCCCTGTAAATGATTATGGATCCCCGTTGCAAAAGAAAGCTAGGCTACCCTCTTATTTTTGTCTGGAGTCATAGTCCTCTTCAATAAATTTTCTCTACTTCTGCTTGTTCTTGCTCTTTTTCAGGTATACCAAATAAAAAACACGGCACAAAAATATTATTTCATTTGTATGAGCAAACAGTAAAAAATTAAGGGAAGAGTTTTCAATCATAATATACATTTCCAAAGAAATATATTTATTACATTTTGAGGTCAGTGTTAAATTATTTAAGCAATATTCATAAAAATGTGAACATATATGTTAGTATCAACACTTTTATTTTGTTTTATTTTCTACCCTGAAATGAATGCAATGCTAGCAAACAGCTAAAAATAATATAAAAAAAGTATTTAGTTACTACTATTTGAAAAATGTATGCTTTTAGTATCATTAAGTTTAATTTTTAAAATCAAATTATTTTAAAAATAACTTAAATTTGGACCATTTTTAAACACTAATCTAAAATTTAAAGATCTCTGAAATTAAGTTATTTTAGAAATGATTTTGTACTACTTATTCAAATAATTAACAAAAAATAAAAAGAAATAAATGAAAGTTAATTTTTCCCTTTTATTATTTTAGATTTAGATTGCTTGTATCTAGAATGAATTAAAATAAGATATGATGCTTTTAAAGTTCAAAATTCTGCTCTATGACATGGTCAATAATCTAAGAAATTCACCTTCAAATTTTCGTTTCAAATTATATGAAACATCATTTTTGGATTCTTTATTGCGCGCAATCAAGTCTAATAATTTTTTAGTTGGATCATTATGAATCTGTTATTTACTTTTTTATTTGTGATTATTTTCTCAAAGAAGTTATTTTGGCATCAAAGTTCATTAAATAATAAATTATTTACTAAATAATTTCTTTGTTACTTGTCGTTGAAGTAAAAATGAATGCAATACTCTTGAAAGTGTACATTTACCATCACAATGAAATATTTTGCATTCGTTTGATAATTTTATGTTTCAAGCTTCTATTTTTATCGTATTGAGACATCTAAGTAAAATGGCCTTCCAGATGTCTTACATATAGTAAAATACCAGAATCAAAATCTGAAAAATTATCTACATTTGCTGATGTATAATCCATGCTAATAACGAAACATTGTTCTATATTTAATTTACAAAATTTAAAGCCATATCTATCTTTCGTTTGGTCATTGTAAACTGGTTGTTTTCCAGTTCAAGAAATATTGAAATTTCAATTTGGATTTTCTATTTTTCAATATCCTTTGGATTAATTTATTATTAAATAATTTTTTCGCGATGAAATTTTGCATAATTATCACATTTTTCATAGTATTAATTTCTAATCATATTCAATGAATAAGAACATACTCGTATAAATGGTTTAGTGTTCTGATAAACATCGATATCGAATTTATATCGATTTTACTTTAAGTAATTATAAGCACACATTTTTTATTATCTTGTAATAGATCAATACATATGTATAAACCAATACTTATTAATATACAAAGTATATCGTTTTTAATTTTTATGTAATACTTCATTCAATTTATCCCCTTTTTTTAGAAAAAAAATACAATCAATGTTCCTCTTTTGGGGATTAAAACATTGATTCAAAAACTTGTCTTGATTATATAAAAATTTATGGTGCGAAACATTGTATCAACTTAAGAACATACACAATGATTGATGTGAAAAATAATGACATTCTTTTTAGCTGATAAAAACTGATGGCGAATTTGTAACTAGGTGTCAAATTAATTTTTTTATCTTGTTCCGCAAAATAAATTTTTCACGTGCAAAGAATATATAATAAAATAACGAATAATAAAGTAATGTTAATAAAATCAATTGTTTTATAAATGGTAGTCAAAGAGAACAAAAACAGGAAGATGCGGTCACATTCTTAAGTTATATTGTTTAAAAAGATTTTGATACGGATAATAAGATTTGAAACAAGTTTCGTAAGAGATTAAACATTTTTTTATTAACGGGAAATATTTACTTAATATGATTAGTGAAATATTGTTTATAGATTATTTCAATGATGTTTGCTTTCCTCAATAAATGTAAAGATATATGAAACCGGTAATTTTTTATGAATATTTAGTAAAATCATAATTATGTGTAATTTATTACAAACATTCATTAAATGTAGATTAATTAATAAAATTTTCATTAATTTATTACTTATCTGATGAGTTGTGTGTAGAAAGAAACTTTTAAGAAAACAAACTTAATTCTGAAATATTCTGAGACTCTCTTTTAAGAAAACAAAACATACATGAGTGCCCGATAAATGTTGTAGTAGATGAAGTAATTCCAATGGTCAAGTTAAAAAAAATCATAGGTAATTAATTAATAAATATATTACAAACTTTTTGCGAATAACTAAGCTATAAATGCTTATATGCAGTTAATTAACATAAATTTTATTTTTTGGCAATCAGTATTTAATATATTTTGATTCTATAAAATAGAACACTTTTATAATCTTAACAAAGTGACTAAAAATGGAATCCCGTAAACAGATATATCTTCAACTTTATGTACTTGCGCAACATTTTATTGAAATACATGGCATAATTGAAATATTATTCCGTTTCATTCATTTATAATGCGATAAGTAATTAAATTTAAATATTAAGAGATGTGTAGTGTCGAATTTTACTAATGTTCAATTTACTGTATTATTTGGAAACTCAGTAGGCAAAAAATTGCAATATTTTTGAATGTATATATGTATTGAATTAAATTTTATCTCAGACTGTTTTGCTGAAATAGGAAATAATTATTTTACAATTCATTTCCAAGAGTAAGTTTTATGTCAATAATTTTTTTCAATTTTAAATATTTTCCATGTAAGAGTTTTCTAATTCAGGCCGACATATTTTTCATTATTTAAGTAGTCTATTATTGATTTACACAATAATATATATATATATATATATATATATATATATATATATATATATATATATATATATATATATATATATATATATATATATATATATATATATATATATATATATGTATATATATATATATATATATGTGTGTGTGTGTATGTATGTATATGTATACATAAGTAATTGAGAGAAATAAAAGATTATCGAAAAATAAAATGAAAACAAATAATAACTTCCCAAACACACATTGTCCATTGTTAATTTTTATGAACTCATGGTATGAAATATATTTCTTTTCTAAATAAAAAAAAATATTGGAGCTAAATATTTTTAATGTTATGTTGCACTTTATTTAACATTTTTTTTAAAAAAAATGCAGCGTAATTTATTGAAGCAAGCATATTCAATTAATAATGATATTGAGTCAATTGTGTTTCTAAATATTATTCGACATTTATTTTTAATGACGAATAATTAAAAAAATATTTTAATGCATTGTATTATATTATTGTATTTATAATATTATTTTCTTACATTCGTGAATGATTATGGTTAATCCTCTTTTCTTTACAAAACATAATCCTCTCATGCCTAGATTAACTAAAGATTTACGTACTCAAAAGATTATTTAAAATATTTAAGATGAAATATAATATAAATCTCTGTTTGGCTTGCACAGCAAACTATTTATGTAAATGAAATTTCTTCCTCATGAAAAATTAATCCTTTATAAATCATATAAAATTTCGTTTTTTTTATAGTTAAAAATGAAAATATCTCCATTTTCTTTGAGGTCCCGAAGTCTCATTATAACTAATCCACATCTGTTTTTCTTTCTGCAAAGAAATATGATTTTTTTATCAAATAAAATACTTAAGTAATATGGTGAATATTATCTATTCTAAATATATAGTTTCAAAAAATATATAGATACTTAGAGTAAAGAGCAAAATTAATCTTGCAAAGAAAGAATAGAATTTTTGCACTAATGCGTTATTTTATGATGTAATAATTCCTTTTCTATTTTGTTTATTTTATTCCAGATTTTCACAATGTTTTCTTTATTATGTGAAGCAAATGGTTCTTTTTCTTTTAAAATGTTAGGATTTTAGCTATTGAATTATTTTTTAATTATATTGCTCATAGACATTTCTTTTAGGCCATGATTCTTTAATTTTTAGATACTTAATGATAAGCAGAGAATTAAAATTCGGAATCAAGATTAATAAAAATGATTCTTTGCATTTTTATTTCATTTTAAAACCCAAGATATGTGTTGAAAAATACATACTAGAAAGGTATCAGTTGGGTTTAATTTGAGTAAAATTGTGTAAAAATATTGTAATAAATATGTAAGTTAATAAAGTACATTTATAATTCGAATGGCTTAAATATAAGTAAATTTTACATATACAGTATTAAAAATGTATTTTGGTTACTGTGGCAATAAATAACTTTCTTTCATTGGAAATTAGGATAACTAATATAATTATAATAATCATAAGTTTCATCGAAATTCAACAAGTATATTACTTTACAGTGGAATCTGCTTAAAATGCAGAAACATAGATTGAATATATAGTTTTTTATTCATTGCGTACGTAAGTTATGACAAGTTATTCTAACGATTAATAGGAAAACAAACTATTAATATTTTGCTAATAGATAATTTTAATTAACTATAAATTCCTGCTATGTTTTATGTAAATTAAAACTAAATAGCTAAGAAATATTTAAATTCAAAAGGAAATTGAAACACATGTATTAAAATTTCAATATTCGTATGCAATTTGTATCTCAAAAAAATGGGCTTGTAATTATGACATAAGCGAATAAAGTTACTTGATATAAATCTAATTCATGAAAATTTAATGTCCTTAAAACATGAAAATTATTTTATGTGTGACTTAACACATTCTAAGGATGAAAAATGGGATTAGTTTATATACTTTTTGTGTAGCCTTTAAACGCCCAATTTTTGTTTTTCTTGAAAATAAAAGAAAAATGAAGTTGAGAAAGAATTAGATTGTGTAGAACGGTAATCTAAAATTTCAGATTTCCCACAGGATTTTATCAAACAAACAACAAGAAGCAAAACAATTTCTAATTTTATTTTTATTCTTTTGTGTGTCTTTTGGGAAATCGAAATTAAATGTATAAATATAAAAAAGAGAATATTTGAAAGGTCTGTTTATACAATATCTTTTATAGCCAAATTTCTATAATTTATTTCTGCATATATTTTTAAATAGGTGCATTTAAAAATAATCATAGCGTAAACCATATCCATGATTTAGTTGTCAGATAATTTGAATTAAATTTAATATATAAAAATATATTATGTTAATAAAATACATGCTTCAATAAATTCATCTCTAATAAAATACATGTTTCATATATATATATATATATATATATATATATATATATATATATATATATATATGTATATATATATATATATATATATATATATATATATATATATATATATATATATATATATATATATATATATATATATATATATATATATATATATATATATATATATATATATATATATATATATATATATATATATATATATATATATATATATATATATATATATATATATATATATATATATATATATATATAAGTATTCAACATAAATTTATTTTATTTAAAATATTTCACAAAATAATTTGAATTATTTCAGTCTTGAACTGAATTGGATAATTTTAATTGATATTTTAAAATCAGATGTTAAATTTATTGTAATTATTAATTTAACACACAAGAATCATCTTAGAAATTATTTTCAATTTATGTAGTTTGAGGTGTTGTTCACTTAATATATTGTTTTAATATTTGAGATTGCACACACACACATTGATATTGTAATGAAATAAAATATTGAAAATGATGCTTTTCCTGTGTCAACATGTGACAAAAGTGAATTAATTAGAAACTAATAAATTGATAAATTCATTCTTTAATTTGGAATCATATTCTTTCAATTAGAAAAAAATTTAGAACTTTTAAAACGTATGAAATGAATGATTATTAGATTATATTAAAGGATGGCTTTTTATTTTTTTTCACATTAATGAAAAAGACATTTATTTAATTAAAAAAAATAGAATTATTATATTTGTATTATAGAAATAGTTGAAATTCAAACCTGAATTGATTTTTCTGTTTGCGTGTTGGGTTGAAATTTTTCGATGCAGTAAATTTTTAAATCTTAGAGTAGAAATATTTTTTGCTTGCTAAAACATATAATTTATAACAGCATTTTATCTTAACATATTCTTCAACAGGTTGAATTAATCATAATATAATTAAATGTAATAAGTAAATGCAGAACTCAATGCAGTAGAAAGAAGCAAAACAATTTCTTATAATATAATTCTACAAATATCAGAATTAATGCAACAGAGGTAAATATGTAGCTCTGTTGCATTAATTCTGATATTTGTAATTTGTAATATTTGTAATATTTGTAATATGTTTGAAAATTCATGTATCCAGTATAAATCGTTGAAAAATAAGACCATATGCAAAGCAGATAATTATACTAAATTATTCTCTTTTATGTAAATTTGCATTTGTAGTATATTTGAGTAAAGCTATCTACAAATCACGAAAGACAATTTAGAACCTTATACGGACAATGCTAACATAACTTGACGAGCAGTACAAGAACGAAAGTGTCTCCAAAGAATTCCATACTTTATAATAATGAATTGATAATTTTAAACTGCCTTTTATGGTACTTAAAAAATCACATCACGTTAAAATTGAATAGAAAATGAAACTTTTGAAAATAATGTACAAGCTAATTGTTTTGAATCTTTGAAAACAGTGAATTAAAGTAATAACAAGTTTATTCAAAACATTTCTAATGAAGAAAATGTTCTGAAAACTATAAAACTAAAATAAAAACCGAAATATCTGTCATTCTCTTTCTCTGTTTGCTTTTACACACACATACATAAAATCCAATTTTTTTAGTAAATCTTAACTGCTTACAAATTTACTAAAAGTTTGTATTTTTCATATTGGAGAAAAATGCTTGGTATATTTATAATTTTTTATAGGGCTATTCTTTTTCTTTTTAGTTATTTTACACAAGCGGTTTATCTAAACTTGATGTCTATGCTTTAAACAGACAATATGTTAAATTGATTGCAATAATATTTTCTAAATTGTTTTTCTAATTTGTAAGAAAGTGAGCGTGAATTCAGTGATGAACTAAAGAGTGATATTGAAGCAAATAAAAACAGTGTTGTATCAACTGAGAATGCGTAGCTTGTTGTCGAACCTCTGTTACCTGTGAAAATTTAACTTTCAAAACTGAATTCCTAACTACTTTCTTAAAATGTGAATTTGAGTCTCATGTTTCAAATCTTGAATTAAATCATTTGAATAAATTTAATTTTAATTTCCTGTTATATTGGTTAAATTGAAAATTTATCACAAAATAGGAACATGTTACGGGCGCAATACAAAAGTTATTTAAAAATAGAAATGTGGATTCTTTATATACATTCATAAAGTTGATTATAATATGTCTCCTTTACATTAAAAATAATCTATTTTAAATATTATAGATTTGAGGTTTACTTATTATTATCAGTTAATAAGTTAAATATTATTTACTTTTAATTAAAATATTTTATTATTAGTTAAATATAGTTTAATTTTTAGTTAAAATATATTATTATAGGCTAAATATAACTTTGAATAAGATTCTTAAAATTCTGTTGCACAACATAAAATAGCATAACAAAAATGGCTACATATAATCGCATTGATTTTTTCTTGATAAAATAACCTTTGAATAAAAACTGCAAAACATAGGAAATAAATAATTATTCTATTCTTTATATACCAGTATAAACATCTGTAATCCGTAAATGCATCTAAATTACAAGAAAAAAATGACTCTGGAGTGAAATATCTTTTTTGACTTTTGTTCCTAAAAAATGCTGAATCATCTTAAATGATCAATTAGGTACAAATCCAGAGTAGCAAAAACTTCTCTCATCCATCATGAAGATTGTAGCTTTTAAAAACACCTTAGGCATATCCAATTCAGTTGCTAGAGTTTAAGTAGAGTTGGGTTGCAAGGCACCATATCTGTTAACGATTGATTGATCGGACTTTCCTCTCTATCAAGCAACTAGTTAAAAAAGGATTAACTCTTGTTTTTGAGCTTTTCTTTAACAAAATCAATAATATCGGGAAACGAAAAGTAAAGAAAATGCACATTATAGTGTTTATAAATTTTAAGAAAGCTTCTCAAGTTTATTGATGCCATTTATCGAAAGAAAACTGATATAAGATATTTAATAGCTCACTTTATTTTCATATACTGCTAAAACAGTAGCTATTAAACCATATGAATACATTTCCATTAGATTTATTTAAATTATTTGGAATAATATTTCTTGCCATTTTTTGTGTGTTCAAATATTCTTCGCAAATTTATAACATGAGTTGTTCAGATTTTAGAATAAAGAATATTTGTTATTCTGGAAAGTATAAAAGCTGTGAAACATCTGAAAGAAAAAAAAATGTTCATTTGATGCTGCATACGGAAAAATGGAACAATGTAATTAAAAGTCAACAGGAACCAAGAAGAAAGGTATCAGTACGGGATATGTCCACCGTGGAGTGTGATGCAACAATCCACACGTCGTATCATACTTTGTACAACATTATCCAGCAGCTGTTGAGGCAATTTATTCCATTCCTCTGTGAGTGCACAGATGAGGGTGTTCTTGTTTGTCGGAGGATAGATTCGACCAGCAAATTGCCTCCCTAAAGCATCCCACACATTTTCAATGGGGTTTAAATCTGGAGAACGTGATGACAACACACGAGTCGTTGAATACCCTCGCTGTCCAGACAATCCTGAACAGTGAGTGTTCGATGACATGTTGCGTTGTCGTCCATAAAAACAAAGTTATCACCGACAGCACCACGGAAAAGACGAACATGAAAAAGTAGAACTTCATTAATGTATCTTTGGCCCATCATAGTCCCATTCGCAACCACATGTAGGGGCGTGCTGCCATTGATCATGATGCCGGCCCACACCATGACACTGCATGTCGGATATCGGTCCCTTTCTTTGATATCTTCTAGACGATAAGCAGAACCACTCTGGCGCCAGATCAGTTGGCGTCTACAATCCGATGACAAAGTGAACCTACTCTCATCTGAGAATAGTATGTATGCCCAGTCCTGTTCAGTCCAATTGCGATACTCACGACACCATTGCAAACAGGCAGTACGGTGCTGTCTTGTCAATGGGACACACACAACAGGTCTGAGGGCGTATAGTCCTCCTCCCCTCAAACGTCTGGCAACATTTTTTCGGAGGCAACAAGAAATTAATATGCCACCTGCTGAGCTGTGGTGTGTCTGTTTCTTTTTGCTGATAGGACGATATATCTGTCTTCTGCAGGTATCGTACTGCTAACACGACCTCCCCCGTGCCGCCTACAACACATTCCAGTAGTTTTAAATGACTTCCAGAGCAGGGAAACAACGCTATGTCGAACTCCCTGGCAATTTCTGTTATTTTTCACCATTTTTTGATTTTTCCAATAATTTAACAACGCATAAAATCATCTAAGTGATGTCGGGATGACATGCCAAAAATTTCAAGTTCGTTTATTAAATCTTTCCTGTAAAACTTTGACTTGAAACAACAACTGTCCACACGCGTCAAAACCTTTAAAGCTCTTATGAACAGACGTGGGAAAAAATTTGCATACGCATACTTCTTCTTACTATATCCCGCACTTATTCTAATTTTCTACATTTTGCTTCCTTTCATTTTGTGGTTACTATGGATGATAGTGTTATCCGTCATTAGCAATTGTCCAGCAGTGTATTTGTCGAATGCTAAGTTATATATATGGTAATATATATATGCTTATAAATATCAATTTTTTGGGGAATAAATTTTATAATATAAATTTTCTAATGTAATAAATTACCATTGCTTTTTAACTATTTGTTTAACTGAAAATCATGCCATGATTTTCTGTGTTAGTAAATTTAAAGTATTTCTTAAACAAATTAATTTTTAATTTTATTATCTTGTGTATTCCTGAATGTTTGAATTATTTGCTTTATTTATTAATTATAAAGTACGAATTTCTATAAAATGGCATAAAATAATTATACATAAATAATGTTGAAAAAAAGTTTCCAATATCTGTTTTTTAATTGATATTTTTACAACTATATTATATAAATAAAATAAATTTCTTATTAAATCAATACAATTCAATTTTAATCATTATAAATCGTGTTTTTGCATTAGCACAAATTAAAGTTCATTAATGTAATGACGTAAATCGGTCTTACCCATTTTATATAGTGATTTATAGAATTATCAGGATTTGGAAGAGAATGTTTAGTGTTTATTCAGATTAAAACCTCTAAATGCAACGTAATCTTTTATGATTATAATTAGAGTAGTCTAAGCAATTATTCTAACTAAAGGATACTCAGATAGAACATTTTGTACATTTGTGAAACTAGATTATAGGAGAAAATAAATGATAAATAAAATAGTAAAGCATTAGAAAAATTTATTTCAGTTGTTTCATCTAAGACACTGTTTGCATTAACAAATATTAAACAATCATTTATATTCGAGAGTTTCGAAATCTTGCAAATATCAGCAGCAAGAGTGTTTCCGCAATTAGTTGAAAGGATTTAACGAAAGTCGCTTCTACTACACTGAAAACATTCTTGATAATAAATTATCTCACACATCCGCTTTTTGAATATTAATTATTCGCAGGTGTTACAAGGATTTAATCAATTTTTACAAAAGATTTTATTAAAATTTCACAAAAGAGCTAAATTATTAAGTTGCGTATGATAAATATCTGAAATAATTACTGCTAGTTTTAATGTATGAGTATTGCAAAACACTAATGTGTTTCACAATAGGTATATTTAAAGAAATGCTTCCTTTAAGATACATTTAAATGCTTAGTTTAAAATTAAATAAAATCTACAATCATTTATTTAGAAGACATAACAAAATTGAAAGTAAAAGGGGGAAAATGATGAAAAAAGCGCAATTTTGTTACGAAGGTAAAATAATAATTTAAAAGAAAACTTATGATATTGTATTTTGTGTGGAAAAAGTTGTTTCTCACATATTATAAGGTATGTGCTTTACATCAATTATTTGTTATATTGAAGTAAATAAAATTTTAATTTAATATCTAAAATAGAAATTTATTTTAATATCTAAAATACAGTAGGATTTTGTTTTTGACTGGTAATAAAAAACAATCTGCGTAAACTAAGAATCCAAATTGTATAAGGTACAAGCGAAATTGAAACATTGAAAATTGTTATTGTTTTGAATATTACGGATAAAAGGTTTATTTGGAAAATCAATTTCAAGAAAACTGTACACAAAATGCAGAAAGATTTTTTTTCAAGTTTTGAAATACAAAGTTCTATTAACTCATTACCGCAACAAAATAACTTTTGCAATTGGATATTCTTAAAGTCTTTAAATTAAATACATACTTCTGCTTTTATTACATTAAAATTGGATGGACGTATCTAAATAACTATGAAATAAGAGGTTTGCATTTATTGTTATTAAAAATTAAAAAATGAATATCTAAAGAATCATTTTTTTGCATGTAATACAGTATTTTATGATTTCTTGACAATAGTGAATAGGGATGCATTTAAAATGAATGTTCAAAATGCAATTGGAATGCAATTTGTGACACACACCCACACCCACCCACCTACCCACAATACCTAATAAAATTATAAATCATATAGTTAAGTAATAATTTCACAAAATAATAATGTATAATTTAGTTTAATAATTGTTCAAAACAAATTTGATGAATATTCAGTTTTTTAATTCCTATAAAATTAATTCTAAATTAATGTAGATAACCCCAAATGTGTTGAAAAAAACTTATAATTTGATAAATATATGTCTTGAAAGATATTTAAAAATACTTAATACGTACAGCTAATATGATAATGTTATTTTCTCGTCACATTATATATTCTTATTCTTGAGAATATGAAGTATTTTGTGTTAACTTGAATGCAAAAAAATGGAAAATATACTTACAAATAAAAAATTTAATAAAATTTCTTGTCCTAAATTTTACATTTTTCATTATAAGAAATGAATAAAAGCACGTAAGATTTTATGCGTTTTCAATAGTTTCAAAAATATCATGAATTTGTTCATATAAAAAAATCCATTCTTTTGAAATCAACACATAAATAATTTATGTTATTAAATTTATTAAATTTGACAAATCTTCTTTCATGAAACGATTTTTGAAAATGTCATAGATTTCAAACGCTCGGAACTTATACACACATTTTCGATATAAGCTTTATTATTTTCAAAGAAGAAATAAAATGAAAAATTGATTTATATAATTAAAATTATATTTTGAATTTACTATATGTATAATAAAATTGTATTCCCTGCGTTATAATTAGCTAGAAAAATCAAATTTGTCTATGTATAATAAATAATTTATCTTTAATTATTGAATTCTAAAATACTGATGCCTTAATAACGAAAAGTTCAAAATATAATAAAAATTTTAAAGTATAAAGAACAAATAATTCCATAAAATAATTTTAGAATAAAAATTAATAACATTACAAGCATTGTTGCCTTAGGAAAGTTTTGAATGCATATATCCAAACTTAGAAAAATCGAAATTTAATATTTTTATTAATATGTACATTCAACGTAAACATCTGTATCTTATTTCTTTAAAACAATATATATGGATTATTATGCATTGGAATCCAAAGATCCTCCGATTATTTTTAACATTAGACTAATAAGAAAACTTTGAACGTTTTTCTTTCTTGGCAACTTCTTAAGGCAAAAATATGTCTTCCATTAAATCTAAGAAACAATTTGTAAAAAAAAAGTTTCGAGCTAAGATATTATTAAAATATAAATGTAACTGTGGTCTGGATGATTAGAGCATTCGTTCTCTTTGCATAAGATAATGAGATTGAATCCCGACCCAACCGAAAATGTATTGTTTTCACAATGGCAGCAGTTTCATATTAGATATGTTGTATTCACAATGCTCTCCATGTGAAATGATACCCTTAGAAACGACGATCTAAATTTTATTATTTATATTTTTTTGCGTGATTCCTGCTTCAAAATTATGATGACTCACCAACATTCAGGACAATGATGCCACACCCCCTGGAGGTCTCTCTATATTAATTATCATCTTCCCCCCCTAGCATTGCTGCCGGCCATTGGGAATAAAATTTTTTGATGTATCATTGAGGAAACAAATGATACATGAAAATATTAAAAGTTACATAATATTTTCAGAATTTAATTTTAACATTTTAACTTAATTTAAATTATAAAAATATATATGCTTCTAATTACTTATTTCATGTATATTTTACAGTTTGAAAACAATTAGTAATAAAAAAGTATTTAATTTGAATATTTGAAACATTCATACAGTAATTTATTTAGATTTTGACTATAAATATAAGGTGATATTACAATTATTTTTTCTTTCCAATGTTGTAACTAGTTTTGAATTACTTAGCGTATTCACATGACTAATAATATGATCATATTAGTTTGCTGAACTAAAATGGATTATATTTTTCTAAATATTTTACAGTGCAGATTATTCAACTTTAAAATAATTGAAATTTTTAGATTGAAATGGAGAGATTTGAATCCAAGATGATTTTATTTACACAAAAAACTTTGTTCTGTATACAACATTAAATGTTATTTACTATAATTAAACATTTTTGAAGTAATTTTTAATTTAAAACAAATTTCGAAGAATATTGTAATTCAACAGTTTTTTAGATACTTGAGAAGTTGAAATTGTTTTTAAGTAGGTTCTATAGATACTTTTTGACAAAGGTTTATCATGCAAATATCATTTTGTTATTCTGTGGATAACATAATAAAGCATATAATAAAATTGTTAAAAACCATGTCACTGAATTACTCAAAGTTCAGTAAAAATGTTTTACTTAGTTCATCTTGTATTCATATTTTAAAATGAATTATAGATAAATATAAAATTCATTTCTATTTAAATTTTTAAAATAGCTTACGGAAATTTAATAAAATTTAACTTATTTGTTTTGAAATATTTAAAATGTAAGAAATGAAATTATTTTCTAAACCAATTTTTTTAAATCAGTTTGACATTTAATCAGAGTAGTGTGCATTTGACAGAGCTGGCGCAGTGACGTTTAGACCATAAGTCCGCCCCATAAAATTTCCACCCACTTTTAAAAAACAATGGCTCTCAAACCACCCATTGAATTTCCACCCACTTTTAAGAACAATGGCTCTCAAAACACCCATAAAATTACCACCCACTTTTTAAAGCAATGGTCCGAAAACCCCCACTTACTTTTAGAGCCCCATTTTAGCTACTAAAATCGAAACCACTTTTAGAAATTAATGGTATAAGAAAACGCCATAATTTTTTCATCCCCTTTAAAAAAAATCGCCCATTAAAACTCCACCCACTTTTTTAAAGAATTTTTGAATGAAATGTGGGAAACAAATTTTATGTTTTCATTTAAATTTTGCTAGTTCATTATAAATTGCTAAACATAATTTTCTTTTAATTAAAGCATAATTCTTCTACAGTTTTGATAAATTAAAAAAATTATTAAATTTAAACCATTTCTTAAATTATAACTAAGAGAATTATCAAATAAATTTCATCGCAGTTTCTACTATAAAAATACATATATAGAATTTATCATATCATTATTTCGATTCCTCAAACTGATATAAAATTTCGAAGATTATTCAATTGATTTGCATACAGAACGTTTCATATTAACATACTAAAAAACAGTAGTCGAAGCACAAGGTCCAAAATAGGATTTATCATAGAAAACAGGTGCCAGATCCCGGGAAGGTTAGACCTCTGCCAGTTGCACCATGAGGGATATTTTATTTCCTGACTACCATCCATCAGATAAACTGGATGAAAAAAAACAGATAAACTGGCCAAAAAAGTCAGCAATCTCAATATCAAAAATCATAAATGTGTCATCGAAGTTGCTAATGCAATAGCCAAATAAAAACTAAAGGAAATGTCAATTCCAACAAAAAACCAGTTTTGCATTATGGATACTGATAGATTAACCATGAAAACTATTATCAGGCCTAGAACCAAGCATCCCAGATACATGAAGATCGACAGGGAGGACAGGAGAGTCAACAAAAACTGTGGTGACTGCCCAGACACCCAGCTGACACAGACCATGTTTTTGACTACCCAACTATAAATTCTGAACAAAGGAGAATCAGAATTTTACAGTCATTTGTAGACCTATATGCCGCAAATGTTGAGGAATTTGCAGAGGTCGTGATAAAAACTCACTGCTTTTATTGACACGACTAACATAGATATTACAAAAAAGTAATAATTCATAGAAACAATATTTTTTTTATAAACTGATTTTCTTAATTTGAAGTGGCGCTGATATGCAATTTGTTTTAATTTGCTTGTAAAGAATCTGAGGATTTATATTTTACATGTGTCTGATTGTATAAATATAGCTATAAATTTAAATTTGCACACATATACAAAGTTACTACGGTTGACTATAAATGAAATAATTTAAAAAATTATGACAAAGTGATTGTAATGATTTAATGTGATGAAATTTTAAAAAAATAAATTTAAAAAAAACAATTATGATTTTAAAATTACAAACTAATTACATATATCAAAATTATTGTTGATTTTATAACAAGTTAAATAAATTATATTATATTTTTTTAAATAGATTTTAAGAACTAGTGCAAAATGATGTAATTTGAAAATAAAATCATAAAAACCTGCAATCTGCAGTACTTTATAATAAAATTACTACTTTTGAGTGCAGATGAAAAAAAAAATCAATAGCATTTTATTTGTTAGTTGTTTTTATAGAGAATGAAAATACTGAATTAAATCTGTTAATCTACGTAAAAAGAATCCTAAGCTATATTTTTTTTATTTGCTACTCGAGTAATAAGCTACTTATGTAGCAAGAATAAAAATACAGATTAGGATTTTCTTACGTGGATTAAGCATAAAATTTCATTTAAGCAGAATTTTCAAAACGTTTTATATCATTATCTAATGCACATTTGCTACAAGAAACCAAAATACTAAATCACTGCTATGCGTAGTTCTTATAATGTAAATATAAACAAATTTCCGTATGTGTTTATGGCATAGATCTTCGAATAACGGAATGGCAGTTGTAAGAACTTTGTTATTTCTTTCTTTCCCTAACTATGCTCATTATACTGACTAGTTCTTTCCTCATTGGAATACTTATCGTGCATAGAACCATTCAGCTTAATGTTTCCATTTGAGGAGATATGTCTACAGATGATGCTTTCGTTTCTAGATTCAACTTCATTCCTTGATTGTTCTAGATACTTAATAAACAACTTATCAACCAATTTGACAGATATATTGTAAGGATCCATAAAGGATTTATAGAAAACTTCAAATGCATTTTAATTCCTATAGAAAGATAATATAAGCGACACAAGAAAACAAATAAACTTTTATTACTTTAAAAGTAACATGAGTTACACATAGTGCATAAATACATGGTAAAATAAATCAAGATCAATTAAACACATAATTAAATTGTCAAAGTGAAAAAATATTTAAAACAATGATAATATATGGTTTATAAATTATGAAATATATATAAGCAATGATAAACAGGAATAATTACATTAACTTGTTATATTTAAGCATAAAAAGAAAAATAAATGTTATTAGGATGCATGTTAGGTAATAATAATTTCATGTTCATGATAATAATTTTTAGAAATTCTACGAGTTACTAAATATTGTTTATCGACATTCTTAATGAGAATAGAGCAATGGTTAATTAGAGATAAGATACAAAATATCACTCTTAATTAAAAATTACAGAAAATCATCTACAAAGATTATAAAAAAATTCAACTTCGGCCCCCAAATAATAATTTCCTCTACACTGGAGCTATAAAAACTTGGTACATTTATTTTGGTGAGATTATGTAAGTGAATTGTTATTATTAACGACATTTTAAAATTGCTTAGGTTTTCATATTATATTAGTTAATATTTATAATCCTTATTCAATATATGATATTAATATTGGAGTAAGGTTTCTAAATCTGTGGGACGCTACCCCAAGGGAGACGTGAGCTAACTAAAAGGGAGATGAGAACATATCCAAGAGAAAATTTTATTTGGAAAAACAATTTACAGACTGATAGGCACATACACATACAAAAATATATTTTAACATAATTTTTATAATAATTAATTTATTAAATTAAATATACCAATTTCCTATAACTCAATTGCATTTTATTTGATTCTTTTATCGACATCAAATACTTTTATTATTTTTTTAATTTAGAGAGTTTTAATAAAGAATTTAAAATTAAAACATACTAAAAATTATAATAAGTTTATAATTATGTGGGTCAATGTTGCAGAGCTAAATTTATCAAAAGAAGGTTTAGTATTAGAAATAGATACCCACAATTTTTTTCCCTATATTTAGCGGAGATCTATATTTTGTCTTCAAAGAAGCCACATCAGAAAATCCAGCTTCACAAAAGTAGAAAATTAAAAATGGCATGACAGAATGTGAAATGTCCTTTGTTTTTAATACAGAAAACTTATCATCTACTCCTGTCTGAAATTAAAAGAGGAAATTATTGTTAAATTGTATTTTCGTTTCAACATGGTTTAAAAAAAAAAAGACATTCTTGAGACACTTTTCTTGATTTTATTTACATAACAACGTTTGTCCGTGTACTTGTTGATGCTTAACTATCGTCTTACGTTTAAAACTCTTACGCTTAAGCATTATCTTTGTTTCTGTACAAATCTTCCGCCATGAATACTTATTACGGTGAACGACAATTAACACATGAGATGTATAGCATACACATTAAAATAGACTGGATAGCTATAAAATGATTGATTTGAATTAGAATATCCGAAGTTGAAACTATCGTTGTCGAACATCCTTCTCCTTATTCCTATAAGAAAAAAAAAATGTTCACATCTGCGAATGCTCGAAACGGAATGTTTTCGATAACCCAGTATGTTCGAGACTAATTTAAAATTTTCTCGAAATCAAGAGAATGTCCAACATGAGGGACACTAGCGCAGATTCCGGTACAAAAAGGGCACTGGATTCTTATTTTGTCAATGCTAAAAATCTGAGTTGCCAAATGTCAAAAAACGTTCTGTACTCTTGGTAGTTTGTAAGGCTTAAAATTACGTTTGTTGTGTAGATATAGCAACCAAATACTCAAAATATATTATTATTGTATTCATTTTATTATTATTCTATATACATGTGAAAGAGGCGCAATCAAAATTATAATTGAAAATTGAGGTATGAATGATGAAAAGTTGAGAAACGCTGTTCTAAACTTTTGTTATTTACTTTACAAACATATATAATTTGAAAATTGTCAAAGTTATTCTTCTATTTTAATCTAAATTTTACTTAAAAGCTAAATATACATGCAACATTTCTAAATATTGTTTTTAAGTATAAGAATACCCAGTCAGAGACTTTAATAGAATACCACTCTACAAATAAAGCTAATTCTTTTTTTACACACACTGATAGGTATTAAACTTTTTTATTTTAAATATTTTTGAAAATACTAATAGTTATGAAAACAAGAAATACATTTTCTTACTTTGTTTTCTTCAAATTGTGCAAAAATATTTCTATATATTGATAAGGCATTCTAAATACAAGTAAGAATTCATATCGAACGAAAATAAAAAATATGCTTTCAGAACCTTTGCTGATCACCGGAGAACAACATATCAAAAGAAAGATAATATATCTATACACATATGGGAAATATCGACTAACATACATTCAGTTAATGACCATAATCAACGTCACCTCTCGAGCAAGAGATCTCCATTAGAACTTTGTTTCGGTTTCCTTATATTGTCTTTGTCGATTACTGAATTTATTGGTAGGAATCTCATACTGAATGCTCCACTTGTTATTATTTAATGGTAGATTTATCGCCGATTATTTAAGAAAGATTCCTATGACAAGTTCAATTACATTTTCAGAAATTACATTGTTATATCATTCTAATAACATTATAAGTTCATGTTAAATTCACTTTCCTTATAAAATTATGTTACTACAAAACTAATTAGTATATTTTTTGATGTTAGGAAGTTGTACCTATTTGTTAAATGACAATTTTTTTACCAACGCATACAAATTTGTGCAAAGCTTACCCTGCACAATTTTTTTATACTAAAGTTATTATATTTGTTTCAATGTTAGTTTCTGAAAAGTATATTGGAAGGGAATATTCAGAAATTATGTGTTGCTAATTCAGTTTTTAATCAAAACATCGCTTTTTGTTAAATGCTTTTCACTTCCTAGAAGAATATAATATATCATTTTATGATATATTAATCTCAATAACGTGAGAATATCTTTATGCATACATAATTTAGTTGATGGGTTATATGCAATTATTAATTCTAAGTAAGAAGTGAATACGTACGGTTATAAGGTTTTCAGATAAGGATAAGTAATTTAAAGATATGAAATACTAATAAATGTTCATAATTTTAGCCTAGCAAAGCATTTTACTATATCTTTAATTTTATTAAACATAGTTATTAGCCGATGATATTGTCTAAATTACATTAACAAAAATACCATTTTTCGAATCTTTAAACAATTATAAGAATTCATGATGAATTTTGTTGGCATGTATTTATCAAGACAAACCTGATTGATATAATATATCAACGAATTTTTATATTAAATATTTACATAAATTTAGTGATAAAAGTACCTAGTATTTTCAATAAAAATTCATTTTTGAAAAGCTTTAGTATTAATATTAAATAAAATAGTAATTGTAAACGAAGTGAGTGAAAAAAGGTTGCTTAGGACAAACTAAAGGATTCAACCTTATGTGGGGAAATATGTCTTTCAAATATGTATAAACTTATGTGTGTTCTTGAAATAATTATGTTGCTTAAAACTGTACTTCATACAACTAATTTCAACATATTTACTAAAGTAATATTTCCAAAATCTATACTCACTTTTTTCATTCTTAAGTAAATATAATCGAAGCATTTTATACATTGAAAATAGCAGATAATTGCCTTTTACACAATAAAAAAAGATACTTTAATTATTAAATCATAAATACATATAGAAAAGACAACTGAAATTTATTATAAAAAATTGTGAAATTAAAGCAATTTTAAATTAATATAATATAAACAAATAGATTAGTTTAAATATATTTGTATTAAACAATTGGTTATAGTTAAGGAATAAGAAATATAGCACAAATAATTAATAAAAATTGTAATATTAATACGAAATATTTTCAATTGGAACAAATATCATTAAAATACAAAATACAAATATTATTTACCATGGCATTAATATTGAATTAAAATTTGAAAATTCTGTAAGCAAAGCTTGATTAATTTTCTTGTAGAAACTTCACACTAGTAGTTATCTTCAGATTAATGTGGTAATTTGTGCGTTCTTCATTCTCTTCAAAGTGTAAGTTAGTATCATTAATACATCTTTTAAATCAGTGTATATAAACTGAGTATTTTATCTGAATAAAAAACATTTCTACAGAATGAACTTTTCTGGAGTTGTTTTTAAAGATTAAGTTTTCGCAAATAATTCTTTAAGAATTATCTGATGAGAGACAAATTAAAAGGAAACTTTTTCCATCGGTTAAAAGATTGAAGTTTCAAACTGCCCTTTAGGTGTATCCAATTCATTTACTGACGTTAAAGTAAAGACCCGCAAGGAAGTATGGCTGATAACGATTGATTGGATATAGTTTTTTACTCTTGGAAAATACAGGTGGATTAACAAGAATTGAAATTTACTTTTTTAGCTTTAGTCGGAAGTTAGTTTATTTAGTTGGAGTAGCGTCTGTACATTTACTTTTTTATATTGGCTTAAAAAGGGGAAAGAGCTAAATTTTAACACACTACAATAAGTTTAAATCATTATAAATTTATATATAGATATCCATTTACACTTGACTAAATTACACAGTTTGAAATCAATATTTTTCAAATATATTGTTTTCCTACACTTCTTACATTTTGATTAAAAAAAATCTAATTTAATTTTAATTTGAAATGAATTAAAATAATAAAATAAAATAAATTAAAATAAATGAATTTAGCTTCTTATTATGAGAAATAAATTATCACTAAGTATAATATAATATAATAGATAGATAGATAGATAGATATATATATAGATATATAGATAGATATATAGATAGATAGATAGATATATAGATAGATAGATATATTTCTGTAACTTCCTCTGATTCCGTGTTCTTCCTGAAGAGAATACTAATTTGTGCTTCGAATTGAACATTTTGTATTTGTACTAGCCTGCTATATACATTTCAAAAATGAAAATTCAATTTTTTCAGTTTTTGGATCATATGTGACATCTCATTATAGAAAATTGCAATTCTGAGCATTTCCAAGCTTAAAAAGAGTAATTATTACGACTCTTTTAGGATACACACAAAGGTTATCATAATAAGTTATAATAAAAATATATTTATTCATTCAATAAAAAAAGTAATACATATTTTTAACTTATTTATTATAAATTATTATTTTTATATTAATTATATTGGCATGATATATATTTGTACACTTTATTATATTTTCATCGCAAATGTCACAGAAATAATTATGTATAATTGCCATATAAAACCCAATTATGCGTTAAAATATATTCACGTTTATCAATTTTAACTGAATAAGAATACATGAAATATTATTGATTTACTATTGACTACAGGTAAGCAGAGGTAACAGAGGTATATGTATGTATTGGGTATAAGTAGGAATGATATAATGTTAAAGAATTATATGATTATAATAATTTATGTTATATTACTTCTAAATATTTACCTATAATACATGCATCTTAAATCTGCTTAACTGCAGTTAATAGTTGAATACAAATATTGATTTTTTGAAGTTATAATATTATATTATAATTAAGGTTAATATTTCCATACTCGTTTTAATATATTAATACACATAATAATGGGTTATTTTAATTATTTTGGTTAAAATTTTTGCTTTAAGTATAAATTAATTTTATTTCCGTATTTAATTTTCTTTTACTTAATCACTTCTATATTTTTGTATCATAAAAATATCAACAGATTATTTCCCATTCCATTATTATTATGGAAATATCTCAGCATACGTCAGCATTTAAAATTATTTTGAGCCTATAGTTAGTTTTAAAGTTAATACATTTATGGCTTGAAGCGTGGCACACCTCGAAGGAATGATACTATGAACCTTGAAATCACATGTGAGAAATTTAGATTAAACTATGCAAATCACTAGAATTTTAGCCTATTTAGATGAAAAAAAGAAAGAAGGAATGAGCAGAAATTTGGATCGTTTTTATAGAGAGGGGAAATTATCGTTTTGTGATATTTTTTTTCTAACGTCCGGCTACCCTTAGGATGTACTTATTCACCTCCATAATGGGCGAAGTGATGTCATCTCATACAATGGGGCAACCTCTCTCTGTGGGCGTATAATCATCACTCCAAAAGTGAAGGAGTAAAGAAAGACAAACAGAGAGAGAAACATCCATGTCCGAACTAGGATTCGAACCTGGGACCTACTGCTTTGAAGTTAGAGACGGTCATCGGTGGGCTCGTTTTATGACAGTGACGTACGAAATTTTTGAAATCAAAAAATAGCATGTTAATGTGGATTCAATGTGTTGCTGAGAGTTACACTGAATTCCATGTAAGATCTCAATGAACTCTCATAACTGACCATCAATAGACTAGGTGTATTTGGAAGTCAATCTTACTGAATCATTTAACTGCTTCAGTGCATAGTCTGGCAATATGTTCAACATTTGCGATTACAATGTAACAACGTTTTTTGAAGAAATTTTATTATTCACGTCATAAATTATTTTCTTGTATTTTCTTGTTTTAATTTAAGAAACCAAGAAGTCTCTGAAGCACCCCATTGAAACACGTGATGCAAAAAGCAGAAATGCAACATCTTATCTCTCGTTGCAACTCTTTTCAGAGGAAATATAATGTTTCAAGAAATTTTAAAACTCAAATTAGCTTTATTTAAGCTTCTCAGAAGGAAATCTGATTCTCTAAACTTGATCTGAAATTATCTAAGTTTTATCTCCTCCCTCTTGTCTATTTTACTTTTTAAATTTAAACAAAAACCTTGGTCATATATTTAGAATTGTTAAGAACGAAACGAGTGATTCGCAGTTAAGATCCTTTACAATGGAGTTTATTGAAGTTCTTTACCTTCAAAATAAATGGTTGCGTGTTTTTACTGATCACTCTATGTTAGACAGAGTAGTCTAGAGCAAATATCTAAAGTAAGCTTTTTAGTTTTGACTTCAGGGCCTAACCACTTACAACTGCCTTCGATGCAGAAACTTAAGATATTTCCGTGGCTATTCAATAAATGTAGATTCGTGGCTCCTCTTTCTTTAGAGATGTCATATTATGAGGTTCTAAAAGTGCACTGCACAACCTTTTGAATAGTCGGAATATGTTTCAAAGAATTTTAAAATGCAATTATTTGCTTAAGATTTTAGCACATATAATTTCATACCAATGAATTCCTGTTCCTAGTGGAATTATGTCTAATGGAAAAGCTGATGCGTTGGTTAAGAAGGGAGTTTTAATAGAATAACGTATAACTCGTCCTCTTTCTTTTCAGATAACAAAATTGTTTATAAACCTAACTCTTACGAAACTCTTAAACAGGGTAGGATTCATCAAAAGGATTAAGAAGTGGAAGATTCTGAGGGAGGCAATAACTGTTCCAAGCTTTACAAGAAAGACAAAGATAACTTTATATAGAGGACTGACTGGACATGACTGCTTTTGGATAATCTCTATTGAACAGGAGTGGTAAATACCTCAAATTATGTTTCTGGTAATTGTAATCAACCAACGATTTTTGAACATTTAAATTATTGTACTGTAATTTCTAAGTATGAGGATATTGTCAAGAAGAACTGGAGGGCCTGTGAACTAATGGCTTAAGCGCTAAGGGTTTGGCATTTGTAAAATAAAATAAATTTTTATTAAGGGCTACCTGTTAATACTGAGAAAAAATATTTAATTGTTTAATCAACAACAAAAAGAATAAGATACTTAATCAGGAAAAAAATACTGTACATATCACAGTATTTTGATTTTAAGTTAATAATAATTAGAATGAACAATAACTAAACAACCAAACGAATGAGCCCCTACTTCAATTGAATTATAAAAATTTGACATTAAGTTCAAATTTAATTTTAGAGTATTTTAAGTGTCATGTTGCATATTCATTTTCCTTATTTTCAGGAATAAAAAACATATTTTGTAAGATAATTACTTTTTATTTATTTTTCAATCCTTAAATGTAAATCTTCCTTTATATTAAATTCAATTTTATAAAAATGCAATTTTCTATGCAAGGAATACAATCTGTTTTGATATAAAGTTAAAGGTACAAAAATGAAAGAACACAAACAAAAAATAAAAATAATGTGATTCACTTCACAAGATAAGTTAACTTTCATTTTGCTGGAAGCCTTGTGGAAGTAAACAGAAAAAGAAGAATGTCTCGTGTATTTATAATAGACTTTTTGCCAGAAGGTTAACAAGTAAAATATGGATGGAAAATTTACTTTGTTTCTTAGAATTATGAAAATATTAAGTTATACAAAGTTAAATAGACAGGCTTAAAATGGAAGGGGTTTTATTTGAAAATGAATCAAAGTATATATTGTTTGAAGTATTTGACTTTATTAGATTAAAAAATGCTTTTCAAATTTGTTTTCAATGGAACATTTTATTCCATTTAGTATAAAAGGCACATGTTCAAAAGATATTTTTAATTTTTTGCGCCTTCTGAATATATAACCTTAAGAAACTTAAATTAAAATTTTTAAATGGTATAATAACATGTTATTGCGTAAGAGTTCATTATCACTTCATTTAAAGTTTATGTGTATATAAATGATATAGAAAGTTTAATAATATTTACTAAAAACTAAACTGTTATTCACACATCACAGTTTACTTTTAGCTTAAATAATGTAAACATTTATTTTATTTAAAAGGAGTGATCTTCTGAAATCATATAGGTTTTTATGATACACACACATAAAAAAATGATAGAACAATGATTCCTTAGTGTTTTAATGCAATTTTATTTTTTAAAAAAACTATATTTTTTTTATAAGGAACTCTTGATTTTATGTGTGTACATAAAGGAATTATTTTAGTGTGTAACAGTGGAAAAAGCTTTTGCTTTTCAGTTTATTGATTTATTTCTTTTCATGAAAAATATACAGCAAATAATTTTGGTCTGCAAACTTTTTAAAAAATTTAATCACTTAAATTTCCTTTATGTTCAAAGATATCATATTTTGTAAATAGAAAATGTTAAAGAAATCAAATGGTTTTTATAAACGAAATGTTGAAATGATGACTAATGGTTTCTAATGCCCACACAGAAAATTTTATGTTGCAATGGATCTGAATTTGTTGTTGTATTTATGAAGAAGGAAGTTTAACACATTTTAGATAAATTTTTGTGATTTGAGATCATTGGCAACATTATTGATGTCTTTCTGTCTCTAATTTTGTACTACATTTTTTCTGCAAGGCTGTAAATTGACTAATAAGCAGCTACACCAAAAGGACAGTAAAATAACGATATGTTTCCAAAATAGTTTGGAGATTTACACAGGATATTATTAATGCAAGAACTTACATATTTCTTTGTTATAACATAACCACAGGGAATGGTATGCAGGAGACAGTTGTTTGCAAGGTATGGGTTTTATTTTCTCTTTGAAAAAATTGTTTTTATTTGTGAAAATCAAACAAAAGTCCTAACATTAAATTACTCATAATAATTTTTAAGAAAAAGGGAAATGAATGCAAAAGTAGAGTTTTTTTTAACACAGTTCTAAGAATAAGAAAATGTAAATTTTTATCTCCCAAATAACAAATGCTAAATTATTCATTATGTGTTTTCTCTTTGTTGTTAAAATTTCATAGATATACATTTCACAGATTAATTCCGAAATTTTCTTTTAGATTAAATTATATAAAATATGTCTAATATCTTAATACAAACTATATTTTATTTTAAACTTTAGTCCACCAAATGAAATCCAGTTTGTTAGACTAAAATGATAGAAAAATTTCCTTTTTTGTATTGTTCTGAATTAGGACTTAATATTTAACACTGAATGATTTCAACAATTAAATAAAATTTAGAAATACAGTGATGCATTTTTATACGTGTGAAAAATATATTTAACTTGATAATTAATTGTGTAACGAAATTTTAAGAAAGGCAATTTCTTTTCAAATGAAATTTTTAAACACAAATGCATATTATATATTTAAAGTATTTAAAATAAAGAATTTTTGAGGTTAATACTATATTTAAAAATGTCATGTCTCTGATTTAATTACATACATAAACGTAATATTCGGTGATTATTAATCAAGTAATGATATTGTAAAGAAAGATTTATATAATTTTACTTATACTATGTTATCTCTTATGATATATATATATATATATATATATATATATATATATATATATATATATATATATATATATATATATATATATATATATATATATATATATATATATATATATTTATATATATATATTTCTTTTTTATTGCTGCCATATTAGTTTTCAAAAAATATTGCCTTAGATTGATACGAAATAATAACCTTGAATGATAATTTTAACCTTTCTACAAAGATATGTTAAATTTTTAGCTTGAAGGTTTTTGAAATATCATGAAAATTTTTTTTATATTTTGCAAAAAATCCATTCAAGTCATACATATATAATTTAAAAAATAAGAATTTCGAAATTTCAAAAGAATATCTAGATATTAACTCGATGTTTAGTACAAGTGTTAAAATTTCATACACTTGAAATTTTTGGAAAACGTAAGTTAAATAATGAAACATTCGGAAAATTAATGTGTAATTGTACTAGTGGTATCTAATACAAGTTGAATATAATCTGGGTATTTATAAACCTAAGAGCATGTTTAAAACATGAGAGCTTTAAAAATTATGTTTAAAGTAGAATCCATAACATAAACTATCTATTAATCTTATTTTTTGTATAAAATATTTTCATTATTTTACACTTAAATAAAACACTAAATTTTTCAAATTTACTTTCTTACAAATGTCGTTAATTTAAAACATTAATTATTTTAATTAGTAATTCTATAGAAAATATTTGATGCAACTTTGATGTGAAATGTGTTTAAATATTTTGAAAACGATATGAAGTGATCCAACATGTTTTAAAGGTAAAAAATGAAATTATGACTATACATATTTAATTTGTCAACACTATTCCAAAATAATTATTCGTACTTTTTTTGATGGCTGTAATATCACATTTTTTTTGTTCCTTAGTATTATATCAATAGCCAAATATCTTAAAAATATTATTAAAGTTATTTCCCCATTATAAAACCAGAATTATAGAGAATTAATTTTACATGGATTATTTTCTATATTGATTATAATGATTATCTAAATTCTCATTATAATATTTTTAAAAGGAATTTTCTTATAGAAATATAAATCTTTAGATGAATATTTGAGTTATTTTTTTATTTTACAAAGCAGAATAACTTCAGAACTCTCAAATAATTTTGATGAATACTTAAATAGGAAAATCATAGACTAGCGTCTAGAATAAAATTATGCTTAAATTATAAAAAATATTACTTTTTTCAATATTCTAAACATTAGAATATGTATGATATACACTTATTAACTTAAACATGATAGAAACGTTATACACATACTTATTTATAATCAATATCATAAAATATTATATATACATACATAAATTTTAATTGAAAAGATTCTTTTTCTCAGTTGATTAAAATCACTAGTAAAAAAAGAAAATTTTATATTTTCAGTTCTTTATTACTCTTAATTTATTCAACAGAAAATAATTGTTCTAAACATTTTTTAGCAAAATAAGTTTTGCTAGTTTCAAAATAAAAAGTGATGTTATAGAAAATATAGCTGAATATCTTCAAAATAGAGAAGAAGGAATAATTTAGAAACTAAACAATAATATGCATATTTTCAAATTTACAGAAACAGAGCGAACCTAACAGTGTAAAAATTATGCAATTCCTTTGTAATATACATGGATATTATGTTATCTATTTTGTATATGATTTTAGCGTTTTGTTGTATTTCAAGGAACATACGGTACAACATATAAATAATTTATCTAAAAGAAAATATTTGGTCACTAGTTTTTAATATTCTATCTTCTCAGCGTTGTGTTTTTGTAACAAGGGAAATGTTTTGAATTTCAGATGTGAATACGCTATTAGGTACCTGAATTTTAAATCGAAAGGAAGAAATTAGTTTTACTGTTTCCTTTTTTTTTGTTCATTGAATTCTTAAAAAATATAAGAAATAAATTTATGTTGAACTCTTTTATTACCATGCTTTTATAAATTCTTTCTTAATTTACGTTTTCTTCATTGCGACACTTTAACGATGTCACTTTTTTATTATGTCAACCTAGAAATTTTAAACCATACGTAATCACTTAGCTTTATAACTAATACATGTAGTAATTAGATTGAAAAAATAGTAATTAGATTGCATATTCTGAAATGTCACTATTGAAAGTAGACATGGAAATTTTTTGGCAACATTTGTTTTTTAGAGAGTAGTATTTCAGATCATATGAAAAAAAGTTTGTTTTATCGGCTGTATTATTTTAAAAAATATACTGACCCGATCGAATATAGCCCTGAGCGTAAATAAATTTATTTCAATAGAGTTGTATAATATTAATAAATATAAGCAAAATGGCAGCAATTTTATACAAAAATAAATTTACTTTCTATTATTATATTGTAAAATTATCGTAAATTTCATCATTTGTGGATTAGCTTTCCAGACGTTTTATTAAAAATTTTAAGCCGGTTTTTTTTATCTAGAAAAAAATTTTTACTTTTCAAAATCCAAAAATAAATCCTAAACTGCTGTCGAATCATTACATATATGAATATAGCTCTTAAACTTCATGTCAGACGTATATAGGTTTCCTTATGTTACATCAACGGATCTTGAAGTTAATCTACATATAAAATTGAATCTAAGCGATTACTGTTATTACCATTTAGTGACACATCTAGGTTTCCAGTTATGGGCAACATAATGAAAATAATTTTTATCCATATTTATTCACAACGATTTTAATATACCTATTTAGAAGTGGGAAAAATTTCATATCCATGTGATATCATTGATGTATCTATTGATTTCATAGCACTTGGCTGTTTGTCCTGCATTATTTTCCATTGAACAAAACATAATAAATTTTGATGATTTTATTTTGTGAATTATCATGATTTTATTATCATGATAAGTCAAGTTCTCTCAAGGTGATCGAAAATATTAAAGACAATTAAGTCAATATATTACATTATCACATAGCATTGGTCACCAAAATTTCGTAATTTTTATATAATTTAAAATATTTAATGTTATGCACCAAGAAACCCCATCTCGTAAATACAAAATTCTGCCAAACAGAATATATATATATATATATATATATATATATATGCCTAGTTTTGAATTAAGTCTTTTTTTCATCTGAATAACGAACTGATGACTGTTCTGTAACTTGTAAAACATAATATATGATATTCGCATTGCACATTCCAAACTTTACTTTCACAATCTTTCCAAAAATATTTTAATGGTTATTCTATCAAATCGATTAATTTAATTAATTTTTAACATAGTAATGAATTACTGTTTAGTTTTCTAAATTAGCATTGATACAATATGATGTTAAGGAAGTACAAAACGATTTTAAAATATCTAGACCCATGTTGTTAGAAACATATTTTGATCTCTACAAACAATATTGAAAACTCTAAGTAGCATTTATTTGTACCTCAACTAGACATTTACTTGCAATTAATAATATGTAACATGAGATGGATTATTATATTTAAATTCATAATGAGAGAAAAGTAGATCTTCAGAATAGGATATTTTTTCTTCCAAACATATTTCACACTTACATTACAAAGTATTTTTCTGGATTGGCAGGAAGAATGTACGCAAAAAAAATTAGTATAAGCAAAATATTGGAGCTATGAAAAAATCTGAGAAATATAATGAAAAAGCATAATATTAAAATCTCAAGATTTAAACAAAAAACATAGCAATGTGTAAAAATTAAATTGTAAAAAATAATTTTTTTAGATTTTTAAAAGTGTAATGAATTGATTAAAAATATTTATCAGCTTTTCTCAAAGTTGGAAAAATAATATTTTTTGTTTCCTATGAATGTGCACCAAACTATATATTTCAAATGTTTTTTTTATAAAATTGAGCAGCATTGATATCACAAAAAGGAATACTCAAAACAACCCCAACGAAATGTCCTGATATTCTGTTTGCATAAAATAGAAGTACAAAAACAGGTCATTTTCCTGCTTTGGATATGGAGACATAGATCTCCAGAAATTTCACTCAGAATATAATGCATATTCACAATTTGATATATACGCATCGTTTCTTTATATATTAGGCATAGTAGAATGTTATAAGAGAAATTCAACGTTAGTAAATTAAAATATTTTAGACATTTAAAAATACTGAACTAAAACACAGATGGAATAATTACCCTGAAATTATTTACTTGATATAATAGTACTTATACTTTTTTTTAACCAATTGTTGGTAAAGCTAATTATCTTTACTGAGAGAAACAAATTATGAAAATATTATCTTCTTTTAAAAATTAATTTTAAAAAGAATTAATTTAACATTTAATTTATTTAATTAAAATTTCAAATGCAGAAATTGAATGAATTCATTTCAATTAAATTTCTGTTTCACTCAAAACAAACATATTTAAGTACGTTGTAGATTTAAAATTTTTCTTTTATTACTTGATACAGATTTATATCTAATCATAATCATATTTTATTATTACCTAATCATAATTAAAATTTTACCTATTCATAATCATCACTAATAATTAGATTTTTGAAAAAAATTAAAATATGTGTCTTATATTGTTTTCAATAATTCCATACACGGACTACCTACAATAATATACCAGAAATTAATAGACTGATTTATTTAACAGCAATTGAATGTAAAATTTATGAAAGTTTTATAGTAGCCTAATAGGCAAGTCCAGTAGTCTTTTACATAGCTACGAAAATTCGATATGATACGCAAAGTTAGTACGTTTAGAATTTTACCAATTATGTTTAGAATTGTGACAATATTTGAAAAGAATTAAATTTAGGGATTTTAAAAGTTGGATTGTAATTAACTGATAATTTAGTGGCAAAACGAATTAGACACAGAATATTAGTAGAATTACCATAAAAGAGAGTAACTGTTTGTTACTTCATGATGGGAGGTAACATTATGAGAATTGTTTCACGAACTGCAAACTTTATTGGTTTTCGTTAACTGAGCAGATGGGATCGATATCCCTTGATGTTTGAGTGAAAGTAGAAGAGGTTGCAATAAACCCGTACGCAAAACGAAATGTTTAAAGAAACCAATATTGGGAAAATAATTGCATGATTATTATATCATAAATAATTTTTTGAATACAAACCAAATATATCACATCAAACAAAGATTACAGAATCGACTTAGAATTGCAACATATCCAATGGAATACGACCCAGGGGTAAGATTTCGAGATTTAGAAACAAGGTTCCTCAGAGCCTCCAATACTTTATGTCAGACTCCAGATACATAATTTTCCATGTAAAAGATTACTTGCATGATTTATTTAACACCCATGCCGAATCCATCTTTAGTGGACACATAAGAATTTAACAAAGAACAAATTTGAACTGAATAATTTTCAATAATGAGATGGACACGCTAAACAAGCAAGTCACAGCAGTCTCATGCAGAATGTGACAAATGCAAAATCGAGGATCATCTAACTACAAATGCAAAATCGAGAGTCAATTTATACGCACCAGTTGGCAACATCACTACCGATGAAAAGTAGGATTTCTTCTAACCAATATCAAAATGCATTTAGGTCCCTGTCCTCTGCAAATATCCACTGCGGCCAATGTTCTTTTTTTTTGTTCCTATCACCACACCTCTGCTTCATGTGCTGAAAATCTCTATATTGAATACTAGAAATTTTCTCTGAGAAAAATAACTTTAAAAAAATACTTCTGGCTTATAAATCAACAAATTTTATTATAAATTCAACTTATTTCTTCCTATGTCACTTCTTCTACTCCAAATAATATTGCATTTTTCATTATTTGCATAACTTTACGCACTATATCTATCTTGCACTTTACATATATTTAGATGGTAGATCAAGTTCTTTATTTTTAGTTAGGAAGAATAGTTATATTTCGAAAATATTGGTGAGCATCAAGTTCTGTTAAAATGAAACTACTAATTTTATTGATAATAAATAAACTAAGCTCATCTAAAGTTTCCAGAACACCAGAGTTTAGAAATATTGGAAAGTATAGTTGATTAGTTGAAAGATATTTGGTAAATATGTTTATCGATTTCTCTGAGAAATAACGTCATTTTTATCTCTAGACTTTCAGTGATATAAATAAGAACTGAAGCATAACTTCAAGCAGTAAAAATCTGAATTTTACTAGATGCCAGTAATGGACGAAATTTAATAAAAAAAGGAGAAACATTATATATTTAAGAAACTCCCTGAGTTAGTGAAATGATGGTTGTTAAAAAATGTTTTACAATTTAGGTAAAAAGTAATTTATCATTTAATTTTTCAATGTGATTTTTGTACATTACTAATACTTTAAGATATAAAAATCATATATTTCAATTCTGCTTATGCTCTTTATAATTTAACAGAAGCAATTACTGCTTGTATTGAGATATGAGGCGCCATTAAAGATAACAGAGGAAATAGAAGGAAATGGATAATTAAGCTATGAATTAATTGAACTTAGTTTCAATGGGAAAATATGGTAGATTTTCTTAAATGTTAAACAACGTATGTGTTCTTACACAAAAAGTACGGGTGTTAAAATCACAAAAGTTGTCTTTTTTATGAAATTTATAACATCAGGAATTCTAAAATAAATAGATGGTAATTTATGATACTTGGTTTATATATATTTCTTATTAGCTTAGGGATTAGGAAATTAAAAATGATGCATTTCAAATGATTCTGAATAAATATCAAGCCCACAGCTTACAGAATTGCTATGCCTACATATTAGACTCGATATCTTTACGTTTAAGGGCAAACTTACTGTGTAAAAGCATTTGAAATACTTTTAAGGGATTTTTTTAACATCTCAAATAATTCGAACATGGTAATTTTTATTTTCTAAGATTGTTAAGAAAAACAATTAGGATACCAATGGCTTAAACTAGATTACCAGAATAGAATTATGACCATTTTTATTCATCAATTAAAAGGCAATTAGCTTTGATTTAGGATGGTTCTATTAAATTTAAATAATCTTTGAAACGAATAAAAAGGGAAGTTGATTTAATTAACAAAACTTAATTAAAAGTTATTACTAAAATCTCTAAGTTTTTTAAAGTATTATTTCTAAGTATTTGCTTAGCAATTTGCAGATGTTGTATATAGATTTCTCTATTCAAAGTTAACTCAAATAATCACTTTTAAGTTTACGAATGAGGTTTGTAATGTCACTTTTAAGCAAGCTCCATAGTATGTAAAATTTTGTACAAATTATAAGACAATTATTTTTTTAAATATTAATGATTCAAGGGCAAGCGATGAAAGAAGGCCAGTCTTAAACTTCATTTGATTTATATTTTAATGTCTAACACAATATTAAAGATGAATAAACCTCAAAATAAAAAAATAATCCTAAAAAGTAAGAAAAAATTATGTCGATTTAAGTAATTCAAATTGATATAAAACAATTTAAATTGACATATTTCTTTCATAATCTAGTACTGATGTATAATAAATGATTATTATATTGGATTAAAATTAAAATTAAAAATATACGATATTTCTTAATATATATTATGACATAAATTTCATTAAGGAGACTTTGTTTTACTTTTAAAGTGAGTTTTATAATTTAAAATTAAAAAAACAAAATTATCTTTAATTAAAAATTTGAAACGTTTTTACTTTTGTTAGCGTTTTTACTATGTTTTTTACGTTTTTACTATGTTTATGAATAAAGGAAAATGAGTTATATATAAATATAAGAATCTTATACACATTATTAATGTGTCCTTAAACTAAATATAAAGTCTAATCAATAACTATCAGTTAGCCTTTAGTATTTAAGGCTAATTAATAGTTATTTTTTAATTTAATTTAATAACATATGGAGTTTAAAAAATATAACAATCAATAAATTAAAAGTAGCAATCACTACATCGATTTGTTTCTTTATTTAATTATAACGAGAATTACAATTTGAAAAATGGGCTTCATTTCTGAATTTGTGATAATATTTAAATGCATTTCGCCAAAAGATAATAATGTGACAAAATAAAAAAATACAAGTGCATTCCAACATTTTTAGATCATTATAACATTATGCAGCAAAGCAAAAAAAAATCATAAAAAACGATATTGACTTCCCTGCAGTCACTTAATGACCATAATCAACGTTATCTATCTGACTAGAAATCTCCATTAGCATGAAATTTTAAGACACTTGTGATTATAATTAACTTAAGTTGTTGGCATTCAACTGTATGTATGAGAGACAATGTTTGTCTTCCTAATGGTAAAATTATTGTTGATGATTTGCCAATGTGTTCCCCTTTTTACTTTAAGTGCCATTCTATTCTATATTACTTGCATTTTTCAGTGCCATAAAATGTCATAAAATTTTTATTTAACATTTAATGCCATTTTGTCTTATAACGTCTTTAGTCTTAAAGTATCTATATTTACTTTTCTTCCTTCTAGATTATTAAAATATAAAATTTTCTTTAAAATGAACCTTTGTTTCAAATTTGTATCTGCATTCAATTGAAATTAGTTTTACGGTAAAAAATTTTATGTTTTACAAAATCTATCATCATTATATTATCAAATAAACATTAATTTAGAATTAAAAACTACAAAATTTATGTACATAGAGATCTTTTCTAAAAATTACCGTAACCGGTATGGAAAAAAAAATGAAAAAGTCATAGGAAAACTATAAAAATTAGTTGGATAATTAAATAAAATTAATTGGATAATTAAGTAAAACATTAGAATGTCTACAGGAGGAAATTTATTTAAAATCATAATAAAATTAGAAAATGTAAGATAACTAACATTTTTCGCTTAAAATATATTTAAATTACTTAAAATATATTAAAAATTCATTATTTATTTATATTATAACATTTCTTTATATTATAATGTATTTTAAATAAATAATTTGCACTATGCAATAATTGATTATCTAAAAAACATGATTCCTTTTTGTTATCATTAGCAACAAATACAAAATACGTATATTATTCTTATAAATATTGCAGCACTCACCATTTAAAAGTAAATTATACAAATTTTTATTAAAAAATTATCTTTTTTCATTAAATATTTGTAAATGTAAAAAGAAGGAATATATGTATATATATATTAATATATAAATATATATATATATATATATATATGTATATATATATATTAATATATAAATATATATATATATATATATATATATATTTTCTTTCTAAATTCTCACAGGGCAACTTATTTTTCTTAAAAAAAACGTTACTCTGCATACTTTAACTTTCTAAAGGTCTTGTCTTTTTTCATGTAAGCATATATATTTGCGATTATTCAAATTCACCAACACGGGCGAATTGGGAAACGGGGAAATATATTCCAGCGGGGAGGAAGTGTTTCGATTTCAGTGTTTAGTAATTCCGTTGCTAAAGTGAAATTTTAAGCATTTTATATATCACTCTATTTATTTTCGTTAATCTGTTCTCGAGAGTTGGTTTCATAATGGAAAACAGATCTTTGATTAAAGCAAGCAAACTAAACAGTAAGTGGTGTTAAATTTAGAAATCACTATTTTTAATCCAAAAATTATGTGCACGTTTAACACTGAAAGCTACTACAATTTAAAGCTGGTGGGCCTATCTGCTATAAGTGAAATATAAAGTGCAAAAATGATATTCCTGCTCAAATATAACAATGGAAGTCCCATTTGGGGGGGGCTTATAAATATAATATAATCCACAACATATCTAATTTTATTTCCTAAATGTACAAACATATTTATAGTCCCATAACATTACACTTTTTTCAAGTTGTTCTTTGATTATACTCTGCTTTTCAATTTCGGTTTCTCTCCTTTACATGCCTTAACAGCCATGGGTTTCTTTTAATTTATGAGAAACAAATGCTTGTAATTAAATTTAAAGCGAGCCATGCTCTTGCATGTGACATAGTTTTACTGATTTGTTGCATAAATAACGCGTGCTCATTTTTTTTTTCAGTTTAGTTATAAAGTTTAAAATTTGTGAGTTATCATGAGCGAATAATTTACATTCCATTCTATATCTTGTATAATTTTCACCATCGTCTGTAAAGTATACATATCACTGTTTTTATGCAGAGTTTTAGCTTACACGTAACTATTAGTTAAAAAAACAATTGAACTGAATTTAAACATCTTTATATTCCAGTAACATACAGATAGCAATTTTTTTTGTCAGAAGTTACCTCAGTTTTTTTGTTTAATAATTTATTCAGGAAATATAAATTATTTCAAGTGATTTATTCTTTTAAAATTATTTATTTCGTACAATATACTATTTTAATCAGTGATCTTATTTTACAAATTGTAATTTTACTACAATGTATATACTGCTAATTCATCTCATAGGAAATCGCCAAACACACATTTTATAGATTTACTTTTTTAAGAAGGTTTTAATTATAATAATAATGTACTTAAGTTCTTAATTTAAATAATTTACAATAATTTCGCAAACTGACAATTTCTGAAACATAACATTCAAAAGCAAATTGGATTAAAAAGTGTACTTAGGACAAATAATTTTTTAATATTTTGAACTTGGAATAAAATAGGCATTTAAATTCCTATATATTTTAAAAACTTTATTTCATTTTTTTCAGATAAAGTGTAATGTTATATTTTGATAAAATATTTGGAGGAATAATATATTGTTTTAGTTAAGCTTAAATACTTTTATTACTAAATAATCTTAATTTTTTTATAATAAAAAATTTCAGTGATCTAAGCAAATTTATTTGAACAAGTATTTTTAAGCACACAATTTATGCTGACAGGAAAAGCATTAATTTTAACAATTAAATCTTTCTTTTGAAATTAATTTATTTTTGAAGGGGTAAGAATTCTGCAATCGCATTTATATTTAAATCGGTTACTTAAGGATATTTCTCCTTAAATTCCATTAAAGAACGGAAGAGAGTTCGTCTGCAAAAAAAAGTTTTCGTTTTTGTACGTCCCTCTTACAAATACTTAAGTATTATATGATAAAAAATGAACTCTTTAGCAAGTATATTATAATATTCCAATAAAAATCATTTAAGTGAACAGAAGATTTAAGTTTTCAAAATATTTTCATAATTTATTGAAAGATTAGTTTGTAAATCATAATTGACACTGAAAACAGTCAGCATCAAAATTTTGAAATATCTGTCACGATGTGATCATACTATTTAAAATATAAATAGTAAAATTTAAATATTTCATATTTTATCTCATTTTAATAAATAGTTAAAAATATTTTTACATTAAAATACAGAAAACGTATTTAGTTGAATACTATCATTCACTGATTATTACAGTTTATTTATTACAATTGGAAATAAAATACTCTATTTTAAGTCATTATTATTTTTCAATGACATTGAAAATGAAAAACCCATATTTGCTTTGAGAAATTTAAGAATTTTAAATAATAATTTAAGATATACAAATTTTCTGCGTTTTACAAATAAATATTTTGCTTTGATAAGAATGAAACATTTTTAAATGTGATATTTACATTTCATATTATTAAGCGTTTAAAACATTATGATAGTTTTAAATTATTCAAACAAGTGTTAGTTTTTAGATGTTATAATGGTTCCAATTATAAAAATGATAAATTATATATGTATACATAATATAGGAAAAATTTATTATAATCCAGTTAGGAATTTGATTGCAAAATTATTTACAAAATATGTTTTAAAAATTGATTTATAATAGGAATAATATAAGCACTGCTTAAATCCATTAAAACTTAACTTAAAAATTGCTTACATTTTTATTTTTGGCTTCAATGGAGTTTATTACAATATATATATATATATATATATATATATATATATATATATATATATATATATATATATATATATATATATATATATATATATATATATATATATATATATATATATATGTATTCAGTGAAATGTAAGCAATTTACTGTCTGCAAAAGCATATAAAACTAGACTTACCAAGGATATACAAATAAAATCTTTTACATTTGAAGTTTACATTATAGAAGCAAGCATTAAAAGAAGAATAAACTTAAAGTTCTATTTAAAACTAGGATATGTATTTTACATGGACATTTTATTTTTAGTCTCTGATTTCTAATACTGAGAACTACCACAAATATTTTGAGTGTACATTCCATGTTTTTTATCGAAAGTAAAAAGGTTCATTAAAAGTAGTTTTTGTGGTACTTAGATATGGTATTTTTGTCAATGTGCTATAAAGTACTTTCTGAGTTCTTACTAAATGTAGTCTCGTACTACAGAAATGTTTCACTAAAAAGTATCAAAGACTTCTAGTATATGTTTTGAAATAGCCCGCCGGAGAAGAAATGCTTCTTAGAAAAGATTTGTTTGATCACACAATTTTTTTAAAGAAACCTATATAAATGATATCCTGATTGTACTTTAGAAAATAAAAAAGGATAGTTATGTAAGACTGTGTAATGAATCATGTCATGAGAAATATCCAAATTTATATCTACATTTGTATGTCACATCTATCCATTATTTATATAGTAATATCAACAAAAAAGGGTATCCAATCTTACTATAGTATTACCCTTATCAAGGTATCTACTCTTAACAGTATTAACAGTACATAAATGTTAAATTTTTAATAAAATAATTTTTCGTTCCAAAATTTGGATCAAAATTAGTTTTATATTTTAAAATTAAATGAGGATAAATTTATTTTCGACTTCCTTCTAAGGCATACTAAACGTTAAATTACTTTAAAAATTTAACTGTGGAAAGAAATTGTTCTTACTTTTGTTTGGCACTGTAAATTCTGCAATTAAAATTGCAATTATATGTAAAAATTTTATAGAAAAATAAATTATTTTAAAAGCAATATTTCATACGTTATTATCTTTGATTGATCTTAAACTAGAAGAATGAATGGAGAAAATACAATAATATATTTAGAAGTATTTTGAATGTTGCATTAATATATTTTATTCATCTATTTATTAAGGAAATCTTAAAATAAATACTAATAAATATGTGAGCTGATATTTTCTATGACGTTTGTATAATAATATGAAGATTTAAGAAATATAATCTGTAAGATGAACACACTTTTGCAGTTTATTTATTTGATTTTATGCGACTGTTCATGACAACAGGTTCCGGGAAATAGTTTAGCAGTTCATTTAACAGCGTCCTAAAGTCACAAACACATGCTAGAAAATGTGAAATCGAGTACACATTTTTGTGATGACAAGTAAAGCTGCAAATTTTACTCCTAGAAATGGTGAGTGATTTTGAAGCATATTTTGTGATAGAGAAAAATAAATATTTGTAAAATTTTCTTAAAGGAATATGCAATAAAATTATTTTGAGGAAAAAACTTGCATAAAAAATAAATTTATGAAATTATTTTCATAAAACATGTAATTTAAATTATAGTAAAAAAAAAAAAAAACGTTTGTAAATATATTTTTCACTTGTACTATAACGACAGCTACATATAATCAAAGATTAAAGTACTTAATTTCAATAATGTTATCAGTTACCGTAGTCCAAAATATAAGTGCAAGCACGCAGACGCAAATTCTGATAAAAATTTGATAAACAATTTTAATTTGTTAATTTATATTTTATTAAAACTTGTTCCATTGAATAAATTGCAAAAGTAATCTAAGCTAATATTAAACATGGAATCTTATTGTGTTTAACAAATAGAAGTTATAGTGGGCAAATAACTCTTACAAGTTTACTCTCATCTGTACTTGGATTCAAAAATACTAAAATTCAGTTCTTTAAATCTGTTTCCAAAAATTTCAAAGCATTTTTTTTCTATGATGTTTCCTGATATGTGTAATGTTCATTTCATATGATACATTTAGATTTTTAAGAATTGAAAATATTTTATAATCTTTTGATGTAATTCTTAAATAAATAGGAGCAATAATTTTGTATATTGGTTTTATTGTGAAGTACAGCTCAATGTTATGAATAATTATGGTATTAATATTTATAATATTTAGCTATATTCCATTGTAAAATCATTTCATCTAAAATTATGAAATAAAGTAGAAATTTTATCACTTAGTAAAGAAAAATAATACAAAACATTAGATTTTCATTTTATTATATTTCAATAATAAAATTTCTTAATAAAATATCTTTCTAAAATTAGAAAAAGTCGAATAATTACACAGTGAAAAGTTTATGAAAATACTTTAAAAAATTATATAATTTTTATTGTATATATGTGGAAATATAGACTTCAAAAATAAATCGGGACATCTATATTAATTGGATGAAAATATCTATACTAATTACTATAATTGTTAACTAATTCTTACAAGCTATATCTGTATTTATAAATTTATTTTTATTATCCTGTTCTATTTGAAAAATATGTTTGTAATTACAACAAAAACAAAATGTGAAATTTTGTGAATTAGCCTAATTATAATTTTGAAATTTCTTTGTTTTTTTTTCCTGTAAGAATTTTGCAAATTATTTATAAGAAGTATTATTAATAACTCATACAGGAATTTATAAGAAAGTTTATCTAAGAATCGAATTTAAGATGAATTTTATTCTAAAATAAAATTATTATGTTTAGAAATTCTTGTGTCTTAAAATAATGCAAAGTATTACAAAATAAATATGCATTTAAATAAGTTCATGTCTCCAAAATCTTAATGAATGCAGATAACTGCGCTATCCAATCCGCCCATTAAAGTTGCTATTATTTGGTCCAATCAGATTGAATTTCCGCTACAGGATTTGAGGAAAACACTCAACTTTGACATAGAATATCTCCTTTGTTGATATCATTCTGTAGAGAAAAGCACATTTCAGTAAGTTAAATAAAAGCACCCTGATTTGATTTCCCAAATAACATTTCTCCCAATCATAATGCTTCAGCTAAATAGGAAAGCGTTGACATAATAATCTTATAAACTGCATTACTAGAATTCCGCCTGACGCTAATAACCTTTCTGGATAGTGGATTTATTTGTTATCCATTGCTTAGATTCAACAGTAAATGTAGCTTTAGGTAAATTCAATATTTTTAGCAATTGTTATTAAATAAGATATGTTTAATTAGATTAATCATGTTTTAAATATGGCTATTCTGTTTTACTTTCACAGTACATTAAAATAGATTGCTGAAGAAAGTATAAGTATACATAAATTAAGTAAGTTAAACATATGAAGAATTATGTTTGCTAATAGTTTTGCATATTTACATGAAAATACTCATACTTGTATACTGTCTTAAATCAAAAAAAATATTTAATCATATTGGTTATGCATATGCAAAAATATTTTAATATAATATTAATAATAAAATATTTTGATTAGAATATTTCTCTAGTATTTCAGAGAAGGATTTGCGCACTTAATATTTAATTTTATTTCAATATTTTCGTAAATGCTATAGTATTAATATTTGTAACCATTTAAGCCATTTCGTTTCACGGTGAATTATTTAAATAAATTAACAAATATTATACTGATGTTATAAAATATTTAGTATATTATGCGTATTGAAATGGCTTTAAAGTAAAGAGTTAAATTCTCTATTTTGGATTTCCTAGATTATGATTTCATTAGGAGAATCATAAAAAGATAAATATATTTTTACAAATTATTATAATTTGCTATTAGAGAAAAGCTTATACATTAATAAAATCAATAAGAAATAATATTTTAGTACTAGCATGAAGACAGTTATAGCAATATATTTACTGTTAAAGCTATCTTTCAATTAATAAATTTTGATTGTGCAATAATATTATTCAGTAAGGTATAATCATTCTAGAATAAGGTTACACTCTAAAAGTTAACTATCCTCAAAAACAAAGCAGTATTTTAAATCGAATTTTTGCTGCATCTTGCACATAGCAATATCTTTTCTTCACAGCAATATTTGTTGAATGCTTGTATAACATATAACTTATGATTCAGTTATTAAGCTCTTTACTTTGAAATGGATAGTTTAGTATTCATAAATGTAATATTTATATGCTGGTACAAAATTTAAAAAAAGTCATTCTTGCTGAATTTTAAGATACTTCATTTTTTCATAAAACCACAATATATATGTCAAAAAAAAATTAAATTTTGAAATTCCTTAAGAATTTAATATAAATATTTCATACATTAAAATTATTTCTCTATGAAAAGTTTTCATAGTTTTTATATGAAAGCTTTTCGTAATTTTCTATCAAAGCTTTACATAATAATACATTATTAAGGTAATCTTTTAAAAATAATTTTCGTATTTTATTTTGTGCAACCTAAGTTGATCAGTTAATAAATATAACTGAATAATGTACGACGAGATATCTGATAAAATTACATCTTTTTTTCTATGAAATAAAACATGATGAGAAATATTTTTATGCAAAAAGTATTTCAATTGATTGAAATAGATATGCACAAATTTATATATTATTCAAATGACAATATCTTTCTTCCTTACTAGACAAATTACAGGTTTATTACTATATCTTTTACGCTGAATATTTAATGCGTAACTTAAGTACTTATATATATATATACATATATATATATATATATATATATATATATATATATATATATATATATATATATATATATATATATATATATATATATATATATATATATATATATATATATATATATATATATATATATATATATATATATATATATATATATATATATATATATATATATATATATATATATATATATATATATATATATATATATATATATACATATATATATATATATATATATATATATATATATATATATATATATATATATATATATATATATATATATGTATATATATATATATATATGTATATATATATATATATATATATATGTATATATATACATATATATATATATATATATATATATATATATATATATATATATATATATATATATATATACATACATATATATATATATATATATATATATATATATATATATATATATATATATATATATATATATATATATATATATATATATATATATATATATATATATATATATATATATATATATATATATATATATATATATATATATATATATATATATATATATATATATATATATATATATATATATATATATATATATATATATATACATGGTAATTCTACAAATCGTTTTATATGATTTACACAGCTCTTATAAGAGAAATGTTAAGGTCCTTTATATACTCGTGGTATATAACAAACATAGGATGTTTTATAACTGAATTTTCTTTTCAAAGCTTTTATCATTTAAAGTGTATTGTGAATACTTTATTCTACAAAATCGAATGGAAAACTGCCTGTTTAGAACATAGTAGAAAACAGAGGACTTTCCATTCTGTGAAGAAACTATTTACTTGGTTTGATGGGGACAGAATATGTGTGCTGTGGTTGAGTAATTCAGGGAAGAATTTAAAGTGCAGGCACGCATTCCAGAATCCAAGGATGCAAGTGAGCTGCATGAATATTTTTAAAAGTGTAGTACAACATTGTTCTTCTTTAGCAGCAAATATTTGGTTTTCAGGCTAAGTTTTATTTAAAACTTTTTTTTAAGACATTTTACAAAATAAGAATATTTATGAATTCTATTTGTATAATAGCACTGAGTATGTCTTCCTAAATTTAGTCGAGTTGTTTTATGTTTTTCATTTTATTCTTACACGTAAGAAATAATGTATATATTAACCAACAATATTTAACTTTTTTTCAATTTTATACGTTGCATATGCAGATATATATTTTTTTCTCACAGATTAAAGATATCTAAAAACTAATACTGGATAACTACATTATATTTTAAGTATAGTTTTAATGTCTGAAACAATTTTATTTCTTAATCTCATATAAAATTTAAACAATTCTGTTGGTTAAATTAGTATGAAATTTAGTAACATTTTTGCTTAAAATGGTTGTGCATATGAATTGCTTGCTTCAATTTATTACAAACTTTATTAGATTTGTTTGCTTATGAGATTATAAGTAAAACTATTGTTACAACATTTGTATAAATAACGTAACTTATTTATTTATATTCGTACTTAAAATTTCAATTACGGAAATATAATGCAAGAATGAATTTGCAGAAATATAATTTTAAATTTTATTTATTTAAGGAGATTTAATAAACTAAATAAATATAAGATAGGCTATAATGTTTTGTAAATTATTTAAGATAGTTAATGAAATACAAATCTATATTTTATTAATTTTAATACAAATTATTCTATTCAGTCTGTAAATATTTAAGCTTAAATAAAATCAAAAGTTATTTATTTATGTGTTATATCAAGTTATTTGTAAAATTTTAATAATGAATTTAAAGTTTTATTTTTAAACACTTTGCAGTTATAATTTTTGTGTTGATTTCAGAAAACGTATGTGTTATATGGGAATAGCAGAAAAAATAATAAAAACAAATTTTCCCAAATTTTTATAGTAACGAAAACAGTTAGCCTCATTGAGATGATATTAAATAATTTTATGAAAGCGTATATGTCACATAATACAATGTTTGAAGCAAAATATATTAACTGATCAATGTAATTTTGCATTATAATTCCAAATCATTGCAATAATTTTTGCACATTAATAAATAAATAATGTAGTAAGATCCAATATTATTTAAGTTTAGGTTTGAGAGAATTCAACACATTAGAAATGAAATCAAATATTAAATAATGACTTTTATATTTTACATAAACTTAAAATTTTACAAGCTTTCCCTGAGGAAGTTTTGTAAAATGTAATTGGTTCCAATAGTCTTAGAAAATGTTACTTGTTTGAATAATAGAATTACAGATATTTAACGTCTTCAAACATCTAGGAATTTTCTTCCTAATATTAACAATACTAATTTTAAATTATTCTTGTTTGATAAAAATAGTAAATATAAATCAAATATTACATTTAAATATTTGGTCTTCTTTTTGGTTTTATTAAATATTTGGTTTTCAAAATGTGTATATGATAAGAGATATCATTTAAAATAATAATCACTACGCAATCAACATTTAAATTACAATTTAATTTCATACAATTTTTCATATTTTACTGATTTTTATATTTAATGGGATAATACATATCGTTGCTTATGTAATAATTTAAAAGAGAAGTATTGATAACCCAGCAGCAAAATTTTCAACATATATCTTCCTTAGAGGTAATTAGAGGTAATTACCTTTATCTTCACAAATATCTAAATGCATACCCAAAGTAAAGTAAAAAAGTTAAATACAAAATTATCAGTTTTGTTGCAAGTTTCTGAAACTAACAACAGAAAATAATTGAGCACATATTTCTCTGGAAATATTTTACTTCGAAAAGTTGTAAGAAATAGGGTCTACTGCTCTCGTTTAATTTATCAATGATGCTATCAACAATGCTTAGTATTTGTGTAAAATGCCCAACTTTTAAATAGATAACTCGTTTAATCATTTAGATTTTCTATAGTATTTTATCATTATTTATTTTGGAGCGATCCTGGGTTCGTTATTTTGAATAAGTATATCGTTTTTAGATTATTGTTTCCAGTATAATAACTTTAATATATAAGCTGAACATTTCGTTTAATAATATTTATTTTTTATTACAAATAAAATGTAAAAGTATTGGTATAAATATTTCCATTTTTGAAAATGCTTGACAAAATTCCTTTATTAATTTCCATTTCTTGCTTGGATAAAAAATTAAATAAACTGAAAATATTTTGTAAATTTTTGTTAATTTTTTTTAAAAAAAATTTATTAATTTATTATTAAATTTTCTTATTTTTTATTTAATAAAATTTATTTATAAAATTTTTAATTTTTATTATAATTTATTAAAAATATTTTATTCAAACTTATTAAAATTATTTTTATTGAATTATTTATTAAACGTTTTATTAAAATTTATGAATAAATTAATTTTTTTATTAAAATTTCAATGTGGATTATCTAATTCCGTTTTTATATTAAAATAAAGATATTCTTAATTTTTCATGAGAGTTTCTTCTTGTCACATTAAAGTCTAAATAACACTTGTTTAATACATAATATTTCTTAAAATTTAGGTCATTTACACATTATATTAAATTTGATTTGCTTGTTGTACTTTTAAAAAACATTAAATATTTTCACGACTCACATTAGTAGATTATCTTTAAAGTATTCTTCTTCTTTGGAACAGCAAAAATATTTTAAAAGCTATAAACTCTCTGTATTAAAAAACTCAAAATTTGTTTGATTTCTTGATATGGTTATAATATCTAACACGAATTTTAAGACTCCGTCAAAATATAAAATATGAATTGTTTTTAAAAACTGAATTGAAGTGGATTTTTTATTTTTATCTTTCGTAAGCTATGTTTCTTTTTTTGTATCATATAAGGTAAGTTCACAATGATAAATTTATTACATATTTGAATGTGAAGTTAATAGTTTTATTTATAAATATACTTTTCCTTCTTTATGATCTCCTTGAAATGATATTTTCTCTAATAAATGCATTTAAAAATTTTACCAACTAAAATTTCTATACTAAAATGTACATACACAAGTGATTTATATGCGTGTGCATGTAAAATATTGCTCAACAGAAGATATAATGAAGTAATAATCTTAAAAGTAGACTGGAATATATTATATTGCAATTATTTGCATAAAAGAAATTCAATGCAGTAAGACTGTTTAAAAGATGCATAATTTATCATATGAAATTTTTCCACTAAGATTTTTATACCTGAAATTTATATTTTCATCTTCAGCATGCATGTATTAAATTATTACAGTTAAAATTTAAATTTATATTCATATAAATCATTGAAACATTCATTATTAAAGTGTCAGGAAGAAAAAATCATATGTAGGTTGTTCATAAAATATTTTACTGTTTTTGTATAATCTGTTTGGAGAATTATAAAAAGCTTTTAAGTATCTCCAGATATTTTAAATTATGAGTAGTATTTATGATTTCAACCACCTTAGCTAATTTATTACTGTTCCGCAACAGCAAGCAATATCAATTTTCCCTAAAATAAATTAAAATATTCCATTATTATAATATATTTTTTCTCCATAATTATCAGTAATGTAATAAACATTAATTTTTTGCGGAGTATTTTTTTCATGTTAGCAATTTTCTGCTTCTAAATAATAAATACTGTCCTAAGGAACACACTTTTCTCTAGTTATAAATTATTTATCTAGAAATTTCATTTTAGCATGAATATATATGTGCATTGTACACTTTTCATAAGCACTTTTTGATGTTATAGCTAAGAGTTGGTATGAAAGTTATGCATGCATTTCATGCAAATGAATTTTTTTAACAGCAGAATGCACATAAATGACATCAGAATGAAATGCTTGGATATACCATGTATGAATACAGATAAATGATAAACATATTTCACATTTTAAAAAGAGCAAAATTTTGCATTTGTCTGTTGATAAAAGAATATAATGTATATGACAAATGCAAAATTTTGTTCTTTTTAAAATGTATATATATATATATATATATATATATATATATTCAAAATTAATATTATCTTAGAATCCTTTTTATCATTGTATGCAACAGCATTAATCATTATAGCTTTAAAAATGTTTGAAATTATGAACTTATTCTTGTTTTTTATTATTATATTTATATTTAATTATTATATTTAATTTATCATTGTATGCAACAGCATTAATCATTATAGCTTTAAAAATGTTTGAAATTACGAACTTATTCTTCATTTTTCTTACAACTATTTGGTACATGATTCTTCTAATATTGTTTAATTTATAATGGTATTTCTACTGTCTACAGTAGAATTATAAAAATCGGTTAATTTAATTTTTGATTGAATATTTTCTTTTTTATTCTATGTTTGTTTAACAGAAGATAATTAATTTAATTTCCTTTTTATAGATTTTCTATTAATTTATTAAATATGTGTTATCAAAATTTCAATTTTCAAGGTCCATTTTAATGACACAAATAATCAAACTTCAATTCAAGAAGTATAAAACTTAAAAATCGTCACGACAGTGAATGAAAAATGGAAATTTACGTTGCACACATGTTTCTGCGCACATATCCTCCCGATATTTTTAGCATAACCATTATTGCATAGTTATGGTGGATATTTTTCAAATATTCAATTTTATCGACAACTAAGAGATGTATTGGTGATTTCAGTGTGTAATCTGGGGTCAGTTCAATCATTTTATGGATTTGATCGATAGCTACATTCCGCCTTACCTTCAATATTCGGGGATAATAAGTAAGAATTGATATAAATTTCCTTTTTATTTGTGTAAAGGATATATATGGAAATTTGAGTCCAGGATCAACATATATATATATTAAAACATTTTTTGGTATTTGAAAAGCACAAAAACTGGTAAGCCAAACTACTGAGTATGAAAGAAATATTGTGCTATTCATTGTTTCATTTCGAAATTGTGACAAGATAAATATTTAAAGCAATTTTCGCAAATATAATTATTGTTAAATATAATTATTGTTACATTATAAATGGTCTGTTTCAGTTTTAGTTAAAGGGGAAATCTCATTCTCAACAATTTTAATCATTCAATACATTTTTGTGAAAACAAAAATTATTTCTTAAATGTTTTAAAGAAATTTTGAACGTAAAAATGACTTTTGTTTTGTTAACTAATTTTAGCAAACATAAACTTTTTAACTAAAAGATAAAAAAAACTTTTGTCGGAAAGTTGAGGATAAAATTATATGAATATGATAAAGCAGAAAATCACATGTAGGGTTTATTATTTTATAAACTTCAAAATATTATTTTACCAAACCTTTCTTTGAGAAAAAATTCCCTGCAGTGCAATGCAATGCATTTTACTTCACAATTCAAAATAAAATATTCCCTCTTTTAAAAAGAAGACACATTTTGGATAAGATAACTTAAGAAATACAAATAGGCTCTTAAAGCAGTGAATGTTATGAAATGAAGATATTTAAATCCTGAAATATTTTAAAAGTAATAAAAATCTCATTTAGCAAATTTATTACAAAACCATTCTTCTTTGGTTATTTTGAAAGAAATTCTGAATAGTTTTATTTCAGAAAATGGAATCGAGTTTCATACATGGCATCTATAATCGAAATCTTACCTATTTCGGATAAGAGCAATTTGTTATTCTTGGTGGAGACTAAATATTCTTTCTATTTAAGAAAATTCAGGATAGATTTGCAGACATTTCAAAATCAGAGGACGCAGGTGACTATTGTATGAAAGAGAAAAAGTGTCGTAAAATTGTCTTTTCTTCTTTTATTTGTCCTGAAGTTGTTTTTTATAGGCAAATATCTTTTAAATGTTTTAATATTTATTTAAATAAAATTCAAATTGTCTGATTATTTATAGAAACATAGATTGATTACATAGTATCATATTTTGCCTTTAATGTTTGTATAAGTTTCAATAAAAATAACATATCACAATGAAGTTCATTTAAACGAGTTAAAGTGTATTCTAAATAACACATGAAATGATAAAATATTCATATAGATAGTTTTTTAAAGTTAAAACACCTACTACACTAGATTTATTTAAAATTGCTTTCCCAATGCCATTCAACAATATCATTATATATATGGATTTTAATGTATAATTTATGGTATACAATGCAATGAAATTTTAGTTTTTTTTAAATATAACTTTGAAATATTAGGTTGCTTGGAAAGTCGTTTCGTTTTTTTTTAATTAAAAGCGTATAACGAATAAAAATTTAATTGAATTGTATATTGTCATTTCTGGTGTAGCTACTTTTGCCATCTTTCTGATAGTAGCATGATTCCACACCTTCAAAATGGTTGGTTTTTACTAGCAAAAATTCGATCTAGTAGGGAAAAACGAAATTACTTTCTGAACAACCCAATAGTTATATTGAAAAAAACACTGCTACAAAGCATTTCTATTTTCTTTTAAGTTGACAACATAAAATTTAAATTTCGAGTTTACAATTATTTTATGCATTTTTGTTATTATTATTGTGTACATCCATATTTAACACAGGATATTAAAAGTGGATCTATCTACTTTTATTCTAGAATCAAAGCACTATAATTTGTTATAAATAAAGTGTATTTTTATAAAATCTATCAAAAGCAGCATTATGTCTTTAGTACTTAACCTATTTATTTTACAACATATTTAAAGCTATTATATTGTCATACATTAGAAATAATTCAATGGTAATGCAATATGTAAAAATAATTTCAGTGAAATGATGTACTACAAAATGACTGAAAAATTCATTATTAAAGAATAGAATTCTAACATGTTTTATAGAGGTCTGATGTATGATAAAATAATTTAATTTTTTTTAATTGAGAATCATTTTTAAATGAAAATGCATGGTCTAAACTATTTTAAAATATAAATGCCATTCGTAATATATTTATTGAGATCGTTTTTTTTTACTTACAACGCATCCTACTTGCATCAGTAAATTACTGTTCTGTTCAATTTTACACAGTTTAGATTCAAAATTGCTTAACTATATTGTTTAAATCAGAAAACACTCAAATAATACGTCTAAATAGTTTTCTTTAAACAAAAAAAATATTCATTCTACCTGGCTTAAACTTATATTACTGTATAGAAAAGTAAAATACAGAAATATAATTCATAATTTTTTAAAAAGGAATTTATTCCATGTGTTCTATTAAAAGAATACAGAAATTGAAAATCATTAAGTTAAGAAAAAATTAAAAATTATCAGATGTTATAACAAATTTAATAAGGAATGGCAATATGGAATCTTTGTTTTCCTCCGAAACTTCATGTAACGTTGTTATACATATATGACCGCAAACGTTTTTTCTCTTAGATTTAGGAATAACAAATAAAGGAATTCCAACACATAGGACTAACGTTATTCGAAACCTTATTAATCAAATGTCTTTTTAAAATTAAGAATCTTAATTTGTTTAAAATTTCAAATAACGTCAAAAATGGATATATGTAGTATTTATTTGATGATGAAAGTACGAATTAAGATGAAAATGTTATAAATTAGTAATCAATGAGGTATGTGTGTGTATGTTAAACATCTATAATTAATTTTATATATTACATGATAGTCTGATATTCTTATATGTCGTTACTTACTGTTACTCTGATAGTCTTAATTTTGTTACGAAATTTATACTTAGCTTGCACACACAGAATAACATTTTATTTATATTAAATTGCATTTATTTAATTTTAAATCTTCCTATAACATATATTATTATATTAGAGAAAAGAGTTAAATTTAATTAAAATATACCTTTTTATGAGCATTTCATCTCAATATTCTAACAATATTAACCTTTATTATAAAGAATTTAAGGGTATGCCATAGATTCATACAGTATAGTATATAGATAATTATATTATTAAAAAAATTCTCATTTAAGAATATAAATAGATATAAATAATGTTTGTAAATTAGCATTATATTTTTATATATAGGTAATTATAGTATTAGAGATTTTAATGTAAGAATATTAATAGAGATTCTTATGCTGAATATAAATAAGTGTAAATAATGTTCGGAAATTAATAATATATTTTGGAATCCAAATCTTCAAGGAAATTATAGATGAATTTAAAAATAATTTACCAGTTTATTATAGAATACATAAGACTAATAGTGCACATGGAATTGCTTTATAATGGGAAAAGTTATTTCAACCCAACTTCGCAGAATGTCTTTAATTTTTTTTTTATGTACTGTTAGAAGACAAAAAAATTATGAAGTAAATATATTGCTTGCTAATCAATTTGATCTCTGTCCCTATATCTTAAATTTAGTCGTTAATGAAATATAGGGAATTTTAAAAGTAAATAAACAGTTTAATTAAGTGGTACGTATATCCGCTTAAATACATTTTTCACTCCAAAATGTTTTGATAGTTTTAAATCCAGATGTTTTTAATTATATTTTGGAAAAAGAAAAGATTATAACAAATGTAAGGTGTGTACAAAATCGTCTTTTTATTATAACCAGCTATTATTTTGTTTTCGATTGGAAAACTTATCTACAAAATTTATGAATTAAAAAGTTTATATTCCCAAATAGATAATAAGATGAATCAGTTTAAAATATAGTATTATTCACGACTAATTAAATTTGAAAGTACGAAAATTCTGATTGTCTTACTTTAGTTATGAAATTTATACTTTGCTTACAAAATAACATCTCATTTATTAAAATTTCATTTATTTCATTACACATTTTCCTATAACATATATTGTTGAATCAGATAGAAAAGAATTAAATTTAATTAAAATATTCCTTTTTAAAAGCATTTCTTCTGAATAAATAGTTTAAGGGTATGCCATAGATTCATACAGTACAGAATATAGATAATTATTATATTAGAGATTATCATGTAGGACTAAAAATTATATAAGTAATATTTAAAATTAGTCCTAAATATTATACATTATAATTAGATGTTAAAACTACTTTTCGCTTCCTAATAAAATGTATAACCATCAACCTAATGCTATTGTTAAAGACAATGACTTATAAATTGATTTGTCTGTGGGGAGAACTTGTGAGAAAAACATAGATACTGATTATTATTACATTTACTTCTGTCGCATCTGTAAATTTTCCTGGTGTTGTTCCCCTAAGAATACATCTGAGACTTCCTCTAATTAATGGCCCATTGTGGGTCCCTAGTGTGACGTAAACATAACAAAACAAATAATTGATTGTCTGAGATATATATAAAGCTATGGTGCTATTATTGTAAAATAAGGTGTTGTTACTGCATTGTAAGTAAAATATAGTATTGTGCTGTAATTAATATAGGGAAATACTAAAGTCATAGTAAAATAACGAATTACTTTCTAATATTAAGAAAATTTGTTAAATATTCATCAATATTACGAAATAAAATATTTATAATTTAAAATGGTATTTTGAAACATTAAATCTGTATATTTAAACTTGCGCATTTTATTATACTTTCATTAATTTAAATTTGCAAAATAGGGATTTATTTTAATTATTTTGTTGCTGATGAAAAAAAAATTATATGGGTATTTTATCTTGAATTGCTGACAAATATGTTTTCTTAAATATAGCGATAATTTGGAAATCTTCATTCTCAAGTCTTTAAAATTGAATGTCAATATTAAAAGTTTGAATTTAAATTAAATACTAAAACAATGAATTATTTTCATTTACTTTAATAATGAATAACAATGAACTCTCACGATAATGAAGTTCTAATAACGTTTCATGTTTCGAACAGCATTATTTCATAATAACAATCTTGACGAATTCTTTCGTTAGATTCCTCGTTGGGAGTACATAAAAATTGCCCAAAGAAGCGTTCCTGTCCGATCCATAGTTTAAGAGAAAAATAGGAAAACCATAATATGAAGTCACTTCCGGTACAAAAGAAAAAATATTTTATTGAAGGTATAACCAGCAGTATATGCACAGTTTAAAGCAGATATTCAAAGAGTCCGTCTTGAATGTCGAGGCAGGTTTGAGCGTGCCATGGAATGGCTGTCATCACAAGTTGCAGCATCGCGGGGTCCACCGAAATATAGGCAGCGTGCAGACATCAACTAAACCCATTGGTGTTAACACTAAATCTGGATACACCAGTTCCTTGAGATGGCCTTATAGGAAAAAATCCATCGGTGTAAGATCTGGCGGACATAGAACTGGACCATCATGCCCGAACCATTGGCTGGGGTATTTCATATCCAGCTAACCACATACAGGATTACAGAAATCCGCCTGAGCCCCATCATGCTGGAACCAAAGACATTTTCATTACATCTGCCTTATATCAAGTACATGTCGTAGTAGTCACGAACGGAATAATTGGCCACCATAGAAGACTACCGGAAACTGCAAGATGCAGCCTTTTAAATATATATACCAGTTTAACGACGGCTTAATGTCATTCCATGGCGTGGGTGCATGCATGACGAGATATGCGCGGCGAACTTTTCAAATATTATCATCTGGAAAAATATGCAAACATTGCTGTTGATATGTCCAATAAAGTGTTTTTTTCTCGCACCGAAAGTTATGTCATACTTTGTTTTTCGTAATTTTCTCGTAAACTATTGATCGTACAGGAACGCTTCTTTGGACAGTTTTTAGGTACTTATAACGAGGAATATAGCTGTGCAGAGTTTATGCTGTCGTTTTGGGACACCCTGTATAATTTAACATAAAAATATATGAAAATATTGAGAAAAGCTATTAAAATGTAGCATTTACTATATTAATTTGAATATTGAATATTAGTATAAAATTTCCTTGCATGTAAATTTGAATATTAACTTCCAAATTCGCTTACATATAAATAGCGAAAAAAAAAAACGCAACCAAAGAATTATTTGCATAAGCGACACATTTCGATAGATAGGAGTGGTCTATTTAGTATTGTTGTCAGGCACATAAACGTCCCCCCCCCCGCACATTGTTGATTTCCGGTATGGTTTTGCGCACCTATTAAGACATATTCATGTGACGTAAATAAGGAAATCTCGAAAATACCCGATTTTCCACCGTGAAAGACGTGCATGAAGAAAACAGAAATGGATAAATCCATCTTCTGTTGACAAAGAATAACTGGGGACGAATCCATAACTTTGGCTCTGAGGAACGGTATCTCACCACTACGCAGTGATAGACCAAGTGGCCAACAAGTTATACCAAGTAGAAGAGTGTATAACGAACAAGGGCAGTTGTCATTTTAAAATCCCCAACTAAAAACAGCGAAAATATTAATTCGTGAAAAAACTATGTTGTGGATACATAGCCGATAGTATAACAACCTCTAAATATTATTTAATATCTCAACATACTTATCGTACATATATCCGTTAAAAAAATCCCAAATTGGAAAAATAACTTAAAAATTAATTTAAAATAAGCGATGGAGTATATTTACTTTTTCGTATGAATGTAACTATATTTACTATTATAATGCTTAATATCACTTTGTAAAAAATAATTAAATTGAAATCAAATTAATTGAATTGTTCTAAGAAAAAGCATTTTATTTCTTATTATCTGAATTAATATGTTTATCATATTTCTGATCCAAATAATAATGTTGGCTGTACACACACACACACACACACACACACACACACACACACACACACACACACACACACACACACACACACACACACACACACACACACACACACACACACACACACACACACACACACACACACACACACACACACACACACACACACACACAAATACACAACTGTTTTAATGATTTTTAATTTTTTAATCTGAGATAATGTTTCGTCTTTCATGGTTCTTACTTCAATCCTATTCATTTCGCTAATCAAAAGCAAATAATTCTATTCCTTTTAAATTTTACTATTAAAAAACTTATTTTTAGAATATTATACAGATATCATGGTGCTTTGTCTTTAAATTACGGTATAAATATCTATTTGTGTGACAAATTATACACCCACATTCCGATTCACACATTCCATTCTTTAAACCACACAAAAGACCAGACACTTTATACTTTTGATGAAAATCCAAGATTTACCTAAGTTGAATAAGGCTACTGTATACATTATATATAAAATATAAACATTTTTATTTATAAAAAGTAGCAACTATTGTTATATTTTAATGTTTATGAGAGTTATTAAAATATGTCATTTTTCTTCACAGTTCTGTGATATTCTGTGATTAATATTTTGATGCATATAATACTTAAACTATTCAATGGAAAATTTTAATGCAGCTAAATTGTCAATATTTACCAAAGAAAATTATGGTATTTTTATAATTTATTTGAACTGCAATTACAAAGTTATTATTAATATTGCATTTGGAAATACGTAACTGCATAAAAATGAATTTCAATACTTTTATATCATAAATTATTTTTTTAACTTAATGTGACATTAAAACTTAGTCAACTGAATTTATTTATCTAACTTGAGGTATGTTTTCATATTTACAGTTTGTGAAAGTAGGGTTATTTCACAATTTGTAACCATGATTATGTCTAGAGTATTCATTTCAAATAATCGTAATTTATATTAATAGTCACGATTAAAAGTTTTTTCACAATATTTTTATGTAAATATCTAAAGTTTCTTATGTAATTATAAGTAACGTGTAAAAAATATATAAATATATATAATTGAATTAAAAATCTACTTAATATATATATATAAATATCATAATATTGAATACATACTTTTGAAAGGAAACACAAATATGTTTAATAACAAATCAAAATGGCTTGAGCAAGCAGCAAAAACATATAAAATAAGTTAAATATTTCCTTATTCATAAACATTTTTTACAAAAATATTGTTTTGTTTAATTTGCATGTATGAAATATGTATTTATATAATTTGCAAAACTGTCGTTAAATCCTCATTTAAATAAAGTATTAAAATAATATGTTTTGTTACATTTTGATTTTTCAATAAATTTTGAGTTTTCTTGATTGTTTAAATAGTTGGCACGTATTCATGTCTCGAGAGTAAAATAATAGAATATATAAAAAACAATATTTTACACATAGTTATCGACGAAACATTTTTTAAATATTCTTTGCCAAGATTTCAAAATCATCTTTAATATTTCTGACAGAAAAAATAGTTATAATAAAACTTAATGCCAGGAAGTGAAATAACACTTGCTTATCTCTGGCCCAATTATATTTTAATGAATGATAATAAAGCACACACACACATATCAGAGCATAACACTGCAAATAGAAAATTATATTATAAAATAAGCACGTAAATTATTTCGTCTTCCCCACGGTCACTTAATTACTCTAATAAGCATCACATCCACTGGGTGTAGATTCCTTAAAAACTCAGAGCTTCTAGTTGTCTGAGATGTTAATTGTTATAAATGGACTAAAAAAAATTTTCTTTTTAACAAAGATTACATATCTTTGTTAAAAACATATGATATCTCACTGAAAGATCAATATATTGTTGATATTTTGCCAAATTTCTATTATTTCTTAAAGACATGTTGTGAAATACTTTCGATTTCTTTTATTCTATGAAATATCACCAAAATGATTGATTTAACAGTTAATTATAGTGAACACTCTTGTAAAATGTAAAATGTTTTCAAAAGCAGTCCATTCATTTTATATTAATAGAGTACTGTAAGACATGGAAATGTTTAATTTTGATCCCACTCAAAGCTCAAAAAAAGATAACTTAAATCATTTGATAACTCTAATATTATATGTCAAATTTGTATTGATGATATAGGAACAAACAATAGAAAATGAATGAACATTTATAAAGTAAACTGGTTTTTAAGCAGTAGTACTTTTTATTAATATTTATATTAATAATTATGCTGTAAGAAAATTATGTATTCTAAGCGACATTATGAGGGAAAATTGCTAGTCAAAAATTCATTACATTTTGATTATTATGATTTATTGAAGCATTAAAATGAGAAATGTTTCTATTAATAGCATGTTTTTGAAGAAATATTTATGAACCAACTAACCAAAAATTTTGAAAAAGAAAGTAAAAACAAAGAATGTATATATCTTTCAAAATATAATAAAATTAACTTGTTTTGTCAACAACTTACCCTAACAATTCTGGTAAACTACTCAACTCTTTTGAAAGCATTTTGGTACATGCATATTGTTTAATGAAATATTGCGAAAAGTTCTATTCGTTGTTATTATGGTTTTCTTCTCATATGCAGATAACAAAGAAAAATATGACTCATATATTAATTTTATTCTTTCTTTTGTAAAATAATGCATATCTCATGAACCTTTTTTTATAAAAAAACGTATGATCAAAGCTAGAATTTCATAAATTTTAATGTTGAAGTAATATGATGTACAGTTTACTTTACAGTCAAAAAATCAAAAATTTACTTTGGGCAGTTCCACTTTTTTTGCCTACATTTTTCAAAGAGTAAAATAAGGTTTCATAAAAATTCTTATTCATTGATCTTGATAACCATTAAGATTATTTCTAAAATGTAATGAGTTTAAATATATTATATGTAAGAATTTTCTCGTTAATAAAAATTTTGATTTTGAAATACTTTCAGAAAATTTTCAATTTAGGAAGAAGAGTTTGATTAAAACCAACTAGGACAGTTATAAAAAATTTTTATTGCATTTGGTTGGCTATTTATTTTTTTTTAAATATTCTCTAGTCAATATTTGTATTTCTGTAGCAGAAGTATACCTATGAAAATCATTTTATTTTTAATTTATTTTTTAAAAAAATATGAATTATGTCTCTATTATAAGATGCAAAATTAAACAGTAACATTTCTTTGTCTGTTTATAAAGTAAAAAGTCAGTTGAAACGATTTATGTAGGGATTGTGAAAAATATAATAGTAAAATAACATAACTTATGTCAGTTTTTTTTACATAAAACTTGAGATAATTCTAAATTATTAAAACCATTAGATACATTTGTATCCTTTGAATTAAGTTTCTAACGATGAACTAATAAAAATAATAGAAAACCAATTTATTGAGTGGTAGGAATTTTACATATAAAATAATATTTTAACAAAAAGTGACGTTTTGGCAAATGTAGGGAAACTTGGAGTGCCGCTGTAGATTTTCTATTCTATTCCATTTTTCAGAAAAAAAAATAATAAATTTGAACAGGAAATACCCATGAATTGCTTTTTATGTAAAAAAGAAATAATGAGAAAATTTATTTATAATTATCCAGTCACATATTCATAAGGTATAGAAATTTTATATCATTGTAATACGTTCCTTATATTTTCTAAATAAAATCAAAATTATTTACATATATAGTCTTACATTAATACAACTATTCAAGGCACTTCATGAATCTGTGAGTTTTAATGCACATTTTCGAGGACCCATTAAATGATTTATTTCTTAAAGTTATTTTTTATATAAGTGAAAAAAAATTCAAGCATAAGCCAATAAGTTTTAATAATATTCTTTTATGAGTTTCAGGGAAAATACTTACCATCAGAAATCAGTTAAAATGACGAAATAATTGAGAATAATTGAATTTGTTAAATCATTTTTTGTATTTTTACAATGATTGCTTTATTTTTTAAGTTGTCCTTTTTATTAAAAACAGTACCTCATAAAAGTAATGATTTACACTCATTTCACTTTTAAAAATCTAAATAAGAAACTTTTAACTATACGATTTAAACTAAATGAGCCTTATTTAGCTTACCAAAGAAATACGATGAAATTGGAAATTATTTATTAAAATTTTATTAATTCCTGTGCAGAAGCAAAAATCTCATAAATTGCATCTGAAGGAATTATACCAAAAAATGGTATTGTTGGAAATATTTTCAATTAGGTGAGAAAAATATCAGTAATTTGTTATATTTAGAACCATTTCCTATTCAGAAAATTTCTTTTCAGAAAATATTTTTTAAAGTACGGGAATCGTGTTTATTTTTAATGAATCATTATAATTTCTTTAAGTAACCAAATATTTATTGCATGTTTCGATTTTAAAATACTGTTTTTCACATTTGTATCTTTTCAATGATTCTTTTAATGACATGCTTCTATAAAAATTTCATATTCTCTAAAATATTTTAAGAAAACAGCTAAGAGTTCAGCATTGTGCTTGCTGTTGTGATATACATCATTCAATTTTTACACATGGTCACAGTTATTAAAAACTATAAAAAAACAATATTTTACAAAGTAATCATCTATAATTATGGTAATTTTAAAGGCCATTTTTTTAAAACGTTCTGAAAAATAATAATTAAAACAAAAGTGAATATTAGCCGTGAGACGAGTGTAACAGAAGTAAATAGAATCAGGTAATTTCATCAAATAATTTACTAAATTACTCTTATTGATAAGTTTCTTATAATTTCATTGATGAAATTTCTTAACTTTGAAAAGAACAATTTACTCCTATGAAAAAATACATTTTTGCACAGTTAATTTTAAACCTATACTAATTGTTATCATCGACTAGTTTCAACACATCTTTTTAATACCCCCACATAAAGATAATTGTTTTTAAATACCGTGATATATCATTTATTTCATTGGAAGTAGAAATATTGGGAATTAAATTATGTGAAGAAGATATGCTGTAATATCACCTGGAAAAAACATACTGAACTCCCACAAAATGAAGTTATAACAAATTTAATGCTAAATAAATTATAACAATATTACAAGTAATAGGAGTACTAATTAATTGACTTTCTTAATTATAAATTTGAAGCTGAACAACTGTGCTTTTTCGACAAACTCACATTGTTCAAAGTGTTAAATTTTAGATTTGAACCGAATCAGTTTCAGATAAATACTTAATCGCCCAGAACTAGGGTCCGCAAAATGTTGAAATGGAAGAGCCAAAAGTTACAATTTACATATTTTCTGAGTTTTTAAACAGCCACAAAATTTTTTATTTAAGTATTATTATATTCACTTGTATACATTTGTGTGGGTCTGATCTTCGATTTAAAACAACTACTTTAAATACAGATATTTATTCATATAAAACACAAATAAAGTTACATATATGGTAGCATTATGATTTCAAGCTTGACTCAAGAATATTATTTTTGTTTATTAACTTTTAAATTTACTTTTGTCTATATTCATAAATAATAATGCTTGCTTGTCTCACTATAGCATTCTGAAAGACTATTTGATAGGCAAAATATTAAAAAAAATAAATATTAATTTTTTAGAGTTGTCCTCTCGTGCAGCGTAATACGTATGATCTCCGAATCTTCTAAATTGATCTTGAGTTCTGTAAATAAAAGTCACTATACAAATCTTTGATTTCAAAATCTAATATTTGCAATTAAAGCAATCCAGCATTAATTATAAATCATTTAATATTGATTTTATGTATATTTGTGTGAAAAGAATTTGCTCTCTGATGCTTTACTATTTAAGAGTACATATGCTTAGTCTGACTTACACTAATCTCTCAGCAAACATGTTTTTCACAGTTTTAAAGACTGTACTTAAATGAATCATGTCAATAGATACATCATGTTAGCGCTTAAAATTTTAAAAATTAAATAATTTACTACTTTCCAAGCCTACAACAAATAGTATTTTTTTTAAGAAATTTACTTTTTTAAGTAAAGTATAAGCTAGGTGGCCATTTCTTTGCAGTTTTAGATTTAACTCAATTAGTTTAATTGTGAAATCTACCATGAAGTTGAATTTTTGCAGACATTTGTCTTCTTCTAATTCGGTATGGTTGATGCTTTTCTCAATGAGGAATATATTTACTTCACTGAAACACAAAGCATAACTTTGCAATGCCTTACATTAGAAAGCCACAGCACTTTATTTTGCAAAAGTAGGTCGGAAACTGGTGATCTATTTCATCAAGGAAATCTTTAAACTGGTGATGATAAAGTACTTTTGCTAAATTTTGCCAATAATCTTAATAACCACGTAATAAGTTCGCGACCTCAGTTATTTCAACAGGAAATATTTGAGCAGAAATAAGATCTTGAGGAAGCGTTAGAATCTCATAATTTATTTTTCATGAAAAATAGATTATAATCTTTTATGAATTTTTGTAGTAACTTTGGCTCTATCGGTTGCTATAGAAACGATTTTATTCACATCCACTCCATTATCTCCAAGAATTTTCGTATAACATTTGTTGTATCTTCGGCATCAGTTTGCCTTGACAGATGTATCAATCCTACCACTTCTATTTTTTCAGATTGAGATGACATATACCTTAAACAATGGTAACTTGTTACTTGCCCATTACGTAAGAAGACCCATATACAGCAACTGAAAAGACAGAAGCGTGTTGAATGCTTTCAATTTACATATTATATGCCGTTGAAAATAATTTAGAAGTTCCATCTTGCATCGTTTTCACAGACAACGGCGAATCTTTGATTTTTTTCATAATTTCTGCTTTGATTTTTAAAATCAGGAAACAGTTTGTTTTACAGAAACAGTATGTATAAAACAATATTTAATGTATTCATCATCTGTAAATGGTTTTCCTCCTTTTTGCAATTGTTGATGTTACAGAAAAACTTGTCAGATTTACATAATTTGAAAGCTGCTTCTCGTTACTGGGCATAAGGCATGGCTGTTATTTTAGCAGACTTTCAAAATGATTTATTCCATACCTCAACATTTGGATATAATCCATCAAACGGAAGTGAAGTATCTCTCTAAATTTAACTTCCACCTATGCGAGTTTTTCATGGCAAATGAGACAAATCGGATGGTCACATGTGATGCCATATAAATGCAAAAGACACCGTTTAATCTTGATGGAATTCTTGATTTTCTTCTACTGTTTTCTTTTTTAGCTGATGCTCTGCAGGGAGTGGACCTGAATAAAAATATGTTTTAAATATTTCTTTAGAAATGACATTTTTTTGAAATTGACATTTACATTAGAAATGACACATTTTACTTTAAAACGACATATTTGAATTTAAATTTATCAATGAAAATATATCTTTACCATTAATAATTCATTAACAGAATCTCCAGATATGCTTTCAGTTCTATTATTGATTTTATAATATAATTTAGCGTACATATCTTTAAGAAGATAATTTGTGATTGGAAATTGTATTCTTTATAAAATAATATTGAAATAAACACGCAAAGATTGCAAGTGATTAAATTATTCTATATGCAACTTAACATTAACCGCACTTTCCAAAGATGACTGATTGACAAAACTTCTGGATTCCAAGATTATCTCGTTACCATCATTTTAACAGTAGAGTTTTTTTTAATGATTATGAAAATGAACTATTAGAAAACTAGAACTATTCTAAAAAAGTTGGAAGTCTGTTGAAAAATTAGAAATAAAGGGAATATTAGATTTGCTTCAATAAATCTCGCTTTGTGGGGTGTCAGTACTAAATTATGAATTTTTCGTATAGAATTCGGAAGACTTAGCTATACAATTTGCCAAACCCTATTTTAGAACTTTAAGATTTGATGCTTAAAGAAAATTAATAACATAAAATTCGAGCATAATTATGGTGTTGTGGAATATTAAGCAGTTTCTGGAATATTTATAACCAATATAATACAAAATAATTTAGCTGAATTTTGAGAATTTACATGTTTTCTTTTATTTGGAGCGCATTTATTCATTGAGAATTACAAGTTGCTTACACAACCATACAATGTTCTTTAAATCAATACATACTTTCTATACGCATTTGCAATAAAAAATGGCACAATATAATTATTTACACATATATTTAATTGTTAATAACTGCATTTGTTATCATATATACAAGCATTTAAATTTATAACAATGCAGTTACCTTTCTGAGAAGTTCTTGATCAAATTTTTACAGATTACATGAAAATCTGTTATAAAATCACCATCTGAAGAAATTTCTTGATACCAGGATTGTATACAATCCCTAAAAATGTACGGCAGAATCTGAAACAAAACATTTTTGAATTTTATAATTCACACAAAGAAATTCAGCACAAAATTCTACAAAAAATTTCTAACTAAATCACATTTTGGAAACTTTTTCAATGTTACAATAGTGCACAAAAAACTTATACATCGAAAAATGTAAATATGTATTTGTGTTAGTTATTGATATATTTAACTCAGAAGCTTAAGCAAAATGCAAATAATAAATACAAAATACAATAATAAATCTCAATAATAAATTCAAAATTTTAAATAATATTTTTGAGTTTCGATTTGAGGGTTAAACTTGCTGATTTATATTTTAATTCTATAAATAAGATCAAATACAGCTTATTCATTCAAAATAGTAGATATGCATTAAAATGGTATAAAATAATAATAAAGTTAACGAACTATCATTAAAAAGATGTTTTAAATGAAGAATCTTGAAAGAATTGTACTGTTTTATTCGTTTTATGAATTTAATCCTTAATTAAAACATTTATATATTTACGTGAAGTAAAAAAAGCTGATCAATCATTAAGCGCATTATCTCTCTTAGAAGTAATAATAATAATAATAATAATAATGATATACATATATATATACATATATATATATATATATATATATATATATATATATATATATATATATATATATATATATATATATATATATATATATATATATATATACATATATATATACATAATTTGAACACGCATAAGAACTCCTTTCATATTCCAAAGGGTATTTTTAATAATTCCCATTTTTATTTCTTTAAATCGTTTTCTCTATTTAAGTTTCAACAATTGTTTGCATGATCATTTAGATTTAGAACACCATTTATATTTTGTTGAAATTGAGTTAATGCCTGAAGATTATATTATATCATGAGAAATAAGACCACCTTGTTGTTATTTTCTGTATCATTATTTACTCTACATAATAATCCCTTGGGGAAATGGGAATTCATCGAATTAATTGTTTTTTACATTACATTACTCGAATTCTCTGCAGCATTAATAAGCTTCCTTGATAACATGTTTATTTCTCTTTCCCTGCTTATAATCGACAGTAATTGAATTTCGTAGGGATGAAATTTGTTTTGTATTATTTGATAGAATTTGAATGAACAGGCAGATCATTTGATCAAGAACATTTATTATTTTTCACAAAAGAATTCAAAATTTATTAGAATTCTTCAGATAAGAAAATTAATTAAAATGAGCATATGATTTCCATTTTGGATTTGAATTTATGTTATAAATGCATTAAAATTACATTTCCTTAACCGATTTATGAAATTTAAGAAAAATATATATGTTGGATAAAAACAATCTTTTATATTTATGTAATAAATTGACTTTTCATGTTAAACATACATTCCAGTTTTTAATACTATTTAAGAAGTAAAAATAATAACATACACTCTGAAAAATGCTTTGTTCCTTAATTCTATTTATTAATAGCAATGAGTGATCACTAAGAACAAAATATTTTTTAAAGAAACGCACTTCATTAATAAACACTTATATTTATATTTACCTAAATTACTTGACATATTATGTAAGTCATTGAATTGTAGGAAAATATTTAATAATTACTGTCCAGTATATTATGTTATGTATAGAATATTTGACATATGCATTACATAGGTAATTTAAAAAAAGCATTACAAATTTTCTCTATAATTTTAAAGAAATGAAAAGTAGAATTTTTCAAGATAAAACAATGAATGAAATTATTTTTATTTATAATAAGTTTAAATAATATCTTTATGAAAATGGCAAATTTTAATCATTCCATAATAAAAGAAAGAACTACGCATTTATAAATACCATTGTAAAAATATAATTTTCCGCACAAAGAAAAGTTGAATGATGTATTTATATCTGAAAAATATTTTGTTTGTATTAAATTTTTTACTTTCTTAGATATTTATAAAAATTAACATTCTTCAATATTAATAGTTTTAAGAAAAAATTTACTGAAACTTAAAAATTTATCAATGCAGATTAAAGTATTTAAAGGCAATAATGCTAGATTAATTTTATTTAAAATATGATGCAGGATTTAGCTAAAAACTACCAAAAAATAGACATTGTAATATATTTTAATATAAAAGTAATTATTAATTAATAAACAAAATAATGTAGTAAATAATTCAATATAATAATAGATAATATATATTTATTATGTAATTTTAATAGCAAGAAAACAAAAATATATTGTTTATTCTATACAATTGCAGTTGCATTTTAGAATTACATTTTTCTACAGAATATGGGAAACAAAGAAACTGTATTTAGTTCAATATATACCAAATGTTTAATCAAATATTGTCCATCTGAATAAGTAAACTCCTAAATTAAATGACTATGACATAAAATGAAATGAATTAAATGACTATGACATGAAATGAAATGACATGAATAATAAAAAATATGTATTTCCTTGAAAATTCAGTATTTAACAGATAATATTGAATCTTCATTTAAAATCTCCATTTAAATAGTTTTTAATACTGGACAAGTAACTTACAAACAATACATACTACAAGAAATATATTAAAAACTAAACGTTTTAGAAAAACATAAATCATACAAATATTTTTAAATTTTTAATTTAAATGTCTAACTAGAAATGTCACTGGGCTGGTTAATTTAATTTTTTCTGAAAGATTTTAAAAAAAGATTAAAAGTTATATATATATATATATATATATATATATATATATATATATATATATATATATATATATATATATATATATATATATATATATATATATATATATATATATACATATATATATTTCAAATGGCAGATTGTAGACAGTTACAACTGCAACATAGTCTATTAATCTACTGTTCCCTGATCACCAAGGAACCGGCCAGAAACAGCGACATCTTAGCCGCTGAGGCATTGCCCCGGGGGCCGGGTGCACCACAGGGGGTGGGCTTCCATTGCACCCTCACACATGCCGAAAGGGCCTGTTTATAAGGTAGGCATCATTCATACTTCATTCACACACACAAGGCCCCACACAGTCAATCAATCAATCAATCACACACACAAGGAAAGGACAAAGACAGGATAGAGAGAGAGAGAAAGTACATCCATGTCTGAACCGATATTTGAATCCAGGACCTTCCTATCCATTATAAAGGCACGCTGACCGCTGAACTCTAGACAAGTTGTCCGGCATATATATATATATATATATATATATATATATATGTATATATACATATTTAAAGTTATATATATATACACACAAGCACATACATATACACAATATATATATATATATATATATATATATATATATATATATATATATATGTATAATATTTTGATTTTTTTATATGATTTTTGTATGTTAATTTAGTGATAGCAACAATCATCATATACTCTGATTACACATTTTTAGAACAACCTTTTAACGTTTCAAAGAAGTATATTTGAAGCAATTTGCTAAATTTTTCTAACAGATCAGTATTTAAAAACTTTTATGACAACAAATGTTTATTATGCTACTTCTTAATTTGTATATTCCTTTATATTTCACAATTACCTTGTAAGAATAGCAGCATAAATGTTTTTCGATTTGAATGTGTTTTTCTAAATGACAGACAAATTTTGCTTACATAATATGTAATCATTCTTTAATGATTTTTTTTTTAAATTTTTATATCACGCAATTTAAAAATAGAAATTGTTGTCAATATTTTCTATTTTCAAAACGTTATTGATTTTATGTTCAATACTAATTTGAGCAGAAAATGCGATTTCCAATAACAAGAGTTAAAAGAAAAATATTAAAATATCAGTAACGTTAGTACTGCATATAATATTTTCCGAGGTAATTAACTGTAATTATATTTATCATTGTAAAAATCTAAATACATGTTCAAGTATGAAAGGAAAATCGATGAAATGTAACATGTTGTTGCCGGTTTCTAATATTTCGCGGGAAAGTAGATAAACAAAAATATTTCCTCAGTACATTCTGCAACGAGTATTTTGTGAGCAACAAAGTTAATTACTTTCATTTAATGTGAAATCTATAATGCTATCAAACCTGTGAACTGCCAAACAGTGCGTGGTGTATGAGGCCTCTAAATGTGAAGCAGTTAACCTCTTAGTTTATTTTTAGATATTTTAGTATGATTAATTGCACAAAAGCATTTTGTTTTTGAGACTTTTGGGAATCTGTTGCTTTACGCATTTATCCTGGATATTTAAGTGTTTCTGCTTTTTATTCAAGCTGTATGACAATTTATTTTTCCTAAAAATAAAAGCGTGTACGTACATATGAAGAAAATGTATTAACTATTAAAATACAAATCAAAAATATTATGTATCAAATATGTGTTGCAATAATTTTGTTGAATTCACAGCAATACATTTTCATCCATGTACACGCACACACATATATCTGTGTGTGTGTATATACATGAATGAAAATATATTGCATATGATTTATTTTTGATATTTTCATCCATGTACACACACACTATGTGTGCGTGTGTATGTTGTTCTTGTGCATATGTGTGAGTAATATAAAAATTTTTAATGAAACATTAGCAATCCTTTATTATGAAATTATTTACAATATATCAACATACATTTCATAAATTACTTGAGAATTTTATGTTACTAAAATATATTAAATCAGTAACGCGTAATTCCATTGGTTTTACTAAAAATCATTTTTGATTTCTTTTATAATATTCAATTTTGACTTTATTATAAAAAAATTTGATAATTGTATCTACAAGGAAATTGTTATTTCATATGTTACTTTTTTGTGCCTCTTTTTTCAGAATGTTTGGTTTAATAAGTCATAAAATTTTCACTTTTGTATTTTCGGTAATTTTTATTATTTGGAAGAAAAAAGATATCCCGTTTCTCAACAGAGTAGTTAAGAAAAAACTTTATTTGAAAACATTTTACATTATAAATAAATGTTATATATACAGAAAAGTCTTTCGCAATATTATTTAAAATATATTATTCATTTAAAAGAAAAACTTTTTTCATATTTCAAAAGAACTTTTCTCTTATATTTTTATTCATAAAAAGGTTAGAAAATGTAGTTTTCGTTAGATGAAAATAGTTTTTCATAACTTATTGAATTTTAAATTTTCTCATAACTCAGCCCTTTTTATATTTATGCTGTGAACATTATATCGAAGTTTCAAAATATTAGGTCATGTATTCTCCATATTTTAAAATATGAAATATTGTATTTCTTTCGTAATCATGAGAAGTTTTTTTCTATAAAATTCCTTATTATTAATACCTTGAAATTTATTATTGTATCTTAAATTGCATTACGTAATATAATTTTCTTTACGGTGAATATACGTACAAAATACATTTTAAAAAGCAGATAGCAATTGGTAATAAATATATTTATTATGTAATGGTATACAATAAATAAATTCTCTCTGCAAAATTGTAATGATTAATATGGTAAAACTTTTACTTAGAATACTTAAATATAAATTATGGATGGTTTAACATGCAAAACCTTTCTCTAGAATAAACAAGTGACTTGAAAAATAGCAGTGAGTCCCATTAATGATAAATTTATGTAAGAATAATTTATCTTAAAAATGTTACACTTACTTTTTTCAATATATACTTCGAATGACAATTAAAAAGTTTTTGGGAAATGCAAATTAGTTATTTTTGTTTTGATAATCAATAAAAAAATGAATAAGATCTTCATGAATTACCAAACTGTTTTCATTGAAAGAAAAGTCTCATAAAAGTATAATGAATTTTGTTTGAATTAATGATAAATTTTAAATGTTTTCTGTAGAGCATATTAGAAATAATACTTTTCATTAAATGTTTAATGCATAATTTACTGGTAACTTCCAAGGTTTCATTTCATATTTTACATTTAAAAAACTGTTTAAATTTAAATAAATATGAAATTAATTTCATTGGTTCATTACTTTCAAAGGCTACACTATTATATCTGGAGTTAACTACGAACATTATAACCACAAAAATACATTTTTTTAAATATATACCACATTTAAAATTTGACCAATATCATTCTTCCAAATTTTATTACTTGTGTACGTACAATATTTTAGACACTTGATCAAACATATTGTGCTTTGTTACTTTTTAAAGAAAGAAATATAAATGAAAATCTATTATTTATATTTCATAAAAAGTAAATTTGCCCAAAATTCCTACTAATTGTTTCAACTAAAAGTTTAAACACTTAAAAAACAGTCATTTAAATGCAATTGATTATATTTCTTTGTCTAATATGATTTAATTAATATTTTTTTTCAGAATCTCAAACCTTTTATGCATCTTGTTCGAAATGACATTAGCAGATCAATGACATAGTATAGATTTGCTTGAATAACTTAAATTATAAAAATAATTTATATTAATTATTCAAGAAAATCGATACTATTTACTTAAAATTGCTTCAAAGCATGAATAACGCATAAGTCTAACGCATAAGTCTTTCAAATTTTATTGCTAATGTGCACGAAAAAAATCCAAGTAGTAAATCCAAGAGAAAACTGCTGTAAAATATATATTATTGTTCAGCTTACAATAATGTAAAGATTACGTTTTTAGACATTTTGTCAAATAATAAATATACTTAAACAAAAAAAAATCCCTGTCCAATATGTTTGAATAATATAAATAGTTTTGATACAAATCATAGAGTTAAGATATATATATATATATATATATAAATATATATATATATATATATATATATATATATATATATATATATATATATATATATACATATATATATATATACATATATATATATATATATATATATATACATTAATTTATGCAATCGTTATTTTAATAAACATGGAACATACGTATTAAATAGTATAGAATGAAAATTTGGATAAGTAATTTTCACATTACGAAACACTTTTAGAATTGCCCTTATAACTCTTAGGTCTGGTACGTGGCAGATATATCAAGTATTTTGTGTGTAAAATTCCATTAATATCTTGATATAATGAAATAGTTTTCAGGTTTTCACATGTTGTTTGTTTTCACAATGAACACTAATTTCCATTCATACGCTTTTATCTCCAGTTACATAATTATATTTTACATTTAATTATTATATAATCATTTTATAATTGGCTTCTATTTTTAGTATCAATATCGCAAATAAATCTATTTTAATTTTTCATATTTTTTCGGATTCAATTTTTTCTGGAATAATGATTAAAATGTAAAAATATGTCAATTTTTAAATTGTATGATAATCTTGTTTATACAAATACTAATTGCGATAGGAGTCGGAGAAGAAATATTTAAATATTTGAATTTTTAACGGAATTTGATTTGAAACCACAATTTTCCAGTATAAAAGGCATGTAGGAAAGTAATATACTTAAATGAGAAGAATTATTTTGTCTAATATATTTTTTGTATTTGAAAAAAATTTTTAAGTATAGATAACAGATTTAGTAAGGATTTCATAGGGGAATATGTCTGAATATAGGTAAAAATCAATCAAACTGGTTTCTGAATCTACAAAAAAATTATATATGCATGTCGTCTGAAGATAAATGGAACATTTTAAAAATAAAATGTTTTAGAATATTAAATGCTTTTATCAATTAGGTTTATGTTGAAGCTCTTAGAAAGATTACAATATTGCAATTAAGTTGGATATCTTTTGCTTTTAAGTAACTAAATATATATTGTAAATTAAATAATTTACTGTAAATATTTAAAGTCGTTAACAAATAATTTCAAAATCAAAAAAGAAAAACAAAGTAAGAACAAAAATTGAATTCAATCTAAACATAATTTAATATTGAAATTTTGAGCAAAAAATTAGGTCAATATTATAAGAATAATTATGAACTAAACACTTAAAATTTTTTTCAATGCAATTTAATAGCTCATTATTTTTAAAGAAGTTTTTTTTTTCTTTTTGCTTATCGATTTCTCAATTTTTGGTTTTGTGTACTGAAATAATAAAGTTTCTATTGCCATATAACTTTTTCTTTTGTCATACATTACCTAAATGAAATCACAAAATGTTCATATCTGTAAGTTATGACCTATATAATACGCAATTAAAATCAGATTAATTTTTATTTCTCTTTTCTAGAATACAGAAATAATGACTAAGAAATAATACATATAGATATTAAAAATATAGATATTATATTTTTTTCTTGAATAATACATTTTTTATACAAAAATTATTGAAAATAGTAATAATAAAATAAAGTATTCCACCTTAGAGCACAACTACTTCACAATTGAATTAATGTATGCATCAATCAAAGCATTAAGAAATATCAATAGCTATGTAAAACATCTCTGTGTCCCAAAGCTTTATGGAATGGATAAATCACTATTAAGTGAAAAATTTAGTAATGAATTCCAAAGTTTAGAAATAAAAATTTAATATTTTTAAAGTTTGAAATATGAAATGATTGATAATTTAAAGTTAATGCTCTATAATACAAAGAAAATACGTTTTTAAGTCCCCTTTATTAATGTATGAAAGATGGATTATGAATTATATTAGATAATATATAATAGTAATTTTTTGTATTAATTGTAAACTTTTTCATTTGTAAAAAAACCTATTTGTATTGTTATATGTATTACACACACACACACACAAATGGTAGTTTGAGATTGTTTAGATTACATAAACTAAAGTCTTCAAAAATCTTATAATAGGTATCAATAAAAGTAAACTTATTGGAAATTTATTTTATATGGTGAAGGTTATAAAAAGAATCAAGCTTAAAATACCTCTTCACATAAATCCGATATAATCTTTATCTTTTCTTTCCAGTCCATTATCTTCTATTGGTCTATCTTTTATCACTCAGTTCTCAAAATATATATAGTTTAAACTATCTGAAAAATAAATGTATTTCATTCAAAAATCTGAGAACTTTCTTTTTTGTTTTAGAATATGATTTTTGATCGAGTGTTTGCAAATAAATAATCTCATTTAACTTATTTAACATCGAAATGATGATTAAGGTTGAGAAAACAAACATTTAAAAAATTTTTAAAAGTTTAATTTAATATAAATATATGATATTTTTAAGTCATGTAAACAAGAAAATGTGTAATATAATATTAATATAAGCCAAAACAAGCTCTTTATACATTAAGCCCTAATTCCCCACACTTGTGAGCAATGATGTGATTTCAACATCACAAAATATAGATCTAATGATTTAAATGAAGATTTACAAATATAGGGTAAGGGATAAAAAATATTACTGGATCATTTAATATGAATTAGAAACATTTATAACTTAAGCGCATGAATGAATATCGAAATTTTATTAATATAGAATGCGATAAATTAATTCCTGAAATGTTTCAGAGTTAATTTATTAAATTCTAGATTAGTCATCAAACATGTTTGATCATTATTTCTTATTCTTAAAATTATTCAAAGATTGAAAATAATTGTGTGGGTAAAAAAAAATGGTATTTCAAAAGTTTGCCAAGTATAATCTCGATAGTTGTAGAATCTTATGAATTATAAATCAAGTAAAAGGTAGTTATAACTGACGTTGAGTGCTTACTTGATATTTCAGCAATATCATTCACAAATGCGTATATCCCAATTATTTTATAGCAAATTGTTCTCCATGAATATGCCGTTTCTATTAGAATTTTCTATGCTTGTAAAGTGAAATGTGTCAATATAAATTTTAAATTGAAATATTCTTTCTATATAACTTATAGAGGAAAAATGTTAATTATATGAAATATCAACAGATAGGATTTTTTCATTTTAAACAATAAAAGTATACTATGCATAATAACAATATAAAAATGGATTTAATTTTGGAAACATACTGCTTTTAGTGAAATAGCAGATATAAAATATAATAGGTTTCTATAACTTTAACATGTCATATTATAAATAATTTTGATAAACATATTACAGTCAAACCTAACAGTAAGAAATAATTATATTTCAAAAATAGCAAGAAAAAGAGTATTATCCAAAAATGTATTTTGATGAAAATTATAAATTATTAAACAAAAACACGCATAAGAGGTCAGTTCGTTGTTAAAAAACTAAAAATACTGAAAAAGGAAAACAACTATTAAAAGATAATAAAAAAATAGTTGTTTGAGATTTTTAAAAATTGCTTGAAGAAAATCTGAAATTTTTATAAACGGTTGTAATATAATAAAAAAAGTAAAAGAATATGATATGCTTAGACATTTGAGAGGGTGGGTAAGTATGTGAAAATTGTTCTTATTATGAATCTCAAAAATTGTTTGACAAAACAACTTCATGATTCCATTGACTTTTTAAAAAAAGATAAATAGAGAGAATATATTTCTTCCCAAAGGAGACCCAAACATCCCAGAATGTCTTTAGTAGTAGTGCCGTGTTGATGGCATTTTAGACAAAATGGGTAAGATTTCTCATTCTCAGAAAATGTAAGACATTTCAAAAATAAAGTGGTAAGAAACAAAATGTTTGTTCAGGTTTTTCTATCACGTCCTAGTATATTATCTCGACACCAGAAAGAGAGTGGATGATTTAGCTGACTTTACATTGCTACTTATTTTATATTAATATATTATAAGCTACTTATTTAATATTGCTTAATATGATTGACTCATATTTTCTAGCATGAATTTAAATCTGAAATAACTAATGATATAAAACATTTCATTATTAACGTATTGAAAAGGATAATGCTATTTAACTTTATGTTTCATATATTATTTTTTTGACCAATTTATTCTCTGTATTAGGAATGTAAGAAATCCACATTATATTTACTATAAGAAATGTTCCAAAATATTTCATAAATAAAATGCATAATTTGTAAAATTGCCCTCCAAGTGCACAAGTTATGGTGGTTATTAAATTACAAAATTACGTATTTATATATAATTTGATTAATCTAAAATGCATCTGTGTGTGCTCATATATTTAAAAATAAAAATAAATCTAAAAATATTAAATTATTTACAATTTTTTACATACTTTAAGAACTTATTTTTAAAATGCATCAAGAATTTGTTTATATATACATACATACATACATGCATACATATACATACATACATACATATATATATATATATATATATATATATATATATATATATATATATATATATATATATATATATATATATATATATATATATATATATATATATATATATATATATATATATATATATATATATATATATATATATATATATATATATATATATACTATATATATATATATATTTATGCTTATACTTAAAAGATATGCTTAATATACATTTAGTATCAAAATAACTATTGTTTTTTAGAGTTCTCAAAGAAACAGTAATATTCATTAAATGATTCAGATTGAAAATTTTCTTCCGATGTTATTACCGGTAATTGCTTTATCGTTTTAAAAACTTCAATGGGTACAAAATTATGAAATACAAATTGAAATTTGATAAATTATTTACCTTTGTTTCATATCAGAAGAAAAATTACTAACATACATATTTCAACGATACATTTTATTTTTAGAAATGTTTTGCGCACTAAAATAAATTGGTTTAAGTTAATGAAAAACCTATAACGTTAGCAAGTTCTTCAATGTAAATATCTGAAGTATTTAAATACCAAGTTTTTAATAATTTACACTTTTGTTATCATATCGAGATAATTAATCTCCGATGAGAATTTTGCTTAACTCATTATATTTATGTTCCTTTTCCCACAAATTCAATCAATAATACAATAATTTTATTTTTAACTAAAGTGATAATTTATTTTCTGACCGTTTGCCTATATTTCTAAATAAATTACACTTACATTCAACTTTTAACAGTTTAAATACATTAAATACTAAGTGTATGAACTCAGTAAATGTTTACTCAGTAAGCATAAGTAGGTATAGCAAACTAAGATTTATCAACTTATGTACAGTTTAATATTAACTTATTGATAAGGTAAGTTTTGATTTAAGTGTATTTAATTAAAATATAAAATAACTTCAAAATAATCTTATGAATTATATAAAAATCGGTTCCCATGTTCATTGCTATTTTATACTTAAATTTTTTTTTTGGATGGTATTACAAAACTTTTCTTACGAGCGATAAAATTTTTTATCAATTTGGTCAGAATTTCAGGACACGATTAATATTTTTATTTTATTTTTACAAGTATAAAATTTAGAGAATAATCGGTATTTTTTCGCTATTTTTTAAGAATTAGGATTTATTATTCTGAGATGTATCCGACAATTTTCGAAGAATTCTACCTGTTTCTACTAGTTTCGAATATAAATTGCAAAAAAATCTATTACAAAATTGCAAAAATATTTTATTTTGATGCTTAAATTGTCAAATATTTTTATAATTTCTAAGTTTAATTAAGCAAAGGGCAAGCAATTGATGTAATAAATTATAGTAGAGATGTTTAAGTAAATTATACTTGCAAAAATATTAATTGTTTTAATAAATATAAGATTTTGATAATTACATTTTTTTTCTTGTAAATTGCTTATATTGAATCAAATATATGCATAATTTTGTATATTTAATTTAAAATGCTATTGACATTAAATTCACCGTATTTTTATAATATGGTTGTTTCTGTTAAGTATTGGGATTTTTCAAAATTAGAATAAAATGTTTTAAAAATATGTATTATATAATTACTGTATTAAAAGTTTTCAACTTGAAATTTGCATATTTTTAACTATGCATTTCTTTAATTCACATATAAAAATATTTTGCTTAACAATATAAATTTGAATAATAAATTTTAAAAACAAAAGCATTGATTTATGGACATTTGTGCAAACATTTGAAAGTAAAGTAATTGGAAAAGCATATTTTTTCTCGTTTTTATGGTGTAATATAATTTTAAGCGATGTTCAAAATTGAAGCATACATTATAAATAATCAATCAAGAATAGTTTTGCTGGAAAATAGCATGTTTTAACATTAAAAGCATATGATACTGTAAAAAATAAAAAGAATTTACTATAATATATATAAAATATGGTTATTATTCATGAATAACGCATCGATAAAGCAATGTAACGCTCGGAAAGAATGCAAAGTACTTCATACATTTTATACGCTTTTCTCATGTTATATTATCCCCCTGATATTTTACTAAAAATAGAAAGCATGTTATTTTATATTATTTCATAAATGTGGCCCCATTCAGCTTAATGAATACAATTTTGATAATTTATGTTAAGCATTTCAATAATATAATTTACTTTATTTAACATTTAAATGAAAGCAAATTAGTTTAATTTCTTGTTAAGTAGATAATTTTAGAAAATATTACGGGTAACATTATTTGTTTCATAAAATACAAGTTTTAGAATTAAAAAAAAACATTAAATTCATATTTATATTGAGAAATTAAGTTTATTACCAAAAGTGTGTATCTAGAAACTTATCAAACCATTTGTAAAAATAATATAGTCACAACTTATTCTATAAAATGTAATTGAATGAAGATGGAAACTCATGTGGATAGAGGAAGTATTTTCATGTTATTATATTGAATATTTCCCAATTGAGATATTCTATATATATATATATATATATATATATATATATATATATATATATATATATATATATATATATATATATATATATATATATATTATATATATATATATATACATATATATATATATACATACATATATATATATACATATATATATATATATATATATATATATATATATATATATATATATATATATATATATACATATATATATATATATATATATATATATATATATATATATATATATATATATATATATATACATACATATATATATATATATATATATATATATATACATATATATATACATATATATCTATACATATATATATATACATATATATATATACATACATATATATATATATATATATATATATATATATATATATATATATATATATATATATATATATATATATATATATATATATGAACTATATATATATATTACTGTCAGTGATTTTTATTTTAACAATCCAAGTTATATATTATCTGTTTTTTATTTTATTTGATTATATGTTGTCTATATTCTTCTGAAACATAATCAGTTTTCATTTGTGTGTTTCAATTTTCATGACTGACTACCTTTGTACTAAATTAAAATAATTTTCAAATAAATTTTATGCAATTTCAATTTAAAGTATTATTTTCAGAAGAATGTAAATTAAATATTAATTAAAAAAAGAAACTTTTCTGAAGTATCTCAGAAAGGGAATCTAGTGGCTTATATAATTTTTGAGACGCTATTAGAGTTAAGCACGCAAATAAACTTGGCTTCAGAATAGATGTATGTTAATATAGCATTAATGCTAATAAACAGATAGAGAATGTATAAGGGATTAAAGATACCTATATTTTACCTTATGCTCATTTTTTATAATTTTTTACTTAGGAGTATTTTTAAACTCCTGCCAAAATACGTCCCATATTAGATGTAGAAGGTGCCATTTTAAAATACAAAATTTTGCTCTCCTTTAACTTTTAATTACATTGGAGCATAGATGAAATCCTAATGCTAATATATGACTCGCAATTAAATAGACAATATTGGTAAATGATGTTTTAAAATTTAGAAACACTTCGTTTGCAGATTAACTAGATTTTTAGCAAATCTCTATTTCCTGGAATGATGATATAATTAAATTAGATCATTATAATTCACACGTATTATATCAAAAAAAATAATAATAAAAAACAACATATATTGATTCATTATATATTCAAAAATAATTACTATACATAGAAATAATTGAAATCCAAATTCAAGTTCTTGAACCAAATAATGTATAAGAGAATTTTGATAATAAAATGAAATAATATTTATACTTCTCTAATAATAAAATCTTATGAAAATAAAATGTTGTTTTTCTGAGAGTGAAACGTGTTAATAAAATACTAGACACAAATGCTTATTGTCTATATCTCAATTATGGTAGGAAAGTTAAACTAAGTACAACTTAATAAAATTCTTATTAAGTCTGGGAAATAAAAGAAATGTTTTTAATTTCGTATTAATTTTAAATTAAAGCAAAGGAGACTCCCATAATATTTCTTACATTCTAGTTGAGCATATGCCTGTGGAGAGCAAATACTATTTGCTTTATACAGATACTTATCTTATATTGCTTAATGAACATGACGTTTTAGTATTTATTGATAGATCATAAGTACAATTTTATATTTATTTTTACTTATTTTGTAAATATATCAGAATTCATTGATAAGCATATATTTATATATAATCACTTCTATTACAATTCCATAACCTTAAACAAATTATTATCATCAATGTTTCACATAATATTTCTTCTGGCAGTGCAACTAATATGAAACTGTTAGGATACAAATAAAAGAAAACTTTTCGTAAACTTTATATATACATATAAAATACTTAATTAAAAATATTAATTACAATACTACCTAAATTAAATAAACATAATCATTTATCAATTCATTATAAATTTGATAATTTGTATTTTTGATCAATATAAAATGAAAACGAGGAGACAAATTACAACTTATTATTAAACCAATATCTTATTTTATATTATTGGGATATATAAGGAAAAGTGCTGAGTTTGATAGCATTTTTTTCCTTTGAAGGTTAATACCTAATAATAAATTACTTTGGAATTTTTGATCACGCAATCTACTTATTTCCAGCAATTAATAAATCATACGTAAATAAATGAATTTATTTCAAAATGCAAAATAATATAAGCAATTTTTATTTAAAAATTATTTTCCCATGATCAATTACACCTCTACAAAAAAGGGGTTATCTCTACATATATTTATTTATGTATTTATCTTTCTCTCTTTCTCTCTCTATCTCTCTCTCTCTCTCTATATATATATATATATATATATATGTGTGTGTGTGTGTTAATTTAATGTATCTAAAGATTCAAAAAATATGTTTCTTAAAAGTTATATACGAAACTATTCACACACACATGTCAGAGAATATCAATTTAATAAGTGTTTCTCTTTATATACGTAGTCATTGCAATAAAAATAACTAAACTTGTAACTTGGTAAAAACAGATAGAACGAGTTTTCATAGAAAACTATAATGGAACTCCATACATAATATTTCAAAATTATTCACCTAAATCGGAATAAAAAAAATCTTGTTTATTTTATTTCACAAAAGTGAATTGAATTACATGTCTAGTAAACATCTTCGTAAACGAAATATTTAACAATTCGGACCAGGGTATATACTCTATTTTTTATCAGAAACCTAACATTCCCACCGTGTTTTGGAAATTTTAAATAAAATTCAAAGTGCGGTCACGAATCCTAGAATCAAGAGAATCAGGTGACTTGCATAATAAATAGAAACACAATCGTACAAGGTAGTCCTCAATAGCATCAAATTTTCTTATTTGATGTTATAAAGGATCAAACAAAAAAGTTCATGCTATAGAACTTTAAAGATTTACTTTAAAATTTTCTACCATTTATTTTTGTAAAATAAAAATTTTATTAAATTCCATGAAAATTCATGATTTCATAATCTACCATAAAAATCAACAAGAGCATGATATTTTTATTTGTTTCAATTTTTCTTGTATAAAAAATTATAATAAAACTTTTTTTTGTGTCAGTAAACTCAAATGTGTAATTTTTAATAAAAATATGTTGTTCAATTGATTCTTTGTCTTAGCAGCTTACAAACATTGATTATTGAAATACCTTATTCTGTTTTACAATTAATTTAAATTTTCTTTCTTTCTGAAAACAGAAAACAATTTCCCTCATTAGGCAAATTCCTTGGGAAGATTAGATTTTTGATTTTTGATGAAAATGTTTTAAATTTAGAGGCATTCATGAAAATCTAACATTCAACAGGTTTAATACTTGTTTTTTTAATAAAATTGTTTAAGTGTGTGATTAAAACGTGAAAGTTTAAGATGTGATTATTAAATTTGCTTAAAGAAATCAATAATGTATACACTACATGGTACTTTCATATTATGAAGAGAGATAAACTGCTTATATAAATTCATACAATTTTTTAAAACTCCAGAAATTAAATTAAAATAAAATTTAAAAATTGATGAAATTTTTATCTGTATCTGAGAGACTGCAAAAGAAAGGCAGCGCTTCCTGTACAGTCAGTATGAAATTTGTTTTATGAAATCAATATAAAGAACACTAAAGTAATGAAAAAGAATAAGGAAACGTTAAATTTTTTGACAGATACCTTAATATTATTTACTTTATTGATCATGAGTAAAAAGTATATTTAATTATTTTGTTAGCATAAAACGAGCACTCTCTTTAGTTTCATACAAAAATAGAAAAAAAAATCCGAAATTTTCTCAAAATATTCTATAAAAAATAAAATCATTGTTCTTCTAAATGAATGCGTTTAGTTGCAGAATTTGTGAGAGAAAATTATTTTTGTTCAATTACATACTATATTTTTAATTAACTGAAAAACAACTTGATTTGAGAAATCTTTCGAAGTGGGTACTTTAAAATTTGCATGTTTTTTAATGTCCTGTAGATAAGTCAGAAGCTATGAAATGTCCTCCTTCATGTTCTTTTCAAAGAAGTGGATAAAGTAGGGCTGAAAAGAAATTTCGTAATATGAAGTGAATAAATTAAGCCAATTTATGAAAACACATGATCCTAATTTGTAAAAAGAATATTTAGCTGCAAAGGTAAAGATTATTTTAAATTTATATATAATTTATTTATTTTTATAAATAAGTGTATTTTGTCTCATCATGGAAACTTATATATTATTTACTTAGTATCTTTAATATTCATACATAAATCATATTTGATTTCCTTCTTTAAGAAATACAATTTTCTCCATACATCGTAAATTTCGTGGGAGCCATGTTATGCTTACACATATTACACAGAGTTACAATGAAATTTAAAAATTAATTGCGTTTATAATAGTCAAATAAGTTTTATTCCTGAATCGTGAAATTTCCATTACTTCAAAAGATAATTGCAAGGAATTAATTTTATTAGAGGAAAAGAGGAAATAACAAATATTGAAACAGCTTTCAATTAAAATATTTTCTAATTGTTCTTGAATATCGAAATCACTATATACATATATATATATATATATATATATATATATATATATATATATTGCATAATTTAAAAAATTATTACATTATACAAATTATTATTGCTATTAATTAGTAAAAAGTGCTAATATCAGTGATGTAGTATTCAGAAAATTTGAAATTTAATTTCTTTCAGTTCTTAAATTTTATTTCATTATAACAAAACTTGAAAGAAAAATGTGTTATCTTTTTAACTTTGAAAATAATTTGCTTAAGGTGTTTTTGTCGAAGACAATCTCGTTAACAAAAACAATAAATTCATTCTAATTCACTAAATATAATTACGATTATATGATCGCTGTCAATTGAGTTTTTAAAAAAATGATTTCTACCAAATGACTTACTTTAAAAATGTTTATAAAATTTCAATGAAATGATGTTTCCACATTGACTATGGAAAATGCTGCTTCAAAAAAAAATATTCAAGCTAGGGTATATTTCATTAATAAGGCTATTGTAAAAGAATATGAAAATAATTATAAGTCAACTTAACTTAAAAAAAATTACTTAAGAATTATTTTCTTCTGACAGGTGAAGTGGAAAAAATCAATTTTGCATATCATAGAAAATTATTTACATTCTTATTTTCATAATTCTGACATTTAAATGCTTAAAAATAAAATCAGTATCATTCGAATAAGTCTGAATGTTGAAAATGAGAGCTATTTTGAATATAAGAATAAGCTTTATAATAATCATATGAAAACAATTGCTGTAGGAGTGGGTAACAGGGAGAAGTGAAAATAATCATTTTGGAACCGATAATAATTAAATCCATGGTCTTCTAAGAGCATACGATATTATTTAATTAAAACAATAGATTCAAAGATTATTATTTCTTCCAGAAACAATACAATCCCGCATCTGATATAAAGATTACTAATTTTATTGATTTCCAAACCTAGTTAATTTTTTTCAGAAGTACACTAACAAACTGTTATTCTATCTCTATTTTTGCGATATTTGTAAGAGATGAACTACATCTCTGTTATTGTGCAGTCTGCTTTACTTCTTCAAATTTATGTCTTGATTGCTGTCACTTTTCCTTAAGAAAATGTGTTTTAAGGACTATATTAGTTATATAACGAAATCATTGGATCACTAATTTTAGATTGTATATAGCTGGAAAAATCGTAATATATCAATCACTAGGGTATCAAAATTTCTTTTGCTCTCTGTGGAGATTGGCATGGTGGTATTGCCAAAGAACTTATGTCATTTTATAAAATATTCTTGACAGCTATATTTTACATAAAATATAGCTGTCGACAGCTATATTTTACAAAAAAATATTTCCTCAATCTCTCAATCTTGAAATGAATCACTTAGTGGAATTCTGTAAATACGGAAACTATTGATATATTATTATTTTATTCAACTAATATTCAGAGTTGCACTAATTTTTTTCTGACTCAATTTAAAAAAATAATATCATAGAATAACATAATGTTTACGAAATAAATATAGCCAATTTTAAGAACATATTTTGTAAGATATTATCATGTTAATATGCATCTGTAAGAATTTAAAATTATTAATGGATCAAAAATGCCAAAAAGCGTTTTCATTTCAGTTATTTGAAAGCACCATCCAAAACATAAATTGATATGCATTTTTTACTACATTAATCATAGTTACCATTAATGTTTTATCATATATTTATTAACAATAGCAATTGCATACATAACAATGCAATAAGGTATATTTTGAAAGTATTTTTAAAATTCCAAATTTGTATTACAAGAGTCTCTTTATGTCACACACATAATACGAACAGAATTCATACTAGGGTGTTAATGCAATTTCTACAACCATAACTCTATTTAAAAGATCTCAAAACTGAAATATTAATTACCGCATAATTTAACTAAAATTGTAAGTTACAGAGACATAGGTTAATAAACTTTCAAGACAGTATGTTTTGGCTCCATGAGTATTATAAAGGAAATATGCACTCAGTATTCAAAAAGAAGTCTTGATTAATGAATTGAAATTAGCATCTTCTCAACAGTGTTTTATAAGCTATGTTCGTATTTCTTATATTAAATTCTAAGCAGTTGAAACAACAATACAAGTTATTTATCTTCTTAATTTTTTATTATTTCTATATTTTCAAAATAAAAATGACATAACAACATAACAAAAATATTATTTTCTCCTTAAAAAATAGCAAAACTGATTGAGTGATGTTAAAAATGAATAGTAAAATGTATATATATATATATATATATATATATATATATATATATATATATACTATATATCATATATATATATATATATATATATATATATATATATATATATATATATATATATAAAAATTTCACCATTTCAGTAAACATATCTGATTAAAACTATTTTACTCCATTTACTGAAATTTATCTAATTAAGGAAAATACTGAGTTTCTTATGATACAGAAATGATAAGTATATTTTTTATATATATATATATATATATATATATATATATATATATATATATGAAACATTTATTGAATCATTCTGTAAGTAATTAAAAAAACCTGTTTCTTATGATCGTAAGTACTTTTGAATAACAAAATTGAATCAGTTTATAAAGCTTCATCGAAGAATAGTTTCTAATGCTTAAAATTAAACTTACCTGTTTCGATAGTCTAACTGAAACCAAAAATGAACTACTTTTGATTATCCAAACATGAACTACTTTTCACTGAGTAAAACTTCCCCATTGTAACGTTAAGATATTCATAATTTTCCAATTTAATTCCCATCTAAACCTTTAGCTTTTAATGTTGAAAAAAACTACGTTAAAAAAATACATGTTTTAAGTAAAGAAAAGTCTCTGTTTAGTAATATAAATAAATAAAAAATAATCTTTTTAAACTTTTTTTTCTGTTATTATTTATTTTTATTTGCTTTTATATGGTAAAATATAATTTTTCTATTACTATAAGATCTATTTTCATTAAAAGTATATATATATATATATATATATATATATATATATATATATATATATATATATATATATATATATATATATATATTATATATATATATATATATATATATATATATATATATATATATATATATATATATATATATAATATGAATTGATTATTTCAAAATTTTAACTTCATTTAAAAATGAAAACATTGATAAAGAAATTAAATAATTGTCAAATTTTAATTAATATTTATGTTCATTATAAAAATGTAATCCTTGCTCTTTTTTTCAAAGCTTTTGCCTTTGTTTGAAATAAAATATGAAATAAGAATATATATATATATATATATATATATATATATATGATATATATATATATATATATATATATATATGATATATATATATAACACTTGCTGAACTTTAGGCAAATGCTTAACCTTTCTCTGAAATTTTGATTATATTAAACTGTGCTAAACACTGATTTTAATTTATTGCTATATTATTCATTCCAAAATGTAATTAATTTAATCTATTTAATTTCTTTCCTCTCAATATTCCCTCTAACACAAACGAATTTTAATGTGTATAATAGTATTCCCTTTGGTAAAATATAAGAATTTCTGCAAAGAATTTCGCCTCATTTTACATCTCGTTTTATAAATTTTATAAATAGGCGTTTTATAAATAGGCAATTGAGTATTTTTGAAATAAGTCTATGAAAAAATTAAATAGAATTACAAATAGAAAATGTTATTCGAAATTACAAATTCTCCCAGAAACTATGTATTGTTTCATAGCAAATCTAGGATTACCAGCCAGTGTATAAGAATACAATAAAATTTTTTCGTATTTACTATATTTTAAGTTAGAGAAAAGTATAATAATATTTTGAAAATTAAAATTCACTAAAGTTTACTTCTGTTAATACCAAAATATGTGTGTTTTTTAAAAATAAGTTCAATCTCATAAAATAAGAAAATGATTTATGGGCCATTATTTAGCTTTCTAAAACTAAAATGTCATAAAGTGTAAATATTAAATTCATCACCCATGGAAGACAGAGGTTTTAAAAACTTATGTCGTATCTCAATAAAACATAAAACCCTGGAGTATTTTATCTTTACTTCACACTGTAAAAAATATTTTGAAAACATCTGGTGAAATCTTTCAAAAGAATATAAAAAACTTTTTCTCGATATTTTTTCTGTATTTTGACGGATTATTTTTTATGTTTACTTTTTAAAATTGACATAAAATTTTATTAAAAACAAAATATCTTACTTTAATAACAAAAACATATTATATGGCTTTAGTAATTTAAAAATAAAGTGTTATTTTTGTTAATCGTTATTTTAGTCTTTATAAATAAGCACTTGCATGAGATATGAGTAAAAACATATATACTTTGTCATAAATAATTTTATTTCATAAAACTTATTACTGATACAGTTTATTCATACGTCAGCATTCTTTTAAAATTATCAATTCAACTTTCATATATTTTCTTCTCCCTATTCCTATGCATTTTTCTTTATTAGTTTCTAAGTTAATACAGATTTGTTTTGAGAAATTTGGGAAGAAAACCCAGTAAAAATTTCTCAACACCAATTGTATTACATAAATTTTAAAAATTATTTAAGTTAATTTAAGAATCCATGAATATATAATTTTAATAAAAATTTTCAAAATGGTTAATGATAAAATTTATCATTATATATACTATGTCTCTAATTTATAATAAAATCATTAAAATATATTCTCTAAATATATTGTAATGCTTTTATTATAAATTAGCGAAATTGCAATTTTTTAAATTATAGGATAGGTATACACGATAAGTGATATACTTATGCGATTTAAAATGGTTAATTTAATGTATGACATTTTCTTAGAATATTTTAAATATATCAAAATAATATTCCATCAAAATTTATTATTTTTCTTCAGTAAATTTAAAATTTATAATTAGTTTTATTTTTGCCATGTGTAAATTTAATCATCTCTTTTTTATGATTTCTAAAAGAATTTGTTAAATCAGTTTTCACATTTGTATACTGAAGATCCTGCAAATTTTTTTTTTTAATTTTTTGGCATAAGTTTAGAGCTTGAGGATTTGTTATTTTCACATTATAAGTTCAAATATTCATTTTGTAAATATTTTCAAATTTAACTTCGTCAATTTATATTATCAACTTTTAAAATAATTCTGCATATCAGCACCATAATAATATTTAACTAAGCATCTTAAACTGATTTCAGTTACATAGCTAATATATTTGTAAACGAAATAATGCAGAGAAAATCAATGGTATTTTTTCTGTAGTATTTTATACTTAGGCTTGATTTATTAGAAATAAAATGCAATATTTTTTGAAATTCTATACCCCTTTATAGCTAATATATTTATAAACGAAATAATGCAGAGAGAATCAATGGTATCTTTTCTGTAGCATTTTATACTTAGGCTTGATTTATTAGAAATAAAATTTAACATTTTTTGCAATTCTATACTTTTAAATTTGAAAGCATGTATCTACTGTATTATAGTTTATATAGAATTTAGTATTTTTAAATTATTCCAGGTACTTTCGTTAAAGTTTTATTTATAATGCTCAATCATTTTCAGATATTTTAATTCAATGAAAAGAAAGTAAAAACAGTGTTTCAAATATGCAGTTAAACTCGTATTCTATATAAATTTTCTATAAAATGTAATAAGCAATGATTTGTGAGCCATATATCTTACGTTTTACTGGATAACAAGTCATGAAAGTTAAATTTCAAATTTATTCTCTCAGAAAACTAAAGTTCTTTATTATTTCGGTAGTCGATGCTGCTATAAAACTTAAAATCCCAAGAAAGCTTTATATTTACTGCATGCTATAAATTTGTTGTAAAAATCCGTGAAACACTCTTTTAGTAAGCAGTATAAGCTATTTCAACCTAACTTCTACCTTTTTGGTAGAAAAACATTATCAGAGAAAAGTAGTGCAGGAATAACATTTGAAAATATAGGTAAAATATCGCATTATAGATATTTGACGTGAAGTTAAACAAATACGCGTGAGTATAATTATGACGTGCTATAGGAAATTATTTAAGAATTTATTAGGAATGCATTGTCAAAGAAATAATAGTTCTAAATAATATTCCAGCATTTATATTAATTTTGTTATAATCAATATGTTTGATTTTATGATAATCTTAATGTAAAGCACTAATTTTACGCATGGTAAGAAAGATTAAAGTGTGCACTAATTATTCATAGCATACCTTAACTTCTGAATAATTAAGAGTATGATTTATTTTTTAAATAGTAATTTTATATATCTATGTTATATATACTAAACTTTTAACCAGTATTGATATTTCTTTCCTTCTACCAACAAAAAAAGTTATTGAATCATCAAATGTCTCATAAATGAGGATAGACACATTTAAGAATCCTTATATGTATACATTACATTAAAATCTCTTGGACTCCAGAGTGTAAACTTGGTTGTTTGTCAAAATGTGTATACTTTTATAAAATCAGTTCATCTAGGAAATGTTTTCTCAAATTTACTCTGTAATGATGAAAACTTAAAATTTAAGTTTTATTGAAAATTCTAAGTTAAATAGGAAATACCAGATTTTATATCCTAAAGAATTGTATAAATTATACATAGACACAGAATAATAAATTTTTAAAGTATATTTTGGTTTCTAGGACTTTAATTTAAGTTTTATCATGAAGATATAAGCGTAGATTTTTTTTCATAGAAATTATTGGTAATAGTAACAATTAAAAGTAAAATACCTTATTACTGTCATAACAATATTTAAAACTATATTCACAAATAAGAATTAATATTTAATATATTTATTTATGATTATGCACACTATACAAGCTTTTACTCAAGTATTGAAGTCTTTAAAATATTACTCATTTGACGCAGAAGTTTTATTTTTGTAACATAATGCAATAACAAATTGCATATTTCATGTCCACGCATATCAATGCCAGTGTAATTTCGGGTTGACTATTAAGGAAATTATTTGATAAACTTGAGGTATCTCTCATATATGACACATAGCAAAGAAGTGTATTTTAGTGTAATTTAATAGCGTGTTATTGCTATTCTCATACTCTTAGAGTTCTTCAGAAGCCATTTCTGTTTAATATTAAATAAGTAATCAGTGAGAGAAATATCCAAACTCTTGTATATCAATATTATTCTCGACAAATTTATTCCTAATATCAATATTCCATTCATATTCTAAAGAGTATAGAACATATCTTGCGATTGTGACTAAAAATAAATTAAATATGAAATAATACAAAGAAAATATGTAAAAGAATGCATAATTTACAGTTTCTGAAGTATCATTTGAATTGGCAATAATTTAATAGGAGATACAGAAAATATATATTCCAAGTAAAACTTGTTTTCAAAAGCTTATTATTATGATTATATTAGCATGTTTATTGTTATCAGATAATTCTTTTTTCATTATTGATAAATAATAATTATTATTATCTTCTATCTTTATACAATATATAAACAAACATGTAATGTAATTAAGTTTTGGATTACTTTTTATGTATCATTTAATATTTTCATCTCTCATATATTTTATTTGTTAATATTTCATATTTAAAATTTTAATTCTTTTTTAGGCATTTAATTCAGATCAGCGTTTACAAATATATTTAAAGATGCATTCTAACAATGCATAAATTTCAAAATCCAGAATTTTGCAAATTGAAATATGCAAATTTTATTTTATTCTATTGATATTTACCATTAAATTAAAAATAATTTATAAGTTTAAAAAAGAATGCATTTTGTAATGATGTTTATTTTAATGGTAAGTATGAATTTCTTGTATTTGTCATAGCATTTACTTTAATCTAAAATTTAAAAAATAGAGCACATTTATTTTGTAGTTACCGCATACGGATGATTTTATTCCGTGCATGTATTTATTGGAAAAAATTGTTTTAAAATAAAAAATTGAAAACAAATTCCTTTTTAAAATATTTTCCTTTCCTTAATAGGTTTTAGGTATTCACGTTTAATTGGTTGTTGAATCAATTTTTTTTCGGATTCAAATTTTTTGAAATATGAATTCTCGAGACATTTAATGTTTTTAAAATGTATATAATGGAATTTTATTTGCAAGCTTTTTTGGTTTTCTATTTGAAAAGATACTTTTTTTAATTTTTGATTGAAGTCTAATATTGTTACAAAGAAAATAACACATGTCTAAAATAACTATTAACATACAATTAAATTTAGTTATGGAAAAACATTCATCTGCTTCTTTATGATAAAGATAATTACAAGTGTTTTTATTATTGTGTGTTTTTTTAAAAAGATTTGAATTTACTTAAATAATTTATCGAATATTTTGTATATTTTCTCATTTATTCACTGCATGTTCACTGTACTTGTCAAAATATATTGCTAATCATATTCAAATGCATGCAACTGATATAAAGAAAATTAAATCAATAATAATAAAAATTATTCTTTTTTCAGTTATTTCGGATATATCTAGGAATTTAAATAACCATCCCATCACATTTTATCAACATAACGATAAAATAACTGTCTTCTGAGTAATGTATTTGATGTTATGTTTTTAATAAAAATTGAATTTGAATTATTTTTTATCGCTTTTTGTGATGAAATTTATTAATATGGTGTTTTTAAAATACATATTGCGTGTGGCAGTATATTTTTAAAGTAGTCACAAACCTTTAACTTATATAAGTTTTCCTGTATTTTCTTATTTATAAGTTTTCCTTTATTTTAATATTATTTAAATGCATATTATAAAAATTACTTTTTAGCAAATAAAACATAGATCATAATTATTATAATAAATATAAATATTATCTTTGTATTTCTTAATAATTTTTAGGAAGCGTCTGTATTATTTATTAAAAAAGTATTGAAATGCAAAATTTTTATAGGAATGTGTTTATATATTATATTTTCATATAAATATGTGTTTGAGTCTTAACTCTATAAATCGAGGATATCTGTATGAGTGTATTTGTACGTTAGTTTGTATTCACAAATATTGTGGAAAACACATTGTAGCTATACATTTTAAGAAAGATCTTATCGGATGTGAATTACTCTAATTGATTTTAGATATAACTAGTAGAAATTTCACACTTTTTCTTATAAAATAATTAATATATGTTGAATTTCATTTTTTGTTCGAAATAAAGGAAAATTTTATGAAAATTATAATTCATCCATTCTAAGTTCTTTCACATTTCCTAAAAATTGACATATTATAAAACTTTAACTAAATAAAATATACTACCAACATATGTAGCTTTTTTACGTATTTGATTGCATTTATGTGACATTTATAATTTATTTAATCAAAAACATATATAATAAAAAAGCACTTGATATTTTCTGCTTCAAATATTAAATATTCTTATTTGTTATCACAATTATTGGAATAAAAATGCTTAAAAACAGAGTTTTTTGATTGATTAAAATTAACACAATTAAAAATTAGTTCTAAGCCAAAATTCGGTTTATTGGTAGAGATCAGATTGTGCTTTTGCTTTATCGTGTAGAGAAAATTAATTTCAATTAGGATATGAAAAACGTATGTACTTAAGGAATCACGTTATCGTATTTTATATTGTTTTCTGAATAAAAATTAAACTCTTTGATTAGAAATTTAAAAAAATATTTTTTAAATGGTTCACAAAAATTATTTTCTTTTATGTTGTGTTTAATTAAACATCTGTATATCACTAAGAAATATCTAATAAGAATCTGTATATCACTCGATATTTCTATTGACAAGAAATCAGATATTTCAAATAATGAGAAGAATACAGATAGATATTGATACAATAAAATGAAAATATATGTATCAAACATATATCAAATGAATAGTGCATATAATTCCAGTAAAAATGTAGTGAACCAATTTATAGGTTTTATAACATATTTCTAAAACAGTTTAATCTTTAAAATCTTTTCACACATAATGCGTTATGAAAATTAACAATTTATTCTAACTTAAAAAAATGTCTTTCATTATCTTTCGTCATTTTTAAAGGTAGTACAATATTTATATTTTAAGAAAAATAGTGAGTTTATTTAATTTTATTCAAGAAAAAGTCATTACTAAGCAAATTCTTAAGGCTTAATAAATAATATTAAATTTCTAAAATTTAAAACTGAATGATGTGTTATCAATGCATTTAAACATTTATATTCCGAAGAGTCATACATTTACCTTTTATATTATATTTTGACATATACAAGTAAAAAGCAAAGAAATATGCCAAACTTAAGTAATATCTTTTACTTATTTATGATTGAAATTAATTTTATAAGATGTCAATTTCTCACTAAGCCAATTTAAGGCCTTATATCAGAAGAACTATCGAAAATGCTTCTGCTTGTTAGACTGAATCAGAATCAGCACCCGAATTTTGATTGTTTAACAGTCTTTATCTTTTGGATTGACACATTTCAAAAGATAATTGGAAATAGTTTTAAAATAGTGAAAGAACTTTAAATTCCATTTTATTTATGGATGAAAGGAAATAGAAGACAAATAGTCGTATTTGAAAATACTTTTAAAGCATTAAAATACCTTTTACGCAAGTAAAAACATTTAGTTTTCTCTGATGTTTATTTTTCAAACAAAATATTTCAAAATTCAATCGGATCCATCCTAGTTAAACATAATTTATTTCATGAAAAATCAATGTTCACATTGCATTTTTTGAAGAACTTATTGGTATAAATTACGTTTGATGTCATTCCAGTATTGAATATTTTCTATTTCTTGAAGTATCTTGTTTTTGTGAGGAAAAACATTTTATTAGAGTATTATAATCTTTGGGGTGGTATATGGAAAAATTTGAAAATTTGGTTTTTCTATTTAATCGTTTGTTATGAATTTTAGCAAAACATTGAAATACATTCATTCTATTCGTTACGTGCCTAACAGGACATATTTAGCAATTGTCTAAGTTAAATAATGTGAAGCACTTAATACAAATTTCTTGAACTTAATAAATGTCTCATTTATATAATATAAATTTTTATATAAAAGTGCAAATTTCCTTCATTGTGTAAAAAGTTATTTCCTTGATTGCATAAAAGCTTATTCCAGCTGCAATCATATTTCATTTGAATCTGTAACGAATCGTGGCTTAGTTTAAAAGCAAGAATTATTTTTTAAGAGTTTGAAAATTTCTCTTACATTTAATTGATTACTTCTAAGAATATTTTACATGAATTAATTTTTTAATTTTATTTTCCTTCATTTTAAAGCATAGTTTGTTCAAGCAATCCTCTGTTACTGCTTTTAATTATATGTATAAATTCAAAGAAAACTAATTACGTTAATATGTTTCATACATAAGAATTCTCCTTAATTATTTTTATTTATTATCTTCCATTAAAACTATTTGAAAATTAATTAATAACAGAAAAATTATAAATGAGAGGAATGAATATGCATGCGCCTCAATTATATTTGATATATAAGCGCCTTATTCATTCTTTATTACTATTGCCATCCAAATTGATTTTATTCCTTTAATAGTAGTAATTCATTTTATTGCATTTCTCTTCACTAATTTGCAGAGTATAATTTAGCAAACAAAAAGATTTCTTTAATATTTTTGCTATAGATTTACATATAATTAGTTTAAACTTGTCATATTGAACCTCAATAGAAACTTTCAAATATATAATTAGAAGCACATTAATAATGACATAATATATCATTTTAATTTGTTTTAACAAGTTTTCAAGACAAATCAAGACAAAGAAGTTTTTAAGAATTTTGAAATTTTGAATTCCAATATTAATTAAGATTTTAATGTTTATTTGTCTGAAAACTTCTATGTTTTAGATAATAGGTATTTATTCTTCGTCTTAGTTTATTTTTTAAGATATTATAACTTTTATCCTAGTATTGATAATAAGGTCAATTTTAGAGCTATATGATCGCTAATCTTCTAACATTAAATATTCAAGTATATTAAATATTCATTCATTTATGTTTCCTATGTTGTTAAAACACAGTTTTTATTATTTTGAACATAAATTTTCTGAAACGAAAACAATAAATTAATATATAATTTTTTCCAGTTTATTACACTTTCATAAAAACTCCCTTTTAAAAGGGTGAAACATAAGTTTTCTATATTAATATTTAAGCTTTGAAGTTAAAAAACAAATGTTTTTTTGCAAAATTCAATATTCCATTCAATTAGCATTATAATAATCCTAATTTCAAGAAGATACTTCAATTCAATAAAATGTAAACATTTGATTTGTATTTACCAATGATAATTATTACAGTGAATATTCATTAATTCATTCTTTCATTTCTCATACTTTTTCTAACAATCTTGAAGATAGAAATATTTGAATTGAAAGTGAGTTCAAATCTGCTTAAATTAGATCTGAACCATAATTAATAATTAAAAAAAATTCTATATGTACTCAAATAAAATCACTGAGAAATATTTTTAAAACTTGCGTACAATATGGTAAAACAAAGTTTTAATTAAGTTTCCAGTAGTTGATACGATATCTATTATTTTAACTTTTATAAAGATTGCAGTAAATATTTTATTCAAACGAAAGATACATTCTAATGGATAATGAATTTTGACCTTGATCAGAGTACTGTCAAAAACTTATTTTTATTTCTAATGAAATAACGTTTCGTACTACGGATAGGGAGGTCCTGGGTTCGAATCTCGATTCCGGCATGGATGTACTTTCTCTCTCTCTATCCTTTCTGTCTTTCTCTATCTGTCTTTGTCCTTTCCTTGTGTATGAATGAGATATAAATGATTGCTACCTATAAACGTGTCCCTATGACATGTGTGTGTACTGAAGAAGTCAGACTTCACCACAAATAAGGTTCAGTTGGAAAAGTGAAGCAGCCGACCCCAATTTGCCAGCCTAGCTGGCGCACGAGAAAAACAACAACAACGTTTCGTATTCAAGTTTACTTAAATAAAGATTTCATTAATTAATCAAGCATATAAATGAACATAGAAAAAGTTATAATACAGATTCAACTTAAGCAGGTTTATGAAGTAATCATTTTAACACACATGGAGAAACGAATATAAAGGAAATAAGAAATAAAATGTTGCTACCTAATTAAATATTATAACTTAAAAATCAAATATCTATAATAAAAATATTTTATGAGCAGTTACATTAGAATATAAATTTTATCACTGGTAGTTTTCCAATAAGGATAAAGGTTATGTTCTTTAAACAGTTGTTTCCATGAAGGGTCAGTTAAAGATCTCATTTTAAAAATGAATGTTATTGGAAGTTTCACATAGGTTAACAGAGACGATAGGTTACCTGATTAGTTTTATGTGTCATATTAAATTACTGGAGACAACTTTTCTAACATTTATTTTAGCACGTGTGGTAATAGATATCTGAACTATATAACTCTGATCTCATTTGGGATGAAGACTGAGTTTTATCATATTTTTACACTTTTATGTAGCGAAACAATTTTATTTGATTTAAAATAACACAGATACTATTTTCTTTTTACTATTTTCTTTCAGATACTATTTTCTTTTAATAAATATTTGATTTATAAGTTGATGTAGAACAAAATTATGTGCTATTAGTTTTTTTTTTTTTTTTTTTTAAATGAATTTGGATAAATTTCAGACTTTAATGTCTTTCACGGTGAAATCGATAAAAATACATTTCGAAGGAAATAACCTGAGTTATTGGCCGTAATGCAATATTCATTTCATGAAAACTTGCTGCAACAAAAAGATGCATCAAAAAATATTAATGATTTGTATCGTATGTCGTAGTGACCTCGGCAGTTTTAGAAAACTCCGAGGAAATCCTAGATTCGTTATTTAAATAATTGAATGACAGAGAACAATTCAAAACAAAAATACCATAAAACTTAATAATTTATTTTAGCAAATTCATTACAAAGGTATATACATTTATAATTAAAACATTCTTGATTAAATAATTGAGAAGATTCTAACATTATTATTATTTTTATGATATTTACACAATAACCATAATGACCAGAGGGAAATGAAACGAGAGATCAGACTCACCCCTTTCAGAAGTAGTATTGTGGTGTCTGAGACTTCGTCGGTCTCCGGTGTCGATGAATCTCTTTTTTCATCCACTTCCCGTCCTCTACTCAGCAACTCCGCTTTGCATGGCTATTCGCTGATATCTCCGCATCTTACTTGACTTGCTATTCAGTATATCTCTTTTCAGACTTTCTCTTTTCAGACTTATATATATATATAATATATATATATATATATATATATATATGATATATATATATATTATATATATTATATATATATATATATATATATATATATATATATATATATATATATATATATATATATATATATATATATATATGTATATATAGATAGATAGAACAAAAGAGTCTGTTTAGTATTGAAATCTCTGAGGACATAATCGAAATTTAATGTATTAGATATTTTGATTACATGCATGCCTGAACACACATTTTGCGATGCATCGCCAAATGTGATTACACTCCATGTAGAAGCAAAATAAAACTTACTGAACTTTGAAGATTCAGTTTCTTTCTCCAGCTTTTATATTTTAAACTTTTATTTTCAATGCTGATTTATAAAATTTGTATGCAAAATATTTAATTTCATATTAATGACACATTTTAAGATATTTTATATCATTGCAAAAGTTGTTCTTATATAGAATTATAACTTCTGCATTTATTTTCTGTTTATTAATAATTAAACGTTAATAATATATACATAATATTAAATGTTTTCTTATCACAGATTATGCAAACATCATCTGAACTTACTTACCTTTATTAAAGTAGAACATGATATACAGAAAAGATCACTAGTAAAGGTGAATAGACATTAAAAAATCAAAGTAATTAATTTAAACTTTATTTTACATTGACACATTCCGTACTAAATTTTTAAAATATAATAGTTTTCCATAAAAAGTGTTTGGAAAATAACAAGAAATATAAAAAAAAAATTATAGGTTAATTTTGTTCTCCATTAATATTTTAAAGTGTGCATAATACTTACTATGAGCTCTTAAATATTAGTTTATTCATTAATCATAGTTTTAAGATTTTTTTTATTAAACGTTAATATTAATATAAATATATTTATTTGTAAATAAATAAAACACCTTGATATTTTTAGAGCTTATTTTCAAAAGTTATTGAGAATATACCATATTTTAATTCATATATAAATTAAGTTAATGTATATTACATTTTGATGTATCAGTTTAAGAAAATAACTTGTACATAGACACCACCGTTTTGAAGAACATAACAAATAATTCTTAATTATATTTCTCTTATGTGAACTTCTTTAATATATGATGATTTTAAACAAAGTTGTGTGCGAATATTCTTTTCAAATGTACATAAATATTTCAAAGTAATGGATACTTTACCGAATCTGCATTGCTTACATCTATATTTTAAGTCCTATATAAGCTAAAAATAAAAATTTATAAAACAAATTACAACATAATTTTTTTATTCTTTATATAACAGATTTCTCACATTTTTTCTCCATTCGGTTTATTTTAATGCTCAAAATATTCAAACAATGTAGTAATTATATAATTTAATAATTATATAATTTAGTTTTGTATAAAAAAGTAGTTCGGTGGCTATGTTTGCATTTTTATTCAAGAATGGTAGTTTTATTTGACTTCACTGTTGTAATAAATACTTTTATAGGTTCTTTTCTGTTAATTTCAAAACACAAATTCTTTCTTAAATATCTTACCTTCCACTAGTAATCAAAAATACAAAAATGCAAAAATTTTATATTTCAGATTAATAATTTCTAAAACGTACATCTCACATGAGGACATCAAGTTTGATCGCATATGCTCTTAGTAATAAAATATGAGGAGTTCCTTTTCTGTGATGTAAGAGAAATCACTTCCAATTTAACCTTATATTTTGGCAGGATTTTGTAATTCAAGGAAAAATATTATAGTTATATGGTTTTATAAAAATATTTCAGTATTATTATTTTGTAAAAAAAAAAAACTATATTTTACGATAAAAAGAATGTTTCAACTCCCAATTCCATTATTTAAAATCATATTCAAAATGAATTTTTTAAACTAATAAATGTTTTATATTTAGGCTACATTTTGAAAATAATCCATATTATAATACTTCATAAAGTGAATGGATTGTATGTCCTATGATTGTAATCATCAGATCTTTAGGCATACGCTTTCTCTCTACCCAAATTTAAGATTAATATTGTATTTTTATTTTATGTAAATATTTTAAAATTAAAATTAAAATGCAAAGCATATATATATATACATACATACATATACACATACATATACATATATATATGTATATATATATGATATATATATGTATGTATATATATATATATATATATATATATATATATATATATATATATATATATATATATATATATATATATATATATATATATATATATAATATATATAATATATACTGGTACTTAATTTTAAATTAAAAAATATAAAAATTATACTGTTAAAGTTTATTTTCATAGAAATTTTATTTTAAAAATATATGCAGATTAATTATTTTGAAGAATACTTTTGATAAAAGAAACTTTTAAAAAGGTGTTTTTTGATAAATACAAATATATACAATTATTCTTAATCAATTATTTGCAACATAATATTAAAGAAATTTGTACTTTTTTTATTTTTTAAAAAGTTTATTATTTTACTTATAATAACACTCACATTTTTTAGCAAAACATACAATAATATATTAAGTAAAGAATACACTTCAAATAAAGGAAATACTTAAAACTTAATTAAAATATATACTTCCTTACAATTAAATAAAACATTCAACAATATTAGTAATTTGTTTATTTATTAAAATAATTACATATATTTTCGAAGAACTGTGTGAAATTCCTTATTAATAATAATCTAAATTCTTAAATTTTAATTTTTGTCCTTCATCCTTCGATATCTTAAGAAATCCTTATTTGTTATCAATTTTTGATAAGAGTATATGTAAAAGAGAATTTATTGTGCCTTCAATTCCTATTTCAAAATCTCGAATAGTATTTCCTTTCTTGCTATTCTCCAAAAAAATGCATTCTTTTCGGAACAGACAGAATACCGATTTATTGCGGTGCTATGCAGAATATGAACTTGTAAAGAAAGATTTATTTAGATGTTTGTTAAAAATTCTATATCCCTTAAGTAAAGTGACGATATATAAAATAAGGTTCAAAGAATTTATAAAGCAATATTCTATATTTGTTATAGAGACAATATATAAATATATGGAGATTTTCCTATTTTAATTTCTATATATTTTATCCTTAAAGATTAGCTTCTGAAAAGTCATAATGCGTGAACTAAGTATTAAGAAATTAAAATTAAAATAAGAAAATATTTTACCACTCTTCAGAGCATAAGATCTCGAAATATATGTATGCCAGGCACTGGAGAAAAATGAGAGATGGATATCGCGCTTCTACTGTTAACATACCTGTCTATAGACTTGATCACTTATCCACGTTTCCTCCCTTGCGATGCATGAATACAGCCCCTATTGTGAAAAATGCTTCAGGAAGGCAATATACAGTGGATATTAAAAAGCGTTAAAACATCTTTCGGCTGTCACCTGTTCATTACCCTGTGTCAAAAAATATGAAGAAATAATAATTTAATACTATAAAATAAGCCGGCCAACTTGTTTAATAGTGAGCGTGCCTGACTACGGATAGGGAGGTCCTGGGTTCAGATCCCGGTTCAGGCATGGATGTACTTTCTTCCTCTCTCCATCCTGTCTTTGTCCTCTCCTTGTGTGTGTGAATGAAGTATGAATGATGCCTACCCTATAAATGGGTCCCTATGGCATGTGTGAGGGTGCGATGGTGGCCCACTCCCTGTGGTGCACTCGGGGCAACGCTTCGGCGGCTAAGAGAACGCTGTGCTTGGCCAGTTCCTTGGCACCAGCAAACAATAGATTAATAGACTCTGTTGCAGTTGTAACTGTCTACAATCTGCCATTGGAAAAAATACTATAAAATAATTTCAAGATTATTCAGTTTGAAATAAAAATGAAAGAAACATTTAGTTTAGGTAATATAGAATTAAGACATAGTTACTTAACATTAGAAGCAATTAGTCAAAAACCAAAACAACTTTCCTTATATCTAGATTATTAGTTAATTTGTTTTGTGGTTATATGTATTTATTAAATTAGCATTCTTTTGTTAAAATATGCACTAGTATTTTAAAATTAAAGCATTTTTATGTTTATTATTTTTATTTTTTTTAATTTTTAATGATATTACCTGGTTTAACTATATATCATTTTAAATCCAAGCACATTAGGATGTCAATAATATTTGTATTTTGTACATACGATAAAATCGTCCAATTATGTAAAATACCTTTCAATATTTCCGTAAAAGTATAATACTATCATGATGAGATGAAAAAATTAATTAGTCTCTTTTTTAAAAGACAATAATTATTAAAATTTATTTACACCATGTAAATCGTTAAATTATAGATGAATCATAAAAATATTACTTTAATGGGTAATGGTTAGGAATATATGAATGAAATATTGAATGCAAATATTTAATACATATTTAGGGAAATTACACAATAATTTAATTTGCAGTTTCAATTTGCGTGTTAGATTGTAATTCATGTAAGTTAACATCATATCTAACATAGCCAGAGGAAAACGAGAACTTACACAAGGAGGCAATCTGATTTATAAATTAAAATTTTAATAATTAAATTCACTCGTAAATTACATATCCTATAAGAGATCTAATCAAGCTGTAAATATGGATTGAAATATTAGGAAAATGTGTAATCATGATCTGAAGTGTCATCGCCCATGATCAAGAGCAAAATTAGTTGATCTTGTTGAACGTATGATATGTGTTCCTTGCGATAAGAGTAACCATTCTTCCATTAATGGGAAAATTCATTTATAACCTTAGTTACGGCAGACACCGCATACATGAATCAGTCTAGACAATATGCACTAAAAGCTATCTGAATGTTATATATATATATATATATATATATATATATATATATATATATATACATATATATGTATATATATATATTATATATATATATAATATATATATATACATGTATATATATATATATATATATATATATATATATATATATATATATATATATATATATATATATATATATTACTAGGATGTGAAATAGCTTATGATGAAACTAACAGTGACTTAAGAGATGATTAGATTGTGAAAATTAATTATGCATTGTTAAATAACTGTTTACCTAAAATTATTGTTTTGTGTTTCAGAAAGATAATACGGAAGTGACTCATTTTAAGCAGAAACATATTTTAACTATGAAAAACAAGTAAAACACTTTTTTTTTTAAATTTTATTCTAAAATTTAAGTAATTTTTTTTTAAAATTTAAGAATCACAGATAAAAAATATCCTTGCAAGTTTCAATCTTTAATTTTCTTTTGGTATATTAGTGACAGATTGAAACTACGAGTATCAGATGTAGATAGACAATAAATTACCCACGAAATTTATTAACGATGAGAGATGAAACTGAAATCAGATATATTTATATCTTAGTAATAAAACAAGGGAATTATCATAATGGTATACGAGAAATTAGTTCACAAATTATGAAGAGACATTTATCAAGCGTGCTTTAATATTTTCCAAATCAAACAATATCACTTCCGGATTGTGTTAAAAAATCCTTTTTCTGAAAGTCAATAATATTATCGATGTGTTTGCAAGAAAGGGTGAAAATCTGTTAAATTCAAATGAAAAAAAATCTTTAAATCTGGAATTGTAACTCTAAGCGACATAATTATATACTTACTATTAAACGTAAGTAATCAAGTTTTTTAGAATATAACTCTATTTTATTTTTGCTTTTTGGCATGGAACTGTTTTTATTAAGATCTATTAATACACGGCTGAAAAAAAGTAGAAAGACACTAGGTTTTCTTTAAATAAGAGAAGAACTGTAAATTTTTACAAAATTATTTCATTACAGCATTTTAAAAACCAATTTACCATCAAATAACTATATCTGTAACATAAAATAAAGAGCTACGTGCCTATTACAATTGAAAATTGATTTTATTCACATAATATTGTGTGAAAAAAGTAGAAGGACAGTTATGAATAAACAAAATTAAAAGTCTTGTTAATAAGGAAATCTTCTATCATTTACTTTAACTACTTCAAAGACTCTATCGGCAATTGAATCATATTAATTTTGAATTTTGGTTTGACAAAAATTGTCCGGAACACAGCTCAGAACTCCTCGAAGTTCGATCAAAGATTCACATTGCTTCCCTCTGGCGTAAACACGCCGAACAATTACTGATTATATATTTTAAACATTATTGAGATCTGTAATTTTATAGCAACTATTTCGAACATTATATTTTGAAACCTATTTTAATGACATTAGCTGTGTGATTTGATGCTGCATATTGATGAAATAACCTATTTTTCCGCGCATCTCAGTGCCATTGGGAAGAAGCTCTGAATTTAAAATGTGAATGTAATTTGTATGTTTCTGTCTTTCATCCAGAAACACTGGATTGGTCTTTTCAACGTAGCCAATAGGTATACCAACACTTAAACTACTTTCTACTATTTGTCAAGTAGAATAAAGTTTCCTCCAGTGTACCTAGGCAATGACAACAATATTGACAACCGTCTGGGACATATAAATAGATTTTTTTTTATGAGAAAAAGTAACTAAATCCATTTAGAGTTCCAATACAAATGTTCTTTGAACCACTGCAGATTATGCTCAATGCGCCTTTTGTTCCATTTAGAATGGTGCTTTTATTTCCTGCACATGGACGTATCCAATATTTGCATATAGTTGTAAATTTTTCTTCTGGTTACATGTAAGAATCCAGATGAGTCTTTTGCTTTTCCAATATTTCAACACATTTTTTTTTACGTTGTTTAAAGATTTTTCACTGATAGCGTACTGTTAATAGTTTATGTCTGTCAGTCTTTGCTTTTCTGCGACCCTTTGGATTTTTCAAGAAGTTAGGCAGAGCTTTTGGACTGATGAATAGGTGCCTTGCAATTTCTCCTACTCCCTTGCCCACATCCTTACAATACACAATTTGCACTTTTTGAAATTCGCTTAAATGCTTTCCCCTAGGCATTGTATCTGTACAAAATTTGAGGATTTTTTCAACGAAATATATCTTTTTGAAAGAGTAACAGTTTAAAAGAACAATGCTTTAAACATATTAAACTACTACAGACTCCAAAATGAGAACATTTTTTGTAGGTGTCCTACTTTTTTCACTGACCGAAAATAATGAGGTACAATTATATAATTTTTTCTAAAATGTAAATAAAACTTATTCACTGAAAATAAAAGAAAAGTTATATTAATCAAATAAAAAAGAAAATTTACATTGATTGCGCTAAAATATGAAGCATATTTCATTATATATGAGTTTCCTTCTACTTTTTTTCCGGCAGTGTATCAATTGTTTTTTCTTTATCCAGACATTTTAGTCAACAAGGAAAAAATTATATGTAAATGCTATTTATTACTTAAACTAAAATTCTGTTTTTTTTCTATAAAAAGTATCCATTGAGATGGTTTTATTATTTTTTTAAGTGATTTCGATTATTTAGCATTTTTCACCTTTTTTTTTACGATAAATATTATATAACTTATGCTGTTATCTAATGCATCTATCTTAAAATATCAAATAAAATTAATTTATAAAAGAGCCCTTGCTATTCAAATTTGAAATAAAATATTATTAAAAGTTTTATTCTAAGTTATAATAAAGATCTTCAAATTCTCAAAAACGAAATAACAAATATTACTTGATTTTTTTTTAAACTAAGATATTGTTTCTTTACAAAATAATCGGAATTTATAACGAGTTTTAGCATTTATATTCATGCACTAGTATAAAACTGATAAATATTTAATAATTTATTACATTTACCAAGTTTAATGGTTATTATGAATAATCCGTGGTTATTATACATAATCACAGATTAATCACTTTTACCGTAATAAACATATTAAACACCCATTCACTTATTAAACTTTTTATTGACTTATTGTTAGTGAAAATGAGCATTATTAATTTTTATTTTGCTTTTAATAACATCTACTTACGAACGCACATATCTCCTTAATTTAAGACACTATGCTATTTTTGACACTCTTTTATTGAAGAAATTCTTGGAGATGATGTTCATAACTATATAATACAAATATGCTATTTTTAATTAAATTTCTGTAAATATATTGATTAATAAAATTTCTAATATTGTGTTATTTATTGTTAAAAGACATAAAATTAATTTACATGCAGTGGATTCATATGTTAAAGAATTTAAATATTGATCCGAAAAAAATACTGTGCTTAACAAGTGCTTAAGAAATTAGTTAAAATTAATATTCCTTAGAAATTGAAAAAAAGCAATTTATTGAAACTATACCTGTATCGGGCACATACTGTATCAGCTGCATTTTATCAAAACCAAAATGGATAAGAAAATTTATTATTTTTAAAGCACAAACTCATGAAATTTTTAACTTTAAATTATCTTAAATCAAGTATAATTTACAGATCACATTACTTATCAGATTTATTTTATCTAAAACTGCATCAGAAAATTTGCGTCAGTATTGCTTAATAAAATTGTATCTAGTTCTTTCATCATTTTCTTACTTAGTATTACGTCTTATCTAATACAATTTCTATTTATATAGATTGTCACTGCTAAGATAAAATCCAAAAAATATATTTTATTTCTCGTTCTATTTGATCAGATAAAAGTCATATTTTAAGATATGATAACACGTTAAAAATAACATTACATCCTGCATTGTTTTAATCTTATTTTAAAATTTGAAATGTTAGTGTATTGTGAACATCGGATAAAATGTCCGTCTAGTAATATTTTAAAACTTTCAGAAACGTAGTTTCAGATATCCAAACTACTTTTCAAATACATTTCCAAAAATTATTATTTAGTTTATTCATATTTCAATTGTAATTGAAATTCAGTTACTCTACATTTTACATATGATTTAAAATTCCCAAAATCATTATATATATTTTTGTTTAAAAGTTTAATATTTGTTGTCATTTAGACAAGCCAAACTCGCTAGCTGACGGCTATGGGAAATTAAGTAAGTTATAGTATAGGTGTGTTTTTCGTTTAATCAGAGCACCACGAAGGTGAAAATGTGTCTTTGCCATTGCCTCTTCAGATAAATGGCAGTATCAGAGTAACAACTCTCTCGATTTTATCTTTGATTTAAAGGGGCAGGAAATTTTCTCCAGACTATTACACATATGTTAACTGTACAATGACCGCCCACCGGATTTTAGTTTCTACATATTTGAGGACCACGTATATTGCATGTACTCGGAGAGTCCCTGGCGGAATTGGGAATCAAACCTAGCCTTCTGGATGGAAGGCCGATGCCCTAACCACAAGACTAAAATGGCCTATATTAAAATATTAATTAGTAAAAATGTAGCTAAGCAAAATTAATATCAGTGGGATTAGTTTAGTTCAAAATATTTACATGATATATTTAATTTCATTCATAAATCATAATGAAAAGAGTTTTTGTTTCTTTTATCTTAAATAATTTTATTCAAAATGTCTTTTACTAAATATATGTATTTTTTTTTTAGTAAAAACGTGTTAAACGATAATTCTCTGCAAAAAAGTTAAATATATTACAAACAATTTTGTAATATATTTAACTTTATATAAAATAGATAAATGAGGAAATATTAAATTTAATATTTCCTCATTTAACAGTTTGCGTGAAACTTTAGAAGATGAATGTCAATTATAAAGTTAATTACAACTGATTTAAATTTATAATTGACATTTATCTCAACATGAATCAATAATTGAAATCAATTTATTCAAAACAAGATTTTGATAAATAATAAGTTACCTTCTTTTAAAAAATCCATAATTCATTGATTTGTGATTTCTTACTTAAAATAGAAAACAGTACTGTCTTCTGAAAAAGTGATAGATTTATTTCCCCTTTTACGTTACAAATTTTCTTGACTTAGTAAAAATCAAATTACTTATTGTTTTTCTCTGTCAATAAAATTTAAATAATTTGAAATGTTAACTGTGTGTCATTATTTTCTTGCATAAGTGGTACAATTTTGTATAGTAGTTCACTTATTTAGTCTATTGTGATTTCAATACGTGTGGTAACTGTATTTATTGTGTTTCAAGAAAAATGCACTATTCAATTATATTCAATAATAGTTTTCACTTTAAGAGAAACTAAATTTAAAAGTTATTACAAATGAATGATCATTTTGCTGATACTTATTTCATTTGATTTACTAATTCACTAACTTAACTTTACTCACAGATTATCAATTTGACTATATGACTACTTATAACAAGTTTCATGTTCCATTCGTTGGTTCAAATCAAGGAGTAATCTGAATAAATAAATACATTGTTTTATTATAACCAATAATTAGAGATCTTAACTCAATACTAAATTCAGTTACAAATTCTTCACTTTTTTTAACAATATAACTTATGATAATTTATTTATATCCATGGACAATTCAATGTAAGCTTTTCTGTTGTGTGTTTAAATGAATATTATATAAGATATAGATTAATGGTAAGGAGATAAAAATTACATATTACACATCTTTAAGCATTTATAATAATATTTAAGACAAGAAATTTCATCTTTATATTTATTCGTTTAGTTAAATTTGCATTTCTTAATCGAAATTATAATTCGTTGTGAAAATCTAAATTTCTTGCATATTATATAATAATTTTATAATTTATTGAGTTTTATATAAAATCATTAATCTTATAAATTAATATATTTAAGGTATTCATACTTTACCATATACTGCATACATAAAAATCAATCACAATAGTTATATTTAGTATATATATATATATATATATATATATATATATATATATATATATATATATATATATATATATATATATATATATATATATATATATATCATATATATTATCTATATAGATAATACATATACATATATATATATATATGTATTATCTTGTCTAGGATTTTTTTTAAAATAATAGAAGAAACAATAGATTATTTCTGCTATAAATGTAGCTATAATTTCTGCTGTATAAATGTAGCTTTAACATCCTGATCCAGATTGATTTCTTTTAGTTTAATTTCAGCTTATTACACTGTTTCCGTTACTAGCAAAGAATGCCAACTTTTCAGATAAATAAGCCATTTTAAAAATTTCTCGAATTTTTTTCTTTTTTTTTATATTTCTTATAAAACATTTTTTTCGATAAAAAACTTGACAACACTGCAAAAGAAAAATAAAGATTTTTCACATCGAACATTTTTGCACTAAAATCTCTAAGCGGTGAAAAGTCTGCCTTAAATTTATATTCTTTCAACGGTATAGGAATCATTTAGAAATTGAGTCTGCAGCACTATAATCATTAATTGAACAATTTTTGTAATGTTATTCGTATTATTTTGATTTTTTGAACAATAGAATATTTTGAAATCTTCTATAGTAATTAAAGAATAGAAAATTATAATGTAAATGTGAAATGAGAATATTCTGCATAAAATTTCGAAGTATAAGCTTGGAAATATTTAGGATTTTTAATGTAATTCAAAAAAAAATTTAAATGATGTTACACGTGAAGTTTAAAAGTACCTCTAAGTACACTGCTGGCCACCGTAAATGCAACACCCTGAAGGAAGCATACAAATTACATGAAATTTACAACATGCTTTAGTACAGGTTAGATCTGCAAATGATTAGAATTTCAACTCTGACGCACAGCACGTGCGTCTGTGGCAACAGTTTAAAGCGCTACTTAAGGCTTGGAGATTTCAATGGTTTCAAGTTAGACAATTGTGTTTTTCTTGTTGCTTTTGTTAAAAAAATTATCAATTATGCCTCGTAGTAAATAGCTATCATTTTTGGTAAAGAATCCGAGTTTGGTAGAGGAAGGATAGTGGCCTACAGATATTGTGGATTATCTTTCAAGGAAATCGGTAGTAGTTTTGGGCGAAGCCAAACAACTGTAATGCGGATATGTGATCGTTGGATCCATAAGGGAACAACAGAATGGCGTGTTCAATGACATCCACCTTTATGCATCACTTCACGTGGTGACTGGCAAATAATAGAGTGACAGCGATGGCTTTCTCAGTCACATCACAAACCACAGCACAGCACGTTAATTTTGTAATGCATTATCCAGTGCGCGTACCATTCGACACAATTTAAAGCAGAGTGGTCTGTGCCTAAGTCGAATTGAATTGCTTTCCTGGCCGACTCGCCCTCGGAATCTTTCGCAGCTAGAAAACATGTGGTAAATAGTTTCTCAACCAGTGACCCAAATTACATACCCAGATGGCACACCAGGTCAACACCTTTATCACAGCCTTTATCAGCTGCCAGACGCTTATCATCGTGTGGCAGTTGCTTGGTCTGTATCAACAGAAGAACACATCCCAAGTCTCTTTGAATCAATGCCTAGGTGAGTGGTAGCAGTGATTTCCAACAATAGCGGCTACTCTGGCTACTGATTTTGAAAAGAACCACACTACGCAGAAATCCATGAATTTAATCGTTTGATACTCAGACAACATGTTATCTACAAAATAAATTTTATAGTGATATATTTTGTCATTCTTGTTGTTGCAATTTAATCGCCAATAGTGTAGATTTATTTGAATTTTCTCATGAAACTAAAGAGAGAGTATTCCACATTAGTTCAGAATATTGCTATTCATGTATTACAAGCTTATTAGAAAATACGTAAATACAATTAAAATTCGTATAGGAATGGCACAAAGAATTCCTTTCTACATATAAATAGTTTTAATCAATTTTAAATTAATATGGCAAAATACAGACTGAATTTTTTATGATGAAAGTATGATTTGGTTTAGTTGAATGATATTTTCTTGTCAAAATAATAAGCAAATGCAAATACATGAAGACCATCTAATTGGTTTTGCAAATAAAATAGAAATGAAATAGACCTATTTTGAATTTCAATAACTATTAGTCTGTGTATCATGAAATTTAAAACTTAATGACCATTTATATTAGCTTATACAAAAACTTCTTAATTAGCTAATAAACATATTATCATCATTATATACGCATAACAGTTTCAAAATATTTATGTTTCATATTTTAAATTTTAACCTTCGAACAAATAGAAATTTATGGAACACTTGAATTTAAAATTAAAAAATTTAATTACTACAGACAAATTGTGTCGTTAAGTTTTTAATGTACTACATTAATTAATCTAATTTAATAACTGGTATGTCATTTAAATTCCTTCATTTCATTCAAATTTAACAAAACTAATATATTCATTTATTTTCTTACAGTTAATCATCATTAATTTTTATAGTTACAACACACTGTAACTTTAAAATTAAAATTAAATTAATATCAATATATTTTACACAATCAAAAAGTAAGAGTTTATTTGTGAGATTTGAGAGTTTATTTGAAAAGTGAGCTATACTACATATAATAGAAAATTTGAAAATAATTATTTTATATAACTTACCAAAAAACAATAAAAATGCATAAATGTTAAATGTATTTATGTACATTAAATCAATTATTAATATAAAATCCATTTTTATATTTTATGTTTCACTATATCAATAAATAAAAAGTATAAAAAGTGTAATTTAAGATAACAAAATATTTAATTACTATACAGAATTTTAAACATTTTAAGATTACAGCTATAAATATATCATAATTCTTTAACAGGTAACCTATAATTGTTTAAGTGATGTTTATATTTCTGAAATTTATCTACTCCATGAGCTTACTTATAACATATTTAATACATAGTATTAAGTACAATTATTATATTTTTATAAGAGAATTGTGTCTTGAACTGTTTTTTCTTAAAAGCAATATTTCACTATTTATCCTACGAAATTAAATAAGTAAACTAGATTTGTCACATAAAACATCTGAGTATTCAAGTAATTGTTTAAATGCGGTTTTAGTTTTTGAAATTATATCTTTAAATTTACAAATTTCTTTTTAATATAAAATCGATGTCTAGAAATTTCAACAATTATATTTCTGCGTGGGCTTGTGGCAAATATTATTCTAGAAATAATTTTCCTTGGTGTTACATTCACTTATAAATTTCATCATCACTTAAGTTTACAAATAAAATTTAAATATACTAAAGACAAGAAACAAAGTATAATAGAAAACTGTAAAGAGAACGATTTATTTTCATAATGTTCAAATTCATTTGGATTTAAAATTATCAATTTAAAAATAATAATTTGCTCAACATTGAATACTAAATCATCATGATTTTGTAATACTAATTAACATTTAAATCAAGGAATTACTTATTTTATGCACTAAGATATTATATAAATATTAAATGTGCTTGGTACAACAATTTGGAAATATATTCTGTGAGAATAACTTATTTAATTTATACATTGTTTGTGAATGTATCATAATATTTATTTCCTAAATCTGTATTAAGATATTTATACCCGCAAGAAAATTATGTACTAAAATTACCGTCATTTTCATAACATTATAAGTGGGAAAGACAGAGTTTTATTTATAGTTTTATTCAAATCTCAACTATATGATACATAACGGAAATTTTAAAATTTGCTGAATAACGCAAATATGTATTTAAACCCACATCTAAAATGTAGCCTTAGGGTTAAACATTTTCTTTTCTCAAAAAATAAGGATTTTTAAAATAAGAGTATATTTAATCCTAGAAAGAATAAATTCACTTTAAATAGTTATAACTATCTCTCGAGGAATGCGGAATCCCAAAACTCTTTCTATTTATTTCATTTTAAAAAAAGAGATTCTTAAATCTAGAATTCCCCGCAGTTATTTATCAGCTTCTACGCAGTGACATTTTTACGAAATATTTATGTTCCGTGTTCTCTGATGTTTAAGAATGTTTTCTGTTACTTACATGAAAGGAAATATACTGTATTGTTTTGTAAGAAAATAAAAGGTTAAACAAATGTATCTGATGGATCTTTTTAAATTGCAATTTCTAAAGAAAATTCATTTTTACCATAAAAAATAATGAACCGAAAATTGATACCTAATATATAAATTAAATAATTGCAAATTGAATAAAAATTCAACTTCTAACATACATAAACAATAATATAAAGATACTTAAAATTATGAATAAATTACTTTCCCAAAATGTTTTGCGAATTTTTTCCAACAATGCATGAATGTTTTAACATTTTATTAAACCGTCTTATACAAAAATTGAGTCTTATACTAAACCGTTGATATTTTAACATTAAGCTGTAAAGTGGTTACATGCTAAATATATAGATACAATATTAATTAAGTAACTTTATAGTTTTAATGTCCAAAAGTTTGGTTATTAAACTTTTTAATATTTTCTATTTAGGCCTGTCTATTTATTAGGTCTTTAAATATTTTAAATAACTAATATTTTAAATAATGAAATAATCAAAACTCTTCAGCTAATTGTCTGAATTTTTGTACGTAATATTTTATTAGAAATGTGTGTGTGTGTATAAGATCTACTATAATCTACATAATCTTATGTAATGTGGTTTGAAAATAAGGAGGAAAATTTAAATAATAAGATTTTTTTCCATAACTAATTGTTCTTTGTTTATATGTAAAGGAAAAACGTTAATACAATTAATAAGCAACTCAATATTATACTATTCGAAATAGTATTATAAAAACTTACAATGCAGTATTTGATGAAACTCTCTATTTTGAAATCTCATGCATGCTTTCAAATAAATTCATGAAAACGATGCTACAATACAAGAAAACGAAAATAAAAATGATTATTTTCGTTTTCATGTATTATAATTTATTTATTGTTATTTGTTCTAATTTAAACTATTTTCTAATGATTCTATTAAATAGTAACAAATCAATAAATAAATTAATGATATGTTTAATGTTTTTATCTTAAAATTTCTAAGTTGAGAATAATTAAAAATAAAATAAATATGACATTTTTAGGTTGATTTTTTAAAATTTTCATTTAAAAATTTTCATCAATGATCAATTAACTATTTTTTCTATGGGCATACTATAAAGCACTTTTATTAAATCATACTTTAAGCATGATTACATTTTCTGACATTGTGTAAAATGTTTTACATTCTTTAAAACAAATCGTTCAATCATAGAAAGAGAACATTCTTTAAAACAAATCGTTCAATCATAGAAAGAGATTTCATGTAACATAAAATAATTAAATTTATTTGTGCGTAAAGGAATTAATAAAAAAAACTAGATGTTAAATGTGTTAGTTTATAAATATAAAAAATATTGAATAGCAGTAAAATTTTATTGATTATTTACTTTATAGTTTTTGACGAACTAAAATTAATTATCTTACAAAATCAGATAATTTAGCTTATGTTCAGTGAAAAATTTTAATGATTTTGTTTCACAACAAATAAATGCATTTTTTACAAACAAAGTGAATTTTTAACGTAAGGTAATAACAGATCAATATGATATTTTAAAGAATATTTTTATAACTGTGTGACAAAACTTATGAGTACATAAATTGTTTATTTAATGCATTTTTAGCAAATTTATTACATGCGAATAAGTTATAAATAATTTATATTTTAATATAAAGATACATTTCTAATTCTGTATTCTAAATGATCCTGTCATAGGCCTTTTTTGTAATTAAAAGCTATTTTAATGGTATTTTAAGAACACATCAAATGAAGTTCAATTAATTAAAAAAATTTCTTTTGTGAAATGAAACTGTAAAATAAACTGTTTGGAGTAAAAAATATTTTGTGTTTAAATTGAAAGGAAAATTGCAAAAATACGATCATTTCTAAGTTATTCTCCTGTAAACATTTTTCAACACAAGTTAGGTGGTATAATTATTTCTCACTGTATTACGTTTTAATGGCAACCAAATTACTCTGATTAAACTCCCACGATTTTATGGCTGAGGAGACAACTAAAGTTTAAAATTTATAAATTGAATTCGGTAAGAGTGTCTTATTTGAAAAAAGTTGCATCAAACCATAATGTGTGCTTCGTTTTTATCCACTTTCTGTTGTATGTGATTGAATTATACAGTTAAACAAGTGTAACGTAAAACACTTGTTTAACTGTATAATTAGTTTGAACTAAAATGTTTTTTTTTGTAATTAATAGTTGTTTTCAGTTAATGCTTTAACCTTATATCACTTTTCTCTATTATATGCCTAATTGAGGTTACTTTTGTACTTTGGTACCAATTCAACGTTTTGTTTTTTCTCAGATATAAAGACTACATTTTCAGCCGCATTAGTTTTGAAATTTTGCCACTATAATTATAATCCTAAGATTTTAACTGTTGCTTTTCATGGTTTGGAATTTCATTCGTCAAATTATCTTATACTGAAAATTCCATCCAATTATTGCGAATGGTATAACAGCTACGGATATATATGTCTCAGTATAGATTGTATATAAATTGGATTAACTATATTTCAACATTTTATTTCTTTAACTATCTTTTTAAGTAAAATGTAGTGATAATTATCATATAATATAGAAAAAAGCAAGACTTTTAAAAAAAAATTAAAAGTTTTATGAAAAAAAATGCAATGATTGTCTAAAATTTTTTTATGCTATATTAAACACACATAGTAAAGGAAAAATGAAAAGTCTTATAAACACAAATCATTACGTATAATATTTAATATGAATTATGTATTACTGATTATCATTTTTACTTATTATTATCATTTTTAACCAATATAATAAAATGATATTAAGGTGGATAAAATCATTAATTTTAATTAGTGTAGTAATAACTCAATATAATTAAATAATCAGTTCTTGTTTCATTAATATTTTAACTAAATACGGATTAGATTAATGACATAACTTTTAGGTGGTTTAATAAAAAGATCGCAAAATTTATCGCGATATATTCATAACAGATAAATATATCGTGCATTCTTAGGAGCTTTAGGTGGATAGGTGGACACTAAATTCTTAGAATAATTTCAAGAAAATATAAAGAATATATTATTGGATAATGTATTCCAAAATCAGTTGAAAAATTCTCATTGAAGATTAAGTAATATATAGTATGTGAGAGAAAACCCATTTTATTCTATTTTCATTTCAATATTTCAATTTAATTTTGCCTGGACCTTTATTAATTAATCATTTAAAGAGTTTAAAAACAAAACAGTTTATTAGATTTTCAATCCAATTTGATAAACTTTTCAGTTGATTAGTTCATAGATTTATTTAACTTATTTAAAATAATTATATCTAAGCTAGGGCACAAAAATAGGAGAGTAAATTACTATATTTGAATGATTTTTGATCAAAATTATCAACTATAGGGCAGAAAGTGTTATATTGTTCTAGATATTTAAACATTTAGGAAATTTATTATTTTATTAAATTACAGCATTTTAAGCATACTAAAAAATTATATATATATATATATATATATATACATATATATATATATATATATATATATATATATATATATATATATATATAGTATATATATATATTTATATATATATAGCATATATATATATATATATTATTTTCATAGGAAATCCTGTTTTTATTCCCAGCCAATTATCATCCAGTTCAAAGAAAAGAGGGGTCTATTTTAATCCGAAAAAGCATAAATCGGCATATGATGGTTCGAACATAAAAATTTTTCTGACTTACATCATATGGCTTCCATTTTGAATATTTCCACATCTACCTTTTGAATAAGGTAGATAATAGTTTGCTAAGTTGAATTACGCTTTTTGTGATAATCCGCTGTTGTCAGAAAAAGATCTTGCTCTAACATGGCCAACGATCAATGGGTAATTTTTTTCTTTTGGTATAGACCTAATACGTATTATATAAATCATACATTCTGATGAAAATTTTTATGCCTATGACAAGAGACACGATTTTAGTAAAGTAAATTTTCAATTCTTACGCAAACGTTTTATTCATAAAATTAAATTAATTTTATATTTTTATATTTATATGACATATCTATCATCTTAGTTGTTGTATGGTTCTATTAATAAGATATTTTATAAGCATGCATACATACATACATACATACATACATATATATATATATATATATATATATATATATATATATATATATATATATATATATATATATATATATATATATATATATATATATATATATATATATATTGTTTTCAATAATATATAATTTTTTTGTAATCATTACAATTTTTATTTTGTTTGTTTATTTTTCCAGATTCTTTATTTGCTTGTATCCTTATAATACTATTTAGAGATATTCAGCATTTATTTTAACGATTGAAAAGGGAAATATTTTGCAATCAAATTTCTTATAAATTCAATAAAAAGAAATATTTGTGAAATGATTGTAAGATATTAAAATTTTTGAAGTAAATCAAAGTATTTCCTGCTGTGATATAATCCCATCGCAATACTGAGAGCGCCATCTGTAAAGAAGAAATATTTGATGATTTATATTGAATGTGTAGACACGTATTTGGTTCTGTAGATAGGAATTAATCATTATTAATGACAATATGATTTTTACTCGATAAATTGTTAGTGAATGTTTATCTATAGTTGTTGTATATCATTTGAGTTTATTTAAAAATTTTAAATAAAAACTAGACCACGATTATTTGATTCTTATACACCTTATATTAGCAATGTTTAATACCATTTCGATGCTTCACTTTGATGACATTGAGCTTGATATCCTAAACACCTAGACAGGAAATATCTTCATATTCAATATTTTTGTTTTACTACTTTTAATGAAGAGTCATAAATATCGATTTGCAATATTTAAATAGAAAAATCTGTGATTAAAAGTTTAGTTGCAGATAACTAATGCAATGCATTTTATCAGAAAAATTAGAATCTTTTTAGCTTTGCTGCTGCAGATAATTTTATTTGCAGTTTAAATGAAAATCATCTTACAATCAAACGTTTTATCATAAGATTAAATAAACAATCATATTATTGAGTATTTAATTTAAAAGTTTTATATTCTTTGATACGTGTAAATTAACAAATAAAAACTGTGAAAGGAAACAAAATTATTATATATTGAATCCTTATCATGATTCAAGTCATAAACCAAAACATTGTGACTGTCTCAATAGGAAAAGTATATTTTATAATCAATTTATTCAACAAATAGAAACTTCAGCTATGGAATGACAAAAGAATTAGGTTTAAGAAATTAATTATTATTGTTTAAGTAATATTTATGATAATTAATTTAATAAAAAATACATAAAAATACGTGTAGGAATTGCTATTTACCAGTTTAATTAGAGTAAAATAAAATTATTAAAAATTAACATGAAAATTTTGCATTTATTTACATTTAATAAAATTCTTTTATTTAATACGCAATAATTGAAAAATGTTTCTAAATTATAGCCTTATTATTCAAAAAGTTTAATTTTATTTTTTATTATATTTTTATTCAAAATATTTTAATATAATTTACCAGGAAGAGGTATTTGAATTTTTATTAGTCTTATATACATTTGAATATTTAAAACAGATATCAAATAATTGCATTTAACAGTTTAATTTAATTTAGTAATAAAGTATATTTTTTACATTATAGCCATTCCAGTGTTTCAAAAATTTGATTTATTTCAATAATTATTTCATGCAGAAACTGTTGAAATTTAAGATAACATTTCAAACTTTATATTCTTTGTTTCCATTTTATTTGAAACAAAAGCATATGTTGAAAGTGAAAAATAATATTGATAAAATGAAAAGAAATCCTGACATCAAACATTTTTCTCTTGTTTTAAAGTTTGGGGGTATTCAAGTGTTGCGAATGTCAGATCGAATTTGCTTCTGGGCGAATTCAAATTTCCTCAAACATGGTTTCCAACACTCAAATAATTCTTCGAATAAATTTAAAAGAATTTTGTTTGTTTCCAATTCCATTTCAAAAATAATTCAAATTCTTACCACTTTTTTAAAATATATTTCATAAATTTGTGTTTCATAAGACATAAAAGGAATTAAAATAATGTGAAAAGATATTTAATTTTTGGTGAGTTTCTACTTTAAACAAGTTTGATGTTTGCTTACAAATAAATATCATGTTTGTAAAAGAATCCTCTATGGATCAATTGTGATTCATTGTTTGCAATTTATAAGCAAAATTAATTTATAAAAATATTACTTTTAAAGTATTACATAATTATAAAAATATTTGAATAGGAAAATCTCAAAACGTAAAATATTGCTTCTAAAATTAAGTGTGTATTATTCAAAATATTAATCAAAATAATGCAAAATTTCATAAATTATTTAACGCATTTTTCGAGATTCATTTTTATAAATATACTAAAATTAGGTAATAAAGTTTCCTTTTCTGAACAGAGTCAAGAAAGTAAATTATATTTTCTACTGAGATTACTACTAAAACATATTAAAATCAAGAATACTTACTTAATAATCTAAAAATAAATCACATATTGAAAATATAACCAATTAGCTTTTAAAGTTTGATACTCTTAATAAATAGAATAATTTATTAGCTCCATTGTGTGTGTATGCTATTTAAGTATTTTTATATTTTTAACTTTATCAAGTAAATATAAATTTAGAAAATAATTTAAGTATTGTTAAATAATTAACATAGTTGTATGCTTAATAATTTTAGAAATAAATAAATATCAAATAAAATAATTTTCGATTAATATACATTTTAATTCTTTTTCAAGTTATATTTATTTCCATTCTTGACAAATACAATTATTTATTAGCTTCGTCAATATTTGCATATTTCATTTTCTAAACTTTATAAAGTAAACATAGGTTTCAAATAATTTAAATATTGTTAAATATCTAACATAGATGTAAGCGTAATAATTGTAGAAATAAATAAATGGTAAGTAATAAATAATTTTTTAATTAATAATCTTATTTATTTCAAAAATTATAAATCTATTCTAACTAAAATACACCGATTTGAACAATAAAATTACTTCACCTTTAAGAACTACATAACCATACATTAGAGGGTGAATAACAAATCATTGAATTACTTAGAAATTAAGAAGTCTTAGAGATTATAACTCAGAGCAGAGCCACACATAAACAATAACAGTATTTATCCAACAAAGTATGTAGTACATCATAAAGGGAATGTTATTTACATTTATAACAGTTTGTACTATCTTCCATCGATCATAGTAATAGCAATGATGAACATATCAATCACTTACTATTGATTTCATATTATGACTTGATGGAAACTAATAAAACATGCTTAGAGATTTGCAGTATTTAAAATGATTTGCATCAAGAGATTTGAGAACAATACAAATCTGTTGCTCTAATGCTTTCCGCTTTTGAAACGAAGTAAATGAGAGACTTGGGATAACATACAGCACTTTAACCTAGCACATTAGAAACATAATAATTGTTTTTCAAAGTGGCATCAATTTACCCGATAAGTTTTATAGTATTTATTGGTGCCCCATACCACAATATATTGTTTTTTATAAAATAATGTCATTGTGTTTTTCCCAATATAATGAAATAGTAATAAGCAATCAAGATAACTACTTAATACCATTATTCGTCTGAAATGATAATGTAAAGGCATTTTATTGTTTTCGGGTGTATCATTAAACACAGAATTAAAAGCAGTTCTTTAAAATGTGGTTTCAATGCTATTCGTGGTTATAGGCATCTTAGATTCTTTTCATTTTTCTGCTGCTTTAATTAATTTGTCATGTAAATATTGAAAAAATAGTTAAAGCAGTACTTCGCAAGCATTTGACATATTCTATAATTAACAATATTTATCTATATTCCATAATACCCCATCTTTAATTTTCATAAGGCTGATTGCTCCTCTTAAAAAAGATTTACTTCAATAACAATCAAAAATATATTTATTTTTTACTTTCTGCGACATACATAAAGATAATAAAAATAACTATAAAGAAATTCGTCCATGACGTATTATAAATAAAAGTTATATTTTAAGTTACTTTTCTTAGGATAAATAAGAAGGCTGAAATTGTTTCTGCTGTGATGACAGATCATCATTATTTGGTTTCCCCTGTTTGTTAATTTTAATCTAAGACGGGTTTCATATGCAATAACTTGTTCATTTTTTTCCAACTAATCTCAGGAAATGTTGAAAAAGTAGGTTCACATAAATATGAAGACCTAAAGGGTAAGGTGTATTTCCATTAAGACTGGATACACATGTTTAATCCGCAACCAGAATTATGTTAGAATACTCTTTCCTAAGTTTAACTTTCGAAAGTTCATCTGAAGTCCATCCCGACAGTTGTTCCTCTTTATGCGTCAAATATTCTGGCAAGGATGCTGTGTTAATGTTAAATGTACATCTTATCCATTCAACATTTTTGAATCTTAGTAGTGAATATTCACCTCAATCTCAGCAATTTCTTATTGTACCCGTGTGGGTGCACGTGCCCCAAATTGGGATACACAGGGTTAGAGTATTTTCAGACACGTTTTGTATGAAAAACGTTTATTAACAACTCTATAATACGTCATTTGCTTGTGCGATTTTTTCAAATACTCGGATACATTATCTGAGTTCTTTCATGTTTTTAACACATGTCCTCAAAATTTCAAAAGATTTAGTGCATGATAAACACGAGGCAAATTTTCTGCTGTCACGAGTTTTTGGACACATACAGTAGCATAAATTTCAACTGCAGTTAGTGAATTCAGTGAGATAAACTTTGTAAAAATAAGGCTACAACTTTACCATGATCAAATTCAAAACCTTACTAAAAAGAAGTCTTTATACGAGGTATAAATTCACCTTACTTACCTATAATTAATTCGTATATTTGATATAATTGTCTTTCTTAAAAACATTGATATACATTCTACTTGACTAATCTGCTTTATTCAAGATTATATATTTCGTATATGGTTGGAAACATTGTTCTATTTGCCATGAGACTTTCATTACCTTTTACTCTTGCATAGAAAAATTTTCACTGATCCTAAGTGTAGGTTGCGCTTTTTTAGAAACTCATTTTAGCACAGATGTTCATTTTAAATTGTCTGATATAAATTAAAAATGTCGTAAAAAAGTAAAATATCAAAATATGTAGAAATAGCTATTTAGTTCAGTTTTATGAAGAAATATTTCGCTTTAAAAATGATCGTAAGCAATTAGTTATTCAAAAGTTTTAAACACATTTTACAAAATATATATAAAAGATTTCTATATTCTAAACGAATAAGACTAGGACTCTAATTCCTTAGAATAGTTTTATACAAATTTTTGCATTGCAAGCAAGGAGTTTCTTCACCCACTCATTTATTTGAAAATGCACATGCATGTATGTTAAATTAACAATTTATTCTGTTGTAAAGAGTTCCTGTTTAAAACATTTGAATTCTCGTCTTATAAAAAAGCTTTTATAAAGTACAGAATTATGCAGTGTTTTGTCTTTGACAGTGATGGATGTCATAGAGAGAGAAAAATGTCAAAACATATTCCTCATAAATAATACACTTGCAGCAAAACTTGTTATAACATAAAATTTCCATCATCAAAATTAGTAAAACATAAGTGTAAAATAAAGTTACGATCAAAGAAACGATAAAAATTATTTCCTTTGATATTTGCTACCGAAAACAATTTATTGATTTTATATATTATGAAGTCTTTAATGTAAAAAATCTTGATTAAAAGATATACAAGCCACAGTTCACTTAGTATATTACACATACTTACGTGTAATAGACTAAAATGAATTTTTGTATGTAAACATATTTAAAAAATAGCAAAAATATATAAATAAATGATCCAAATTATTTCAAGCAAAGATTGAAGATAAATATAAATTATTACTACACACACACACACACACGCACACACACACACACACACACACACACACACACACACACACACACACACACACACACACACACACACACACACACACACGCACACACACACACACGCACACACACACACACACACGCACACACACACACACACACACACGCACACACACACACACACACACACACACACACACACACACACACACACACACACACACACACACACACACACACACACACACACACACACACACACGCACACACACACACACACACACACACACACACACGCACACACACACGCACGCACACACACACGCACGCACGCACACACGCACGCACGCACACACACACACAGGAACTAATTTTGTAACATTTATAAATTTCCTTAGAATTCTTAGTAATTTTTTTTGGTATGAGAAATTGTGTTTTTTAATTGTTTAGCGCATTTTGAATAAAAATAAATATGATAATAATACATAGCATATGTTATTTCTCTGAAAATTTAAATGCATTTTTTCATTCAATTCATAAATTACATATGAAGCCGTAAAGAGTATAATGAAAACACACAGTAAGCATTAATTATTTGCAATTAATTATTTAAAGCACTAAAATTTACAAATTTAAAACTACAACTCAATTAAAAATATAAAACACTGGATGGTTTAATTTTGGGAAAATTTAAAATCCAATCTGTGTTTAAGTAAAGTAATAAATAAATCCTGCTTAAGTTATCCAGATAAGTAGAGTAATTTTTTATTAAAATATCATATTTATCTTTCATTTCATAAAAACTGATTAAATCCTTTCCCAACAGATTGGTTAATTAATAAGGTACGGCGTCTAAATAAATTTGGAGATGGAGAATAACATTTATCAACTGATATACATAATTTATTTCCCCTTTTTACATTTAATTTTCAATTTTTATTATAAATAATGGTTTTCTAGTAAATTGAGTAAACATTTTAGTAAAATACCTGCATTTCAATACTCAATATTTTCAAAGTAAAAAAATTAATCGATGATAAATAAATAATATGTTTTATATTATTTACATTAGCATAATTATACTCTATATAGAGGAAAGGCATTTGTAAGAAAAAGAGTAATTATAATTAAGATAATGTTTTGATTAATTTACAAATTAAGTAATTGAAGTTGCTCAACATGTAATTCGTGTAAATTGCAAATATCTATATTAATGAAATATTGCCTAAATATTATGTTCTGCAAGTTAAGCTTAAGTAATATATATATATATATTAAACGAAAAGTGCATTTATATTTCCTAAATACAGAAACAAACGTACTTGTGTAAATATTATCAAATTCTGTTAAAACAGTAGTAAACTGTTAATATTTATTGAACATATTTAATACATCTGAGTGTAATTGAGAAATTTGGAAACAAAAATACTTTTTAAGTTAATGAGAATGATATATTATATATGAATATTCACAAATTAATTTTTATTAATTTACTATTATAAATTTCATGAATAAATAGACTTTTTATATACTTGAATAAAATCTTTAAAAATATAAATACATGATTTAAATGAAAGCATTTAACTTATCCAGAAATATTGAAGTATTTCTGAGATCAGGCTCTATAAATGAGAATATATAATGCCAAAACATGTTAATAATAAAAAATACCACAATGCCTATCATTATAATTCCAAAACCATGAATAAAAATAAAAAGAAATATTTTTACATGTTGTAGAATGATAAAATGATTAAATGATTGTAAATTATTTGAAAATTTGGAAATTGGGTAGCAACTGTTGCCGCAAACGTCATCTATAGGGGCAGTTTCTTATTTAGATAAAGAATTAATGTGAGATTGGATTACAGAAAAAAGAAATGGATTTCACGTACCTTTAAATTTACAACACAATTTCATCAACCTTGGTTGCTTGAGAAATGTAGTAAGACAGTCACTGAGCAATCTATGACCATGCGTTTTAATTAATAATCATTTAATTAGTGATCTGGACACCATGCTGGATCGTGAATTTCATCCGAAAGTCTTCAGTATCGAAGGAGATAAAAATACATCACATGTTATGGCTGAACACTTGATGTTTTGCAAAGAAACACATTTCCTCACTTATGGTCTATGAATAGTTGATTGAATGATGTTGCGAAGCAGATCTTAAAAACTCTCAGGTATTATTTATGCAAGGGAACTGAAATACAGCATGCATCTCAGCATGATCTACTGTAATCCATAAATTCAATATACACCAGACATTTGCTGGATTTTGGTTGTCAAGTGATAATATCATACAGTGATAATCAGCACTCTCTATAGACAACCTCCCTTTCTCTATCATCAATTGTTTATAAGATTTTTTTGTTATTGTTCGAGACATAATATGATAAAAGAAAATCCTGAATTTACATAATGATTTCCATATAAGAATTATATAAGAGACTTTACTGAAAGCAATGCTTTCGATATGATTTTCTATAATATGTTATCCAAACGCACTGAAACGTTGCACACTTGCATATTTTGACTCCTAATTTTTTTACACGTAATTTTGAAGTTTATAGATCTACTCCTTCCCTGTATTGCAATTTTTAATGGTCAACAGTGATTATAAAATCATTCATTATAGCTTTTGGTAATCACTCTATTTACCAAAAGTAAACAATTTGTAAGAGAAAAAATTCACACTTATCTCAGTTGTAATGCGATTTAAATTCAAAAGTATTCCATTTACATTCTATATAAATGATGAAATAAAAATTCTCAAATATCCATATTTATATATATATTTTAAGAAACATTATAGAACAAATACATTTACAAGAAAGCATTCACAAAATTTTGTTTCATTGCGCTAGTTTCTATATTCCTTACAGATCAAAACACAGTAGATTTTATTTACTTTTATTCACGTGCGAGTATGAGATCTCAATCTCACGTCATCAATGCTCAAATGGCAAAGATAGCTACATTAATTTTTGATGATCGTTGCGATTTCCAGCAATAATTAAACCAGTATATCTGATTGCCTGCTATTGGATGGCAATATGTTTAAAGAGAACATAAAGCTCTCAATCATATAATTGTAAATAGTTTCTATAAAAAAAACAACAACAACCAGTATACTAATTTTGTATTGAATATGCAAAATAAATATATTTTCAAAGAATATTTGTAAATTTAAATTTTATGTTAAATGGAACATTTTAAGGCAATATATTATGTATCATTTATTACTTTAACTTAAAAAATTAAATTTAACAAATAATATACTTATACAAATTTAATTAAAAAAGTAAAAAAAAAGGAAAAAAATATAGAAAATTTTATAAGTAATTCTTAATTTTATTTTTCATAAATTATTTTTTTTCACACTTTTACTGTTATTTCTTACATTTATATTACATCAAAACTACTGAAATCCGTTCCAAATAAATTATTTGTTTCTATGTTTCCTTACATCTCTTTGTACACCTTAGTCAAAGTAAGTTATGTATCAAAAAGTATCAAATGGAAAAGAAATATGTTATGTCAGAAATGTTCCGTTTGTTTTAAGAGCTTGAGGTCATTCAAGTATAGCAAATGTCAGATACAATTTGTGTTTTTGTAAGAATCGGATATCTTCAAATAAGGGTTTTGGAATTCAGAAATTTTGTTAAACTGATTTGGAAGAACTTTGTATTCTATTTTGTTTCCCGATACATCAAAAGTTTTAAATTTGATTTATATTTTATGTATGCAGAAAAGAATGTAAAAAATGTACATGTGCATAGATCTTCTACATGGATAAAGACATGATTTTAAAATGTGATTTTTCTAATGTTTTAAGCATCAATGAATATGAAGGATTTTATTTGTAATTTTTTTCTTTAACTTTTAAAGAATGCGTAATAAATCACACACACACACAATAAACGTCATAATAATTATGAGCTTTTATGAGCAGTAAACGAAATTCATACAATGGGTAAGGTTTAAAAAAAATTAAAAAAGTGTATTTCATTCAAATCATTATTTAATGGATGTCAAGAACATTGATTAATGTGAACAAAATTAGAATATTATTTCATAAAATATAATATGATATTTTGACTTACTTATAGTGTTATATTTTTAAATTAGATTAAATTGAAATGTTGCTATTCTCAGTGTCCAGTCTCTGCTAGACGAGATCTGCGGGTCTATTCACCTTCAAAAAATCTTAGACTAGAATAGCGTATTCTTAAGCTTCCTAGAATTGTTATATTACAGCTGTTAGGTAAATCTAACAGCTGTAATATAACAATTCTAGGAAGCTTAAGAATACGTGCCGGTGAAAACTGCTCTTGGTTACATTTTGGATAAATTAAGTAAGTGTTTTTTACTACATGGGAAGATATAGCTTCTTAGATGGTCACTCAATGTCTTCTTCAAACCCTAAGGCCATATGCATTCTGTCTGATTGGTAGACATAATGTCTTCCACCACTTGTTAAACTGGAATAACGTTGGTGATGGAACTAAAATTTTAATTCCCACTAAATTAAAACAAATCTCATCCTGCAGGTATGTGCATGCTCAGTGGATCCCCTCACATGAAGAGATTTGGTGTCATGAGGAGGCAGATATCTAGGAAAAGACGGGTGCTACGGAGGCTATTTCTACTTCTAATGGTCTGACTTAAGTTGATGTGAATAAATGAAATGTCAAATATATGTGTGTTACTTTATTAAATATTTAAAAAAAATATACTTAATATATATTTTTAATATATATATATATATATATATATATATATATATATATATATATAATTTAGAATATTTTATACAAATATCTTCCACAAAAGTTTAAAATAAATACTTGAAGGAAATTTTTTTTAGATAATAAAAATACTTTAAACCAACACACATTTTTGGATAACTTTATGTACAGAAATTTACATCGAATTAATCATGTTTGCGTGTCAAAATTTGGGGATTTCATCCTATCCGTGATAACTTCTTTCATTGCGCACAAAGAATCAAATGAACAATTAATTGTATAAAAATGAATTGCCAAATAATCAATAACTTTTATTATAAAATTTAAGTTTTTATTATGGATTGGGAAAAATAAGACCTTGATTCTTCACTTCAGAAAACACTTATTAGTTTAAATTTATTGATTTTAGTAGATAATTGGGTGTTCTATCGTGTGATAAAATTTCCAATTTGTTCTTCTCAATAATTAATTAAAAGGTATAAAATGTTGATAAATCAAAGTTTATTTTTCTAAAAATTGATCGCAGTTCTCATTTTTTATGATATGCAAAACTTCGCCAACTTTAATAAACCTACTACTGTTACTGTGTTGTATGACCTATTAAGGAAATTTTGAGATTTTATCCGTAAATCATGTCATTAGTAAATATTACCAAACGAGAGATAAATGAAGTATCTTTCCTTCGGGAAAGCATTTTTTTAAAGGTATGGTTCCAGGTCATGACATCTTTAAACAATTTCCTCCAATTTTCTTTTCGTTGATTAATCTTTCATTTTCGTTTTCATTGGCTTTGACTTTAAGTTGTATTTCTTTTCGTTGATCTACCTTGACTTTCTTTTAATTTTCAAAATTTTACATTTGAATTTTATTTTCATGAAAGCCAAATTGTTGTATGTGTGAAAATTACAATTAGCTACTGTTTCATTTTACACACAGAAAGGTCTATTTAGTTATAGTTACGAAAATGTGTATATTACACTTTGAGCTAATATTTTACTCTTTATCCCAAGTGTCTTATATTTTATATAAAATATTTTTCACTTGAACCATTGTGAATAAACGAGTAAAAACAACAAATCTAATAGTTTCATTTTCATAAAATGAAAGCCAAATATATAATTTTGAATCCTTTAAACAAAAAGTATGTTTACATATTCCTATATACTTCTGATCATAAATAACAGAAAAGCTTTTATTTTTTTATGTTTTACATATTTTATAGTTAATATTGAAAGTATTTCATATATATATATATATATATATATATATATATATATATATATATATATATATATATATATATATATATATATATATATATATATATATATATATATATATATATATATATTAGAAAATAGAAAGAGAGAGAGAGATTGGTTAGCATTTACAAATGAATTGTAAGCCAACCTTTTAAACTTTTAAATATGTCTGTAACCTAATCAACATTATAGTTTTAATCAAACATCCCTAAGACCTGAATTAAATTTGTATGTTTAGTATATATGTATGAAGCTTGTTAATCAGATATCATGCTGAAATAAGTAATATGTAAAATTGGACAACCAGCATACTAGGAAAATTAATTTTAAAATTTTTAACTAAATTTATTATTATTCCAATAGGTGCTATAATTGTGTACTATATAATTTCTAACTGACATAATGTATTCATTAAAGTGGAATAATTCTCTGATAAAATGTAATAAAGAAATGTATTTCATTAGTTATAGTTGTAAAAATATCTTATCTCAGATTCATTTCATAAAATATGTACATTTACTATTTTTTCAATTTTAGTATACTTTAAATGTTTAGTTAAAATTAATGTGTTAATATTTCTTTGCAAGTCAAATGTCTGCTCTTATATTCGCATCTTAAATTGTGAATTTAATAAAAGAAATCTTATCTTCGTAGGTGAACAAATTAAGTCATCAATCATAAGATATGTTTTTGGCATGAATATTAATTACAGGCCATCAACGAAAAGTGATTTATCAAGCATGCAAATGGTCTCCTAAAAAGCAAGTTTTATAATGATTTATTTTCATATCTCTTTTAAGGAAGAGTCATAAATTTATAAATCTGTCTTTTATAATAAACTTTATGATGCATTTTTGAAAAGAAAATTTATTTATAATGAAGTATGTTATTTTCCTTAAATTTTAATCAAGCGTGTGCACATGGAAAATACATTAAAATACTTTTTAAAGTAAGATGAATCTTAAAACCATAATATATATTTCGATAATTCATAGAGCAATCCAATACGTTGAACAAAGAATTCCAGTAAAACATTCATTGAACGATGATTTTTCTACACCAGGTAAAATATATGGCAAGAAATCACCAAGCCACAAAGCTGGTGGTCAGAAGTAATTTAATAAACAAAATATGAATAAATAAAAAAAATTGAAAACGTGATATTGTTTAAAAATTAACTATATTAAAACCTGTATTCCTTATAAATTCCTATATAACCTTTCAACCCTATATTCCAAAATTTAAGCAAGGAAGCTATTGAAGTATTAGACATTATTCACCAATTCAAGTCCAGTTCACCAACTTTAATTATATTAGTATGTATTTTTAGGCAACTACAGCTAAGGATTTTTTTCTAAACTCGAATCCTAAATAAATGCAGAAAATATTAACAAATGAAACAGGTGCAAAAAATCCTTTTAATATTACATTCAACAGCATGGGTTTATTTGTAGTTGAGAAAAGTTGAATCCTAAATCAAAATTGCGGAATTCTCTATTTTTATTATGTATGTATGTATGTATATATATATATATATATATATTGTATATATACACATATATATAATATATATACATACATACATATATATATATATATATATATATATATATATTGTATATATACACATATATATAATATATATACATACATACATATATATATATACTACGTAAAAAAAGAAGATATTTGAAACTACTACGTAGGTACTTTATTATGCAGATGACTGATATAAAAGCTTCTATTAAAAATTGATAAGTTTAAAATTATTTATAAATGTGTAGTCAGTATTTTATTAATATTTATTATACTCTGAGTGATTATTTATGCACATATTATTAAAGTGAAATAAGATTTATTTATGTTCAGTTAATGTTAATTAATTTGTTATTCGTTAAATTCAAACTACATCAATTCAACTGATAAATAAATAAAAAATATTTTAAGGAAGAATACAACAAGCGATTTCTGTAATTTTTCCTGTGGTAAACATGTCACTTGTAAAATTTGTATTTATTGGTACAGTATAAAACTATAGGCATGGCTGGTAGCATAGGCAGGAATCTGATACACGTTGTAAATCATTTAGACCTTCCTTGTCCTCTGCATTTTGAGAGAAATTAACATGTATACTTGACATTTCCTGATTTCCAAAAAAGAGTACTCTAAAAACTAAAAAAAGAGTAAAAAACAATTTTAACTTATATTTTCAAGCAACTAAATGACATCTTCCATATACAATAGTAGTAGCGACCGAATTTGCCGCCATTTACTGCAATGAGTGTGATGGTATAGCTTCATCGTAATAGATTCATGATTTACATACATTTCCATAAATATTGTGGAAATAAATTCTTAATTCTTAAGTCAATTAAATCAATATAATAAATTAATTATTCAACACCATAAAATTAAATGTTATTTTTATGAGCATTTGCATTTGATACGTTTGAAGAATTGAGTTTGATGCAAAAGTTGCAAATCGAATATTTTTAGTGCATTTTATATCCATTGAAAGAAATTCAATTATAAATAATGTATCGAATTTCTTTGAGGTATTCCTGAAGGAAAAAAAAAACTTGATTTTTAAGATATGTAAAATTTGCTTGCAATGCTCACCTGAATTTCTCTATAAAATACGTTTAAGTATACACCATTTATATGATAAAATATAAAGAATTAATTTTCTTCTTTATATTTTATTATATGAATGGTGAAAATAAATTGATAAAAAATATAAATATTAAAATTGATTATAAAAAAATTCATTTGGACTACATTTTAAAATTTTCCATTATAGGCAGAAAGTTTTCCATTATAAGCTGAACATCATTGAATTAAAATACCGACAGAAGAATTTTTACATTACTTAATTAAGAGTAAGTGATTTTCATGAAATAAAAAAAATATTTAATTTCCAAATAATCAAACAAAATCTTATAATTTTCTCTTTAATTTTTATCGATATGTTTTATTTTGAAATCTTTGGAGAATTTTCTTTACCGCAAGTTCATTTTGATTTAAATGAAAATTTTTATGATATAAATGTACGACTTATTAATTATTTAAGAATATCTAACGGTAAATTTAAAACATTTGAAATTACAGTATTACATTTAGATTAAAAAATAACAAATACATTATTTAACAGAAACAAGTTATTATTACAAGTATTTTAGAAAAAATACCAAACTCATTTTGAGAAAGAAATAACAATTCCAGAAAGTTGTGTTATTTAAGTTGCCTTGAAATATAATATTATTATTGTAAGAAATGTAATGGTATAATCATCACGTGATATTTATTTCCCAATTTAACGAAATAGTTGTGATATTCTCATATATTAAATTCAAACACAAATGTAAGTTAGATGAACAGATGCCAATGTGAAATAATTTTGTTATATACATTGTATAAGCGAGAGGGACTTATTTTTATTTTTACAATTTATATCACTATCGAAATTAGACAACTTTATTTAAAAAATATTTTGCACAATATAGATATTATTCTTCATTCATGCTAAATGAAAATTAAATACAATGAAGTTCTATTTTATTTGCAAATGATTGCAATTGTTCTTATAATTTACTCTTCTTTGCTTTGTTTCCCTGTGAATGGAAAATGCTCATGAAGTTTGTATATGAAATTTTATCCTTCATGGAATACTTTGATAAAAGCTGAGCGATCATCATTTTTAAGCTACTGACAGTTATTGAATTACAAATTTAATTATATTATTAATATTGAAACGATAATTTAATGGTGAAAAGAAAAAATAACGATAAGGTAAATCAGTCTATTTCAACGATAGTATTATTTTTCTTTGAAGTCTGAAATTTAAAATATACATTTATATCAAGTTAATACATAACTAGAAGGCGAATAGGACTTTTATCTATTCTAAAGACGAGTCAGTATTGTGAAACATCTAAAAGATAATCTTACAATAGTATTTCAATTGGCAATGTAATATTCTGAAAAGTCTTCTGTTCCCATTTCCTACACTTTCTGCATCGACAGTGACCCAATACAGTTCAAATCAGCGAGATGTTTAAAATATCAGCAACATAAAAGTGATTTGAATGTTTTCTCCGACTCATACATAAAGAGAACTTTCATTTCAAACAAGACAGCTATTTCTATACCCCAAAGGATTTCAAGAGCATCCTCCCTAAGTATCTATTGAAGCACTTTCCTCTTCAATCCTAGCTTGCTGCTTAAACTAGTGTCTAGAATTCAATAGCGCTAGAGGCACTTCTCCTTCATTGTATAAATTACAACATCACATTGTAAGATACTCGCATCAAGCAATTACGATCTCCTCGCTTAACAAAGTGGATAAGCATCCCATAGAGAAGCCGTAGAGCAAATCTAATTTGCAATCACTCAGTAGATGTCGATAGATGGCGCTGAAGACAGTAAAATGAATTTCAACAGGCAACGCATTCCATCCGATTCATTGATGCTCCTTAGCTTCATCCGGACGTAGAGGGAAAAGTTTCTTCTTCTGATATCTACTGCTAATCTCCGAGATTTTCCGTTCATGGTGCGTCTGATTCATCGTGAGCATTTATTTGAATGCATTCTTCATGCAGGTAATCAAGCAAATCTAATTTTCTCATGACGAACTTAAAATTGCTAATTGTTAATCAAACATTAAACATTTTAATTTAATTCGTTAAAATTGTATCGTTAGTGTTACATTTTTAAATTCATGAATATTATTCAATATATTTGATTTAATTTCAATTAATAAAATATTTTTCAGTTTTGAAAAATGTATGTGTTTTACGATTTTTAACTAATACAATTGTCTATGATAATTATCATTTTTATCATAAAAATATTTCATTATTTTCATTTACATAATTGTTTTAAGTTAGTAAAAGTAATTCTTTTCTCTATAATAAATTGATTTAATTGTTAGTATATTTTATTTTGAGAAGAATATGTGTTAATTGGTATTTAATACGTAGTTTTCGAAAGTAAATTTTTATTGGCTAAAATATAAGTGTTTGTATTTATATGAGCATACATTTTTTTTCAAATAATATCTACCCAAACGAAAAAAAATAGTATTCTACACGAAGGGGTTTAAATCTCTTTCCTTTATTAAAAAGATTAATCAAAATCCTCATTTTGGTTAAATAATTATGGTAACTTATACACTAATTATTAAATTATAACAATAACTTATAATAATACTATAATTTACATAGAACTCTGTTTTTCCAATACTCAAGGTTTTAATTTCCGGTTTTCATGCGTTGTAAGCATAATTTAAGCCAATTTTATATCGTAATTTAAGCAAAATACAATTATAAAAAAAGATTTTGCGAGGATGGTTTTGGGGATTGTTATTAAATAAAAATATTGCTTTGTAAGACATATATTTCTATTATATGTTCTATTGCATTTAATTTTTATTGCATCATAAATTTATATATTAAAAAAGTTTGTTTAAAGATTAATATGTTAATTTTTACACGTTCTTTAATATGTCATTCAGATTTGTATAAAATATTTTTTTGCTTATTTCAATATACTTCGAAAATGGCTAAAATATTTGAAGGCATGATTTAAAATGCGATTATCACATGTATTATAAAAATACTTAATTAAATAAGTTTAATAGAATGGGTTATTTTGCCAGCAAAACTCTCATTATTGTCAACAAATCATCTTTTAGACTCTAAAAGCTTTTGTAATAAAAACTTAAGTGTAAAACTTTGTAATAAAAACAAATATTTTGTAATAAAATCTTAAAATTTAATGGTATAACACCTTGAATATTTTAATGGAATCTTAATAATTTATTTTACACAAAAATTACTAAACAAAGATTTATTATTATTTTGAGTGTGAAACAATTTAAAGGAGAAATTAAGTATATAAATTTTTATATATGTAAAATAATAATTATTTTTACATGCTTACATAATTCATATATAATGTTAAAATAAATAAATTCAGCCTTTTGCTTTGACAATATTTGAGTTTATTTGTCACAAAATTCTTCAATTTTAAATGCTTTATTATTATTCATGATATATTTTTAATACGTCAATATTTGGTACATATTTTTAACATTCTAATATCTTTGAATTGATTTTTGTCACTTTTGTGAGAGTTCAGCAATATTTTTATTCGCAGGGAAGATTGTTTTCCTAAATTTCTTAAGCAAAGCAGTTTGAATGCAGTTAATTTAGATTGTATTTAAATAATCGCATTTATAACAATTAAAAGTAACGCTGTCTATTTCTACCTCACGAGCTAATTATATTTTTTACAATTTTACATAGCATTACATTCATAAGAAATAAAAAAATCCCTTAGAAACAAGTTATCTAAATTTTCTCTTTTGAAAAATGTTAATTTTGAGAGAAAACGGATGTAATTTCATGTAAATTTGGTAATGATATCAATTTTAAAATTTCTGTTTAAGATATAAGTGATTTAAAAAAACTTACGATAATTTAAATTTCATAGAAATTTGAAAAATTTAATCGGGGCTTATATTCAAGGATTATTTTTATTTTTTCGTGATTTATTATGCATTATGGTTAAGAAAAAATTTGTAAATTTATAAAATCAAAATATTTTAGACAACTCAAAATAACTTATTTCTTCAAATATATTATTGAGATTTGTATGATTAATTAAACAAATTCCAAACAATTTTTAATATCAATAGTAACACAATTTTTATAAATAATTATTAGATAAATATCTTACATAGTTTTCAATCTGTTGTTTTTAAATTTCTTAATAAAGGCAAAATATTGTTTGTACAGATATACTAAAGCATGTCATCAAATTTTAAATTGGTACTAAACATTTAATAAATTTATTGAAGTAAAGTATTAAAAAATATCTATTTTATTACATTCATAATTTTATCATATATTATTTTTACATATTATGTTTGTTTAGCATATATATATATATATATATATATATATATATATATATAAATATATATATATATATATATATATATATATATATATATATATATATATAAATATATATATATATATATAATCCTCTTTCACTTAGTGGTACCGTTTCACGCTCCCAAGAGGTCTTAGGTTCGATCCTCAGTCCTATGACTGGCAGCAAGTTTGAGTCAGCCTTTCGCCCCTTTAGTGGGTCGCTAAACTGAGTACGAAGTATGCTTGGGAACTAAAGATTGAGGGATTTCGCTTAAGGCTGACAACCAAATCGGGATATATGTTTCGCACCCCAGGGCTCTCGGTCACGGAAACAGAGTAAGGCACTAAAGGCCTTGTGTGTGTGCCCCACATGATATATATCATTGATATTATGCCATAATCAAGGGTAGAAAGAGAAATAAGAAAATATTTAATTACCAACTCCATGTAAAAAGAAAACATTCATATTATGTCTTATTTTAGTTTTTTACGTTAAATGGAACTGATCGCGGAAAGTGTTTTAGTCAGAAAAGCCCAGTTCTACTATATAACTAAGTATGCCCAGTTCTTATGCATTACTATCTTGGAGCAGCGGATAACCTAATAGCTGAAAACTGACGTGAGGCATTTGATCGACCACTTCATCGTCCTAAGGGAAATTTAATAGATATTTACTTGTTACAAAAAGTATTCGAAAAATTTCGCAGTCATTTACTCGGCTGATGTTATTACAGCTAGAATAAATTCAATATCCATCACTCTTGTTTAACAGTGGCTGGTATGAAATTCGAGACCTTTATTTCTTACAGCACGGTGTTTTTGCAGCGACTCCAAAATCAAAAATTATCTGATTTAAAAAATCGAGGAGCTGTTCATAAGGAAATCATCCAACAGTTTCTTAATTCTCCACTAACTCAAAACAATATACAGCAAATTTATTCAATATTCATTTGACAATATTCAGTGCCTTTACCACTTAGAGTCTCAGAAGTATTCTACTTTTTAATAAACTTGCTTATATTAATTTGATATAATAAACAAGAAACTTCGTTTATATTTATGCCTCTGACATGTTAAGAAAATATAATTAAAATCAGTGGTAAAACCACATAAGACTTATTTTAGAATAATGAAACAAAGCTTTAACAAATGCATATATGTCAATAACTGTCATTAAAATCCCTAAAATTCGTTAAAAATAATATACTTAGCTAAAGTTTACGGTTAGTCACACTTATCTTCCATCTTATTAATATCTTATTCTTAAAATTCTGTGAAATCTTACGTTTCTAAATATAAGATCCTGATTTCTTTAAAATCTCTCAGAATGTGTAGAGTTATTCAGGCTGAACTGGCAGTCGAATGGCTAGTGCTCTTGCCTCTGGTTCAACAGTTTGTTGGGTTCGAATTCCACCTTAGGCATGGATGTTTGTAGTGGTTCAGAATTCACTTTAAACAGTAGATCTGTCTAATTATACCACTCCCGAGGCAAAGAATGACTGTTAAGCGACAAACAGACCCATTAGCGTTATTCAGTTTTGTCTATATGATACAAACTGTTTCAAAAACTTTCTTTTTTCCATAATAAATTTTCTCCAATCTGTATGACACATTTAAAACTATTTATTTGTAATAAAAACTAATTAGTCGTTTATTATTTTGCACTTTCTAAAAATATTTAGCCTTAAATTTCATTGCTATTTGTATGAATGTAGAACAAGTCATTTGGACATAATGATTTCGTCTACTAATCATTAAACATGATACACACTGTTATACTTGCCGATTTTCCAATCTCGCAACAATTTTACTGATCAACTACTTCTTTCATTCGTGACAATATTAATATATTATTACCTAATGCAAACTTACGAAGTCAAACTGATAGATTTGCGGGACATATCTGTCGAATGGACCCCTTGTCTTTGATTTTAAGAATTTTTAATCATAGGCTCTTTGCAAACAGATCTAGGAGTCGGCCCAAACTTAAATGGACTGATTGTGAAGAAAATGACTTTAAAGTGCTGGAATTGACAAATTAGAGAACTGTCGCCTCTCGGAGAACACAATGGAGGAATGTTTTGAAGAAAGCCTTGGCCCACTCCGAGCTGTCGTGCTGAGGAGGAAGGAAGTACAACGTATAATAATACATTGTATTAGAGCGTTGACTTAAGAATTGTTCTTTTGTTCTTAACATTTTGGACTGCAAGTGTATATATACCGTTTGATCTCACTAAAGTCATTTGTTTTCTTGTTTATTCGCCTAAGCGTTTTCTACATAAAAACAATATTTAAGCTTAGTAAAACAGCCATGCACTATTGAATAAAATTAAAATCACCCAAGAAGCCGCTTGGTAAAAAATGGAGAATTAGTATTAATATCATGAAAACAAAGCTATATAAAGTTAAAATTTGATTTACAAAGTCGGACATTATTATCGATTTAGTACGAAAAAACATTTGGTGGACATTAATGAAGAGAATAAAAAGTCAAACGTGTATTTGTTTTTTATGATTTCCTTCCACTGTAAAATGAACAAACGATTGGAGAAAGGAAAAGTAATTATTTTTAGTACTGTTTCTTTGTTTTGAGATGATCAAACTTCTCACGGCTAGTTTTAATGCTTTGGATTCTCGTTTGAACACCGCATTGAATATGCTATTGCATAGAGCGAGAATTTGTCACAAACTTTCGATATGCATCCTTCAAAGTGCTGCAATATTTGTAGAAGCATCGCATACATTTGCTGCTTCAGGTGTCCTCATAAGAAAAAAGTACAATGTACTTAGATCAGTTGAGCTTTGATCTTTAACACAGCCATATGCAATTATTTTACTCTTGAATTCTTGGAAGAGATACTATTTCACTGAAGATTTCTAGTGAGTAAATGTACTTTACTGTAGAAACTACAAATTTCTGAATAAAACCATCTGCAACTTCTTCACAAAATCAGGTATTGTGCACTGCACAAATTATAAATATCATGCAGTCCTTAATATATGATCGTAAAATATTGCCTTGATTAAGTTGTTATTGTAAATATCATACCAAACAATAATAGCAAACCGCATTGGCATCGAACTTTAATAAAAAATCTAAAACATGCTTATCAGCACCTATTAATGGGTGCTTTATCTATAGTATGTGTTATTTAATGGACTTATCCATTTACAATATATCTGTGAAGAATTTTTGCTGGATCACATCTGACTCATGAAGAATTTGCATCATGCGTAGCATCATTCCACATCTGCATCCAGTAAAATCTGTTGAGGTATTGATTGCTATGAATGAATATCAAATTCCTTTAAGACTTTAAGAGTTTGACTTTTAGGGAGGTTACGCTGTTGATTGATTGACTAGTGGGGGGAGACCCCGGACTGTACCGTGTGGTTAACGGGTAAAGTCTTCACCATACCTAGAGCCCCCTAGACCTCTAAGAGGTGCTTGGGAGCACTTGCATCGCTGCAAATATTTAATAAAAAATAAATATAAAAATAATAAAATTAAATTAAAAAAAAGAGGGAAACACATTGGAGGCAGACTGCCCTAGTTAAAAGAAAAGGGACTTCAAGTCATAATTGGTTATTTGCCAAAGCATTGGAAGAGCATGAGGGGAAACAAAACTAAATTACAAGGTGAGGAGAAAAAGAAAGTCCATGTATGCAGAATACGCCCAAGTGAGCTGCTGGTTGGAAGCTGAGGTACAGAGGCGAGTTCTTTTGGGCTGTCCCTGTAAGTTGTTATTTTTGATGTTTCATGAATAGGACAGATGTTGCTACCTGCTATTCATTGCCTGAGTCCTCGGTTTGGTTACTCGCATCATCAACATTAGTAGAGGGAGTTAGCCTCAGGTCACGGCAGAGCTTCAGTCCTCTTCCAGTCATATAGAGCATAAGCTTGGTGAGTAGTTGTCTGCGAAGGCAATCCTCGAGGCAAAACTTGAGAAAATCGGTGTTGTTTTGTTGTGCATGCTTCTTTAGGTGATAGGGGGCTGTTTCCGAGCACTCTAAAATATAATGAAGTGGGTCACTTTGGGCTCCACAGATGCAATAGAAGGAAGTTGTTCTCTGGATTTTGTAGAAGTACTGCGGGTATGGGCCGTGAAAAGTGAGTTGATTCAAGTAAGGATTACAATGTGTATGTTGATTGGTGACACTTGGGAGAAAGGTTTTGGTAACTCGGCCAGTTGTAGCATCATCCCACAGTTGCTACCTGTTGCTGATGGTGAATTGCTTCAGTTGCCCAGTGAGTGACGATCTCGGAAAAGGGATAATCAGAGCCTCGTTATCATAAATTATCGTGGCTTCCTTAGCTGCCTTGTCCGCTCTTTCATTACCAATGTCACCTTGATGGGCTTTTATCCAGCTCAATTTAATTTGTGATGGTGAACTTGCTAATTTGTTTTGAATTGAGTGGATGATCGGGGAATTATGTAGTGGATCAAGAGGTGCAAACAAGATTTATGCGCTGGCTGACCAGATACTTGCCGGGGTGAAATTCTGGTGATCTATGGTGGTGATGGCTTGGGCAATGGCAATAGTTTCCGATTGGAAAACAGAGTTCCAGTCCCTTAATTTGAATTTCGCTTGGTAGATCATGCGGTTGTCATGGTAGACTACAAATGCTGATCCTGTTTTCATTTCAATTCGTGAGCCATCTACATAGATGTTATAAGGTGTAGGTTTTACCACTAATTCGCCTCCGATTTCGGAGGACTTCTGAGAAGGAAAGTTGTAGATGAGAATACCCTTCGATCTCTCTTATGTGGCATTTTCTATTTCGGATTTGCGATTTTATCTGTTAATACCTCATTTGGTTGAAGTTGTAGGTCTACCTAAACGGTTTCTTTAGATCATGCTGGATTAGTATATAATCATGCAGCCTGTCTCTTTTAAATTATAATTTTGTGAGTGTATAATTTTCACTGCTTAGTTTTAGTTAAATAAATGTTTCTATATAGGAATGCTAACTCTACATTTTGCATTTGATCTGAAGTCCATCTGGTTTGCCATCTGCCTAATTACTCGATACTCAAAGTGTGAAAGATTAATCTGGGATCATAAAGGAGACAAAAGATGTGGAGTTTGGTCAGTTATGCAAACTTGGAAATTCCATATGGTATGGGAGGACACATTATTTTCTTGAATTTTCATGATCCTACTAGGATGAGTCATTTTCTTTTCAAACTAATTATCGGGTTACATATTTGTGAAACCATAAACTAAGGGAAGAGAACAGAATTAAAAACATCGATGTACACATCACAGGTTAGTAAATGCGCAATTAAAGCACATTATTGTGTTGCGGGAATGAGAACAAACCTAGTATTCACATTTCAAGGCCATATTAAATAGATTACTCTGAAGTTTAATAGCATCTTTCCACACGAATTTTACATTTTACTCCGGCCATCGAAGAATGTAAGTTGAAAGCTTTATTTCAGTCGTTTAAGATCAAAATGGTTTTTGTTGCTTTTATATTTGTATTCCCTGTTCAACGCAATATAACAAATAAAATACCTAAAATTTCTAATAGGAGATTATTTGGAGCAATAGTTTACACACATAGGATTTATAGGCAGATGTCTGAAGTCCAAGCTGCTGCATCAGAAATAAATATTTCGCGATATTATATTTGTAAGTTGTCTATCAGATAAAATCCTTTATAAACCTAGAATCCATAAATTAAAATTCTGCGTACCAAGTTTCACAAGGAAGAAAGGCTTTCTTCAGAGAGTTTTACACCTAAAAAATTACTATTATTACTATTCCTATTAATTAATTGACTTAAATGATGAACCTGAATGTATTGTACCACTTCAAAATCCAATAAATTTGAAACAATTTTGTTTTAATCTTGATCTGTGTCAAAGTGTCGATAAAAGTAATATGGATCCTATACTATTTTGAGAGACCTGGTTTACGAGGTGTTGAGTAGATACTATCCTGAGCCAGAGTGGATCCGGATCTTTACTGATGGATCCCTCCTATCAAACGGACCAAATGCTGGTGCCGGAGTTTTCTCCGAAGGCTTTTTTTCTTTTATGCCCCGGTGGGACAGGGCTGTGCCTTTGATGGAGAGATCGTGGCAATTCACTTGGCTCTATCTCAGCTACATCACCACATAGATAAATTTACAATAGCTGTTGTATTCTGCGATTCAAGAGCTGCTCTGCTGACCATTGTATCTTCTAATAATCCCTTAACACAGGACATTTTGAACTGCCGCCAACATCTTGAGAACCTAGCATCCTTGAGAAGACCATTGTCCTCCAGTGGATCCCTGCCCATTGCGCAGTCACAGGTAATGAAAATGCAGATTACCTTGCAAAGAATGGCGCTTTAATTACGCAGACTTCCACACGCAATATGTCCTTATGTTCTATTAAACATCTTGTCAAAAGAACTCTTAAATCCAGAACTTATGAAGAGCTTACTAACCGCATTTCTCTTAAATCTTGGAAGAATGCCATCCTAAATCTACGCAATAACCCAAGACATAGAGCGGTGGCTGAATTCCGCCTTGCCACCTGGCACGACTGTCTGCGGAAACATCTGTATAGAATTGGTATCGTTTTTTCTCTGGTTTGCACTCTTTGCAACATCGGTGAGGTCATGGACACAGCGCATCTTCTTCGCTGCTCTGCACTTCGTAAGACATCTCTAACTGAGCGCTATTGGGAAGCTACAGGCATGTGAGATTAATAGATTCTGTTGCAATATCTTTCTGTGTTATTGTTCTATCTTTTTTATTTATTTTACTGTAACTGTCTATAACATGCCATTAAAAATAAAAAAAAGTTTCACAAGGAAACCCATCATTTTGAAATACTGATCAGTAATTTCGGACACATCAGTATTGAAATAATCATCATTACAGTGACGTGTCAAGATTCTGTATACAAAGTGACTGTTGATGATTTCTTGTCTATCTAGAACTTAAGAGATGCTATACCATATAGTTATCAGAATTCATACAACCGTTTAGTGGTTCTGGTTTCCTTCAAGCGAAAGTCTCGTGGAGCAACGTACATCACTCCATATATTGCCTTGTCGATTCAATGAAAAAAAAACACTATAAGGTAACTACTTTTGCACCTTCAGTTGACGTTTTAGGAAATTTATGTAAGCTCAATTCATTTTAACAAATAATAATACCAGAAAAATGGGACTGTATTGGCATTGGCTAATAAGAAGAAGAGGACATTCGTCAGTAGATTTGATCAGCGCAGTCGATAGAATCTTTCCTGGATGCTTTACGGAGAGTCATTGCTGCTGATAACTCTACTATTAAAGAAGTCTATAGATATTAAATATATTTCAAGACTATAAGAAAACTTTTAGAAGGCTTTTATGGCTGGATATTTGCTAGTGGATTTATTAGACGAAACAATAAAGATTATATAAAAAGACAAAAAATACTTATGATGCATTCCTTTTTCATTACCATTATTCTCATTAAATATTGATATCCATTAACACCAAATTTATAAATGTGTCATTTTCATGCATTTTTAATTGTCTAGGAAAATTACAAGAATCGATCGATTTTTTTACATTATCTCTTGAACTGGCTTTTATCCTTCTCAACGAGATGAATAATATTGAAGGTCATATTCTTCAAAAGTCTATGTTGTTTGTCTATTTCAATGGATAAGTAAATTTGAAATGCTTTCAGCGTTAGAAATTTTTTTTACTAAATTAGTATTAACACTTACAATAATAAATATTAATACGAGATTTTTTGGTCATTATCTCAAATGGAATAAACACGACAAACAGAAGTAGGAAGAGTTAAATGTAAGAAGAATGAAACTTGAATTCCAATCAGAAATGGAGTTTTTGTGTAAACAATGCGTGGAATATTGTAGAATATTGTAGTAATGTCCATTAACATTTTTAATGAATATTTTAGAAATATATATCATATATATTTTTATTTTTTAAATTATAGTTTTACACACATTATATAGGTTTTTAATTGAAATACTTATTGAAATGCTTGTATGTTTTCTTATGTGTCGTATTAACGAGTGTTCTTATACATAAACAAATCAGATGTCAGAAAACGTTGACTTGGAAACTTTTGCTTCATTTCCTGTGTCATAAGTTATTAGTATTTTAAACATTCATTCATTAAAAAGGCATTTATTTCTCCTAATATCTAATTTTTACTAATTATAACACTAAGTTTGGATATTAGAATAAATATTAAAATAATGAAATTTTCCAAACTATGAAAGTACATTAATATTTTAAATATTTGTTTTTAAATGGCGATTCATTTGGAATTATTCTCAGGTATAGAAATTGGTAATTGAGATGTATGTTCCTATTAAAATTTAAATACCCAAAATTAATTTAATTATATTAAGTATTATAAATTTTAGATTTTGATACTTTTCGTTATTTAGTAGGTTTTAAATTAATAAAGAAACACATTTAGTGACATTATTTTTTAAGCAATGGCAACAACCAACAACTTGTATCAAGCTGTAAGAGTAGAGGATCGTTCTTTTAAATACTTTCCGATGAAAGGCTCATTAGTTGGTTCAACAAAATAATATGATACATAAAACAATTTAAATGTTATTCAAAAAGTAGTTATGTTTTTCGAAGAAATTAATTTCAGACATAAATTGCTTACGTGGGATAAAAGATTTCTTGTGGCTTTAAAATTATAGAATTGAGAATCTTTCTTAAAAAGAGCTTTCTAAAAATTGAATCATTTTAAACATAAATCGGAAAGTACTTACATCTTTTCTGATGAAATTATCTTCGAGGATAAATTGCTTATGAGTGGCAAAAACTTTCTCACAGTCGATGTAGTTGAACCTTTCTAAAAATTAATTTCGAGCATTAATTGCTTACGAATGATAACACCTTCCTCGTAGTTATAAACTATAAGGGAGTTAAAATATATGAGAGTTTGTGCATAAAAATATATCACTTTGTTGGAATGGTGATGCACATTTTACTTGAACAGCGTAGTTAGTACAAACAGAAATTTATAATTAATACGCAAATAGCCATGCGTTTTTCAGTAATAGTTGTAGGAAATTAAAATTTCATATATGTTTTCCAATCGTTTTTATGCCATCAAGTCAAATTATTCTAATGAAAGAACTTATACATAATTCCAATTTTAGTTTTGTAATTAGTGCCAATATCTCAATGAGTATTATATAATTGTTCAACATATTTAGATATTGGCAGGCAACATACTTATAAACAAAACTTAATCATCATTGTTATGGACGAATTCCACCAAGATATGAATCATAAATAAAACACTGTAGTAAATGAGTGCTCAGACTAATCATCAGATAAATGTTTTCTTTCATTTAAAAAGATTGATGTGTCGTGATGACAGATATCTTTACATTTTATCATGAAAAGTAATAAATGAATCATATATATAAGTGACAAATCATATTTATTTTTTATCTTTCATTGAGAAATATGCTAGTCATTTTTAGCAAGAGTTTAAACAATATTTATAATAATTTTTGTCTAAAATATTGCTAAACATAAAAACACCATAATGCTTTTAAGAAGCAGAAATTTTAAAAGTAAAATAATTTCTTTGATAAAAAAAAACAATTTGGAGGAAATAATACAGAGAGTATTAACACATTTTTAGAACAATTTCGCGGCCGTTTGATTAATGTTTAAAATGTAAAGGTAAATTTTTTAAATGTTCGATCTGATGGGCTTTTTTCTGAACTATACGTCTGCATCGTGATTTCCATGATAGAAGAGCTTTTCGCAATATTTCCAGGGGCATTGCTTTCCATTCCTCTTCCACTACTTTCCACCGTCCATCTATCGTGGTGGGTTTGCGTTTAGAAAGAGCGTTTATTAACAGACCAAAGGCACAATAGTCCATAGCTGAAACGTCAGGAGACTTCGCAAGAATATGTTGAAAATGTATACATGCAATACCTGTATTAGTCATCATTTTTTCAAGGAAGGCAGTGGTAGTTTTTGAAGTATGACTTATCGCTTTGTCTTGATGAATTTTCTCTCTTTGAAAGTCATTGGGATAAAGAAATGGAATTTCTTTTGTAAATATATTGGGCGTAAAACCTTCTCCTGATAGTACGATGAGTTAATTTTAACATTTTTTCCCAATCTTCTTATTTTTAATTTCCCATTGTAGGAGAAACATGTGACAATCATAAACCCCTTACTGAAACTTTCTTCATATTGACGGAGACGGGTTTGTACAATTTTTTCTATTCATTTTCTATAGTAAAAAAACCATTTTTGTTACAGTCATTTAGATAAACTCATGCTTCATCAAGGGTCACAATGCTTTTCCATTTATCTCCTGCTAAGTGGTTTTCATACAAGATTCTACAAAATGTCTTGCGTTGAGCCACATGCCTCGGAAAAAGCTGTTGAACATTATGTTTTTCAGCATTTTTATGTTGTAAATACTGGTTTATTGTTTTATTTATTGTTCTAAATATGTATCTAAATACTTTGGAATTGATTTCTGTGTTGGCGCATTTTTTCTTCGTACCAGTAATTTTATTTTAGAAACATTTGAAATAGTACGTACATTTTACGGATATTCGTTTGGAGTCTTCTTTCAGTGTAGAAATAATGATTGACAGTTTTTACCTGTCCGATTAATAATATTGCTTATTTTGCACTTAGAAATTTTAATACCATGCATTTCACAACGTTTTTGAATTCTGGAATAAGAACGCTTATCTTAGGTGAGCGCAAAAACATATCCTTCAATTCACATCATGTTTATATGTGACATTTAGAAAGAAGAATAAATTTAAATGTAGAAGACGATATTTCTCATTTCAAATAATAAGCTGTTGCCAAAATTTTTATTCTAAAGCATACACTTTTTTTTAATTCGTTATCGAAATATTTCTAAAAATGTGTTAATACCCTCTGTACATGTCCTCAATTATAGTAACATATCTATGGTCATGCAACTACATAATAATGGTAATATTCTAGTTCATCTAGTGAACCAACTTTTTTACTAAGAAAACTCGATCTGTAAATAGTTTATCCTGTTCTGAATTCATTTAGCTCTATAAGTATTGTTTAAAAATATTAAAGATCATAACTTTTTATACCGAATTATTTTCTTCATTTCAAATTTGTATTTCAAATGATTATTTTTATAATGACTATAAATATTTTAGTCACAAATTCTGATTATAATAAGTATTTTTACACTAGTGAGTCCATTATTGCCAAACATTGTATTTTCTTATATTTTTTACGTAGAAGTGAACAAAACGCAGCTTCGCCAAAAAATTTGGACTACATTGACTTGCAAAACAATTTAAAAGTTTTATTTACATGATTTACTGAATGATCGAGGAAAATTTTGCATTCTAAAAATTTAGAAATCAAGAAAATTAGAAATTTTTGAAATCTAGTTTTTATAGTTTCTAAATTAGTTTGTCCTTAAATGTAAAAGTGGTTTTATTTAATATGAATTTTACATTTATATGGCATAATTAAAAAATATTTATTTGAACCATTAAAACAAAAATAAAATTCAATAACTCTATACAGTTAATTTATGGAGAAATTAATGGGATTTTTTTTTATTTCAAGAAATAATAACATCAAAATCTTGGTTAAAAATGTCAATATAATAATAAAATAAAGACTCAAGAACAAGAAAGTTTCCTTGCTAGAAATGTGTACAAATAATTGCAGTTATTGTTTATATCATGAGTTAAATATCAGTCTTTTCTCATTGATCACAGTAGATGTAAACTTGGAATGTTCATCATCAATGCAAATACTTTAACCTTAAAAATGTTTATGTTTAAAGAAAATATTTATCATTTTGAATAACTTACAAAAACGTAATGAAATAAATATGTAAGGTTTTCTAAGGTACTTTATAAGTAGCATTATAAATTAATATGCAAATTTATTTTCCATATACATCTTCTAGACATTTTTATTGAAGGCTAACGGTATGAAAAGATAATATTGAAAAATGTGCTTTTAATAGTTGTCTCAGCCACGTGTAAAAGAAGGCAGTCATTAGTTTAAAGATTCAATACATGATTTTTAATAATTAAATAAATGTCCTTCCATTGATATGACTTGGAGTAAAAGATTCTTGTTACAATGACAAACTCGTCATTTATCGGTAATTCAAAATAGAAAAGTTGTTAAGTTTAGTACCATAATTCGCCCAAAAATGAACCTATTATGAGTATTTACCAACATGGCAGGGAACCTGTAAACAGACTTAAGCCAATTCAAAATAGCAAAGTTGTTAAGTTTAGTACCATAATTCGCCCAAAAATGAACCTATTATGAGTATTTAGCAACATGGCAGGGAACCTGCATACAGACTTAAGCCATTGCACGCAAATCGAGAAGGTAAAAAATGCAAAATCTTACTCAACTGAAGGTGTTCGTGCTGAGATGAACCACTCCATGTACGTAAATGTTACAAGATCAAATACCACTTCTTTGATGTAAGGTACTGTGGCAAGGATCTCTTTCCAGTAAGATCTTTTTAACTTAAAAGTAATTCAAATTTACGAAGCAATTACTATATTTAGGACCTTTAGTCAACAAATATCCGCAAAAGAATTAAATGAATTTTTTCTCTTTCTTTATGTTTGTCAGATTTTATTTTACAAATATAAAAAAAAATTAATCACGTTATAATTTTTATAATTTGTATTTTTTTTCATAAAACACACGCTGCACAATGCGGAATTTAACTTCAAAAGTGACGGACAATAGATTTAAAAAGGACTAACAAGTGATTTTTCACTTTCTCAATTTTATGAATGTCTTTGAATATTTTTATTGAATTAAGAAATAATATTCACCCATTATGTCATATATAAAATGTAACAAAATATTTTTTAATGAATTTATAATGATTTTTTTAATTCATTTTATTAAAAATATTAAATTTTTGGAGAAATCTATTTATATTATTGAAAAAATATTTCTTAAATATTATTCTTTTTTGTGTTCAAAGTTAGTAAGTTTTCATTTCTTCATAGAATTTAATTCTTTTTAATGGATCTTAAGTTTAAAGTTGCATACTAAACTTATGGCAAATACTTTTTCTTCAGGCATATAACAAATAACAATGAATTCTTTAGAAAGACCGCTATTTCCTCAGCAAGTTAATTATGATTCACGTAAGACTAATTTAAATATTTGCACCTAACAAAAGTTTCTCTCGTAATTTTGAAACTACCTCTAAATATCTTATTTATGCGGAATTATCTTATTTATCTCAATGCCACTGAATATAATTTTCTCACATACTTTATTCAGTTCCTGAATTAAGTGAATTTAAAATGCAAGTAGTTTATTTTCTCACTTCTTTCAGATCCTCATAAAAATGTTTTCAGTGAATGTACATAGCTAAATTTGAAAATGAATATTATATATTTTCCAAAAAAATTATTTACGCCCTTGAAAAATGATGAATTAAAAATATTGTAATATTAATCTAAATGAAATAAAGATGATGAATTATATAAATACCTCACATAATTTTATTTTTCTAAGGAAATATGATATATTTTTGTTGTTTTTTTTAATAATCCTTATTTAAAAAATCTTTACTTTTAATGAGATATTTGCAAATTATTTAGCTATTTTATTATTAATTTATGCAAATGAAAGTTAAACTAATAAATGACTTCTGTTTAAATTTGAATTCCAACCACAATAAACTTTCCCATAAAAAGTGAGAATATAACATATACATTTTTAAAATGCCAAATTAAACATTTGCTTATTTTTTTAAATTAAAGTAACAGAAATAATTTATAAAGTGCAATTGAAATGGGAGAATAAAAAAACATACAGCATAACATTATTTTAAAAATTTTAAATTGTAACTTGAATTTATTTTTTGAGAATTTCCTTATTTTAAGAAACAGTAACCTTTCCGATACGTCATTAATTAGGATTCATAATATCATACATATGAATCATTATTTTTATATTAAAAGACATCAATTGTAATTAAAAACCATAATATTATGGACGTAAATTGGAATGGAGGATATGTTAAAAATATTTTTTTTCAACTTTGAAGAAAGGGGTATTCCTTCAAACTTGGTATAAAACTGAATTGACAACACACACACACACACACACACACACACACACACACACACACACACACACACACACACACACACACACACACACACACACACACACACACACACACACACACACACACACACACACACACACACACACACACACACACACACAAAGATCAAAAATAAATTATTTCATTTGAAATATTTTATATTTACAATAGCAATATGTCCAAAGTATTTTTAAAATAATTAAATTAGGAAAGAGCACCAGTTTTATGAAACTAAAATTAATCCTATAGTAATTTTTGTTTGCATGGGAAAAATAATACCAAAATTTAAGAGAAGAAACTATGTCAACATAAATAATAAAGAATATAACTTAGATATAAAAAGCTAAGTTCGTGGTAGCTATAAAAATTGTTTAGATTATAACTAAATGTGATTAAGATATAAAAATATAAAAATTGTGTCAACAGTACCAAAAACCTTACTCTCTATTTATTAGTAATGTTTATACACAGCATAAGCAGTTATACATTATTTAGTAATTAGATTCTAGAGAATATTCATAACTATATGAAATGGGCTATTTAAATCAGCAAAGAAATTAAGTTGCATTCGGATACAAAGACAATGACATATATATTTAATCTTTGTATGGAACATATTTGGTAAGAAATCTTAAATGATTTTTGGCATATTATAAATATAACTTTTTGTATTCAATCATGGTATTCCTTAATATTTATTTTGGTTTTAAAATAGTGATTATTATTTCAATATATCTTAAAAAATTGACAATTTTTAAAATGAATAAATAAAAGAAAATTCTTTTCACTTAAATCTCATTACAATAATTGTATGTTTCAATAGAAGTAGTCCAATGTAAGATCCACTTATGATAATAAATATTTCTGCTTAAAAAGTAGGTTTTACTTGTCGATTAAGGTAATTCTTCCTTCAATACATGTCCAACAAATGCAAATAATTTTAAAAAAAAATTCGTGTTGTAAAATGGAATACATATAATAGATAGTAGGATACAAAGTCAAAAAATAATTCAAATTTATTCAAACTTAGAAATTTTTCATACTTATTCTATAAAAATAAGATATTCTTGACAATATAGAAACAATTAGCAATTATTAATAATTTTATTAAATTTTTATGTTACTCTTGTTTGTTTTTAAAATAAAATAATTATCATGTGAAACTTGGCATGCATTTATTTCCTGTGCTTATCATTAGTGAAATATAAGTTCAAAGTTTAAATTTAATATAAAATAAATATCCCGACATAGTGGCAGTTTTTTTTAAAACTTAAGTCCAAAATATTGAAAATATTCTATGATGTTACATCTAGATTAATACAATTGAGCTTCCTTTTTTATTAGTTATTATTTATTCAAAAATTAAAATGATGTAATTTTTGAATTAACAATAATTAATAAAATATAATTATTAATAAAGTAAATGAAATTGATAAAGATAAGGGTTTGCATCTTCCAGCTATTTTAATGTATATTTTATAAAATTAAATTCTTAATACAAATTTCTAATAATTGCATTTTACTTCGACACAGATATTTTCCAATCTGATGTTAATCAAAATTTAATCTTATGTGTTTCAGCTTGTAAAAGTAAAATAAATATTCTTTTTATTTTTGAGAATAATGAGACCCGCACGTTCCTTTCTTCCAAAACCTCAACTCAATTAAGGCTATTGTTTTTTTTAATATATACGGCAGGAACAAATTTATATGTAAATGATATGCCTTTGCTGGCAAATGTAGTCTTCGCAGTACATAAAATTTAACCAGTTTCGAAAAGAGTTTTAAGTAGGAGAAAAACTTTAAAATGCCTCTCTTTACCATGCTTTTTATTCATTCGGATGCTCGTTTTAATTTAACTACCCAGCCGAATTCGAAGTTTAATTTATTCATTGGCACATCCTGATAAAAGAGACTAGCTTGAAAGATTTTTCGATTATAAACTGGGATTTTATGGGATTAATTTAAAATAATTTAGAAATTAATGATTTCTCCCACTTCTCTGCTATAAGAAATAAGTAAATTAAAGTAAGATTTATTTTGAATAAAACTATTGTCTGTAAAAATCTTCATTTATAGTAATGCAGTTAAATGTCTTGAAATGTGATCCTGAAATAATTTATTATCATGATCATTTAAAATAACATGATATAAATTAATCATATTTAAAGAAACATGGAAAATGTATAACATAAATGTTTTTGTTATCAATCAAAAAACATGTTTCTTTTTTTTTAGTCATGTTTGTTGGATATACAAATTTATGGAAAATTAATTTTGATATTTTTTTCATAAACTTGTATAGAGGTCTCAATATTTTATTTGAATAATACAAATATGCAACTAATACAAATATGCATGAAGTTTGTACAATAATTTATTACAATTATTATTATTAATGATTTAATTGAATATCCTTTTATATTTTAATAAAGTTTTGGAAGCATTAAATGAATATAAAATTTTAAAACAAATCTCATTAAGGAGCCAAAATGTTGCTCTTAGCTGCCATTTTTCTTTGTTATCTCTAATCCAAACATTTATATTGATGAGTATACCACTCAGTATTTTGAAAAAAATTTGGTTGACCTATTTCTAAATCAATCATTCCCGATAAAAATAATTTAATCAAGAGTTACGTTTCATACAATTTAAAATATTTACAATTTTGTAACTCAAGAACAGAGTATGCGTTTAAATGTAAATATAAAACTTTTGATAAACTTTTTGAGAAAACAGGAATTTAACTGCATCTTTAATAGAATAATTTGGGTTTAAAAAATTTCTTTCGATCAAGTAAAGATGAGAAATTTTCATTTACTTACATAATTTTTTTCTGTTTAAAGATTATAATTTACACCTATAGTTGGTAAATGATAACTATATTCTTATTATCCGTGGATATATCCAATAAACAACTATCCGTATTTGATATTTTTTTATTTTCTTAGGCAAAACATTTGAACAATTACCAGTGAAAATTCTTTGCACATGGAATTTAAATCGCATAAATGTCTGACAAAGTAAATAAAAGATTAATAACAAAAAGAAAACTCTAAAATTTATGTTATAGTGGCAGAGCAATATTTAATCAAAAATTTATTAATTTATAATTATTCCAATTAATGTTAGAGAAATATGTTTTTTTTAAAGTAAATAATACTTAAAATTTATTGGATATAATAAAGCAAATATTTATTTCCTATAAGGTTATGGAAGGAAACTCGAAAATATTTCTTTATTGTCAAACACTTTTAATTGAAATGAAAACTGGAGGTAATAATTATTGCTAATTTATTTTAAACTTTTCATGTGTTAAATGGCTTGTGAAACAATCATTTTATTGTATAACGATATTTAGAATTAAAAATGCCTTGCAGATTTCAATTAGTTTTCTTTTTAATTTAAATTTATTAACTATTATAATGCAAAAATAACGCAGAGCTCACTCATTATATTTTCCTGGGACTAAGCACTTAGATTAATTTCTGTTTAAATTTACGTAAATAGAAAATAGAGGCAAATTATATTTAGTTAATAAAACAAATTCAAGAAATAGGACTTACAGTAGCTACAAACAACAAAACTTCTATAATTAGTTATTTTGAATTTATTAAATTTGCAAATACAATTTTATAACCTTAAAATTCTAGTCAATTCAATTAATTAATTTGTTTTATAGTGAGTAAACAAGCAAATTTCTAATCATATAAATCTGACTTAACTTCCATTACACATTAATTAAATATTAATTTTACACAGTTTTTCTTCAGTTTTGAGCATTTTGTGTGATATGAATAAAATACTACAACTTTATTCCGAATTGTTAGGTTATTAATATTATTAAAAAAGATATATGTGCAACGAAAACTCTTTCTACATCCGGTAATCTTATTTCATTAAAGTATTTTATGATAATATTCTTCGTAATTTATAGTTTTTGATTTTTAAGAATAAAAAGAAAAATCTCTAAATACTTATACATCAGTGAAAATATTAATTACTTAACAAAATATATTTTATATCAATGATGATTATTTTTACAAACCATATTTTTCGCTGTTTATCAATACGTCAAATATCATTTCTGGAAAAACAATAAACGTTTAGTAGTAATACTCAGCAAAGTTTTGTATTTTCTTTACTTTTCACCAAATTTATTTTATTTTTTATGCCTCACGTCATTTATGCCTTTTTTAAATGCATTTAGCATAAATACATTCATATTTCTTCTTTAACAAAATTTGCTTCTGTTAAATATATTCAAAATAAATAGGTTTGAATGTATTCAATAAATATAGCTCGATAAATATAGGTTCTCACTGTAAAATTTATAAATATTATCCTAAAGATATTTGTCACGTACTAGAAATTGCGTTATGTTACTCCATTTTTCTAAATCATGTATTTACCTTTAATTTATATAATTCATAAACTACACAATTCAAATTGAAATGCATCGAATGTTATCTAATATATGCTTCAAACAGTTTCTTTATGAATATATTATTTTCTTTTATACCTTTTCAATTTTCTTAATTACTTAATTTTGGATAAATTTCTTAAAAGTTTATTACAAGTAAAAAATTACTAGAAGGATTACACGAAAGGAAATTCAATATGCAAATATTATTTCATTTATTACAAACTTATAAAAATTATCAATTTTTAAACTTTTAAATTATAAAAATTATAAAAAAATAATTATTTATCATAAAGAGTTTTGTTTAATTTTTCTTGTATAATGTAAAACTTTTAGATTAAATTAATGTATTTAAGATAGAAAATAAAAAACATTTGTGCAAAAAAAAAAAAAAAAAAAAAATCATTTATAAATTTCTACAAAAAATCAATTAAAAAGAAGCACAAAAATAAGAATGTATTTTTTATTGCCATTATGAATGAAATGATTTTTTTAATTACATTAAGAGAAGAAGAATGATGCTTTAATTTTACCACATTATTAATTACGCCTTCGTAAAAAGGGATTTAGTTGCAACCAAATAAAATGCGCTCATGAAATCTAAAATAAATGTGGAACAAATTACCATCAATAGTTAATGGGATTAAGTTTCTTATATAGAACGTATGCATATCTCTAGACAATTAGCAGGATCATTCATGCTCTCAATTCATTACGAAAACTTGATAAAAAACACAAAACTAATTCAGTTTTCAAGTAACAGAAATCGAAAATTTATTGTTTTTCACCTTTAAGTTTTTTTTATAACTTAACCATAAGTAAATTGAAAAAAATGTGAAGAATCTTTGTTGTGTGCAATTGTTCATCACTTAACCCTAGAGACTACTTAAAACGACAATGAGTGCCACAGTGTACCGTTTTTTTTTCCCTTTTGTCCCTTTTTCAAAAGCAGTAAATTTTCATTTAAATGTAATTATGCCTGGAGTGCAGCTAAAATGAACAAGAAACATCAAAAGTGGATAAAAGAAGGCAATGTATTTTAACTTTGTTCACCATATTCTCGATTGCTTTATGGTATTTTTAGCCATTAAAACAATTGGCTTAGTTTCAAAATTACTTGAAATTTATATATCAGTGGAAGATATTAATACGGTACAAAGGAACATAAAATTTTATTTGAATAATATATAAAGCATCAGATCCTTTTTAAAGTTTTAAAATTTGAAATATAAATTTGACCTTCCATTAATTTTTAAGTTACACTTGTATCAATTAATTTTCTAAACATGCATAGATTATACATTATTAAATAACTACTATAGTTGGATGTGCATAATAACGTAAATTTAAATTGTAATTGGAAGTCCTTAATTGCTAAAACTTTCTAAATTACTAGTTTTAATAAAGCATAAAGTAATGATTTTATGTTATTCACAGATTCAATGAAAAGCGCTGTATGTTATTACAAATTATGTTTTAACTATTATAAATTTTACCAAGTAAATACCAATTTACAATATATTTATATCCATTAATAATAAGATGCATCCATTAATAATAAGATGTATTAATTTTTTAACATATTTTTTTTCTAATTGACAGTTTCATCAATTGGATTTAACAACTAAAAATTTAAAATTGTTTTTTACAGAAATATATAATGCTTGAAGATTTTTAATTTTATAGAGTATTTAGATTTAATTGTTCACATTTGATTGTCCAAATATGCAGGATATTTTTTCGTTGTTTTAATTAGTAAGGATAAAATTTTAGCTAAATTCATCCTTGTTGAGAATTTAATATTTTATTAATGTATAATTAATAATTGTAAAAAATATTATCATTATAATTGGCATCACTGTTTATGCCTTTTACTAAGGTAATGTTTAACAAATTGTAAGTACTTGAATATTGCTCATTAATATATAACTTTAGAGTTTCAATAATATGTAAAGATATTCTGTAAGATTTAAAGCGCATAGAAAGACTGATTTTTGTGGTAAACTTTGAAAGTTATTGTCTGCTCTTTGTTAATGTTATTTTAATGTTAAATTATGCAATTTTACTCTATAAGCTCAACACAAAACTTTACCTTCATTTTATTACATTTTCATATTTATTAATTAAATTCTTCTCAACTTTGTGCTGATGTTCACATGCTTTTGCTTGAATAAAAACATTTGAAAATTCGTGAAAGTATTACCAATAATAATATCAAGTTTCAAAGGTATTAAAATTATATGTTCCCTAATAAAATGTTCAAATTACTGTAGTAAATCATTGTATACAAGGATCTTATACTTAATTTGTTAGGTTTTTATTTTGTTCTGGAGCATTTTTACATGTATCCAGTTGGTTATTTTACGCTCAGATCTTGAATGTTTATTGATGTAAATATTGAGTAATTATTTCCCTTAACAAAAGTAAAGATTTGTTATTTCATATTGATTAATATTTTTGTGGCAGTGTTCATTGGAATTGAGTAAAAGTTTTTAATACCAACTTTCTTTTATTACACAAATAAAAATATTACTGAATATAAGTAAATATTCAAATTTCTCAACTACAATTTGTTTTGAGCTTTGTTTTTGCCATATGCACTGTTTTTGGAACTGTCATATACAGTTAAAATTCAGCTGCTATGAAGCTCATAGTTATGATATAAACAGTTTTACGTATCATACAGATTTATATATGACATTGTTTATTTCATTACTACGCCGCAGCTAAGTGGAGTTTACAGTGAATCTTGTAAATAAAGCCTTAGATTAAAAAAAAGAAGCCTTAATTCACCAAAGAATTTTCAGATGATTTATCATCTTTAAAGTATGTTGCCATTAATTTATTTTTTAATCTACCTCTCTCTCTCTTTATATATATATATATATATATATATATATATATATATATATATATATTGCAATTTTTTCCACAAATGTCAAAAAAATAAATAAAATCTAGCAAACATTTTTATTATATTAATAATATATTATCAAAACTTGTTATGAAAATTTTATTGGTATCTGTTTAAAAAATGACAGTTTTTATGATCTTTTTAGTTTATTATATATATAATATTAAGATATGCTGAATATAATGCAATCGAAAAATATCAAGGACAAATGAATTTAATAATATTGTGGCCTTCTAAGACCTTATTAGTCTGTTAAACTAATCTCCTTAGAAGAAAAGAATATTCATTCAAATAAATTTGATTACACTTTTTTGACAGATTCAGTCGAATATCGTATAATTATTGCCCAATTTACGCATTATAAAAAATACTGCTTGAAAATCTAATATCAATTATTGAAAAAGCACTCACAATAAATGAAAAAACATTTCTTTTTATTCTCTAGGTTTTTTTCGAACGTATATGACATAAAATCGAATATTTCTGCAATAAGCACCCATAAGTAATGACTGAAAATGAAATTTAATATATTTATCTAAGTTTCTAGCTTCTTAATTTCAGATGAAGCACTGTCGACATTCAAAAAATCATTTAATTTCGAAGGAAAAAAGTATTTTTCTGTAAGTTTTTTTCCAAGCATAAAAAAAAATTCTGGCACTTAGAACCGCTAAACGTCCCTCATCTCAACACAAAAGAATAATTAAGGGCTATTTCTTTAATTTTTTTCTTAACCTTGTGTGAAACTAGTTTTTTTTTTTTTTTTTTTTTTTTTTTGTATTTTTTAAAACTATAAATGTCTTCATTATGTTTTAATTTACTGCATATATTTTAATTTTTTTTTCGTTTTTCCCTTTAATTTAGATTTGTATTTTACGTTTCAGATAATTTCTTTTTTCAATTCAAGAGTAAGGATTGATTTCCTCTGATTTTCTTTTACATTTTCTTTCATTTCAGTTAAAAAAAAAAAATTAAAAAGATTTCATAGAATCGAAAAGATAGAACTTTTGCTACTTTTTTGCTCATTTAGCCTGAAAATCATCTTCGTGATTTAAGAAAGAGGTGAAATAAAGATATATTTTCTATTTAGCTGAATTATTCAAATAGCCTATTTCAACGAAAGTGATAAATTTAAAAAGTGTCTCAGGGAAAAATGCAATCAAAGATTGCACGGCATAGAGTTTAATTATTACATCTTTTGTCATTTTTACAATTTGTTCGACAATTATATGTCTGTGACGGTGTTATACAAAAAGAACATAATTCGTTTTGTTAATAATCAATATTATTAACAATTTTCATTAATTTCTAAATGCCTTAAAATTGAAAGTTAATTTGATATTTTTTCCATTAAATGGTTTTAGAAAATTACATTATACATAGAACAATTATATCAAGTTTAAAATTACATGACTAAATAAGTAACTAAATTTGATATAAGAATTAAATGAAAATCAAAATGAAAGAATTTATCTGTGCATGCCAATTCAAAACTGGCAAATTCGAAGTGTTAAGCGATATTACCTAGCATATTTTTTTTATAGAATTAGATACTCTTGTATCAACAATGGAGGCGAATTAGTTTTATATTAAAATGTCATTTTACACTCTTTACCACAAATTAACAACATTTTTGTAGTAGAAAGTATAAGACATTAAGCATCTGCTTTGAAATTAACTTAAAAATGGATGTTTCTACTCTATATACATGAAGTAACATGAAAATTAATCAAAGTAATAGTCTCTGCAAATTTTTCTGTCTATTGAATTAAATGTAAGAAAATGGCATGATATATTTGTCAGTAGAAAGATAAAAACAGTCTTTAGGGAAATATTACTTATAATCATTATCAATTCTGTTCACATTAAAAAGTATCAAATATATCCAATAAATTAACTATAATTATATATTATTTAATTTAATAATCCATTTTCTTATGTTAGTCTGAATGTGAATTTCTCATCATGAATCGCAACTTACTGTTTAAAAGATTTATTTAAAGCCATATATCTTGTTTTGACATTATCTGTTTTCAATTATTGGTTGATAAAATATTTTCTTAAAATATTGACTGTCACACATTATCTGGAGGAAATGTTTGTGAACGATATATTAGTTTTTCATTTTTGTGCATGTGTCAGCTCACTAAATTTAGAGAAGCATTGCTTCTGGTATAGTTTCCTGTAAATGAAAATTTTAAATTTAAAAATAAAATATTAACAGGTCTTTTGCATACAACAGAAATAAAGAAAATCGTGAAATATTTTTATGCGAAAAACAATTGTTTTAATTTCTAAAGAGAAGTAATCATCTACATCCACAATGAATTCCATTTATAATAAAAGATAAAAAAATTGAAAAATTTATTTCAACTAATTTTAACATTAAAATCCTACTTACAGATTACGTTAAAATATACTATATACTTTAATATTAATATATAATTTAGCATAATTATATATATATTAATATAATTTCCCATAGATCAATGACAAAATCAATAACAATAATTACCAGAATAATCACAAAAAGAAAATAGCAAATGAAATCGTAATATGCTTCCTTTCAGCTAATTTGAAATTCGATATTATTGTTTTGACACTGAGTAAATTAAAGATACACACACACAGAAGGGTTTTAAGCATAAAAATATATTTTTTAAATTCAAAACCTTATCTTTCAAGCACTGAATTTATTTTTTAAATAATGAATATTATTTATCTTTTACTGTGTGATCATGCTATTTATGTCGTTAATCAAAAATTCAGAAGCACTTATTCATTGAAATTTTTAATTACCAGAATTGTTTGATTTGTAAGTGTAATATCACAGTAAATATTCAAATTGAAATTGAAGCATTAAAAACATGATAAAAGTATAGACAGTTTAAATACATTTAAACATTTTACACTCTTCTATTTTTATTTAATGCATTTAATTATGAATGGTCTAAAACTATGTTTTTTGATTTTTAGTCATTTTCCATTAATCCTTCATTTTAACTCCTCTTAAATTATTTCATCAAAAATCTAATTAGTTTAAGTGTATTTCCTACAAACGAAAAAATGAAAAAATATTGCTACAAAAGAAAATCATATGAAACTTATTTTATTTCAACAATATTATACAGTTTACACAATTATAACTTATAAAAGTGCAGATATATTAAGTACAAATTTGTATATTTTTATTTAAGCTGCATATTTTAATATTGCATATAATATATTATTTTCATATTGTTACATAAAATATATTAAGAATAGTGAATGTAACTCTAGAGGAATCCACGAAATATACCTTATAATTAAATATTCCCTTTTTCGTATCCATTTTAAGTCATAGGATTTTAAAAATTAAATCTTTAACCTGGGAAAAATATTCAAAAAAATCAAGATTTATGTTGATCAAAAATTATCATCTAGAGTATCGTTAAATGGAACACGCTTCCAATCCAGTTTATTCCCAAAAGTTTCAAAGAGAAGGAAGTCTTCTTTTGTGGATGTAATAACATTAAACTCTATCTCAGTTTGGAAGAACAGAATTTCTTCACCACTCATAAAAAGAAAGTCAAATTTAGGTCTCACACATGAAGTGTTTTATTTATTTAACTTTATTTTATTTAACTCCTTGGCTCTTTCCTTGTTCATGGACTCTGAGACTTACCACAATCTGGAATGCGAAGAAAACTGGAAAAATAAATTTCAAAGATCATATAATACAATTCAATAAATGGGAATAACTGTCCCGAGAAAAAGAAAACTCATTTTCAAACTTAATGATGATGGATGCATTTAAGGGTCAAGTATAAGCGTTTCAATGGACCCATATATATTTTTTTCGTGCATTTCATTTTTTTCATGGACCCATATATTTTTTTTCGTGCATTTCATTTTGATGGGATAACTTGTCTGGATTTGCACCATTTGCTTCGTTTGTTCAGTTCATTACATTTTTGCATCGCATCGAAGTTGTGAGTTTAGAGAAATATGTTGTTCCTTCCTTCATATCTTTTCAGCAGACTTTTATTTTTGGACAAAATAATTTCAGAAAGTCTAAATTTGTCACAACATTCAATTTTTCAAAAACAGGAAAATACAACTTTCGATAGATTGAATAAAACTCAAAATCATTTTAAATATTACTACGAGGCAAAATTCAGTTTCTTTTTCACTTCTCTTAAAAACACATATAATTATATATTTTACACTTAAATTTTGGCAAAATATCTGTAACATTTTTTTGTATACCTTCGTTTGCTGATAAACAAAATCTTAAGTTTTTTTGATTGATTAATGAGACATGAATTGTTATCAAGTAATTATAAATCAAAAGCCAATAAATATTGTTAACGCATAATTTTCTTCACACATTGTTAAAATGTTGCCCGGCTTCTTGAATTATTTTCAATCTTTTTAGCACAAAGAAAGGACGGAAGTTATAGCATTTTATCTGTTAAGCACCCAGTGAGTGTACCCCCTTGGATCCTGAAATGTTGGGGTTTAATAAATCAGAAGCATTTCCAGCGGGTGACCCATACATATGACTTGCCATGTCCCAGTGTAAACATGACATAAAATTATTTTTTCTTCCATTATATGTATCGTGTTCGGGAAAGTTTGTATATTTTTAATTATTTTTTGTCATATCCAAATTTTTAGAAGACACAGACTTTTAGGAGCACATACAAAAGTATACTGCGAAATTTTTCATTGATTCCTTTTACTATAAAATACCTTAACATTTTTAAATGTATATAAAAATAGCAGGAATATTTTTCTGAAAAACATAGTTTGGAATGTCTTTCATTGTAAGTTTTGTATAAGTAACTCGCATTGTAACAATGTCAAGAGAGAGAATCTAAGGTAAAATTTCTAAAGTTTTAATAGTATGAATGCGTTTATAACATTTATGCAACAAACGACCTGTACACGTATAGTTTTTTTAAATTATATAAGAACTTGTTAATATTATTGATCTTATATCATTGTAAGTTATACTTACGCTTGTTATTATTTTTTTTATTATGTAATTAGAAAAATATAATAACCTTTGTTATTCAAAGAATTTATTTAATTTTAAATATGACTTTTTATTAAGATTAGACTAAGAATTAGAAAACTAAAACAATTGTTAACTTAACTTGGTGCTCTATATGAAATTATTTATGGCTTTTCTGTATTACTATAACTTATCATTTAGGGTTTGGTATGTGAATTAAATAAATGCAAACATAAAAAATATACAAAATTTAAAAAAAAAAAAAATAGGAGTTTTGTATTTAGAAGCACATTAATTGTCTTTCTATACAAGTAGGTTAATATATAGTTGCTGAAATAAAATAATTGTAGCAATAGAAGTTGTAAATGATAAACTTTAATTTCAAAATACATTTGAAGATAATAAGCATAATTGCGAAAGTAAACGTTGTAGAAATGAAATTCTATGCATTCTATTTTAAGTTACTATTGGTAAACTATGTTTGTTTACATTTAACTTTTATAAATATATACTTAAGTTTACTGTTTCCTCTGAAAATAATATTTAGATAATTTCTTTTATTCTGTGCTTTTAGATATAAAAGAGAGTGCAGTTGCATAGAGAGTCCTTAAAGAATTTATTGTTATCGTATTGCCTAATACAGTAAGTAAATGCTTTGCAAAATTTTAAAAATATTACAATATTTATGTTTATAAATTTTAAATACATATTTGAAAGAAATTCTGAAATGAAATAAAATATTTGGTAATTTTCATTGATTTGTACAAACATTGGCTTGATTTATAAAGATACTTTTTTCTAATGCATTTCATATAGTGTAGCACCCAGTGGGTGGAATGTCTTTGCTCCGAAGGTGAAGACGTACATAGACACACACGCGCAGAAAAGAGCATAAATGCCCAGACCACGATTCGAATCCGGGACCTACTGCTTCGAAGTTATTGACACTAACTACTCTACCATCCATTGGCTGTTAAACTTACATTAATCTATAAAATTTCAAAGCTATATAGTTTCTTAGAATATTAATAAAAATGTTTATTAGATACTAAGCGCGCGTAAGCCACAAATTGGGACTAATTTTGCTTTAATGAAATTTTCAGCAAGGTATCTTATAAAGGTAAAAATCACTATTTTAATGAATACAATTCATCATTATTTTCTTTCAAATTTAGAAAAACGAGACATTGTTTCAGTATATATGAAAAAATGATTTTGCGCTTTTTGTGCGAATCATCAGATATACTTTCATTATTTTAGTTACACATAATAAATAAAAGGGATATAAAATTAGGTTTCACTCTTTAACTTTAGTTTTTATTACTAATTAAATTCATTAAAAAATTAATTTAATTGTGAAAGAAAATATTATAAAGATTTTTTATATCTTATTATTTATGAAATGAAAAAATTTAACAATGTCCATATAAAAGAGCTAAATCTGAATGTTAAATACAAGAATTAATTATATGATTATTCCATTCTTTATCAACCATTGGATATGGAATACAATTTTGTTTCTTACCTACAGCTATGTTAAATTTACTTATGTTCTAAGCACTTATGTTACATTTACATTTGCCTTTTAGCCAACAGGAAGTATTTTTTTTTCTTTTAGTTAACTTTGGTTTTCATTTCAAAATTACTTTCTTCCCTATCAGGAAAATGGAGGTATTTTGTTAAATGTATTTTTTTCTTTTTCTACTTCGCTTTTTCTGCAGCGAATTTAAAGGCCTTTTATATAATCTGGCCATTCACACATAAACTGCTTTGCTCCTCATTTTCCCTGAAAGTAACGCCAGCCTCATTCAAAAATCTGGAGAACGATAGGAAGATATCTTTATCTTATTTAGCTGAGTACCTTTTAAGTGCCTATTTCAAAGAAAACGACCTAAGGAAAGTGATCTTAGAAAGAAGACGTTCATAATTTAGATACCTGGAAGTTAATGTGATTTCAACTCTTTTAATTTGAAAAGGTATTATTACTTATCGTCTTTAAAAACTTTAAAATGCTCTGTGCTACATAAAAAAAATTAAAATTTTTAGCTGAAAGTTTTTAAAACCAATGTTCTTATGTGCAGAAAATTTTAAAGAACAAAAATGTGTGGAAATAAAAGAAAATTTTTGCAAATTTGATATGACTAAAATCTTTACAAAATTACTTATACATTTTCAAATATATATATTATTTATTTTTCTTTAAATTACTTCGAGAAATTGAGAAACTATTTCAAGATCTAATTAATTTTATTCATAACAGTAATTTTGATAAAAAACACTTGTATCAAAGCTTTTATTAAAGCAATATTGATCAATGAATATAAATTGTGTGTTAAGTTTAAATTTTTGCATGTATTATCATGCTTTATATTTACAATAAATTCTATAAGCATAATTAAATTAGAAACAAATCTTTTCCCATTAAAATGTTTTGAAAAAATGCTTTTACTAAATAACGTAGTACTAATTTAAAGAATTATAGCATAAAAATAAGTTGGTTGGTATTTGAAAGAACATTTGAAATTTGAAATCAGCTAATACTCTATTTTGGGTGATCAAGCTTCTTCAAACTTTTGCTCTATCACAGTTTTAGGGCTTAGTTCTTGCTCACTGATAACATTTGAATTCTATCTGTAGTTAATTTCTAACTGAAGTTATTTTTATATTAACATGTGGAACAAAAGTTAATGTTAATATAAAAACATGAACTTTAGTTCATGTTAATCTCTCTACTACTATCAACTCTAACTGACATGTTCTAAATAACTATTTAACGTTACATTAATATTAACCTAAGCGAATTTATTTTAAACTATTTGCATTAATCAAACTAATTAATAAATTAGTGATAAATTTCCAGTTTCCATTTCAAATATGTTTACAATTTTGCTTAAATTTATAAGTCTTTAATTATTGCTCTCACTAGTATCTAACTTAATTTATTTTGTTATACTAATTTAAATTATTGCACCTACTTAAATTATTTCCTAAGGATCATTTAGCATTACATTAATATTAACTGGTATTAATTTATCTCGACTGGCTTACATTAGCTATATATTAACTTACAAGTTAATATATATAATTTATATACTTCTGGCTTCTATTTTAAATATTTTAACCCAAAGTTGGTTTAGTTTTAACTAACTACAATTACAAATGTGAAATTTTGTTAAATCAAATTAAATAGAATGAGTAATTTAAAGCAGGTATACGCACAATATTATGTGTTATAAAAATATGTATAATCGTAATTCATTTTGTTTAAAAATGTAGCAAATTATTTATAAAAGTAATTTTTATTTGGTGATTTCATATAGACTAATCATAGAAATCAAATTCTGATTGAAATATTTAAAATATGTAATCAGATAGAATGCTTCACGTGTAAATTTTAACTACACTTTAATTAACTTAATTAATATTAACTTAATCAATAGTTGAGCAGAAAAATATTCATTTATTTTAATATAGTTTAATTTTAATAACGTTTATTAAAATAAATGTTTTATTAAAATAAATGCGAATGATCACATTATGTTAAATATCTGGTTAGATAATGTAATAATTCATAATTAACTTGATTATAAGAATTTAGTTTTAAACAAAGAGTGTTAAAAATACATTTCAAATTGATTATTTTTTTTAATTTATCCATTGTTTGAATTTTTTAAGATAAAATTATTTATCTACTTATATGCACAAAAGGAAAAATTAAAAAATGCATAGTTTTATATAAATAAATTTCTGAAGTTTGTTCTCTTAATCAAATTGAATTTTCAAAATAAATAGTTTCATTGTTAATTGAATGGTAAGTGATTAGGCTTTTACTTCCGTAATTCATGAGAAGTTTCACTTATTTAATTCAGATGAGAAATTTAAATATCAAGCAATAGGCAACAATTTAATCTTGTTAGAAAAGTGTGGTCATAAAATGAAAATTCAAATCAATCTAATGGATTTTAACATCTTATAATTCAATGAATGAACTTTGTAACAGCTAATATAGTGTATTTCATTTAAAATTTTCTTTATCTATAAGAACTCTCAATTTAAAAAATGAGAGAAAAATTTTATAAACATTTCATAACATATATACTTTTCTCAGCATAGAAAATTAGAGTTCTCTTAAATTAAAAAAAATTGTTTTACTAATTGCATCGTAGTTGTTTTGCTGTCATTGAAACATGCCTATATTTAATTTTATGGTACATCATTTCAATATCGCATTGCAATAGATTTTGCTTAATAATGTTTTAATTCTGACTATATTCATTTTTAACAAAAAATTCATTACAAAACTAACAACATTAGATAACAAGATATGTGTGATTCATATGTGAAAGGAAAATAATGATAAGTTTCACGTCAAATTTTGGACACAACTATAAACAAAAGATGTTACAAGGCCTTTTATCAAACTCCTTATAAATTGCATTTTTATTGATAGACGGTAGTTTTTACGTAAAGAAATTTAGAATTCCCGGTAAACTCATAAGCACATCTACCAACAGGTGGTCAAGCTAAAAGCAGAAACGCAAAACACACCTCCCATTGTTCAACAGTAGTTGGGGTCAAACTCAAGACCTTATACTCCGAAGAACAATATTTTAAAGTTAGATTATGATGAACTCTTTCATGTCAATTAGGATATACAGTATATCTAAATATGAAAAGTGCATTTAAAAGTATTGATTTCATTATTTTCCAAGTTAAGAAGTCATCTCTACAATCGCTAAATTATGCATTCTGAAGTAAAAATTTGAATTTATCTTAGTAAAAATTAAATAAACGTATATATTTTATAGTTTTTTCTTTGGTTTTTATTTTGAACCATATAGTATTCAAATACAAATATTTGTTTTGGACACTATATATCTCAACAATATGTGTCTTATACATACATGTGTAACCTCATTTACATCAAATATACTGTAACAAAGTAATTGTATGAGATAATTTTGTTTACTTTCATATCGATACAGCACGTTAAATCAAATTAATTTCCAATACACGAAAACTATTTTTATGCAAAGTGTTTTCCAATATTAATTAAAATATTTTTGAATATATTTTCAATTACTACATTTCATGATTTTCCCTTTTCTCTTTTACGATAATAGCTTGTTATATAGTAGTACTATCTTTCCATTCATCACAAACAGTTTTCTTTGGAATAATTTGCATCGATATAATTCATTACCAAGTTGTTACAATAAATAAAAATATCTGCATACTGACAATACGGCATGAGTCATGAGCATGGGTAAAAATTTTCTAATGAAGATAAATAAAAAAAAATGTATGTGCAGTATTCACTAAATATAGCGCTTAAATCAAAGCTTTGCGAATAGGGGTGATGTACAGTTTCTTAAGATTATTTAAAAACATTTTAATGTGACAAAGCAGCAAAGTAATTTTCACTATTCTTTAAATGAATATTAAATACAAATATTTAATATTAATTAAATAAACGTATATATAAATATTTAATATTAATTGAAAATCAAAGAATTTAATATAAATAAATAGAATAATAAATCAAAGAATTAAATATAAATATTTAATATTAATTGAAAATCAAAGAATATTACGAACTTAGAACTTATTTCATTTAAAAGTAAATTTCTATTCTAACAAGTGAGTGTTATTTTAAGATTTCTGGTATTATAATCAACAGATTTTCTGTAGGAGTTTAGTTTTATATGAAGATATTAATTTGTTTTAGTAATCTAATTCAATTGAAAAAAATATTATGTTTGAATAATTAAACAACCCATTTACTGTACAAAAAGTTCTCAAAATAGATTCTTTAAATTATGTTCTAAACATTTTCAAAATCATTTAAAATATGAGAAGCTTTTAAAATAATTCAGAAGCAATCTGCCTGATAAAGCGTTTTCGATGTCTAAAAGTAAGCTAAAATGTAGTATTGAAATATAAATATTATTAAAATACATTCAGATTTGAGGATAATATTTTTTATGTATTCTAGATGAAAAATAATCATCTAAAATAGAAATATGTATCTCGTATTTATTGAATTATTGTATTTAACTATAAATATATTTTATACTTCATTATCTTAAACACATTTATTCTCTTTGATTTTAAATACAATTTCCAAAAACGTTTTTTTTTTAATATTTCCATAAAGACACGAACTGTCGATTTCATAGAAGTCACTATAGATTTTCTTCTATAAAAATAAGCCACCTTCACTGTCATTAGAACATATTTACAAGGTAATCAATAGTTACATTAAACTTAGTGGATACCAGAAAACGGCACGATATCTATAAAATATTAGTATTTTATACATATAGACATTAAATTTCTTACCCTTTATTCATTCAAAAATTTCGACACAAATATTAGAATTTATGCCTGTTAACAGCATTTAAAAATTCCAAAGTATTGGCGTTTCGAAGAGATAAATGTTTCTGTAGATAGTTTGATGAATTAAATAATCTATTCTCAAAGTTTTTCTCTGGGAATTTCTATAAACTAAACCTCTTATCTGAGTAAAAAAAAAAAAGTCGCAATTCTGAGATTCCGTTTAGGAAAAATTTCCATCTAGGGTAACATTAACTGGAGCATACTTCAATTCCAGTTTAATCCTGACCGTCCTCAAATGAAAAAGTCCTATTTCCGGTAAATCCTAATATTGAATTCTATACAGTTCGGTTGAACAATCGCTACTCCCCGCTCATAGGATGAGGGGACCAAATTTAGGTCTCGCGCATGAAGAGTTTTATTTATTTTATTTAACTCTTTGTGACTCTGTCGGTGATGCCGTACCCACAGACTAACCACGAGCCAGGAATAGGAAACTGGAAGGGAGGATTTCAAATGAAATGGAATCAAATTCGATAAATGGGAATAGCTTGCCTATAGGAAAGTGGAAAAAATCCTTTAAGTCTTACGATGATGGATACTTTTAAGTGTCAAGCTAAAGCTTTGGGAGGATCAAACATTTTTTTGGGGGGGTTTTATATTTCGTATTGTTTGTTCTTCTTTTTCCTGTTTCGTCTCGCGTGTCCAGTTCATTACCTTCTTGGATCGAAATTGTCAATTTTATGAGGAAACACCATTCTCTCCCAGTTACATTGAGGTTTTGCTTTTAGGAGGAACTTTATTTTAGGGAGAGTAAAATTTGTCACGGAAAAGAATTTTAAGCAGGAACTAGAAAATAGCTGCTGATATATTGCTAAAAGACACGACAGCGTTAGATTTTTCTATCTAAAGCAAGATTATTTTGGGGATTTAGTTTAGGAACAGTTTTTAAATAAGCTACATAATTTGTTTTTTCTATATGCTTAATATTTTTTGGCATATTTCATGATTATATGTGACTTAAATTACCTCATGACATTAATTTGTTTCAGGTAGAGGATTAAAATCCAAAGTATTTTTCATGAAATGATTTTCATAATTGATTTAATTTTTCATATTTAAACTATACTTTCACAATTAATAAGTGAATGCGTTTATTATTTTCTATTCCATATTTATTTTGCGCTTACAACATTTCGTAAAGTATTGGCTAATGTTAGGATGTATCTCTTGTCCTGAACAGAAATGGTTAGCTAACATGATCAATGAAAACCATTTTGAAATGACTACAGAATAGGCAATTTGGGAGATAATTTTTTATCCGAAACTATGTCTAAAATTTGTATGTGAAAGATATGTTAAGTGAACATATTATTTCATTTCAACTGGAAAAATATTAGAAATAAGCGACTTTTAAGATAACACGATTTTATACAGAAAATATTAAATAACATCTCAATGTTTATGTTTCATTTTATTTAATTATTTTCATTAGTATTAAAACGTTATTTCATATAATATTAATATATAAAATAGAATGTCATTTTATAGATGTAATAAATGTGTCTAAGAAAATTTTAAACACAATAATAGCAGTTTAAACATTTCTCAGATAATTAAAATAATTAAATTGATACTTTAAATTATAAATATGCTATATAATATAAAATCAATCTTATTTACTTATTATTATTATTATTTTCTTTTTTGAAATTTTTGTGATTCATAAAAACGATGTTTAATTTAAATTTTTCCTCATCTGATAAGTAATCCTAAAGATATTTACGTAATAATTTGTAACAAATCTTAGGAATATTAGTCTTATCAAGACATATTAATCATTTTGTGGTTAACGTAAAATAAACCCTCATTCATTCGATTTGATTTAAGTTTTTGTTTTGGAATGTTTAAATCCATAAATGTATTAAAATAAAAATATATTTGGAAAATATTAAATTAAATTCCAGATTATTGGTATTGATATGTGTGTCTATTACTGACAACTTCGTTACTAAAATTTATGAATTACACATTACAATTGACATATTACTATATTGCAATAAAGCCTTTATAACTTATTCAGCACTATTTGCATTTGAAATTTATTTTCTAAATAATTTTAATTTTCATGCTTTAACATTTTTGTTTTTAACAAGCATCCAATATTTTAACATCTATTATTAAAATTAAGAACTCAAAGAAGAAATATTAACATCATTTTGATAATTTTTGGACAGCAAATATTACATGTATTTCATAATCTGTAAATAATAATTTTAATCCATCATTTGAAAATATAGTTTTTTATTTATAAATATTGTGAATGTATATACTTTGAAGATTTCTTAACAATTAAAACATAATAAATTAATTTCTTCTAGGTATTATTATCTCATCTTTATTGATGAATAAACGAACTTCTGTTAACTATAGAAAAATATATCTACAAAATACCAATGTGTAAGAAATAGATGTAAACAAAGAAGAAAAAAAAATGGCTTAAAGAATACTTGAGTGTCGCGAGCAGAATATTTACTTAAAACGTAAACTCAGTGCATAAAAAATAAAGCACAGTAACTTGACTTCTAGCAGAGTGGAAACTAAGTTCAATAATTTATTTTTCTGCTTTCAAATAACTGCAACTTTAACCGAAACCTGGAGGTATACTTTAAAGGAAAAGGTTTGCTACATCAGCTGTATTGATTGAGGGAGCGTGCTCAAGTACCGCATGTGGACCTGTTCTCAAGAACTACATCTTCGTGGAAGGAGGAAAATTCTTTTAATATCACCGACCACAGAGAGTTGGCTACTTCACTTATTTAAGTGAACTCCCCAAAAATCTTCTAATGCTATTATCGAGGGGAATACATAAAAGAACTTAAATTTATTCATAAAAAGTAAAAAAAAAGTGTAAACTGGAGCAGTGGTGCGGGAATTTTACCTGACTTTACAGATTTTTCTAATTTTGCTAAAAAGCAATTTTAGTAAAAGAAAAACATTTTTTGAGAAACATTTCTAAAGAATATTGCCTCCTGAAACAAGTTGCGAAGTCACTTGTTTTAATAAAATCATTTAGCATAGCAAAGTTTCACGAATTTACAAATCTGCTGAAATTTGTAAGCCTTATTTCCAGTCTATTTGTGAAATAAAAACAAGTTTACAAATGAAATTTGTCAGTATGAAGATAAAATAGAAAACATTTCGTCTTAATAAATGTTATTAAATTACGCGGAAATTGTTTATATATACTTGGACAAAATAATAATTGTTATAAATTGAACAGTGTGTAGTAATTTTATTTTATGAAAAGTATAAATAAATAAATTGAAGACAGAGAGAAAGTGCAAAACCAAGTGCAACAGTTACTTCCACCATTTTGTCACCAGATATCTTTGCGATATCGTAAACAGTAGTTTTATGAGATTCTAAAAATAATTTGTTACGCAAGAAGTTATGCGAGTTGCTACAGTATAAAAATACTGCGTTTACTTTTACTCAAGCAGTTTCTATCTGTAAGACTATTTCTGATATATTGGCCTGTATAAAAAGTAATTTGATTGCGCCAATAAAAGGAACGGTGATAAGAGTTTCAGAAAATTAATAAAATATGCTGGAGAATTTTACTTAACCAATTGTATATAGTAAATGCCTGTTAATACTTAGATTATAATCTAAAAGAAACATTTTTTACGTTTTAAATTGAAGAAATGATACTTGGAATAATTACAAACTATTGTAATCCGTTGTATCAAGCTTCCTTTTCAGCATAGGAGATGTAAAATCTTTATTATGTAGTGTTTCAAATATACTTTATAAACTAGTTTGAAAACAAGAAATTGTGTACTTAAAAAACTGCTTACATAATTTTTTTTTCAAATAAAGAGATTCGGAAACAATACTTATCATCTCCTGAAAATAAAATAACTTTCTTTGACTCAAGTTACTATTCTTTTGATCCTATTTACCATGTATTTGGGTAATTAATGGGCTAATTCAAGGCAATGGATTTAACAGAGACGTTAGATCTTTCAAAATAACATTCAAATATATTCAATTATTGTTTTTGTTAAAAACATCCAGCTTTCTTAAAGTTAAAGGTTTTATTGACGATTCTTGATTACTTGGATGGATGTCACGGTATTCGATTACGATTAAGGTGACACTGTTCGTCATCGGCTTGCTTGAAATCGTCTGCTTCAACGACGTCCACAGCGGTCGTTGCGGAAGTGGAGAATGGAATTGTCACAGTCTGGAACATGGAGTCACTTGCATTCCCCTAAATAAATTTTGTGATGGAATAAAGAACTGTCCGGATGGATCAGATGAGCCTCCGGAATGCACAAGTAAGTATTTTGATATTTTATGATTTGTATATTACAGATCAAATACATTATGTAATCTAAGAATTTCAAGTACACTATTGCTCACACTATTTTACTCTATCCATTTCTTACCATTAATGATATTTTTAAAACAAATTTCAATTGCTGTATAAAGTTTTAAAAAATACATAAACTGAAAATTCATTTGGTTGCTGAACAAATTATTACTTTTACAATAATCATTGTCCTGGAATTCCACTTAACTTTTTTTATCCTACTTCCATCGTTAACATATTCGCCATTTGTTGACGATCAGCCTAAAAAAAAAAGAAAAAGAAAAAAGAAAAATTATAGAACATATGTAAATACTTGTAAATGAAAATCAGGGATTCTGTATCTTAAAATTGCTGAACAAAATTTTTTTATGTGGCCATATAATACACTTTAATACACTTATTTAATTTAATTTTTTTCACGTACAACACAAATAATAATGCAAATATATTTTTTATATCTATAAGGATTTCGTTTGCAATTCTTTTGTAGACATATTATCTGACTACTACAAAATATCAAGTGCAAGTTTTATACATTTATGAATTTTAAATTTTGACTATATTTGATTAAAAATACTTTGATGCAGAAAACAACACAGTATCATTGATTTTTTCTTTAAAATATATAATTTTTTTTTATCAATTTAACTACTATTAATTTATATTTAATTACAATACATTTCATTGCTTCTTACATTTATATATATTCAAATATCAATATTATTCATTCAGACATCAACATAGCAAAATTGTTTTTGTTCTTTCTAATGTGTTTTAATAATCATTTTTGATAATTTTACTTGATAATTTGTTGACAGTTAAGGAGAAAAATATTAGTGTTAGGATAGCTTAATAACCGAACTTTTTTCTTAATTACTAAATTTATTTATGGAGAAAACTAACTAATCTACAAATTTATCAAACTTTTAAATATATTAACTGTTGAATATGAATGAAAAAGAATTATTTTAATAAATAAATGCTGTGTAGTACATAACATATATATATATATATATACATATATATATATTCTTGTGTTCTTACTGTAATATTATAAACTAATAATAAATATTTCATAATAATCAACTATTAAATATTTTATCAGCAACTGATATTTAATATAAATATTAATTTTCTTTACAGATACAAAAACAGAATTAGAAAAACATTAAGTTCAATAAAGTTAATCGTTGTTTAAGTTCATTTAAATTAAATGTAACTCTTACTTAAGAAATGACAACAGTAGAAAGTGTTATCTTCTTTTGTTTAACTGTTGTCTCAAATATTTTTGAAAAATGAGCTTAATTTTAAGAAAGGAATTTCTATTTTCACATTTCAAAGGACACTTGCACTCAAGTGCACCTGGGCGCTTAATGAATACTCGAATATGTCATCTAGCGAATTCAGAGTAGGCCTGCCACATAATTAACATTGCCATCAGGAGAATGAATTCCTTGAAAATTATGCAACTTTTCCTAGAGATATTTCCATAACTTAGAAAGTCTGAAACGTTTTCTTTCAAGAGTTTTAGAGTCTAGACAAAAGTTTCGCCATGACTTGGGCAGAAATTATGTCTTATATCTTCTTAAGTTTATTGGCAAATAACTCATTTCTAAGTGTGAAGATTTGCTAATTGGACCACTTCATTTGTCATTTAATGTGATGTATACTTTTATATACTGAAATTAAATTAACTTATTTTGTTTTAATATTTTTATTAATAACATTATATTTATTTTAAATTTCGTGCTGCACAAAATTATATGTGTTAGAAAAAATAAAGGCTGTTAAATATGATGTATAGGGGAAAACCAATAAAATTGATTTAATGTCTAGGTTTAAAAATCGTGATATTTGAAACAAAACTTATGATTATAATATTAATTTTATGCAAAATTATTAAAACTGCAACTCAGCAAATTAAAAATTTAGTATTCTAATTAAAATTATCAAAATTTATTTAATATTGTTGTCAAAATTTATAACTAAAGTAGAAGGATTGGAGTTAGGGAATTTATATGTAGCTTTAAATTTTATTTGTATTAGAAAAATAATTTCGTAAGATGATTTTGCAATATACTATTATGATAGTTGGGATATTCAAGGCACATGAAATCACATATCAAAATACACTCTAGAATTTAAAATTATGTAATACAAACTAAAAATTATAAAATTTGCCGAAATATATATTAAAATAAATTAAAGTGATTTTTTAAAATTACATTTAAGATAGTGCTTATTGATACAGTTTGATTTTCCAGTAAATAAAAAATTGTTTCAAAATTAAAGAGCCTAAAAATAGTTTTTTGAAGTAAATTAAGTGAAACCTTGATGAGAGAGAAATCGATAACACATTACGTAACATTAACTAATTGAGTATTGCAGTTCCTAAACACAAAAATATGCCCTCAGTAATTTTTCTGTAAAAATGCATCATTGCTATATTATTGTTAATTTATTTCATTAGTAAATATCATTAATATTATTATCTAATCTTATTCGAAAAATAATAATTACTTATCAGAAATATTATTTGTGTCTTAAAATGATTATACAGTTGATATTTTTAATTTAATTATAATGTAAGTAATATATCATTTATGAGACTTCGCTAAGTTATAATCTTCAAAGTAGAATTTAAGGATAACGTTAAATTAAACAATCTTCTATTGTTTTAAATATAAATAAAATTACTTTTTGAAACTTTTAATTTCTATCAATTATATAATTAATTAACATATTGATAAGTTTTCTCGTAAAATATTTTTGGTACATTAGAAACTAGGAAGATTTTAAGAATTAAAGTCTTAAATGTGAACAATAGATTTTCAATCCTGATATATTGTGACTTGATATTATAAGAGTGTATTAATGACAAATATATTTGACATTTTAAACCAATACATTTCTAATATTTGAAGATATCTGTTTATAGGAAGCAACATAAAATTAGCTTCTTTAACAAATTTATGAGTCATATCTTGGCTTAATGATCATTTCTTATTCCCCCGTCTTGGTTTCTTCTGTTGTCACAGGAAAATTAAGAAAATATAAATCATGCCTGTAACTGTGATTGATGAGAAAACGATACCATCTGCCATTTTTATCTAGAGATTTATCTGGCAATGATTGTTATTTCCTTCTTCTTTTGCTTCGGATGTGGGATTCTGAGACGTGACTGGGTTGCATTTGTGACACATTTGCGTTTAAAGATATTTTCTTTTTTTTTTTTTTTAAAAAAAAATTTTTTTTGAGAAATTTAGCTTTTAAGGGTTTTTCAAGGGCAATTTTGGAGAAGTAGTAAATTGATTTTTGGAGAAGATAATTCATTCAATAAAATGAATTAAAGAAACATTTTGGACAGAATGCTTATCAGTATTAATGGTTTGAAAATGGGAAGCTTTAATGTGATAAATGATGCAGAATAAAGAGCAGTTCAAAAATATTTCGATGGATAGATGCAAAGAAACGCAAAATTTTGCATTTTATTATACTTAATTCAATTCTATACATTAAATGTTCATATTAAATGTTTTTTGTAATATTTGACAGAAAGGGGAAATATTTAGATGATTTTTATTTGAAATAAAAATAATAAATAAATTTTTATGCAATTACTTAAATAATAAAATGAATTTTTACCAAGAAGTAATATTATATTTTATTAATTATTAGTATATTTAATATTTGTTATAATATGATAAATTAAGTTGTTTACAAAAATAATGACAGTAGTAGAATCTCTTCCAGCTATCGACTTTTTGGTTTAAGCGAATATATAATCCGATAAACGTCAGTTTTAAATGAAATAGATGTATTTAAAACAACAAAGATTTATTTTTAGCAGATTTTTTATGGAAGTAAATAACAATTATACTCGCATTTAAAATTTCGGTAGTAAAAACGAGGAATAGTTTTACTACCGAAATTTTAAATGCGAGTATAATTGTTATTGAGGGTTTAAATTGCTTAAATATATACTTGATTTGATTAGTTTTCTGTCTTCAAGATTTTTTGGATTATCTGCAAAACCAAACTGACAACAAAGAAACACTTATTAGTTTAATATATATATATATATATATATATATATATATATATATATATATATATATACATATATGTATGTATGTATATATATATTAACTGTCTATATAGTTAATATAGTTAAGAAATGTTGAGCAACATAGAGATTGAACCGCATTTGAAAATTGCTTATACATTTTTTTAAATCCCTGAAAAAAACTTGATGCATTTAGCCCTATTTTTTTCTCAAGAGAACTTTGTGATTTTTGCTGTACGAAAGAAGATTTTAAAATTTGTAACCTAATAAAGTAGTTACAGTACGAAAATAGACACACAATATTTCATATTTAAGTATATTTCCCAATTAATATATCTTAAACGCTGTGACTGTCCTATTTTTGGATGCATTATTACTTCTGAAGCAAAACATTTAAAGCTATTGAGTAAATAAATAAAAATGTTTCAGGCAATGTTTTGACTAAAAAATTATATACAAATTACTTAAAATTCTAAGTGCTATGATGAACTAATGTGCTATAATGAACGGAGTATTTATCATTAAATGTAATGTCAACGCATATATGAGTTTATTTTCCGACCTTTAAATAATATTTTCTAAATATTTTAAAATGAAGTTCTTTTTCTCATTACTTACGCTGATGCTGACAAGAGATTTTGATATTGAAAGTTAATTCATCTAAAATATATTCACTTTTGATCGCTGGTCTTGATTTAAATAGTAAATAGTTTAAAACTACCATAATGTTTATAGAAATTAGCTTTGTTATTACAGATTGCGTGGAACAATATATATAACTTTCTTAATTTGATTTATATTATTAATAGCATTCATTGATAGATAAATGACAGGAACGTGTTATTCGTTATATTATTTGTTATTATTATATATCATTATTTACATCTTATTCTATATTATTATGTAAAACATAATAACATATTTAATCAAATTTGATTTTAAATGAACTTGTCTCCCATAGCTATTCACCTTAAATTTTATTTTCAACATAGAAGTTGCATCCAGTAAACTGGAATTTTAAGAAATCAATAATCAAAATGAAAATAAAACTGCCATTGGAAATCTAGAATATATTTAACATTTTGAGGTATGGTTTTGTGCTTATATTTCATTAAAATATGCTTATAAGAATACTATAAAACTTTTGATAAGAACAATAAAGATTTTACATTAAATGTATCTTAACTGTCCTTAGTTTTAAAAATATGACATCGCTAAAACAGTTAAAATCAAGCAAGATTTTTCCGTAATATTTAACTTTTTATCAAATTAAATATATATATATATATATATATATATATATATATATATATATATATATATATATATATATATATATTATATTACAATTTTTTCTCGCACTATATGTTTTTTTCTATAGTAACTTTTTTAAGCAAGAGGGAAAGAAACGATTCTCTGGAATAATATAATAATATGAAATATTTTCAGGGACTTAAAACATCAATCCATATTCTTCTTATCTTAACGGTATAGATCAATACCAGTAAAAATCGGAATCATCTTGTGGTTTCGTGAAGTATATAAGCCATAATCGTTTGATTGATTGTGAGCCTTTAAGAAATACAATTTGAGATTTATCTCGATATAAGTGCATGAGAAGAAAAACCGATAGTTGCAATTTCGGAAATTTTTCCTCGTTTTGTTCGGCACTTGTGGGAAATTCCTATCTCAAAACTGTTGCGATTTCTTCTTTGGCAAAAAAATTGGCTTTTTTTTTTTAACAAGAAACATACCTTTATAATATTAAGAAATATAAGTTTTCTTAGATTAAAATCATATTTTTTGATGAAAAATTATTTTCTTTGTTTATTCAACTGCTTATATTAAAATTTATATTCATATATAAAGATATATATTTCTGCATATTTCGTCAGTGTAAACTGTCATCTTCTTCTAAATATTGTTATCTCTCCTTTTCAATCAAATCTATTTATATGCTTAAAAGTATTACAGTTAAAAAGTACCTTCATTTTTTAATAAATAAATAAAAATTATTTCTCTCTGAGGGATATACTATAAAAACAAAGTCTATAGAATACTCATGATTTTAAAAGGGATTTTATTCTTTTAACATTGGATCACTTATTTTTATTACATAAAACACAATTATCCATGTTGTTATCAATAATTATTAAAATGCTAACATTTACATTTACTTGATTAACATTTGATAACACATTACATTGAATATAGTTTCTGTGATATTGGTGTAAAGTTATATATATATATATAGCTTATAATATATATAATTTAAGTTTACAAATAGTATCCTACCTAAAAAGTGAGAGAAAATATTACTAACAACTAGACATTACATGAAATTCTCAGAAGATATAAAAGCTAATAATTAAAAAAATAATTCTGAGCAGCTTTCAGTATAACAATGAATTGTTTTTAAAAAGCAAATAATCAAAAGAAAATATGTGAACCATAAACACGTCCATATATTAAGATTTTAACCACAAAGTGATAAAATGGTATTGAATATTATAAAGACTTATTTTAATGAAATTCGTTGACTTTATTGTTTTTTACGCTGTGAAAGTATATTTTGCAATTTGACTTTGATAGAGCTACTATGAAGGCTTTTCATTTAATTCTTCTTGAAATCGGAAGATATTATATGTGAATGAAATTAAATTCTGTTTAAGACCGCAAATAATGATGTTTTTACATACTCTTCTGAGTTGAAAACCTTGTAACTTGATTCTTTCAAACCACCTGATTAGATTTCGGGCATATATAGCTTAAAAAGATCTCTGATTAAGATACTTCAAGTTTAAGAAATCTAAGTGCTAAATGAAATAAAAGGTATATTGCCTTTTTCAAGCATTCTTACCACTTACACATTTTAAACCATTGATAATGCTAGTGTTAATAAAATCTTAGGTAAAATGTAAAAATTCCAAACAATTTTTACAGAAAAAATTCTTAAGCTTGACAAATCTTTTCCTTTAGTACATCGAGAAATTGGATTGTTATTTTTGGAAAACAATTTCATTATGTTGTTTTTTCCCATTTTTCATTTTGTTGCCTATAAATAACAATATTCGTTTGCTCAGATAGTTAATTAACTCCATGTCTCCATGTAAATCGCTACATTTGTCACATTCAAGCAAAGATCCAGCTACGAATACTTTTTCATTTCTTAGAATTCCATAAGGACGTCACATGGATACTGAAATGCTAACATTGATATTAGTTCAGCTCATCTTTTCTTTGGTTGTTTTTGGTTCATAATGCAAGATTATATAACAGAAACTGAATATAGAAATAAAAATTTGAAATTCAATTTAAAGATAAAATTTAACTTAAAGTTTAATACATTCATATGAAATTTTGAAATAATGATGCATTTTTGAGTATGATAAATATATTTAATATATTTCATATTTCATTTAAAAATTACAAAATATTTGCATGATATTTAACTATTATAATATTCTACAAGACAGACAGTGAGCTTTGAAAAACATTTTAAAAAAATAATAAACGAACAAATACAATTTGAGTTATGATATTTGTACCAATTGTATAGAAAAAAAGATATGTTTGGACGAAAATAAAAAATAATGATTAAACAGCAAAAAAGATATTTTATTGAAATATTTTATTTCAGTAAAAATATCACCCAATAAACAAATATATGTTATTTTTACCTAAAAATGTATAATTCATCAATGTACAGTACATCACTTAAAAGTCCAATAAGCAGTACTTCTCGTAGTACAACAAGTTGACGTTAGTATTTCCTTTAAATCTGGAATGGAAACTGTTGATCATTATACAATATTTGATTTAATAAATGACAGCTTATAGACAAGAAAAAAATTGTAATTACTAAATGAATTTTAAGGAATTACTATTATACAATTTTTTCTACCTATTAAATTATTTTTTTTCTGTTACAAATATGCTTCGCAAGCAGTCCTGTGACTCATAACATCTTAAACACATTCCTCTGAATTCACCTGAAAGAAAATAAAACGTTTAAAAATTAACATTTAACAGATTATCACTTTAAACTGATAAAGGAGTTTTTTTTTGCAAAGAAAGGTATTTTTTCTGTTATTCCCACTTTTCAATCGTGGCAATGTTTATTAGAAATATTGTGAAGAGAAAAATCCAACCATTATTTGAAACAATCGGGATAATTTTTTAATAGTTCTGATTTCCGAATTCACAAAATCGTTTCAAATAATATTAGCTCTATATTGCACTCTTGATTGCGTTGGAGAATGTAAATATTTGTTTATTAGCTCTTTTTCTTTCATAAACCTGTCTAGATTTTATGTTAACGTGGTTAAAATGATAAAAGATGGCCTTCTCTTTAAACCGTATCACTTTTACACATTATTTGTTCTAGTTATTTTGCTTTTAATGTAGTTCTGAAGTTTATAAAATTTAAGATAAGGAACATGGTAGGAATTTACTTTGCTTGTATTTGTTAGCTTCCTTATGAAATTAACTTGCTATTAGCAAGGCATTTGTAAAAAATAAAACAAATACTTTTTGATAAAATAAGTGAACTTGTAATTTATGTGTTTTCCTGCAATACTCGTATTGATTTTGTCCAGTCAACTTTATTATTACAAAAGCATAAAAAAAATTCAAACTGCTGCCCTTCTTAATTTATAATACATGATTCTGCATACATTAAAATAATTGATATTTTTTACAGCTAATGTCGCATATTTTTATCCAATCAGTGTATTGACCTATTTTATTATATTTATCAATATATGAACTATTAACTCTTTTTACCTTTATGTTTTCTTCTCTATCTTATGTATTTTAAAACAAATCACTTTATTTAATTCTTGCATTATAATTATTAGCCTGGTACTTTTGGTATAGATATTTGTAAATGCAAAATAAATTTACTAAAAATTCCATTTAACTTTAAAGCTTGAAGTTATAAGTCAAGTATGAGAAATCGTGACGTATTTAAAATCTAAATATAATTTTACGTCAACTATCGTTATTTCGTTTAATTAATCTCATATGAAATTTTTAACAAGTTACATACAAGTAAAAAAATATTCTGAAATTTATTTTTTCCTCATATTTATATATAGGGACATATGTCAAAGGGCATAGGAAAAAATGAAACAATTTATGATATTAGGGTATTTTATGAGAGATTCAGAGAAAAAAGCATTATACAATATGAAGAAAATTCTAAAGTTAATCACATAAGGTCATGATTGAGTTAATATACGAATTTTAAATTTAATTAAAAAAAATATAACACAATGAAATATTATTTCCCCATTTCGCTTTGATTTACTGGCCCACAATTTTATGTCTTTCATTTTTGCTATTAATTGCATAATTTAATCAAAATAAACAATAAAAAATGCTTTTAAAATAAAAATAAAAAGTAATCCTAGGTTTTAAGATTAAGAATGTTCATTAACTTTAGATACAAAGACCTAGGTGTAAAAAGATAATGATATTTGCCATAGATTTTATAAATTTTATTTGTAAATTTAATTTTCAAAATAAAATTTATAAAATCTATGGCAAATATCGTTTATTTATTTTGTAAATTTCTTTGCATTAATTTAAAATAAATTCTCACAAAATTGAAACATTTAAAAAAATTTACACTTTTTCTTTTAACAATTTATGGATACATTCCTGAGGTCCATCAAAAATTACTTAATTTACGATTTTTTAAACAAATTTTGAATGAAAATATTCTGTCATTTTTAATTGAAAATAAAATAAACTAGAAAAGTATTTTATATAATAAATTAATTTAATATATTAATTAAAAATGATTCAACAACATATCTAAATTCTACATGTATCAAATATACACTATAGCAATAAGGAACTTTCAATTCTTAATTTGTAAGCATATGTTTTCATAAATTGTAAACAATGATTACAAATTACTCTGTACTTTAAAAGTTAGCACTAATAAAAGCACATATATTAGTTCTAATTGTTAATTAATTAAAAATCATTTTCTTGAACCCTTTATCAAATTCGAAACATATTCATTAAAGGAAATTTTCAAAATTCAGCATGAAATAATTATATATATATATATATATATATATATATATATATATATATATAACAAATGATTAATGTTTCTCATAAAATAAATTATTTTACAAAATTACAAAAAATATGAAGGATTATTTTGATATTTATTTCAGTTTGTGTTAGGTGGAGTTTATATTCAAATTTCGTACTTATATTCAAATCTATTTAAAGTAGTTTGTAAAAATTTAAAGACATAAAAAAGCAATATTTTAAATATTTCAATAATAACATTAACACTCTTTAAGGTTTGCAAATACAATGATTTTTAAGAATCGTGTATCATTAAACAGCAAAATAACATATTTATTGCAATATAAAAATACTAATATAACAGATTTTGAAAAGAACTAAGCACTCTTTATTAGTCCCATTTTAAAGACATTTCATCTTCAACTAAAATCACATTATCTATTTTTTTATATTCGTTATTTTTTATTCTTGAATCCTACAGCTAAAACTTTTAATGAAGGGAATCTTTCAGTAAAATTACCAATTTAAATAAAATTTATTTAAAACATTTTATGAAATTTTACTTCACTTGCACTGTTTCAATTTCTATGATTTATATTTTTTAAACATTGTATATTTTTGTAGACATTCATGAAAACATTTGTTAAATTTTATTTTTTAATTTATTTACTATGTAATTAGCAAACATAACTATCAATTTCAAGTATAAAATATGTATTTCAACCTTTTTAAGAAGGAATTAATAGTGAAACAACTTTATAATTTAAATTAATTCTAAAATTAAATTGAAAAGTAATTTTGTGCAATTTAACACTAACATTTCTAAAAAAAATACCTATTGCAATTAGACACAGAAGATTGTAATTAATAACTTTAATATATCTTAATATAACTTGATTTTAATATATATTTTTAGTTTTCTTGTGGTATTGTTACTGTTACTGAATTCTAATGACCCGAATTACTTTTGTAAATTTACTAAATATGTGGAGAATAAAATTGTTTTATTATTACTATAAATATGTAAAGATTTAATAAAAAATACTTTTGATTGAAAAATTCAACGAAATTAAAATATTTTAGTATTTTACCAATGTAAGAATATAAGAATATTTTCACTTTCTCTTAAAAATTACACTTCAATTGTTTGTTTTCAAAAATCTGCTTTGATTTTCCTTAAAAGGGAGCTACTACATTTCAAACTAAACCTAACACAAATGAGCCCAACTATATATATAGTTATTATTGATATATATATATATATATATATATATATATATATATATATATATATATATATATATATATATATCTTATTTAGATTTACGATAACGTATAATACAATGCTTACTACAATTTTCAGGCTTGATTCATAATTTATTATTTTAAGAATAATATCTGTGAAATAAACTACTGCACAGAATTTAAAATCGCAAAATCTACCCTAGAGGCTAGTTCCATACGTGGTTTAAAATGGTTGCTATAAAAAGGAGCTTTGAGACTAGATTCGAAAAGGAAAAGGCATTATGATATTTATGAGGAGACACAGAGAGAAGCGAAAACATTAAACATAAAAAACGGTGGAAGATATAGAAAACAGATCATGAAAAATGGATTGAGACGAATAAGAAAGTGCAATTGGCTTTTTCTTAGGAAAGATCCTTGGAGATATTTTTATTGCACCCCTTTCTTATTTAATGACTCGCCATTTCTTTTGGTAGTTGCACTGCTCTGTTATTAATTTGATATTTTACGAGTGGTGAACCTCGCAAAAGTGGTAGTTTCGAGGATTGAAACACAAGAAATCAAAAGTAAAATAAAAGTATCGTAATATGTTTAAATAGATTCGGCTTTAAACCATGGAGAACATAAATGATAAACTTTACTATAAAATTTCTATTTTTATCTCTGAAAAGTACTTTGTTTCTTTTGTTTGCCAAAACAATCGTGTTATTTCTTTTGCGATGCATTTACTTTCAAAGATCATTGCTCATAATAATTCTAAGTTGTTTTGCATATTTTCATTTCCAAAATAAATATACATTATAAAATTTCAGTTTTGTAATAGTTTTACAGTTTTATATAATTTTTAATACTTTTCTTAAATATGAGCAATTATAATTAAAAAACATTCTCCTTTCATCAAAAATTCAATGTTAACAATTTTACCTGCTAAGAAAAGTTAGTGGATGACATGCAAATATGCACATATATGCACTATAATTTTTTAGACTCTAAAGTAATTTAGGACTTTTAAAATAAGTTGAGATAATCTAATTCTTATAATAACATATCTAAAAATAAATAAACTTTTTAAAATATATTTAATAATTTATTATTTTTAAGCATCTATATGTTAAATTTAATGTGTTTCATGATTTAGAAACCCTATTTTTTCATTTTAAAAAATATGTTAATTTTAACACTAACACATAAATATTTTTATGATAAAATAAATGGAAAAGTATTTAAAAAGTTTAAATTTGCTGAAATCATAATCTAATCTTAATTGATGAACCTTTGAAGTATACACTACTGCTTCATTTTTTAAATTTCTAAAATGAATATTCTGGCTTTGATTACAGACATTGTATATGAATGCATATTATTATATGAAGACTTATACACAACAACGTTTAAATGATAACTGATACAAAGTCGGGTTGCAATTATTGTTTCATCATAATAATTTATTGTTTTTGAAAAAGTGTGTCAACATTAGTATACAATTTTTTTATGTGAACAAGCACTAAATATTTGTAATAAATTTTGAAAAAATGTCCTTCCATACATCCTCAAGAATAAGAAAATATTGAGACATCTGTAAAATAAAAAATATATTATCATTTGCTAAAGCTAATCTGGTGATGTTTCCTATGTAGAAGAGCATAGTTTTCATGAAAAAATTTCTTGACAATCAAAGCAAGAGTGTTAAACAAGCAACCATAAATTATCTTTAAACCATGAACAAGATTCATTTGTTAAAAAATGAACACATTAGACCATGTTTGACATTCGTTTGGAGTCGAAAAGAATCAAAAATGTTGTTTTAGAACCGAGTAACATATGTGGTATCTGATGCGGTCTATTCTTAAAAGATATGCTGGCCTAACTCTGCGATTGTATGTTATATATTTTTAAGAGATTTAGGTCTCCAGAACAGTCTAACAAATTAATCTGGTGAGTATTTTCTTTTGACTTAAAATATTCGATGAAATTACCTATTATAAGTTTTTCCTCTCGATCTATTCTTTGAGTTTTCCAGCATCTGACAAACATTCATTTTATTAAGGGGATTGATTTCCCAAATAGCACTCCAAAACTAACTGGTACCGGAGAAAAATCATAGTAAGTGATTTCCGATACTGTGGGGACGTTACAAAATAGCTCAATCAGTAGCATTAAGTGATTCACGGAAAATGCGATTCATCTGTAGGAAACGGCAATCATCTGTCATGTGACCCCTTAATGAGTTTTTGAGGATTCCTAGAGCTGCTCTTTTCTAGCTATCCCATGTGGTTTGGAATAGGCTATTCGACAAAAGCAGGTGGTTCAAAATTGACGTACGCGGAATGCTTGAGAAGTGACTGGAATTTCTGACGATGGGAAATAGAAAAATACTTAAAGAAAGGAGTCACAAGAGACTTGAAGTTTTGCTTATAGTTTCTGCCAGAGCTGCTGATTTTGAGAAGTCTCCAGGTGAGTCAACCTGAGTTCCTAACCAACACTCCCGATTAAGACCTCTGCCTGTTGAGAGACATCAAGCAGTCTGAATGCGAGCAACCTCGACTGATGTCTCGCCACATGTCTAGGGAATTCAGTGAATTTTCCTAGAATGGAAAAATCAGTTCCTCAGAACACCGCATATGGATTGAATTCTTACAAGATTCTTACGAACAATCTTTATCTATCTTGCAGATAACCATGGATTCATAGTGCATTGTAAATAATCATCAGAATAATTTATAGATCGTAAAACATGTTGAATCAAGATCTTTTAATTAAGTAAGCCTGATTCATTTACTGGCCCAGCCTCCCCATTACCTTAGCAGTATCAGTTTGAATGCTCTACACTGTATATGTCTTTCTTTTAAGCGAAATTGAGATGAAAATGCAAACATAGGGCTCAGAAAATTTAACTTTAAGCCTCACATAATACCTGCTCATATGACACAGTGTCATCCAAATATGGTATCTACACAGACCACTAAATCCCTATTCTTATAATCCATAATCTTTGCATTTTAGATTTCTTGGATATTATATTTTAGAGCCTAGAAAATGCGTCAAAAACATAAGAACCATAAACACTGACTTGAAACTCATAAGAAAAGAAAGAAGTTATTCGAAGACCTCTTATCTCTTTGGGTTATGCACCATGCATTTCATTGACTACATAATGAGCTGGATTCAATTCATAGGTAAACATTATTTTATCGTAGAAGTTTTTGGAAACAAAAAATATTACAAATCTTTTTATAGCAACAGTTACGTCACACGTGAGATAAGAATCAGCAGTAAGCTTGTTACGATTTGATACTGTATTAGAAAGCAAAAGTCTTTGACGATCACTCTTATTGAACAACTTTATTCAAACTTTCACTCAAGGTTCTAGTGTTCCTAAATTGTTTAACAGACACGGCACTGTATACTACATTCACTACGTGTCTGGATTCGAAAGTAGCTTGTTTTGATAATACTTACTTTTTCTGCTTCATTCAATGATTTAGTGTTGATGCTTATTCATTTTAATTTAAATTTAAATATAAGGATTTTTGAAAATAATATCAAACTGCTTAAGTGAACAAATTTCAATTTTTGTCATCATTCCTGATAGTAAAATATTCTCTTAGCTCCTCTTACACGTATACCAGCACGCATATAAAAAGTAAAATTAGAACTTTCACACAGTCAAATTAATTCTTCTTCTCTGAGAAAAATTATGTCACTGTTTAATCATTTTTTAAATAGGAAATTTATAATTAATAATTTATTAATCATAATATCATTATGATATATAAATATGAAGATAAATAATTGAGTTTTTACAAGCAAACTAGCATAATCCGTTTTATATCTATCTCTCAAATATATAAAAAAAAACACAAGAAGAAAAAAAAAAGTAATTGAATTTTTGCTTATCTATTTAATTGTGTTTTCTGAATGGATTAGTTCATTCTTTGAAACATAATATTCTTAATGCCAGTACATGTTATAACTTGTTTAATATTTTGTTTTTCATGTTCGCCACCAGAGGAATTTAATTATATATATATATATATATATATTGTTCTTGAAACATTATTTCAAAGAAGAGAATGATGGATGTAGAAATTACTTATTGCTGAGTATATAATTGTGAATTAAATGTAAATTATTTGTTAACAAAATAGCTTATTAATATAATTTTCTTAAAGAATACAATTTAACACATGTTATTTTATTGCTATTTAATATTAGTGAGGATAGCTCCATAAGGTTAATTACTCAGCAAGTAAAAGCAAACCAGAAAGTTTCTGATAAATCGTAAATGTTTGCTTTTTTGTTGTAATAAAAAAATTGCTATGGATTTCAATATTAAACATTGCTCATGAATACAAGTTGTTAAATAGTTTCCTATCCTTATTATTTCAAAACAAGAAATTATTTACAGAAACGCAGTTTTATATATTTGTACTAAGTGTGTCTAATTTATAGCAAGGGTATTTCTTTGTTTCGCTTTGAAAATAGTGTGGAATAAATAGACAAATCATTTATCCACACTATTATCACATTTATCAACAAAGGTTCATTATTTAATCTTTTTTAATTTAAAAGTAAATTTACCACGTCTATATGTTGATCATTGAATTAAACCTCACGTATTTAAATATACCAATGGTCTCACGTATTTAAACCCAAAAACTATGAATTGACATTCTTCTTTTTTAAAATCATCTATTCACAACTAAGCATATTTTCGTTCGCTCTATAGTCTAGTGTTAGGTCAATGCTCATTGGAGTGATCCAGGCTTTAATCCCAGACATTGCAGAACGTAGTTAGATGGATTATGCGTTTCTTTCTTCTGCATGCATATGAGTTGTTGTAGGGACATGGAGTTTTTTCTGGATTTCCTCACTCGTGACACTTGAAAATGGCTCAATATCAATGGAATATCCTTCTGGATAGCTGCTTAAGTAGTGGAATTTAGGGCACCTGACAAGGACCTTCAGTCGTTGGGCTGTGGTGAATGTAGTGACTAAATTAAGCATCTTCACAATACGATATTTTTAAATTATTGAGCAAGAGCTGTTAGTTTAGACTGATGATATTCAAAATGTTGAATCCAAATATAGTGCCGTATATTAAGCATCAATATTAATCATAAATGAAGCGAGAAATATTAATATCATTTAAAATTACAAATATCAATAAAAATTTTTAGAGGGCTTATAAATATTTTGATTTCATAGCGTATATATATATATATATATATATATATATATATATATATAAATATATATATATATATAAACTTTCTAATATATAACTTTTGCTGTAAAAAATGTACATTATTAAAATTTTAAACATATGAGCATTTATAAATTTAAATACATATGAAATAATTTAAAAAATAAACTAGCAAAAAGCAACGTATTATATTTAGGTGAATTGGATGCTAAATATAATATGAAATAAGTAAAAATTTTCTTATTTAAAATGTAAGCTCCTCGTTATTAATGTCTTTTCAGATTTTATTTAATATCTGCGAGCAAAATTACTTCGACTAGTTTAAGAATATAAAAAGTTCGCTCACTTTCGTACATAAAGCAGGTGCTCATCATTTATAATTAAATTATCGTGCTCGAAATATCTGTTTTAGATAATTCATTTTAATTTAACAAATGATTAAAACAGATTCTACAAGAATTACGTTTTTTCTCTTTTTTCTTTTTTTTTTATCTTTGAATACATTTGCTCTATTAAATTAATACTTTTTAAGTTACTAGAAATATAAAGTGGATGTTATAAATTGGTTTCTTTTCTAATCAGAAATTATTTAAGAATTACATTTGGGGATGATAATTTTGGATACATTTCAATGGTTTGCTATAAACTATTCAAGCTCTTTTAATATAGATTTTACATTATATTATAAACTACTAACTATCCAAAACGTTTTTGCAAGATATTTTAACGTCCACTACGTTTTTCCCTATTGAAAAAAAACTTTTATTGAGAGGGGACAATTTCCATGTGTAGCAATTGAAAATATCCGTGAATTTGTAGCTGATTCGCTCTGAGAAATGTGCGAGATTGATTATATACCAGCCAATCTCTGTGTGTTAATATAGCTTTAACACCACTTTGTGTACTATCTAACAGTTTAAACTTTTGTAAGGCATTTTAATATCATTCATTGTCATCCAGAAGGACTATTAATTGATAAGGGACCATATTCACGAGTAGCAAGTGAAGGAATCTGAAAAAATTTATAAACATATATCCCGACAGACATGCCTGCATGCCGAAACAACATCAAGCTTTTGTTTTTCAAATGTGGACACCGGATTTTGCTCTGAAAGTCACTATTTGGACCCCATGATTAGCTCTATTAAAGTGACTTCTAAATAACCATCAATGAAATAAATTCGTTTATATGAAAATGAATTTAAATATAGTTTTAAATTTCATGTAGTTGCTCAAAAAAGCTGTCTCCCATCTCGTTGAACAACTCACTTCAACCTATTAATTAATATATGTGTTGTAGAATGGCATGAATTTCAATAAAGGAATCATTTTACGATTTCATGAGATGAAATATTTGAAATAATTATTGTATTTTTATTCTGATTAAAATGTTTATGTTATCCAAAAATATTAATTCATTTTTATTTCCTGAAATTATCATAAAATATGTATGATAATTAAAGATCCAAAAAGCTGTCAGACTTTCAATCTGCAAATAAATATTTTGCATTAAAATTTACTTATAAATTTGAAAAACATTAATTTATATATAAAAAGGTTTCGATGTTGTTGATTCACCTAAAACATTAAGTTTTAAAATTTAAAATATTGTTTTAACAGTAAATTCCATTGGCTTTTCAAGAAATTACCGTATTTATGCGAATCAAATGCGCCATCGAATTTAATGCGCATCCCCATTTTAAAACTTCAAATATAAGAAAGTTGTTTGTCGGTGAATGTAACGCGCGTCAGTGGTATGAGGAATTTATTGAATATTATTTTATGCAACAATGGTGTTGCAAAATTTTTGTTAACTGTTATTGTCAACAGATGGCGCTATAAGCGCATGTTAGATTTTATATTTATTTTGTGATAGTTGAAAAAAGAATGTTTTAATTTTTAGAATTTGTTCGCTTGTAATATGTGCTTATAGGTTTTTTGAAAGGATATATATCCTATGATGTTTTATTTTATTGAATTTAGATTTTTAAAGGCTTTCAGCCTATTCTTTTCATATAAATATTGTATAAGCATTTATTAAAATATATACAAAATTATTCGAGCTTTTGCACCTTTAGTTATTCAAGTTGTTCTCAATGCTTAGTTTTGAATTTTAATTGTTAGTAGAAAAAAGTAAATCTTTCAATGGATTTCTATATAAGCTATCAATCAATGGTATGACAATTTTATTTAAATTTAGATACCATATTGTATACAAAAATAGATTTATGTGTAAAGTACAGAACATAGAATTAACCTATTAGTGAACTATTGTTATGTGAAGTAATCATTGTTAATATTACCACTACCGTATATACGGTTCTTATCGTAAAATATGAACATGAAATAAATCGTAAGATTTCTATCTAGCTAACATTTTCTACAATGAGTGATTAATATGAAACGTCTTTATTCACTAATGTTTTCATCACTGGATTCCTCGCAGCTCTCTTTGTCAGAAGCATATACATTTTCATCATCGTCATCCTCAGCGTTCCAGAGCACGCCATCTTCACTGCCATTCAATGAATATGAAATACAGCATTTCTTGAAAGATTTTACAATCATTGGTGTTTCGATGCTTTTCCAGGCAGCAGAAGCCCAGTGTGCAACAATGCGCGTTACAGCACGCTTAATAATTAATAATTGGTTTTCCTGTCAGGGTAAATTCACAATTTGGCTCACAAAACCATTTTTCATACTCCGCCTGAATGTACTCCTTAAACGGTTTATTTATACAAATGTCTAGGGATTGTAACACAGACGTCATCCCTCCAGGAATAATAACAAGATCATTGCCGAGGTTGTGCATCTTCTTTCTTACGTGAAATGACCACGAAATGCTTCCAAACAAAGCATTAATGGTAGCCCACCAGCACGGCGTTCCCATACGTTTCGGAACTAATGAAACATTAATGATTCCGTCATTTACACTCCTTTTCTTAATTTCAAATCAGGACTTCATATGGGAATAGTTTTTCACTCTTAAGGGTTTTAGGACATGTTTTCCGTTTGAAGATTAAGAAAGGGGGAAGTTTGCACCCCTCTACTGTTATTGCCAGCATCACTTTTACGCGTTTTTTTTCACATCGAGAAGTTTTGATGATAACTTACCTTTCTCCATAATGGTGTAATTACTAGGCATATCAAACCATTTTTGGCGTCTCATCAGCGTTGCCTCATTGGAAAACTTTTTTCCTTCTAAATTGTGATGACGTACTTCTGAAATATTAGAAGTTTTCCCTCAAAATCTGAAGGAAGCTTTTGGCATATTGTTGTACGGCGTCTTAGAGATAAGTCCTCTTCATAAACCGATCCACCCACTCATGGCTGTCCTTAAACTCTTGTTTCGGTATTCCAAGAACTTCAGTCTCATCTTTTGCTTTACTTCTTATGTTGCCATTAGTCACAGGATTTTCATTCTTCCTCCTTTCACGTACAAAATCCAAAACTTTTTCTTCAATTTTAGGGTGTCTTCCTTTGCGAGGATTATTGAATTTCTTTCTACTAGCTTTAGTTTCAAACAGTACCGACTTCTGTTGCCGCCACAAGTGAACATTGCTCTCAGCTACGTTGAACTCTCTCTTTGCCTTTCTATTGCCGTTTTTTCAGCATAAAGAATTAATTTGTTTCAACGTTCAGACACACGTTTGAAAGGAGCGTCATATGATATTCTTCTCTGTTTCCCCTCCATTTCGTGACTACGTACTCTGCAGTTTGTATCCTCTGTACAATTATGTATCAACGATAAATGTAGTCGAGAAAGACAGTGATCCATTGTTACGATTTAAATTTGGGTGACGTCATCGGTGAAGTTCTGGCCTTGCACTCGAATGTAATGCACCATCGAATTTAATGCGTACCATAATTTTGAATTGGCCAAAAAACGATGTGCAATAGATTCGCGTAAATATGGTATGTTCATCCAACTGTGCACTATACTTAGAATTTTAAAAAGTTTTCAATTTACAGTGACCTCCAAATGTTAAGGAACAGCCGGTTTTTTGCAACTAATTTCCAAATAAATGAACGTAAAAGAGTCAAAATTAGATGAAATTTTCAAAAACAGGTATATATTCATTGCTAAAAAAATTTACACAAATAAAAGCATGAAGATTTACAATATAGGAAAGTAAGTTTCGGTTTGATATTGATTCCGGAGACTACGGGCCATACAGCGAGACATATTTATGCACCTAGCAGCATTTGTTTTTTATCAACCCATTTCCATCCATTGACCACTCACCCACCTCCTGAACTAATTATGCAAATGGTTTTTCTCAGATATATTACTGGACTTTATTGACTATTATTAATGAATCTACTAAAAAAATTTGAAAATCACAAAAAGTTACACACGTAATTATAAAAGGCTTATGTATGTTTATCTTTCTCTCACTCCATATATACCTATTATTTTCTATCCTAAAAACGTGGTAGCTTGCTTTACCTGTATAGATTTTCATAAGTTCATTTTTATCATTAAACTGTAGTTTTTATTGTTAGGGTCCTTTTTTTATTAAGGGCTTCGAAAAACATGCTGCTCCTTTACGTTAAGAGGTCAGTGTAAACGCATTACTCTTAAATCAATGTAAGTGAATTTACTTGTATGTACACAAACTGGTGAAAATTCATTCCGATTACTTTTAAAACTATAATTTTTAAATATTATTTAAAAAGTATATTTAAGGGAATATATCCTTTGAAAACTAATCATCTCTGTCTAAGATACTATATAACTTTCCATAAACATAACATTTTCTTACGTTATCATCTGTACATGGTATTTTATAACATACACTTTAATGAGAAGTTTATAAATTACACTCATAAAAAAGAGCTTATATTGCTATAATATTATATCACTATTAACATATTAAAAATCTATAGTAGCCCTATATTATTCAAAATTTATAAGACTGAAGATTTAAATCTTACACGTGTGATAAAATAATGCTTTGAGGGTACATCGAATACATTACGAATTCCCATACTAAATGCGTTATTAATAAAAAAAATTGTAAGCATTTCAATGTATCAAGTAATGCCTACATTCAAAAATACATATCCATATTACAATATTTTGTAACTAGTAATTTAATATATTATCATAATTTTGGTGCATTTATTATATTTTAATTATTAATTGCATGTAAGAGATATTTATTTCCATTTCCAAGCACATTAATGAATGAATTCTAATTTTTTTCTAATTTTTATTTTTAAATCATTCTTTACATTTCTAATTGTTAAATATACTAATTCAGCTTTTTTCATCATTAAGGCAACGTTTATAAGTACGCGAATATATTTTTACCCCACGTGAAATTTTGAAACTTTAATAAACATCAAAGACAAATTTCATATTTTGAGTTCAGACTAAAATGGAAATGGAAATCAAATTGTATATATAATATTTATATTTATCGACAAATATTGCCAATTGTAGATCAATTTAGCATTAGCTACACTTCTGGACAACTGCTAAGGACGGATAACCCTATCAATCATAGCAACCAAAAAATGAAAGGAAGCAAAATGTGGAAAATTAGAATAAGTGCGGGATATAGTAAGAAGAAGTATGCGTATGCAAATCTTTTTCCATGTTTGTTCATCACGTGATAGCGTTCATAAAAGCTTTAAAGGTTTTGACGCGTGTGGACAGTTGTTGTTTCAAGTAAAAGTTTTACAAGAAAGTTTTAATAGACGAAATTGAAATTTTGACATGTCTTTTCGACATCACTTACATGATTTTATGCTTGAAAACTTTTAAAACTCTTATGAACGCTGTCACGTGATGATCAACAGACGTGGAAAAAGATTTGCATATGCATACTTCTTCTTACTATATCCCGCACTTACTCTAATTTTCCACAATTTGCTTCCTTTCATTTTGTGGTTGCTATGGATGATAGTGTTATCCGTCCTTAGCAATTGTCCAGCAGTGTATATTCTGAGGAATGAAAAGTCATGAGTTTGATTCTAGTTCTGTTACATAGAAATGAATGCCATGCATCTGCACTTAGCATGCAATTTTGCCGAAGTGTTTGCGTCAACTGTTCGGTTGTCTGCAACATAATGTGTGATTTAAAGAGAAATACTATGTGCAATTCAAGCCATTATACTGAAAAGCAATATTAAAAGTTTATTCTATAATTTATTTGAAAAATTACAACTCAGCACAAAATGAACCTAAGTAAACATGCTAATATACAGGAAGTTTGCCTGTATAGAGTCATGATGTTTATAATTAATTAAAAATGGAATTTATCATGAGCTGATTTAGGAAATAATGATTAAATAATTATAAAATTAAATTTTTTGTGTAATATATTTTTTTTTTAAAATTGCAATTGTTATAGATAGTAATTTCAATGTCTTTAATATTTCATCAGTAAAATCATTTTTAAGAAGAAAGATACTGCAGCAGTGAAGTTTAAATTTCAATATAATGATTAGTTTCGGTTTCTTCGTAAAATTAATTAAATAAATTGGAAATAGATATTATATAAAAATAATACTATTAGCATGAAAAATTTTCTTAAATAACTTCATATATACATTACAGTAATAGACATTTACACACAGTAAAACTTTTCAATTCAAAATCCCATTTGAAAATTGTAGATCCCAATAATTTTCTTAGAAATATCATTATGCATAGTCAACATCAAATAAATCTGAATATGAAGGAAAGAACAAGCAAATGCTTTTAGCCTGGTTTTCGAATAAGGATTTAAAATTCTCTAAAATGCATATCTGATGTTCTGAAAGAAAACTAAATTCTGTTAGCATCTTAACGAAATGTTTCTCTAAAACTTCCAAGATTCTTAAGAACATTGAATAAGTTTGCAAAGATGAAAGTGACAGTTAAAAGTTTTTTGTTCAAAAAATGTGCATCCATTAACATTCACGTAGCCCTTTCCCTACTGATTGATAAAAACTTTTTTTAAGGATTGAAAAAGTAAAAAGATTTTATGTGAAGATAGACTTATAAGTTCTGTATTTTTTTAGTAAAAGTAATGAAGAACAAAGTGTATTCAAATAATAATGTCTTTATTTATTAATATATGTGTATCAAATGAATGTGTACTTTACTATAACAGACACACACGCACACATACATATATATAATATATCTATATCTATCTATCTATCTATCTATATATATATATATATATATATATATATATATATATATATATGTGTGTGTGTGTGTGTGTGTGTGTGTTTAGATAGATGCATACATAGATAGATAGATAGATAGGTAAGTTTCAATAATACAGTATTAAAACTTAGTTTCATATATTTTATTAAATTTACATAATTGAAATATATACACAATATAATAGTATTTTAAATAAATCTTTCATTTACAAACATACACATTTTACTTGAATTTAATGAATTTTTAAGCGATGCTTATTTTGCCGTAATTATACTGAATTCCCTTTAAAACATGTAACATTGTAATCATAACAATAATTTAAAATAAGTTTGCTTAAAAAATTACAAAAAAAAGAATTATCTTATGTGGAAATAAAGGGATTTAAAAATGAGTACAATTGCTTTTGTCAGTCATGAAGAGAAGGAGAAATTATACCTGCCTTTCTTGAAGTACGTTTGTCTTGTACATTGTAAGAAAATCATACTTTCTCAAAATCATAGAAAATATGATCTGCCTATTTTACATTGATATTAATTCATAATGTAATTCATTTGAAATTTCCTGGCACCAAATAAACAAATTGATAATTTTATATTTCGTGGTAAAAGGTGATAACAAGCAACAAGACAGAATAATCCAACGAAACATATGTTTGGTTGGACGAAAATTCTCAATAATTTTATATTGGTGTAATTTTTTAGATTTTATATTTGTGCAGCATTTGTAATTTAAAAAAATCAAATTTTGAATTCATGTAAATCATGCATATAATTTTGAGATAATCCGAATCTTGGTCATAATACAGAATTTGTGGAAAATTATTATCGTAGTTACTACAATGATTTAAAATAAAATATATAAAAATTATTAAAAAATACTATTATAAAATAAAAGAATATGTATAATTTCAATTTATAATTAATTAACTTAATCTCAGAGAAAGTCTTAAGACTTTCATAACAGGAATATATTTTTGTTTTCATGCTACCACTATATTTTTTTATTTACAAAAACAATAATTAAATTTATGTAAATAATACAAAAAGTGCATTTTGATAGTAAAAAATCACTCTGTAATATTCATATAAATAATACCAAATATGTTATTAATATGTGTATACAATTATTTGAAACAAAATTTTTATTCTATTTAGCAGTTTGAAAAGAACCTACACTATATTTTCCGAACCATATAAGTAGTAATATAAGGATATCAGAATATTGTAGTATACTTTAAAGGAAAATGTATTTGCTATTATTAGCCGATTTGGTTATTTTAAATAAATAAATATTTAATTATTTTTTCTGGTTAGCTGAATTCTTCTATAAAAATTAACTGAAACAAATTTTAATTTTAGGAAATATTAAGGAATGGATTTTTAATAAATATTAACAATTACAGAGTTATCAAAAATTTTTCTTTTAATATTACAAAAAAACAAAAAGAAAGAGCAATTAATATGATAAATGGAACGAGATTAAATAATGTAATAAAAACGTTTATAGTTGTTTAACTTATTTATTAATAAGTAATCTACCATAATTTCAAAACTAGAAAATTTGTTAACTCATTAAGAAGAATATTTAATGCCTTAAATGAAAATCTATAAAAAGAAAAGTGCCAATCAGTTTTTTAAATGAATAAAAATCATAAAATCAAAATTGCTCTAAATTGAGTTTCATAAAAAATTAAACTTTCATTCTTTAATGATACGTAGGATCATTTGCATGTAAAAATATCGACACTAAAAATGATTTTTACTAAGAACTTGATTGTTAAAATTATGTATTGTTTATACCTTTTACAAGTATCATATGGAACTGCATTTTAGTAAAATATATTTTCCTTTCTGTAATTTCAAATTTGTAGTATAATTTAATCCAAAAATTGAGATTTATAGACGAATATTCTTCATGTGATTAAATTCAAATAACAAGTATAATAATTTAATTATTTTGTAAAATAACTCAATTTTTATGCATTTTTATCTATACGATTTTCATGTTGAAAATTACAATAATTGTCATAAATTGAAGCATTCTATACGTTTCAAAATGAAAATCATTAAGTAAATAAACGATTTACGTAATTATATTTTCGAAATTCATGTTACATAATTGCGAACTGAATTTATTTCTTTAATATCTTGCAACTCATATATTAATTAGAATCAATAAATTATATCCTTAGAAATGAATTATACCAATTAAAAGCTATCAGATAATAAACATCATTAAGTATCAAACGTTTATAATACTGTAATAAAATTCCAATTCACTTGAATTTTTAATTATTTTTGTTTCTATAATTCGTTGAATGAGTTTTATAATGAATATAAATTGTATAATCATAAATTATGTTCAGTATAAGTTTGATTGGTAACTTAGATTAAAATTTAAACCAAAATACGTACACGTATTGATCTTTGAAATAAGTATTTTCTGCAACGTGTAATAATAAAATATTATATAAATTTAGCCGTGAAATAATTTTATATTTATAAATTTTTCTAAAACAAATATGTCATTATATTTATTGACCTTATTTCCACTGTTCACAATACAGTCGACATCAAGTATTATGAATATTACAACTTATCCAATGAAAGACTTAATTATCGGATATTTTGAACTAACTGAAGTTTAAATAAAAAATATAATAAACCAGGTTTGACATTATTTTTCCAGTATCAAATTTACATTGAATATTTTCGAAAATATTTATATCAAATTTAAGCTTTAGTTTATTTATTATTTTTATATTCATATTGAGCGTTTTTTTTAATATACATTACTGTTTAATTTAATTTGTGAATTTTCCTAATTTTATATGATAAGAAATAGATCTTAAGGACAATGAAGTGTCATTATTTAATCATAAATTAGTAAAATACGTTAAAATCAGTTATTAACTTTAAAAATGTATTTTAATTAAAATTATAAACAATTATGAATATTTTCTGAAACCTTAGATGCAAATGGAATTCTCATTACTCAGAATATTATGTTTCTGAAGTTACTCGACTTATTTAAAATTTCTTAAAACTGATTTAATCATTTATTGTATAAAATCTTCATATGCATGCATATATATATGCGTATGTGTGTTTATGTAAGAGCATTTATAACTTTACTTTCACTGTTTGCTTACTTGTAAATAACATCTAATTAAGTGTTTTTTTCCACAGATTGCAACAAAACGTACACCGGTAAATCTGGGGCAAAGTATCCAATCAGAGTAACCGGACCGTTTCAGAGATTTTTACCATTTATCTGCAAAATTAATTTCGTGGCAATGGGTGGAGATTTTGGAGACTCTGTGGAACTTTCATTTCTTTCCTTTCAAATCGGGAAATATGAATTTGGAAAGTAAGATAATTCTTTCTTTACTTATAGAAAACATTTACTTAAAACTTAATCCCTTATGTTGTAAATCTTTGTATTAAATAAATGTGGTTTTTGTGATTAAAATTTCAATTAAAAGGGAAATACATTTCTTATTTGTGTAATATTAACTTGAATGAAATTTAAGAAATTATTGCTTTATTCTTTAGGCCAAGGAAATTATTGTTTATTAAAAATATTGTTAAATAAAATTATGCAATTTTTGATTAATAGATATTGTAGATAAAGAATTGTAAAGAAGTATTTTCAAAAAATATATATATAACGCCAAATATAAAATATTTTAGAAAATTTTAAATCATCATATGTTTTTGATATTTTAAGAATGAATAAATTTTTTTAAAATTAAATTTAGTGCATAACTTCTAAGGGAAATGTGTTTAAAAAGACTTTTTAAATTTATAAAATATTTGCAATAAGAATATCGCAAGAGAAATGAGGGTTAAGCCATTTTGATGATGAATACTATTTGCATGTCTTAAAAAAATCACAAAAAATAGTTTTTGATTAAATTCGTAAGTTTTGTTTCATGCAGTGTAAAGGATTTTTAATTTTATATAACATTAATGTATAAGAAATGATTTTTTAATTTTTTTTCCCTGAACGGTATTTAGATATGAATAAAAATTTAAACTTTGCTTTATTAAATGAAATTCTAAATTTTCCACATTATTTGAATTTTACAGTTAAATGTAGAAAATATAAACATATGAATATACACATTAATGTATAATTAAGATAAAATTTTAAATTTAGTAAATACGTAATTTATGTTTTTCTAGCTGAAGGGAATCAAGGCATCAAACATATGTATAAGTTAACTATTAAAATTAAAAATTCACAATTTCAAATTCATTGATTTATGAATTTCAAGACATTATTTATTTCTCTTTCTTTAAATGCACTTAAGAACATTGGAAACAGAACACCAATAAAGAAGCACAGCTTTGAAGGAAATATGCATGATGGGATACGGATGAGAGATTAACTTGACCCCAAAGGCAAAATAATTAAGCAAATGAAGTGTACACATTTGAAGAAACATAACGGAGCATCAAATCATCATCCGGCATTGAATTGATCATGTGTCTTATGTCGTCATGAGGCAGATGGGCTCACAAATCTTGAAAAGCCACCATTAATTCAAGTAGAGTGACACTACGTCTTCTGTGGCATTTAAGCTAGCCTTACACGTGCTCTACAGAGGACAAGTCAGTGGAACGAGCTTTTCATTTATTTATACATATCTGAACAAGACATACCAAATCATGAGCAACTCGACATGCATGACGGGAAGAATTATTTTGTTGAAATCACACCTGCGATTTATTTTATTTTCCCATGTGTTATTCCAGTCTTTATGAGTTTCCTCTAAATAGAGGTGTTACACCTCTATTTTAGAGGAAACTCATTAAGACTGGAATCTCATTAACATGACTCTGACTCGTTAGGGATACTCGTACACAAACCAGAGTGAACCGGTTATTTAAGGTAGGTTTTGAAACTATTTAAAATGCTTTGTGAGCAATGTAACGTGGTAATTTAGACAAGGACTGTCATCTGCTCTCAGAAAGTACCAGAATTTATTACTAAACACCACGATTATTCAACCTGGGGTCACTTTAGCTTACATATCACTTTTGTTTGATAATACTGTTGATGGAGGTGCACGTGTTTCAGTGTTAAAAGTAGCACAGGGAAAAACACTTTGATAGCAGGTTTATTTCTGCTAGGCGATTGAAAGTTACTTATGCAACAAATGAAATTCCTAATTGTGATTATATCGTGAAATGTGTCACTATGAATTCCACGGACGCTTATTGCATCATCCTTTTATCCTCTCACATCATCGTCATCTGATTGGCTTCAGATCCGGTATGTCACATGTGGTTGTTATCTCGAGTCTATTGCATGTTCTGACGAATCACTCCAAATTATCCATCAGGCTAGAAACAGGACGCATTTACTAACCTACTGTTTTCAAGCTGATAATGAAGCCTACGTCAAACAAGCTTAACTATGAGAATTTTCTTCTCACATGTGTTCTACATATTCGTCAGTTAATTAAGCCTTCTTGGAATCAGAATTGGGATCATCATATTTATGAGTCTTCAATTAAAGACCAAATATAAGACTAAGTTTACGATTGAAGCGCCACTAAATGGTTAAAGGTCTTGATTGTTTCCACTAAATTAAGATCATTTGCATATGTTTTCTTTTTATGTTAATTGACATGATCTTCAAAGATTTTAATACATTGGTTATGAGATTTACTATAACATATGCATAGAAATACGGAGAAAAATAATTTAAATAATAAATGATTTTTGATTTAAAATTGCAAAATCAAAAGAAATTTAAGAAAAAATTTAAATAGAATTTAACTGAATTTTCAAGATGTAATAAGTATTTTTTATTGAATTAATTTAGTTTCACTTTGGCGGAGCATAATATTTTATCAAGAAAAATTGTCTTAAGTACCGTTAGAAATTTTACTTCAACAATGCATCATAAAGCCTATTTCACATTAGAAATCTTTATTATAAGATTACATGCTTTTTCACTTTTATTTTATAGTTTTAAAAATAATATGTGAGCATTGGAGTGTTTTTTTCTCAGTAAATGCTAACCAGAAACGCTCATGTAATGATAAATATGAAGAATATTTTGATCTGTCTAAATTTCATCACACTTTGCATAAAGGAAATTCTATACATTATTAAGTAAAAATATCTGAGGAGTTACAATATTGTTTTTTTAAACGATAAAGTCCTCCTGATCTTATCTATTATGGACATATCTAGTTTTGTAAAAATATAATTTATTCATGGAATTTAAGGGAAAATACCGCCTAATGATAGCATTTTAGTCTAACTACTTCGTATATCAATGATGAAGAGTTCTTAGTTGAATAATTTCCAATGTAATGAAAGTGGTTTCAAGTAATGCTCTAGGTCTATCTTTATATTAAAAAATCTTATTTCAAGAGATAGATGCTTAGGACGTTAACAAAAAATGATTACATAAATATTTATCTAGCTTGTAATTGCCAGTAATTAGCAAGTCTCGACACATGACGTTTTAAAGCAAACAATATTTTATCTGTGAAAATATCTGAAGTGACCTTAATACCAGGATTATACGATTGGTAACGTGATTTATATTTTGATTGCTAATATCATAACACGCATCTTATCCTCGATGCCATTTAATTTTCAACAAATTAATAGAAGTGATGTTAATTTAAAATGTAAAAGTGTGTTAACGATATGTCAGTTTTTAAATATATTAATGATTGATTTCTCTTGAAATATATTACAGTTTTCTTTCAGCAAACTTAACCATTCATTTATTCTAAACTCTCTTGAAGTTTGTATCTAATAAATAAATCAGAAAAGCCGTATATTTTTAGTAAGATTCTATTCAATCATCTATTAATATGAGATGACCGACCAACTTGTCTAGTGGTCAGCGTGCCTGACTACGGATAGGGAGGTGCATGACTTGAATCCTGGTTTAGGCATGAATGTACTTTCTCTCTCTCTCTCTCTGTCTATCCTGTCTTTATAGTTTCCTCGTGTGTGAATGAGGTGTGAATGGTTGCCTACCCTATAAACGGGTCCCTATGGCATGTGTGTGTACTGAAGAAGTCGGACTCCAAGCCAAATACGGTTCATTTGGGAAAGTAGAGCAGCGCACCCCAATTTGTCAGCCTAGCTGTCACACGAAAACAACAACAACTAATATGAGATAGCTAGAATTCTTTCTTCACATACGAGAAATATTAGTTGTTAACATAATCAATAAAAGAGCATTTAAACTGCTTGATATGCTAGTTTCATAGCACTGCTTCTTAAATATTCTTCATAAATTGTAAATGCAAGTGAATCGCATATAAAACAATTCATTTATTTATCCTCGGCATAGAAATTTCTATTATTTTATATATTTTATGACATTATTCTGTTTAATAAAATTCAATTAAAAAAAATTTTTACAGTTTACCACATGGACAATATTTTCATTTATAATTAGCAGATAAAATTATGAAAAGAAAAAAACATCAAATGAATGTTTAATAGTTTGCATATAATTCATTCTGCTGTTACCAGAAAATATTTAATGAATCTTTCTTTGAGTGTTATATTGTTTCTTATGACCGTCTTTTAATTGACTATTTATGCACCGCTGATTCACGTATAATGGGCTAACATTATATATATACTTGATATTTTAAATACTTTTACGTTATTTTAATTTAAAAATTTGATATACTAGGAACTTAATTTTTCATTTTTTCTATCATTTAATGTAATTGTTGTAAATTACTGAAAATAACTATTATATTTCTTCTCTAAAAACAATGTCTTTCTTCTAGATGCCATTAAGAGTTAGTTTTCTTTATTATTTTATTTTGTGATGAAATTTATTTAAAATATCTTACAATATTCATTTCTTTCTTGTTAAACATTAAAATCAAAAGGCAATTTTTCAATATAATAATTTTAATAATATTTTCTTAATTTCTACATTTTAAATAGGTAACTTTATGATAATATTTTCCTGAAATGGTATCATGAAGATAGTACATTCGTTAATGAATATCAAAAATCAAATTATTTAAGCTTCATAAAATATTACGTGACAGTTTATTAAACTTTTTATCTTGTTTCAAAGAACTTCTTCAAAGAACATTTATGATTTTATTTTTTTAAAAAAAAGATTTCCTTAGCGTGAAAAATCACTCAAACTCGCTGACGCTTCCAAAGAGATTCATTAACGCAGCTGATAACGCTAAAATGATCGTAAGCAACCTTAAAATCATTAATTTTATAAGATTTTATTTTTTGCACTTATTAGCAAGAATTCACTAATTAGACTTTATCATCATCGGTTTAAAATTTTGAATGGCATTCTCAAGGGTTGAAGAAATTTATAACAAGTGCGTGTTTCGTTACTTCCGTGTTTAAGAGAATTTACCAACGCAAAGTTCAGATATTTTCCTGTTTTTACTTTACTACACGCGAAAAGAATTTAAGAAAAATATAACAATACTTTCTCTGAAGTATTTACTGAAGAATGTGCATTACTGTATAAATTTATAGCAAAGTTCAATGTTAAATTTGGTCAAAAATATAATAATGTGTTGCCTTTTTTTCATAATTTTTAACAGTTCCCTCACTGAAGTATAGTTATTTCTTTAATGGCTTAACTACAAGTATTCTTTTAAATTTGTTCACTTAGTCAAACTTAAATATTTTAAGGTAATATGAATTATTGAAAAATATTTAAAGTTATTTTTAATATTACTATTTTTAAAAATAAAAACAAAATCTTTACTCACGTAATTTTTAATAATTTCCTATTATATTTCTACATTTAAGAAAATTAATTAAATTTGAAAAATTCAAGTATGGTTAATTTAAAGAAATACAAATTGTCCAAAATCTGTCCATGGAAAGAAAGAAAGTAGGGTCTGTTAAATATTTCTTGAAAATATAGGTTTCAGGGTTTCCTATTGAAAAAATAAAGAATTATGTCAAGTAAAGAACAGAAAATGCGTATGAGAATGAAATATAACTTTAAAATACCACACAGTGCATGAATATGCTATTTATATCTCATCACTATCATTCAAGTACATTACCCAAATAAAATGCTAATTTCTATTTCACCGTTTAAATATTTATCACATAGACAGATTGTTTGACATCAAAATGATTGCTCATACTTAAATAATCGAAACTGTGTGGATTTCTGTCAAATAAAGTAATAAAAGAGAGCAAAAGACACCTCGGCATCTTTTCAAATCATATTTATCTGAAACCATTTTGACAGTATAAAGAAAAAATAACATCATTTGATTTGATTTTCTGATTCTGTTTCGAAATCTATGTCATGTACTTCGCACAGATGTGAAAGTGAGCTTTCTAGAAACAAATGCATTTATAGGCACGTAAAAATAGTTTGATTATTTTCCCATACTTGGTTATAGAAATAATCTTATCATTTTCTTTGCTGAATCAATGTTGCATCTCAGTATTTTGCTATGACTCTTGAGTACTTTCTGTCTTTATGTTTACTTATAAGAAAATGTATATCAACCTTTCCATTTTATACTTAAAAAATTTGAATAATAACCAGTTTTTTCTTTATAGAAATCTCAATTTGGTATGCCGAAATGGATATATGCGAATACATGAACCCATACCTATCAATTTGGGAGAAACGGATGATAAACCTTTGTTTGGAAGCTTCTGTGGTAAACTTGCAGAAAGAAGTGCCACATTTTATTCAAAATCAAGTAATGTTTCAATTTCTATTATTGTTCCCAGTAGAGTATCAATATCTACATCAACTTTCAGTCTATTTTTAACTTTTCGATTCTTAACAAGGAACCCATCTCACACACAAACTGATTCAAGGGCTAAGTTTTCAAGTTTCCAGTATGGTAATGCTTTGCCCGGAACTTTCTGTGACAGAATGTTTCTAAATTGTCACTTAAGACCTTGTAGAATAAGAAGTCCTAACTTTCCAGGATTTTACCCAAGAAATATCACTTGTAACTATCATATTAAACAAATGCAAATACCTCATGCAAGCATTGCCTCTATTGTTCTTCAGCAGGCAAATGAGTACAAAATTTTCATTCCTAGAGGTAGGGAGTCTGCTTCTTCAAACCCAACTTCAAGTATTCATAATTCGCTTTTGTCTACAGATTGTTCAGACATGAGTGACGCTGTGATGATATATGATGGACCAACAAAAAATATGCCTTTATTGACAAGGTTTTGTGGTGAAGGTGCTATGCAACCTGTGATATCAAGTGGATCGGAAGTTCTTGTTCAGTTGAGAAGCTCACCATTTAGTGTTTTATGCAGCTCTAAGCTCGAAATTGAAATTTCGGTTAAATTTGAATCAGAAATATCAGCATTTATGCAAAGAGATCGAAATAGATGTGCTTATATTATAGATGCAAATAGGCATAGGCGACAAGGTGTGATAATAAGTCCAAGATACACAATGCCTGAGAATTCATCCTGCAATTATAAATTTATAGGATCTTCCAGTTATGACCGTATTTGGATTTATTTTGTTAAATATTTATCAACAAAAACTGTTGTCCCCACAGTCAGCACTACTGACAAATCAGTTTGTGAATCCAGTAAATTAGAAATATTTGATAGCCAAGATAGATGGCCTATGCTAGATTTCAATGATGGTTTCGATTCATATCCCTTACAGTTTTGTGCTGAAACAAATAGTCCTAAACTTTGTTCTCATGCAGCAGATTATCCACCTCATTTTTCTCCTGAGCGACCTTGTAAAATTCCAGATGAGAGTTACCTCTCAGCTGGTCCAACATATGCTATAAGGCACACTTTTCATTCTACAAAGGATTCACTTGACATACTCAAATACAGTCATTTCATTGCTAGATATGAATTTGTTGACACCAGACAAGACGGTATTGCCATTGGTAGAACTGAATGCGACAGACGATTTGATAGCCGTTCAGCAAAAGGGGGATTTATTTCGAACTCTAAAAATATATTCTTTTATGGAAGAGGTGGAAGAGAAAATGCTTCATGTGCTTTTCATTTTGTTGGATTACCGTCAGAAAGAGTTCGCATCACAATATTTAATGTTAGATTATCAGTAACAAATTCAGAGATGAACTGTGAAACACATTTTGATAAACTTATTCAACGATATGTTTGTAAGTCTCCTTTGAAATCCCCAACAAGTAGAATGGCGTCATTAAGTGCCATAGAGTACTGGGATCGCCACTCATCAACTGTAGGCTGCATATGTAATACCACATCAACAGATCGATCCAAAAAATACGTTTTTGACTCATTGGTAAGTAATGTGAAGCTCATTTTTGCTGTTAATCTTATGACAGCGTTAGAAGATTTTAATGATTTTAGCTTCGAAGCCAAGTTTGAGTTTTTCAATTCCACATTTTGTGACACACATGTTTTTGATGAAAGGGAAAATTTGAGTTCACAAGGCTCAATAGAATTTCACGTGCCTCATGGAAGAACAAATTTCACTAGTGGTGAAGATTTCTTTCGTCCTCTTCGGTGTCGTTGGCAAATAAAAGCTCTTACTGAAAAGTATTTGTATCTACAATTCAGTGGCTACGAAATTTCACAAGACAACTGTAAAGAAGGCATGATTGTGCTTGTATTCTTAGATGCCCATCTAACAAATCCTACCGCAACTGCTTGTATCGTTGGCGAAACTTACCAACGGCAAGCAGACACTAAAGAATATCACGTGTTTTCCCAATCTTGGTATAACGATACCTACAGTATCACAGACAACAATCGCGATTATATTTTTATTGAAATAGTTGCAAGTCATAAATGGAAGGGGATTAAATTGCATTTTCATTGGATGGAAGTCACCAAGCCTTTTTATCGTAGTATATCAGGACGTCCTTTGAGGAATGTTGACTGTGTCTTCGAATGTCCTGAAATCGGAGCTTGCATTGACCCTCATCTTTGGTGTGATGGTGAAGAACACTGTCCATCAGGATTTGATGAATCACCAGCAAACTGTCATCCATTATCTAAGAGTATGGAATATTTATCTTTAATTGTGATTGGTGGTTCTTTAGTACTATTGATTTTAGGATTTTTGATTACTTGGGCTTTGATAAGGCATCGTCACTCGCACAGTTCTTGTTCAACAGAAGATGATGACCGGACTAAGGACTGTAACCACCGTTGTTTAACTCCAACAGAGGATTACCAACTGGAAAGTCCAGTTCATTGATTTTTCAGAAATTTTATAAGAAAACATTAAGTGTTTTGTATATATCAATTTGTTGTTTATAATGAAATATCGAAATAAAATGAAATTTTTGATGTTTTAAAGTTTTATATTGCAAAAATATCATCATAGAATACAACATTTATAAAATAAATTAATAACATATATTGAAGCTGCTTGCTCTTTTCAAGTTAAAATTTAGTTATTCAATTATAATCAGTAAGAACAGTCATTTAGTTTCATAAAAATAATTCAAAGTGTATTGTTCTAATTTAAATGTTATCCTAATAGAGGTACGTATATCTTATTATATCAGGTTTCCGTTTTTTATTTCATCATATTTTTATACTTTAATATAAATATATTATTTTTATGTTCAATAATTATTACGCAATTTTATTTTTTTCTTTTAGTTTCATATTCAATTTTTTTTTAAGTTAATGAATTCTGAATATTTGTTGCATTTTGTCCAACAAATATTCATATCAATATTTAAAAAAATATTGATTTTCGTCTTTACGAACACACGACTGATATTACAATACAATAATATTAATGTAGATTACACAGCAAGTAATACATGCGTGAAAATATTAATATCAAAATAGCTGAACTAGACACTTGAGTTTCTGTGAACTTTGAAAGGAAAAATGAAAAATGCACAAAAAATGCAAAATACTTTCCTAATTTAAAATTGATTAAGCATAAAAATTTGTCCTGGAAACATTTATCAATTTACTTTTAAACATTCAATTTTTTTTAAAAAAATATGTATGAATAAATATCTTATAAAGTATGAAAAAAAGGGAAACTAGCAAGCAAGCTACTTATTTAAATCTAATACTTGTAGTCCAATTGAATAAAATCTTAAATAGTAATCTGATCATGTATTTATATTTTTAAGTGTACATATACATTTAAACAGAAATAAATTGAAAATATGAGATTCATAGAAATTCATTTAATGCGCAAATGTTTTGAATGCTTTTCTACATATTATCTAATTTAAGAATTCATTGGAGAGGTATATATTATTAGTTTAACTATTCGAGTAAATAAAATTCGAGTAACAGTTTCAGAAAAACTATGAAAATTTATGTAAAATATTCATTCTTGCCCTTTATATACGTAAGAAATAACTTAGTACTTTGAGAGAGAAGTACGAAATATAGAAAATTTATCTAAATATCATGAAATTACATTTGATGTTGAAATAAAAACTCGATATCAAAGGGTATTTTCAAAAGTGCATGCTTTGTACTTGACAACAAATATGATAAACATTCTTCTATGACTCTAATTGTATCTGTTTCATCATAATATCATTTATCAACAAAAAAAAAATAGAGTGAGTTCTTGGTGTTGAAGATTGTCTTATCATTATTTTAAAAGTGTTCAACTATGATAAACAAATGCTGTTGTTGTTTACGATTACCAACAGCTCTTTTCTAATAACTGCAAAAATTTATTTCTCAAATATTTTTAACCTGATACTTTATAACAAATTAGTTTTATATCAGACTTTAAAAATCAGCTCATATATTTCAAATACTTATTTTGTTAAGGTATTAGAAAAATGTTCATGAAATTTATTTTCGTTAATAGTATTTGTTTTATATATTTGCAAAGTGCTTTAGATGTAATTGGTGATCAGTTAACGAACATTATCCGCTACTAGACTTTATTCACAATCCGATTTGTTCGCTAACCGGTCATCGATTCACCATTTGTATTTTGTGAAATCGATTAATTTATTCGGAAGATCCTAAAAATAAATTACAAAAAGTAATGAATAAACTATTAACAATTTTATTAAAGCAATAACACATACTTGTAGTCTTTCATATTAATCATTACCATTCATTTTCCGTTTATGGGGCATTAAATAATGTGTCCAATGTCGATCATTTTTATCTCCTTTTTAATAACGTTCCGGACGTGTTATAGTATTGTTGTTGTAAAGATACCAGACCTAACCGATATTAATTTGGTTTGGGTCCATTCTAAGACCATTTCTCTCACTTCTTCAATGAATGAACATAGGGAGGGGCTCAAAATGATATCAGTTTCGATTTCGAATGAAATCAAAACTGAAACTGATGGTCTACTTTGCCACTAAATATTTTATTGGAAAACAAATTCGAGTGTAGAACTTAGAAGTTCAATAGGCAAGCAATATAAATGAAGAGAGATAAAAACGATTTTTGATCCAATAAGTTTGGCAACCCTACACATATATGCCCTAAGTGTCGAGAATTGTTCGATAGAATTTCGCTTTAGTTCTTTATGCGAATATGCGTTCGAAGTCCGAACTCATAATTCTTTCGTAAAAATGTTCGTTGTACAATCTGTTCCCAGTCAAACTGTTCGTTAACCGATCATCCACTGTATTTTAAATTTCATTTATAATTTAGTATAAATTTGTGACATTAATCGAATATCCAAAAACATTTAACAAAAGAAATTGTTTAATTATTTTAAAACACAACAGTTTCAGAGATGTGTAAGCAAACTGTTGAATATTTAAAATTGAAAAAATATATATATAAAAAAATACTTGACTTGCCGTGACATGCAAATAATATTAAATAAAATTACATAAAACAAGTGCAACATCAAAATTTGATGTATTAAAACTTTTTATTAAACAAAAAGCACCCATCTCTCTGTTTGAAAATAATAAATTTTTTCTGTGTGAAAATGAGTCAAAAATAATAATAAAAGAAAAACAATTTAAATTTGATTTTATGTGTGAAACTTTAAAAATATTGCACATGGTGACCATAAATAAATTGGATAAATTTTCTGAAATGTTATCAGTTTTTTTTCCGTAAAATATAAAAGCTTATATATTATGTAGCATGCATTTATGATCAAAAGTATTACATTTAACACACTCACGTTACGAAATTTCCAGTTATTAAAACTATTAAAAGTTGAGTTTGAAAGCTTAACAAGTTAACAAACTGTATTATTAATTAGATATAGAAATTTATAAAACAATTATAGTTTGGAGACAGAATATTTTTCTATTTAAAATAATTTTTTTATATCTGAATAATTAATGAAACAATGAAAGCATTATTCAACCTAGTTACTAATATCTCTTTAAGAAAATGAATAAATAGTAATGAAATATGAAATTTATGTGCATTATTTTTAGAGAAATAATTAATTTTATTTTTTAGTTTATTAAAAATGTATTGTATTAAATGAAAGTGAATAAACTACATATAAGCATTTCTGATTATGCTTTGGGAAGTGACCGTGTTTTGTAAATAAATAAAGAATATAACAAATAATTTTAAGCAAAATATCACTATTAGTTTCATAATCTACAATCATTAACAATTATTTGAATTTATAAAATGTGTACTAAATGCTATTGCCAATTATTTTCACCGAACGAAATTATAAATTACATTCGTTTAGTACATTAATTTATTACTAAAATAAAAAAAAATTAAATTTATGTTTTTCAAATTATCTATCTGAACTATAAACAGTAATTTAGGTAAAAGTTTTAAATTTTACCACAATTAACAATACATTTAAGTATTTGAAAGTAATATATTTAAATTTAAGTTTTTATTTGTTGTTAAGAATACTTAATGTGAATATTAGGGCTTTGCATCATATTGCTCTTTTTCAAAAGGAAAGCTATCTGTACTAATTATTCTAAGGAGAGATCCATTATAAGAAAGTGCATGATATACTTCTTGATAACCAAGTTTTAAGAAAAAAAAATATCTTATCACTATATTTAATGATGGAAATTTCAAATTCAATTAGGCATTATGAGTCTGTAATGCATACTTAAGTGCTTAAAACAAGCTTTCAAATATGAAAAACGAATTAAGTACAAATATATAAAGGTAAAAATGTTTTATTTCATCATAAAAACTATATAAATTATTACCAGATTTGTTAACAGAGGAAATTATTAAAGAAAAAATATTCTAAGATTTCTTTAACTATGTCACTTTTACATATTTTTTTATATACACAAATTTGGATAGTTGGAAGTATATCTAGAAGTATATATGTAGCTACTATGCATTCGTTTTTTAAATTTCAGATAATCAATTATCAAATTCTAATCATATTGTAGTTTAAATTATTAATACATTAAATGGATTTTATTGATCCAAATAAAGTTAAACATTGATTTAACAAGTTGATTTCATAAGTTAAATAATAAATATGTTAAATTACGGTATATATTCAGTGAAGTATTCCTTTTTCATAATAATAATGACTTAAAAATTATTTTTAAAATAAATTAATTAAAACATATATTAAAGCACTGAAAGCCTTGTTAAGTGCAATCTAGATTTTATAAAAAGTTTTATTAAATTTCAGATTGTGTTATAAAATTTAATAAAACTTTTTATAAAATCTAGATTCCACTTAACAAGGCTTTCAGTGCTAAAATATATGTTTTAATTAATTTATTTTAAAAATAATATATACATACATATATATATATATATATATATATATATATATATATATATATATATATATATATATATATATATATATATATATATATATATATAGTATACATACATACATTCATATAAATAAACTATTATTGTTTTATATATAACAACCATTTAACAAAATAATTAAAAAAGCAAAGAAGGATAAGATAAAACGTACTTTTTTCTATAAAAATATTAAAAGAGAAACAAATAATAACGATAAACGAATATATGCTTTCAAACCTTTAAAACCAATTCAGCTCTCGGTTAAAATATTTTATAAAGAGTTTTTTTAAATCTTTCAAGATTGAAATGAGGGACAAATATGTATAAAAATAACATATATACAAATATTAAGACTCATATACTCAATATTCATTTCAAAAACAAACATCCTTACTCAGTATTTTTAAAAGAAAATGTAAATTCATTGAGATCCATAAAGCTTCAAATAAAATTAAGAAAGTACAAAAATTGAATATAAAACAATAGAATAAAACTCCTACATTCACAGAGAAATAATGAAAGTTGAACTTGGAAGCAATCCAATATTGTGATAATAATTCCTTTATATAAAATCAAAAATATTTTTTACTGGAAAACCCATTGTTTGCTTAGATTTCAGTTTCGACTCATTAGATTCATATTTCAAAGTATTTCGCATTGCATCCCTTCCATTGCTACATGGAGTTCTATCCCATGTCAGAACTTAAATAAATATTGAAATTACTTAAGTAAAAAGTGATATAAATTTCCTTGATATATGATTTCTTTGAACAGTCTTGATTCTTAAATTTGAGTCAGTAAAAATAATAAAGTCTGTTCGACTAAGAATCAAGTTTGCTACTTTAAGAGATAAAATATAAAATGTTTAGACAAGTATAGGGTATTTGTTATGTTCTTTATATAAACTTTTTAGTTTCAAAGTAAACTCCATATTTAAGCTTTAACTCTCCTTAGATGCTATATTCATGTCAAAATCGGAACCAACTATTGATAACAAGGAGAAAGAATTACATTATTACTCTTAATATTTCATGATGTAAAATGGTTTTGATTCAATATTAAGAGTCGCATTTCATTGCTACGTCTCTTTAAAGTAACTTGGGTTCTTTAATATTTTTCAGTATATTTAAAGAAAAACATATTTTAAAATAATTCTATAAATTAAAAAAAACAGTGTTTTTTATCATGTACTAAAATAATTCTTTAAATTTTCTTCTAATATTAAGAAAGCTGATTAATATTACAGTTATTTTTAATTTGTGAAGTTTCAACATGATGTATTAATAATATTTTAAATAACAGAAACCTAAGCTTATCCTTGAAAATTCATATAGTTAAATATTTAAAATGAGAATTTTATATTTCGTTTTCAAAAACACATTTCTGAAACAAATTTCGACTATCTGGTTTGTCCTGATCAAAAGATTTTTTTACATCAGTATAAGTTAAAAAAAATAATATTTTTGTAAAGTTAATCATAGCTCTTTCAAATCAAATATTTCCTTTATAGAGCTATCATGTGAGGAACATAAAAGCATATTTTAAACAGAAAACTAATAATAAGTTTATAATTAGATAAAGAAAAAAATGATTCTTTAAAATGACATTTAAATAAGAAGTTAGAAGAATATTCTCCATTTTCTATAACCAATCTTTTTCTTAAAACGAATGATTAACTTTTGTATTACAATACATGTTATTGTGCACTTACAGATACCTTTACATATAATGTAAGTAATATGTTCTCGATACATACATAATATTACATAATACAAAAAAGCATGAATTTCAAGAATGAGCACAAAATGATTGAATTTTTAAATAATATATATCGATGCTTATAAGAGATTATACATTTTTTTCCTTTAACGATGGGGAAAAAAATTAAGGAAGTATTCCAAATGAGACAGATCTGGTAATAATGTGTCGTAAAATATAATGCTAAATTCGCTTTTAAATTAAGGCCATTTATATATTAATATATGCGTCAATCTGAAAATTGGATATCAACAAAAATTAAACATTTGCATGCATTAAAAATAATAAAATTATTTTTACATTTTAAAATCATTTTATTCCTTGATTCAAATATTTTAAAACTTGTAGAGCACATTTGTTTAATTTTCATATGAAAACAAACATATCAGAAGGGCATACAATTTGTTTTGATAATTTTTGCAAACTGAAAATTTTTAAACTGGAATTCTGCATCAAGTACTTTAGACTCAAATGCTTCAAAAATTTTCTTCAAATAAATTGTTTTGCATAAATGATCTTTCTGATTTTAGTGAAATTCTATATATTTTATAGTAATTTTTGTTGGTAAACTAGGTACACTACACTTTCATGTTTTCAATTGTAATTTAACATTAATATATTATAGTATTTCAATGAATTTTTCAACATATGTTTACTATGTAAGACGTATGCTATTAATATAATTTTTATCCAATCTTCCATTTAATTATAATGGAATTTCTTATAATTATTTAAGATAATATCATAATTTGCCTTGTTTACTTTAATTTACGTATGTACTGCTTCAAATTGCAGTTTATAACAAATGTTTTAATATAAAATAATTGTGATAGTCCTTAATCAAATATTTTATACTTTCAAATACTTTCTTCTATTTTTCACATCATTAAAATATTTACAAATTAAATGTTTTTTAAAAATTACATATTATGCCCCATATAAATGAATCATTAATGATATTGTAAGTAATCAGATCTTTGATTTTTGACCACGAATAAATATATGTTATAAACTAATTAAACTTTTCTATAATTAGCTGCTAAATTAAAATTTCAAAATTTATAGCTTATTTCCTTTGCCTTTTTCTCTTAATAAGGTAATATTTCAAGCAACAAATTCTAATTTTGATGCAATTACGCATTAATTGCAAAAACCTTCACAAGATGCAGTAATTTTCTTTAATGGTTTATGATAACTACTGTTACTCATTATATCTTTCATTGACGGTAGAAAACTTATAAATTTAGATTAGTTTCCTTTTCAATGTTGAAATTATTATTTAACAAAATTAATAACGTTTAAAATTGTTTCATAATATTAACTTGCTATAATAACTAACGATTAACAGTTTAATACATTCATAAGTGAGTAAAAATTCAATATTTACGTTCTAATTTTATATGTTTATTAAATATTACTCTTTACTTTACCTTTAATTTATATTTTAATACAGGTATACAACAAGTTTGATATAATAAGTAATACAGAAATCACGAGAAAATAATAACTATAATAAATTTCAAGTATTTATTCTTATATGTCAATTGTTAACACGTTTTGATACATTATTAAATTTACAAAATAATAAAATATTCAAAATTTATTTACAATAAACTTCGAACTTATTATTTTTACTTGACTGTCAGTTTCATTAAATTATATTCAAACAAACCCGAAATGTTTTAGGGAATGAAAATGAATTTTAAAATTCTCCTTCCAACCTTGAGAAAGCTGTTTTGATCTGAAATATTTTCTTAATTTTAAATAAAAATTAAGAAATTTTGCTGCATATTTTAATAGATAAAATATTTAATCTATTTAGTATTTGCATTCAAGTTTCAAAATAGATATTTGTGGCTTCTCTTGATATAAATATTTACATAATTATGCGAATATATAGAATTATTCTCCGTCTAATATTCCTTGGATTATTTTATCTTCGGAATTAAACAAATTTACTTATCATGATTTGAGTAGTGTGTGTGACATCATGTGCGTTAGAAAATTAAATATGCATTCAGTTTGAAAATGTAAAACAATAAATATTGCCTCGAAAATACGACATAATTTATACTGTTTGTTTTTAAGGGAAATCAATTTCTAAAACGTAAAAAGTAAATAATGTGATGCATATATTAAATAGAATTACGATATATTTTCAATCTCTAGCCAAAATTACATTGACGTTTTAATTAAATGAGAGAATATTTTGCATAAGCACATTGACAATATTATTTACATTTCAGTCACTGAATAAGATTAGTTAATATTAAATTTTTTGCATATTAAAGTTAATAGTGTACCTAATTTATATTTATTTACTGCATATAATTTAGACAAAATGCTACTGACAAAAATAGATAACTTAAAAAATTATGTAGTGTGGACCAATGATGAAAGTTTAAAAATGTTTTCAAAAGATCAAAAATCAAAAATTGTTAAATAAAATTAGCAAATTTATCATATGAATTTTATTGCATAGTTTAAATATTATACAGGTATCAAAAGTAATACAAAATAATTTCAAGTAATGTTAGCTAAAATTCCATTTAAAACATTTTATCATTGAAAGAGTAGTGATAGTTTTTGCTAAAATATCTTCTTCAAGTAACTAAAAATACCTAATTTTAAAATTTTTCTCATGTATAATTTGCAACTCATTAAAAATTTAAAAATTCAATATTATTCTAAATTATCTTTTTAAAATTCAGAAAACGATTACCTTGTTTAGAAAATGTTCACATCCAAAAATATATATTTCTTAAATATTTTATATGATTTATGTTTCTAAATGTTATAATAAATTTAATAAAAAATTACAGAGAGTTATGAGAATCTATAATTAATTTATTTTATAAGAAAATCGCATTTTAAATTTATCCTTATTATATTTTACAAGATTGATAAAAAGGAATTCTTTAATTGTATAATTTTATTATATTTTGACAGATATTGCTGTTATTTAAATATCGGTTGAATAATTGTTACTAAGGATGTTAATAAAACAAGTATTTTAAAATATAAAGAAGTAGTTAGTCCACAGTTATTTCCTCCAAAGTCTTCGCGTTATGTAAAATATAATCACATTTAATATTCATCCATCTCATATAATACTTTTTTTAAATAAATAGATGAAAATATATGTATGAATGATATTTGAATATGAAAGACGAATCCTTTTCTTAAAATAATAGTTGTCCTTGAAAGATATTTTGAAAATAAGGATGCACTAACACATGCTCAAACTTTTCTTATACATTAATTATATATTTTTTGTGTTTATCAAATATTTCTAAATATAGGATACAATCTATTTAAATTTACTATGAGGTAGCCTTGAGTAATTTATGTGATTAAAATGTGCAAAGGAGCAGAAATTCCATATTTTAAATGATTTATATTACGACTGAATTTTTCTCCATTAATATATTTATTAAATATGATAAATACAATTGATCAAATATGAGTATATAAATGATATTAGCATATCACAAAAGGAAAATACAATCCTCACTAAGTTATGACATTTATTTTATCTAAACCTTATGAATAATGATTGTAAAATATCTATACATAAATCTTGTTTCAGAATTTTAGTGCATATATTAACAGCTTCAGTACGAAAAACACTAGGAAATTCACATAAATTTCACATAAAAAGATAATGTTAAGAAATGTTTTCCAACAAAAGAACTATATAATTTTTAAAAGTTTCATAAACTTTTGAAACTTGATACCCAAAAAGTAGAAAAAAATCAAATTGATAAAATCTTGTAAATATAAAATGATACGCATTGAATCATAGACATCTATGATGTAAATATGCAGATACTTTCAGATTTTAATACTTTGTAGGTGCACACTTCTAAGTAACATCTTTTACTTCCACATGCTAACGAACTCATTTGCTTCCTAAAAGTATCATAAAATGTTTTACGACTTTGCAATGAAAATTTTAAGAAAAAGTTTAGATCCAAGTTTGTTTTTTATTTCTTAGCTTTGACATAAAAAAGTAGCTTATTCTTTCATACATGAAAATAAACTTCATATAGGATTTTTATGCTTAGAATAAGTAAGAAAAGATTAAATTTTAGAAGGAGAAAAGTGCTTCTAAATTAGATATTTTCATAAAATTTAAAGAGAAAATTTTTAACTGAATTCCTGATTTACAATTTAATGAGCTAAAAATAATGTAATTAAGAACAGTAAAAATCAGAATAATTCCCGAGAATTTTATAGCTTATTTCAATGAGATTTTTTTTAAAAAAAAATCTTACATTTTTTTAAGTTATGAGTGATATAAAAATATTTCACTAAAGTTTGAATATTTTATGGTGAGAAAAAACACTTTTAAATATGTTAATATATGTACGAAAACATTTCTCAATATAATTTAAGTTTTTTAAGAACTGATAGTTTTACTGTTTACTACGAAAACTTGTTATATTCAATCTAGATTGTACATATTTTTGAAATTTCAGCCAAATAAAATTATTTCCCTTGTGATTTTTTATTCGAAATATTTTGAATGTGTACCCAGTTTGTGCTTTTTAATTTGTGAAAATTAAAAGTAAGAATAAAATCAAATAATTTTTGCACTTAATGTTTAAAAATATATAATTACATCATATATCGTTTTTGTTTGATATATACAAAAAATAAGCCATATTTTATAGCAAAATGTCTAATTAACTTTTGCAAATATTTTATATTTAATTGTAATCTTATTAATGTAAAATAATGTTGAATGCTTAGGGAATTATTTAATGTTCTCAAAAATAAATAAATGAAAAAAGTAAATAAAAAAACCTTTTTTCTATTGCTTTTGTCAAGGGAATTTAATCAAGGCTTTGGATGTTTAAAATATTTTCGAAAGACTCACTTTCAAAGCAAAATAGGCTTGCATATTTATCTATGATATACTTTGTACAAATAAATATTTTTCAAAATCATCAATTTTTAATAATAAAAATGCTTATAAATAATATCAAAAATTATAGTTGTGATAAATTTGATTAAAACACATCATTACCTAACCGGTTAAGGACATATTCCTTCCAACATGTAACTGTTTGAAAAAAAAATAGCAGTAGCAAGCAGATTATTTGAATTTAGCTTAATTAATATGTTTTTTTAATAGCAACTACTTAAAATAATTTAAATTGAACATTCACTTACAATTTTTAAAAACACAGGTGTTCACAAATCATTTAAAGTTCCTTTTGGAAATTTAAAACTATGTTGTATTTACTATACTTATGTGAATTTGCTTTTTATATTTTAATATATCTTTATAAAGAAAGCGATAATAATATAATTTATATCTTGATTAATGTTTTGACAGTTTGTATAAAGTACTAATTTTCAAAATTGAAGAAAGAAGATAATAATTTTAGGATAATACTTTCTCTTATTTACAACAAATTAAAATGTTTATTTAATGCTGTAGCTTATGTAAAAGGGTAAATTTTTTTAACCTTCTGAAATCATTTTAAGATCATAATTCAAATCAATAATATGCGATAATAGGAAAACAGCAAAAAAATTTCAAAACAATCTCTCTCTCTCTCTCTTTTTGAAACTTCTACAACAGTAAAATATCATGAATGAATATACTTATTATACTTCAAGTGAAAGGATTGTATTTAGTGCTAATTAAATACAGGTTGTCCCAAATCAACCGCATAAACTTTGCACAGCTAGATTTCTCGTTGAGATTATATAAAAACTGCCCAAAGAGGTGTTCCTGTACGATCCATAGTTTACGAGAAAAATACGAAACACAAAGTATGACATCACTTCGGGAACCAGAAAAAACACTTTATTGAACATATCAATAGCAGTATATGCACAATGTAAAGCAGATGTTCAAAGTGTCCGTCTTGAATGTCGAGGCAGGCCGTAGAGTGACTACTATCAGAAGCTTGAGTATGCCGTGGAAATGACTGTCATCACAAGTTGCAGCATCGTGGTGTCCACCAAAGTATAAGCAGCGTGCAAACGAGCAACTAAGGCCGTTGGAGTTGACACTACGTCTGGATACACCAGTTCTCTGATATGGCCTCTTAGGAAAACATCCAACATTGTAAGATATATAGGACATAGAACCGGACCCTCACGTCTGATCCAGCGGCCGGAATATTCAATACCCAGCCAACCATGTACAGGAGCACAGAAATGTGCCGGAGCCACATCATGCTGGAACCAAATACATTTCTATTACATCAGCCTTACATCAAATACGTGTCGTAGTAGTCACGAATGGAACACTTGGCCAACATACGAAGACTACCAGTAGCTGCAAGATGCAGCTTTTTAAACACCAGTTTAACGACGGTTTAAAATCCTTCCATGGCTTACATACAGGCATGACCCAATATGCGCGGAGAACGTTTTAAACATAATCATCTTGAAAGATATGCAAATAATATTGTTGATATTTCCAATAAAGTGTATTTTCTTGCACTGGAAGTGACGTCATACTTTGTTCTTCGTATTTTTCTCGTGAACTATGGATCGTACAGGAACGCTTCTTAGGGCAGTTTCTTTATACTCCCAACGAGAAATCTAGCTGTGCAGAGTTTATTGTGTCGTTATGGGACATCCTATATATTATAGATATTATAAAGTCAAACTAGTTCTGCTCACTCGAAAAAAAATATTCTGGTGGTTTACCTCGTTTTGCCTAGCTTCTATTTTAGATCATTTATCTGAATTTTCTGACATCATTGTTTATTGTGATTTGGAATTCCATTTGAAATTGTGAATCTTCAAGGAGTAATCTATGTTATGCAAAGTGCTATCGTAAAGAGGAAAGCAAATGGTAGCTTTCATCTTTTAATTACATTCATTTTATTCATAAAATTATCCCTAAATTTGTGTGCTTTATTTGTTTGTAGTATGAACAATAAATACCTGCCTATCACAGTATTCTTATCTGTCACTGCAACTCAAGGAATATTTTTTTAAAGAAGTCTTGTCATAATTTTCTTAAAAAAGTTTACATATTTTTTTCCGAATATTTAATTATATTTAAAGAAATTTTATAAGGCTTTGATAAACATAGAATATTTGAGATCATATTTTACCATTTTTAATAAGTGCTTCAAAGAATGAAACCAGTTCACATGTGATTATATTAAAATTAAAAATTTAAATTTGTTAGAAATTAGTATTATAATTTAGAATATAGAGTAAATTTTAATGGAATATATTGAAGAAGATAGAACAGTTGCAAAAATTACCATTATTAAAATATCATTAGAAATTTTAAATATTTTAAATATATTAAATTGTGTGTGGGAAATCCCCGTCATAATGGAATTGTTCCTTAAATTTTATTCTGCTATAACATCAATGATTAAATATCTGAAATCAAATCTCTAATTTTGGAAGACGATGTTATAGAAATTATTCTCGCGTTGATTTTACTCTACGCTATATTATGTATAATATTTGAAAAATATTTAAAAAATAATTGATGCTTAAAATATATATGCTAAAGTGTTAAATGTTAATGTAGTGTATTAATTAATTTCTCAGATTATAATTACTTTTTTTCAAAAGAAAAATTTAATTTATCCTTTTTTTATTTGTTTCTTTCGTTTAAGGTACCCGAACACGTTCAAAGCACTTTTTTTAAATACACTGCATATATACATTGTAACGATTTTTCCTAATTTCACATTTGAAAACATTAATATTGAGCTACTAAAATTTGATATATTCCAATATTATTCTTCAGAAATGTTAAATATGTATACAATTTTAAGCATTTTTTAAAACTTTAAAAACATCAAAAACTACAAAACATATTTGAAAAAAAATAATACCAAATAATCTATATGTTGTTATCTAAAACATGCACTAAAATTTTAAGTTTTTGTTAAAGAATAAAAAAAATTACGGCCAGTTGAATATTTATACTGAAATTTTAGCCAAAATTGCTATGTCATTATTCGAATAACAGGCCATAATTTAGGAAATATTTTAGTGATTAAAATTCTTTTAGTACATTCCCTAGAAAACAATATACAGATCAGGCTTATGAAATTCCATTGTGAAATTATAAAAATATTTTGAGTTATCATTTTTGAAGCGTGCAAATTATAAGTAAAAAAAAGCCAGTGCTGAGAAAATCGCATTTAAAGATTAAAGCGTTGTGTCTTTATAAGAAATTCGTATATTTGCTGATTAATTTTTTATTTGATTTTCTGATTTATTTCCGGAATAGTAATTATTTTATATATCTTTTAAAAGCTTACGAAATTTATATTTCAAAATTAAACACTATTTAAACTAACTTTTAATATCATTATGGCTTTGTAAACGCCCACGTCCGGTCCTTTAAATATGTCCACTTTTGGTTTCCTAATATTTACGAAATCATTTATATTTCGGAATCCAATTAACATAGAGACAGAAACATACCTGCTTTAGAAAAAAATAAATTCCTTTTTTAACGAAAGAATAAAATAAATTTATCATTTTTGGTCGAAATTGACGTTTTCAACGTGTACGGATACCTTAATGTATACAAAAATATTGATTTAATAAATTAGATGCTGCAAGAATGTAATTGAAAGGTGGCAAAATATCATAACACATCATAATGTAAATATCATATTGAGAAAATAAGGCTTGACATTGAAATTATCTATAGAATTTTTTTTTCCATTTAAATAGTGTAAATTTATGTGCATTATAGCAGATTTTCTTCATTAAATATGATAATAATTTAAGCTATATGCTTATATTTTGTTACATTTTTTGCTTTTTTTAAAATACACTGATTCGGTCCAATTGCATACAGCAAAGAAGTAAAGAGGTTTTAAAGTGCAATTTTCATTGCATAAAAAAAGATTAATAATTGTATATCTATAAATTTAACTTGAATTTTCTTCCACTGAAATAAAGAAACTTGAAAAAATTAATTTAAGCTATTCAACTAACTATAATATGCATCACAAAATATATTTTACTAAACATATTTATTCTTAAAATATTTTATTTAACTTGGAAGAATGTGTGGGAGGAAAATTCTTCTAGAGAGATTTTTCATTTGATTATTCTTCAATAAAAGTGACATTATTGTGTTATTTTCCCACAATGAATTTCATAAAACTAGTTATTTTGTATTTTATCATAAACATTTTTTAAAATTTTACTTAAAAGTTACTTTTTCTATAAATACAATGATAGGATTATTGAAAAATAACTTTTATGAATTATTAATAAGTTTATTAAAGAAAAAAATAAATTGAATGTTCTTTAAAATACATGAGAAATAAATATGAAGAATCGAACATGAAAAGAATAACTAAAATATAATGTGACAAATTTAGTAATTGATAATTAATTATAAAAACATGTATTAATTTATTTAAAACCGCTTTGTTTTTCTTAATGTAATTTATTTGTTTTTATCTTTTTAAGGTAATGTAATATCAATCCCTTTGCATTCAATATTTGAGGTAAATCAATATATTTTCTTAATTTGAAAATTTTTGCTTAAAATATTTTTTTAACATAATATTCATGAATTCAATTAATTTTGATTTTTTAATATAGTATTTAATTATTGTTATGAGTAGTAGCAAAAATCAGTTGATAGTAAAAATTCATTCACAAGAATATAATTTATGTATATATATATATATATATATATATATATATATATCTTTAACTAGTATTGAAACATATGAAATATATATCACATCAAAATGTCTTTACTAAAAATAATGTTAGAAATGCATTTTTTATTAATATACTTAAGTCATCGGTTATTTTTTTAATTTTAAAATATTTCATTCTGTTTTTTTTATTTTTTATTGCAACTTAACTGTTCGTACTACTTTTTCAATGAAAAAACCTGCGGGTTTTCCGTTGCGCGATATTATATAATGATGGAATAGATGCGCACAGATAGCTTACGGTTTAAAATATTTCAATTTTTCACATTTTGACATTTACAAAAAAATTGCTTAATTATCAAATGTGAAAACCTACTATTATTAAATGTTTAAAAGAACTACATTGAAAGACTAGCCAACTGAAAATTCTCTTTACACATTTAAATAATAAAGTACGATTTAATTTATTATTAGAAATTAAACCGGCAGATGTCTGAGTGGTTTACAATCCTGATTTCTAAGCTGTAGTTGGTGGATCCAGGAATGGAGGTCTCCCTCTATGTGTTTCTTTATCCTTTAATTTTCGAGGCAGCGAGATGGCACACCCACTGAGTGTCCTGTTATATGATATTCCATCACATCTACCTTTTGTAGTCCTAAATAGGATTAAATTCTAAGGGCAACTGGTCATTAAGACTCATATGTATTTTTTACCGGAGTCTCAAATAAATATTTTATTATTCTTTCAGTAGTAGAATTCAATAAAGTTAAATTTGTATTTGTTTTCCGCTTAATGATTATTATCTTGCTCACGAAAGTTATTTAAGCTTGAACTACAATTAAAAAGGTGCATTCTGATCCACTGCAAATATCTGACCACGGAACAGAAATCCAAATGTTTTGAGCAGAACATAGCCTGAATTAATACCATAAAATCTGTTTCGATAACTATATGTTATTAATTTTCTCATGTTTTAATAAACATTAAGGTTTGTAATTTTAATTTCTTTCCTCTTATGCTCGTTTATCATGAATGTTTCTTATACAGAAAAAAGAAAATAGGCTTGTTGCACAAGAATAGACAAGATTTGTTGAGTCTTTTAATAGGAATTTTAATTAGAGTTTTTTTTAAAGCTATTAATGACATTTCATACTACATTTGTTTAACCTAATAAAATTTATGGTAATTATTTTATTAGTAAAAGAAGAATATCAACAGAAATAAAATATTACATTTAAGATTAACTATCATCATTATGAAAAGTTGTAAATACTATGCTTAAATTTACAGTTGAAATCAGTGAGTATTTAATTTTCGCTCATTGATGTAAGTTAAAGTAACATTTTTCAATTATTAACTTTCTGTAGCTTTGCTGAAAGAATCAGGTTTGAATAATGATCTTTGAAGCATTTTTAAGTTAATAAATTAATAACTTATCAAATAATTTGGTTATATAGTTTTTAAGATCAGTTGTGTATTTTTGTATGTTTTTATTACTGGATTAAGCCACACCTGTAGCAATTTGAAAAAAACCTTATCATGAGGAAAAAGTTAAAATTACCAATTTACAAACAGTTTATTCCATTTTATCATTTTTCAGTAAGAGGAAGACTTTTGCATTAAGCCGTAAGTATGAACTGAGGGTTTTCTAGAACTAATTAATCGGTGTTTTAATTTAAAATTAAATATGCAAGTCTGAAGTAAAGTAAATAATTTTAGGGAAAAATAAGTTTGAAACATAAATTTAAAATTAAATAGCACAAGAGTTTCATTTTCAAATAACATGCAACAGTTTTCATAAGCAAAATTACTTTATTGGATTATTTATTCTTTTTGAAATTTTAAACAAACGTACATGTTGAACAAAAATAAAATTTGCTTGGTATGAATATTTCGTACTTTCAATAGTAGAAAATTTTGAATTTTTTAAGAGAATGTTTGAGAAATTAGTTAATGTCCTAATTACCAAGCTCTTCACAACAAATTGTGCACAAAACTGAATGGAAATTATAGAAGAGCTTTATGTTTCCTCACATGTTTCAATTTATAAGTTAAAAGTGTTCGGAAGATATCACAGAATTGCAGCAATTTTCTCTTTTTTCTTTTTTGTCTTGTGCCAGCTAGGCTGGCAATATGTGGTGCGCTGCTCCACTTTTTCATACTGAACCATATTTGGTGTGGAGTACGATTGCTTCAGTACACACATGCCATAGGGACCCGTTTATAAAGTAGGTAACCGTTCACACCTCATTCATACACAGAAAGGACAAAGACAGGATAGATAAAGAGAGAAAGTACATCCATGTCGGAACCAGGGTTCGTTCCCAGGACCTCCCTAACCACAGTCAGGTTCTCTGACCACTAGACAAGGCGGTCGGCAATTTTCTTCTAAGTTTTATAAATATTGTTAGCTAAGAGTTGGTTCGTACTGTTTACGTTGATGAATAAAATCATCAAGTAATACATATTTAAAATTAAACAGAATTAAAAATTCAGTAATCATTAAAGTAAAATATAGTTTATTGTTCATAAAGCTATAAGGTATATTTTATATTAGAATTAATAATTCATATTTTTCTAATAATTAGCTCAGAATTTTATTCCGGTATAAAAAATTTCACTAATTGGTAACTGACAGTTTTTAACAACCTGTGGTTATTTTTATTTTGGGAATTATTTCGCAACTACAAGATATTTTAAAAAGAATAGAGAATTTAATTAATATTCATGCATATATTTTATAGCAACACACACACACTTTAAATTAAATCTCGATCAAAAATATATATTCTACAGAAGATTATCCTAAATATTATATTTTGGTGTATGTATCCATACTTCAAATATTCTTTATTGAAGTGGATATAAAACAAAAAGTTCTTAATCAAAAGAAGCACTGGAATTTCAGGAAAGCTAACAGGAAGAAATACGAAGATCTCTCGAATTCTGGAGTGAAAAACTACTCCCTCATCAACTAATTTCAATGAAGTGGACCAATCAATTAGTGGGTTTCAAGGTTAGCATAATATTTAACTCAGTGTAGCAGTCGGTTCCTGTGGGTAAAATCTTCACCCATTCTGCTCTTATAATTCTCATACCTTGAAAACCCATTTTAAAAAAGAGGGAATAATTGTCAAATCTCTTGTCTGTCAATAATGCAACATGTATAAAAGCTGAATTGAATATAGTCAATGCACAAATTAAACGCAAGTACGCCTTTCTAAGACTCAGAAATGGATCGAATTGTGTACTACTCTTTAATCTAGAGCATCCAAAGTTTAAAAGCTGGTACAGAGCATTGACAAAAGGCAACCTCAAACTGAGAGATGCAACACCATTCTGGCCAAAGATAGAAGACTTACTGGGCTTACATTACAAGAGAATCAGTAAACTGTCCTGTGCTTCCCAAACAGGACCATCGAATGCAGAGCAAGAAACCTTGCTCATGAACACTGCACCATCTAAGCAGGGAATCCTTTATTCAATGATGACTTCTCTTTGCAAGAATTGAAACATCAAATTAGAGATTTGAACATTTCTAAATCTCCTGGTCCAGACGGTATTTATGAACAGATGATTTCACATCTTGGTGATCAGGCTGAACAGAGATTGTTTAACATTATTTAATCTCTCTTGTAGCAGGGGTTGACTCCCCAGAAACTGGAAAAATGCCATCATTATATCAATAAGAAAACCTGACAAAAAATGCAACCTCACCTGAAGGCTATAAACCTGTTGCTTTACCTAGTATTCCCTTCAAAGTTTTTGAAAATGGTTTTTATAAGACTTACTTTATATAACACATCCAAAATTGTTTTACCAACAAAACCATTTTGATTCATGGAGAAGACACAACACTAATGATCAGGTTTTATATTTATGGAAAAGAATCAGGGATGCAAAGCAAAATAAACCAAAAAAAAAACCCACCACTGCGGAATTTTTGGACTTCTCCAAGGCTTTTGATACAGTCGGGTGGAATTTACTAATAATACTTTATAGCAATTTTTAATTTACTAATAATAATATTTTGGTATCAAATGGAGGGCACTTTCTTGAATAGCTGTTTTCTTAACGAATAGAATTTTTCTTGTTAAACATAATTAATACATATCCAGATGCTATAGAATGCATAAAGGCGTCCCTCGGGAAATTCGTCCTTGGCCCAACCTTGTTTTCATTACATTTGACTGCGATCGAAAGGAAAATATCTGATGGAAGGTCTAAAGTTGGAATGTTCGCTGATGACATTGATCTTTGGTGCTCCGGCTCCGATGTGAATTTTATTGAATCTAACTCTAAATTCAATACTATTTGAGGTGAGGAACTTTGAAAATGAACACAAGATGAGTTAATATTCTAATAATACCATAATATAAAATTCTAATTTTAAAATTTTTATGATGAATGTATTTTTTTTAAAAGTGCTCTATAAAATATTTGTAAATGATGTTGTATAATTTTATTTAAAGTCAATGGTGAATAATTAACATTGATTTAACATTTTTTTCGGTTTCTTGTCTTTAAAAGCAGAAATTCCTCATTTAATAATTCATTTAATGCAGTGATGAATAATGAAAGTAATGAATTAAAACAGAATAATTAATGCCTTTGTGAAAATATATTAAACGCAAAAAAATATTTGACTATTTTTGGAGCTCAAGTAATGGTAATTAAGAACTATAGATTTCTTAAAATTATGAAATTATTTTAATGTTAAGGGTTTGATACCAAATAATAATTAAATGCTTCTGATGATTATGACATATGTTATATTTCTCTAATCTGTCTGATACAGAGCTTAAGCCTTTATAATTTTATATCCTTGCCCCTGAATCGTGTTGATGGTAAAAAAAATGAAAATGTGAAAATTGTGAATAAAAAAGATAAATAAACAAGTTCCCTGTGAAGAGTATTGAAAATCGAAATTTATTGAACTTGGATAAAAGAAATATTGAAAAAAATATTTAAGTAGTTTTCACAGAGAATGTTATTTAAATAGAATATTTTTATTTAAGACATTCTTTGAATCGTTGATGCCATATTTAGTTATTCTCCTTTATGAACTGAGAAATAATGATTTTATGCACATGGAAAATATAGGAAATATATATTATGTAGAAATAGAAACATTTAAAAAAGACTGCGCCATTCTTCATTTTTAATTTTAGGCTAAGACAAATGTGTGTGTTTAACATCGAAATAATTTGATTTCTTTTTTAAAAGACAGCTGTAAAGCTTAGTGATTTCAAAACAGCAATTTTAAATCATTGTTTAAAATTATAATAAAATTTAATTAAATGAAAGAAGTAAGAAGCAATTTTAAAATGTTGCAATAAAATTTACCTGCTAGCTACAAAGCAGAAAGTTAATAAAATGAATGCTATTAATTAATTATGACAAGAATGTTTTTATTTCTCAATGCAACTGCATATGGATATTTTTTAATGTATTTTTAACTATTTGTCTATTTATATCCATACTTACCACTGATTAAAATTTTATCACTGATAATTTATTTTATTTTTTATAAAAAAGTTATAACACTAGATTAGTTCATCTTCTTTAATTTAATAAATAAAGATTAATCAAAATTCTTAAAGTGAGTTTTTATTATTATTATAATTATTATTATTTTTTGAGAAACTAGATTTGCTACGGAATGGGCGAAATATTAGCTAGTTTCTTTTATTTTTAGTTTAAAATACTTATTATTTGTATTAAATGTAAGAATGTATCTTAAAATCTAAAAATACATATTTGAGCTTAATACTTACAAAATTATAGAATTTTACAGAAATTTCTACTTCATCATATGGCTTTTTTCGATTATTAAAAACTATACTCAAAATTATTTATTTTACAAATAGTATTGTATAATTTAATAACAATAAATGACTGAATCAGAATGCATTGACTAGATATATACTATTTTGTAATGTATTTATGGCATGCAATTCTATACTTTCTTTACAGTGAAGCAAATAAAAATACATTTCTACAAGTTCACAGAAGAAAAAAAAAGGATGTTTTACTAAAACATTTTAAAATATTTTGTACTTATAGAAATTTTAAAATTGTAATAAAACAAAGTAAATACTTAGTTTTTTTTTCAGGTTCAATTTCTTATATATCATACAAATTCTAAGGAGTTAAATTATATATACTGTTGTTGCGAACCAAGTCTTCTCAAGTTTCTGAAGTTCAATGAATTATTTTATATCCACTTTTCCATTAAATAATATAAATGTCTGTTAGAAGATAGGAAATTTATAGCTAGGTCACAAGTCAATTGTATTTGCTATTAAGAAAAAATTAAAATAAATATATCATCTCCAAGACAGTTGCACCCTTATCTCTACATTTCAGTTCGCTATAGGCATCCAGAATCCAGAATATATGAACTGATATATATATATATATATATATATATATATATATATATATATATATATATATATATATATATATATATATATATATATATATATATATATATATATATATATATATATATATATATATATATATATATATATATATATATATATATATATATATATATATATATATATATATATATATATATATATATATATATAAACAATGACGCAGAATTTAAGCTGATTTTCAAGCAAGCAGCAGCCATGAACGTAAAGCTCTATATCCTCGAATCTGTAAGAACACTATGTGGTGTTATATATTCTAGATTAAAATTTGCCCTTGTATCGCTCTTAAGTTAAGAAATGTAACCATTAATCAAACTTTGACGTAAAACTTAATTTAATAATACATGCGGAAAATTGATTGTTAAAATAATGGCTTCCAAATTGATTTCGGCATGAATTAGCAAACAGGAGAAATAGTAAGTTCAAACATAAATGTTTCAGTTCATTAAATGTTCATTAAATGTTTACAGTGACAAAAGTCTAGTTAAAAAAATTGCAAAATTTAAATTGTGTTCTTTTTAGGAATCTAATGCAAGATTCACATTTGTTTGAATTGATTTGATTTGAAATTTAATCATCATTTAAAGAACAAATCTACTGATGAACCTGTATTAATAGGTTTGCTTGTTTTACTGTAGTTCTTTTTTAATAGAAATTAAAGTGGAAATAGTAAAAAAAACATTTCATGAAAACGTGTACAATAGACTTGTTATATACAATTAAGTATAATAATATATTAAAAAAGCAATTTTATTCGTTGTTATTTAGAAATTTTGCAACAATTCAAAATGCAAAACATTTTAAATCAAGGCCTCATCATTTAACAGTGCTCCTAAGTTTAAGATCTATAGTAAGAACTGGCGCTAATACTTCTATTGCACAATTTGTCGTCGCAACAAACAGCAGGAAAACGTTTTAAATAATTGAAAATTACGATTCATTTAATTAAACTATAAATATAGTTGAACTATTTGAAATTAGTACCAAATAAATACGCTACTCAACAACCAAAAGTTGAGAACCAACCAAAAGGGTAAACAGATTATGAAGAACCGTTCGCTATAGCAAAATTTTAAACTGTTCACATATTGTTTCACAATCTCTAACTAAAATAATGATTTATATAAACATTTCCATAGCCCAGTGGAATTAAATCTATATCTTGACGAAAGATAAAACTTTAGGATTGTTATATGACACTCTAATACAACATGTGTATACTCATGTACTCTAAAAAAGCTATCCCTTACGTACCAATATTGTCAAATTAAAATGCTTAAGTAGAAAAACTAATTTACCTATCCGATATAAAAAGTCATTATTAAGCTCTCTTTTTTATTTATTTCTTGAATAGTATGAATCTTTTGAGCAAATATTTTATATATTCAATAGGTGTTAACATTTAATTTTCCTTCATTTAATATTTTTCTAATAATATGTATAGATATATTTTAAGTTTCAAGAGAATTATTTAACTTATCTAGACCAGGCTTATTTGGAAACTTACTTTGGTTTCCCTATTATGTATTTTAATTCAGTTACTAGTAAGACAGTTATGTCAGGTCAGATATCGATAAAATTAAAAAGAAAATAAACTGAGCATATTGCAAATAGTAGTTTCAAAGTAATTTAAATGGTTTCAAGTAAAATATTTATCATACTATTTTGTTTAATAAACTAAGAACACACACAATATTACTTTAATAGATTAAAATAACTTTTATTTACCTCAAAATAAAATTTTTTAGTTTTTATAGATTCTTTTTTCTTTCATAAATTTTCAACGCTTTAACTGTGTAAGATGTTATTGTATATTTAATTATAACTCTACCTTTAGCCTCGTTTTTGATTGGAATAAAGTTAACGCTTTTGTTTTTTTTTTCTATTGAGCAAATATCTTATATGAAAAAAATTACTTCAGTTTCAAATTATTTTTTATTCTTTATTAACAATAATTTGATGAAAGATGCGATCTCGTTTTTCTCCTCATCGCAGTTAAAAATTGTTGACATAAATGTAATAGGACAGAAATGATATTCGATGTACAAACATCACCCTAGTGACAAAATCTGACAGTAAAGATAGTATTTATTATCCCAAAGCTGTTTGCTTGGCTGTTCTGCAGCTCCTCTAATACACTTGACAATAAAATATGCTTCTGGAGTTCCGGGCCTCACTGATTCTCACTGATGAAAGATCATAAGATTTTTCAGCAAAAAGAAACTACTTTCACTGGGACTATTATCGATGTAATCCAATGATAGAGCGTTATCTCTTGCCTAGTAGGTTTATTTCTCCAGCTTCTCTAAGTTCCATTATAGGTTTTTTGTTGGGTTTGTTTTGTTGTTTCGTTCTGAGGTTAACATCATACCACAGGTCAGAAATTTTTAGTCCAATAACGGGTGTTTGAAGTAAAATTTCTAATCCATTTTGCAGCACTATCTGTAGTTTTCTGGACATCATCTTGATGATAAAGAATACGTATTTCTGATACATCTTCATTGCTTCTAACTTAATTCAAATTTTCAATTCAATCTTCCTTCCGACAAGAAAGCTGTTATGATTTATTCGTGGTGACAATAATGGGATTATACAAAAATAAAGATTTTCTTTTTTTCAAATAAGCACTTTAGTCACTATGCTTTCAGTCTCAATGACAAGAATTAAAATGAGATGACTCTTTTCCTTAGTTTGAGAACTTTTACGATTTCTATGGTTCAACGCAAAAATACAAGCGGTTTTCAAAAGGGCATCCAAATAAATTTTGTTTTACCCATCATAATATATATCTGCTTATCTGAGGCAGACATTTATAGATCTTCAATGCATTCCCTGTAAATTTCTAGAGCATTCTTACAATAATTGAATGGTATCTCGGAGGTAATTAGTCCAATCATCTCAAAAATATAAAGACTTACAGACTCATTTCTCAACTTTAAATTTGCTATTTTTAAAGAATTAACATTTTTGGACACGGTAGTACATTATATTAAATAATAAAAAAATATAATTAGTTAAATTAGAGTATATAAATATAAGTTATTTGCACAAATATTTATACTTTTATATTTTCTTACAGCAGGCATAGCACAAGCTGTATATTAAAAAATAATCAAGTAATGAGAGGACATTAAATATGAAAAGATATATTTTGGAGACACAAATGCAATTTTTATATGTATTTTGATACATTTATGGCATTAAATTAAGCAATTATCACACTGTAAAACATTGATCTATCATAAAATTCATACTTTTTACCACAAAGGAAAATAAAAATGATATACAAACATTCATTTTTTAATTAAAAAAATTTACAAGTTTTATATTAGAATATTTAAAACACTAAATTTTTAAAAAGAAATAAAATTAATTTTTATAAATATTAGAAAGTCAACTTCAGTTAGGTTAAGTTTATAAATGCACAGCAATAAACAACTTAATATATAAATATAAATTTAAAAAATGTACATTGAACATTTGTAAGTTGATATTAAATATAGTTTTCAATTGTTGAATGTAAAATTTTTTTTGATCTTTTATAAAATTATGAAAATGTAATTTATTCAATTGTATTACATCATTTTACGAAATTATGTGGGATTTTTACTATAATATATTTTAGTCAGTCCTCAAGAAAACGATTTGATTTCACTTGTAAATAATTTAAAAGTGCTTCATACAATTTTTTCTTTTAACTTGAAGTAACAAATACAGATACTTTTGATATAACAGAAATTTCTGTATGCACAAAAATGTAAAACTGGGGAATCGATACTTTATTCTACTTAATGAAAATAAACTTTAAACTTAAATTATACTTCCTTGTAACGCAAAATTTTTTTTATTATTTCATTATAATGTGTTATTTATCATGTGATTATTGTATAAGGATAATTAAATAATTCATCCAGTGTAAAACCTATTATATTCAAACATTTTATAATGTGTTTTTTTTATATAAATGACTTAGCTTATAGCACATTTATGTACAATAACTCTCTTATTTATCTAACTATCTTAACATTTAATTGTTTGCATTTTATTTTTGAAATATTTTATTAAACTCCAGACATCATTTATTATGACCTCTTACAAAATGCTTGGCAGAATATAATAGTAACAATTATATCTTTACTTGGACGTCCAGTAAGTTAAATTTGCAAAATAATTTAATTACTAAATGTCAATTATTGTTACTTTATTACTCATATAAAAATGATATTTAATATACTAATAAAATTATAAATCTGAGCAAGATATGAGAGAGATGGTTATGAATAGAATGACTATTATTTAAACGATTTATAATGCCTGAAGATAATTTTTAAATCAAGTTTTTTAAAATAAAATGAAACAAAAATATTACATAAAAATAAAATACTATAATTAGAAAATGTAGCGTATATTTTTGAATGAAAGTCTGCAGTGTATCTGCAGATACACAAGCACAACGTTCCCAAGAAAGGTTATAATTAAATGAAATTCATAACTATGATTAAAAATGATTATCTGATCATCAAAATGTTAAAATTTCTTCATTAACACCAATAAATTACTTAAAAAACTAATAACTTATATACTAGAAAAAATATTTTTCTTTGAATAAATGTATATTTTCAATTTCGTATAAATCAAATGCATAATGACTTTTTTTATTTATTACAAATATATTAATTAAAACAAATAGTTTGCAGCTATTGCCATGTTATTCCATTTCAAAACCGCAAATGCGCACTTGATGTTTTACAAATATATTAATGATGCCATCAGATTGAGTTCATCCTGCTATTATTACTTTCAGTATGTGTTAACAAATTTTGTTCACATAAGTCTAAGAATCGCTTATAATTTTATTAGCAAAGTATGGTAACACTACTAATTAGAATGGAATTGAATTAATTTTATAATTCTTTCGTATTTACACGTAATTTTAAACTCTTGTATTTTGATTTCGTAAAAGTATATTTTACATTTCAAATGAAGTATTATGATTTTTGTCAGCAAGCACGTATCTCTGTATTCTAATGCAAATTTAGATTTATATAATGACCTTTAAAGTTATCATTTTTAATGTACATACTCCATATATTACATAAGTGAGAAGTAAGAAGTAAAGATTTTTATAATTAAATTATAAAGTATTATAATTCAATATTTCCTTGATGTATCAGGACGGAGAGATAGATAGCTTGGAATAGAGTTTGTGATGCATATCTATAGCAAGCTATATGTTTAAATGCGTCGAATAATATCGAGTTAATTAGTTTCGAGTCCTGTCACTAACAATCTCATTAAATATTTCAGCATATTATATGTAAAGCTGCATGTGCTTGCTGTCGATAAATTAAATTAATGTGATATTACATAATCTAATTTTTAATACTTTCTCAGTAATAAATTATTAAATCTGATATAAAATAACTGAAATGATATAAAATATGTCAGAAGAAAATCCTTATTTTAACTGTAATAAGAAATGTTCTTAACTTATTGATAGTTAAATTTTTATAAATCTACTCTTTTAGGAACTTTAACCTTTCTAAAATATTAAAATGTGTTTAAAATTAGAATACCTTTTCTAATAGATATTCAAATCAAGGCTTTTGTAAGTGTTGAAAATTATCTTAACCGTAATTGAAAAATCAGTTAAATGTAAAATTATTGTCCATAGGTAAGCATTAAAAATTTATTTTCTTATATTTGTTTAAATATGTCTATATATTTACAGAATTGCTACTGGTTATGAATAAATAATTATTTTGAGATATTTTACTAAATATGAAATCAAGTTTAGAAATTGACGGAATATATGTAAGTAAGTAATGTTATTTTAAATGGTAAACGGAGAAAAATATTCGCATATTCAGAAACAAATTTTAGCTGAATTTAATCCATTTTCTGGGAAAATATGTAACCAATAACAATAAATGAAAGTATTTAGTTTAATTTCTTGATGCAGTTTCTTAACATTTAAATTTGACCAAATATACTGTCGCAAATGAATTTATTACTACAATTCTAGCATATGAAATTTCAAAATTTGATATTATTTTAATAATTTGGAAATTTGTAATTGTTGAGATTATCTAAAATTCTCATTTGTGGGTGTGTGTGAGTGTGTGTATGTTTGAAAATTCACAACTCAAAATAACGTCAAAAAGAATCTACGTCAAACATCTACGTCAAAAAGAATTCATTTTTCATGGTAAAATACGTAAACCTTATCATACTAAGAAAAAAATGTGTAAATTCTTAACTTTTCATTGGATTCTCGTATAAAATAGAGAGCCGTAAAAGCAAATATATTATGTTAAAATGGATAAATGGTTTCTCATACACAAATTGTATTTTGCATTTTTATTAAATTATACATGCATGTAAAAGTATATATGAGAAGATGCAATACTTACTAGATACTTTAATTAATTTGATAATAAACAAATTGTAGTTTTTCGCGGGTTTACTGCTTATCATATTGCAGTATTGCTGTTAACTTCGGTAATGATACCTTGGTTACGTTGAGAAACATGAAATTGATGAGCTCAAAGTGTTCATATGGATTAATTTTGATATTAAGCAGTGTATTTGAAAAAGATACAGATGATATTCCAAACATATTATCTATATGATATAAATGGATCTACCAGCCATGTTACAAACTATTCGTCAAAAAGTGAGATCATTTACAAAATAACAATTATCAGAAAAAGTAATTCAACGTTATCAATACAGAATCTGTTTCTAATGAATTCTTTTCAATTTACAGCATTATTTCAATTTTGTGATAAATTCTTTTAAATTTACTGCATTATGATTATCGAAGGCACATTTAATGACACAGACGAGAACACATGTTGATCGTCTACAATCGATATCATCATATTGTATCACCATCTTAAGTGATGGGGTTGCAATTTGAGATACATTTCATCATTTATTGTTCTCATTAGGAATACTTTGAACAGTGATTGCAATATGTCTTTTGTGTTATTTCCAATAAATCTATAGATTATTAAAGATTATAAAATTTTTTTATATCTGTAGTATAATGCATAGCCGCATGATGCCAGTATGGATCATAATTATTACAGAAAATGGATGAATTCTACATGACTGCTAAATTCTTAAAATTTTTCATGAATGGGAAATGTCTCGCCAATGATGACCAATCAACTTACACATAATCATGCCACTAGGATTGATGAATTGTTTCATTGTGTTGAACTTTCATTCACAGATTTTCCTATTCTTACTATCTAATCTCGTTTTGATGGCATATTAAGCATTTAAGAACATTTATTATTGCCAGAAATAGGCTTAATCTGGGTACAAACTTCTTCTAACTGCGTAACTGCATCCAAGTAGGACTTCAAACTTCATAAAGACATTAAATGTTTTGAAATAATTAAATTTTTAAATAATTTGGAAGGATCGTTGCCACTGAATTTCTTGAAACTTATTTTTATATAACTTATTTATTCCATATTTATACACTGGAAAATGTCTGATGAATTCAGCCTTATTATTCGAATTGATAAGCAACGTATATAATAAAATGTAATAAATATAGGAATTTATCTTTCCAATGGAATAGTAATTTTATATAATATACATTTAAAGCTATAATGTTTCAATAATATTTTTTTAAAAAATAATTACCATGATTTTCGTTTAAAGCAAATATTAATTACCTAATGATCTTCAGGTATGTTCATATTTTGTTCGCCTTTTACTATGATTGTGCATGAGTAGAATACAATAATAAACTTATTTGTACGGAAGAAAAGCTTTTGCTGGTTGAAAATACAAGTTTCTTTTGGATCACCTTTCATTATATTTACCAAAAAAATTTTGTTCTGTAAAGTGTAAGCAATAAAATTAATACATAACTCATGGATTGTTTTTGAATTAAAAAAAATTATTTCATTTTTTAGTATAACTAATATAAAACAAGTATTTCATTTGCATAAATTTTCAAATGATTTCATGAAATAGTAAGGATATTTTTTTAAAAAAAATCTTTTCAAAATAGCAATTATAAATATTCTGGTGCTTTAATGTTCAACTAGTAAATTTTCAATAGAACAATGCCTATTAAATTTGAAGAATCAAAATGTGTCTAGTTTTTAAAACAATGTTATATCCCGTGTTTTCATGTTGTGGAAATAATAACATTTCATATTAAATTATAGTTTTCCAAAATACAAATTTATAAATAATTTTTATTACTTTTTCAGTGAAATATTCTTAGATGTGTGAAAAAATTTCGACATTTTGTCTCACATGTATAATTAAATTTCAATATAAGAGATCAATTATGTACAGGATATATAATATAATACAGTACCAGATTTTAAAAGTACAATGGAATTAAATGACTGAATTTGTCGTTTTTATTCAGATGCAAGAGAAATTGTATCAATGTTGATGTTTACATGATAAATGCGTTTGTTAACACAAAAAATCATTAACTCTTTACATAAAATGATTTTGTGTTTTCAACAATATATTATTTATTCGAATTTTTATTTCATTACTGGAAGTAAAGAATTTAAGAAAATAATCCAAACTCAAAATGGTAAAACTCAAAGGTTCAAAATGTGGTAAATAATATTAAAAATATTTCATAAAATATTTTCTTCATATATTGATGAATAAAAAATGATTAAAATATTAAATTAATCGATTTAAAAATTGTTTCTCTGGTGGTAAACTTACAAATTTATTGAGAAAGACAAATTATTTCTTTGGTATTCATAGTTACAAAAGAATCAATGTAAGTAATTGCAACATATTTGATATTCTTCGCAAAGGAAAAATAAAAATACGTTATTATATAACTAAAAAATTTCAATATCCCGGTATTTTAGAGAGTATGCATTTCCTACTGTTACTTTAATTATATAAGAACTGAAATTTTATGCGTTTTCTGAAATATGTTTGGTGATTAAAATAAAATTTAAATGATGTTAGAAATGACAAACTAAGTTTTAATTAATTTGAGTTATTTGACTTTCAGTATTATTTCTAAAAATTCTTCGTATTTTTACTTAATGTTTTTTGATTCATCACAATTTTAAAAAGGTTTTTATAGTTATCTTTATTTGATATAACTTTTTCTCATATTGTAATTATTAAAAATAAAAATGATGTCTCTAAAGACTTAAAATATCTCAAGTTATTTAGTTTTTTATATATAAAGTATTTACATTAATGATTCGGCCTTAAAAAGTTCTTTCAATTCTATAGATTTTTTTGTATTTTATGTATAAAGCAATATATTTTTTCAATTCTAACTTTTATATAATTATATTTTAAGAGTAATAATTTCAATCTGTTATTATTTAAGAAAAAAGCATGAATATATATATAATATTAAAATTTAAATGTCCTCTTGTTTGAGAAATTCTCGGAATAAAAATATGCCCTTTCAAATTAAAATGAATTTTAATTATTTTCTCGTTAAAAACCTAATAAAATTTTAAATATTATCTAATTCTATTAATTCTTACAGATGACAATCATTAATATTATTAGTTTGAATATTCATCAACTGAAATGGTATGTAAGTAAATATGTTACACTTATGTATAAAATAAAATTATTATTCATAATAAGAATTCTTTCAATTTAAAAGTTTCAATTTCTTAGAATCATTTAGTCTGGAAGATTAACAGGATTCCATGTTACGAATTGGAATCAGATTTCATGTTTTACCATTATTTATCTAATGAAATTTTTTTTAATGTCGCCTTGTTTAATTAACTTTCTCCAATTTATAAAGGCAAATATGCATGTATTTTGAGTTATATTATTTTAATAAAGTTCAATTAGAATGCATTTTTGTTCACAAAAAGTAAAGGAAAATTATGAGCAAACAAAAAGTAAAGGAAATGTTTATAAATAATATTATGAATCTTTTATATAAGAAAATCAGTTAAGATTGATGTTCATTCCCTAATTTTAAATTAAAATAAATATGCATCACAAAATTTTTAAATGTTTTTATTTTTTTAGTTCAATTAATAATGTTTAAAAAATATTGGTTTTTTAATCTTCTTGAAATACTGGAAAACAAATTAAGAAAGAAAATATAAATGTTATGAGACATTTTACTACTTGTTAAATGAAAAATACAGAACTATGGAAGATTCAGGGTCTTGTATATAAGGGGTCCGTAGCTAATTGTCTAGGCTTTTGATTTTAATAAATATTGCAAACATATTTACTCTATTTAACTTCCTCTGGTTTGCTGAGCTGTAAGTTTTTCTTATGAAATGAGTATTAAGTAAAAACAAAGACCTTACTTGATAAAACATATATGTAAAAATGATTGATTGCATAACTTCTGCGAAATAATGCAAGAAGTGCTGTCTGTAAAATGGCAAATTTATGATTATGACTTTCTCTTAAAAATACTTATATATTAAAGATATTAAATTAACATTCCTTAAAAAATGTATTTAGAGGAAATGTAATTATTTTTAAATTAAATACTATAAAAATTTACTTTATAATGTTAAACCATATCTTCATGTAAAACAAAAATATAGATTAGGCATTTTCAGTTTTTTATGTATCTTTTTAATACTTCTTATAATTAAAATTTGTTATACCCAAATTTTTAAAAATTTATATTTTTAAATCATTAAATTGAATTTTGGAAATTAAAATGATCTTCAAAGTCATAAATATATTACATGGTCAAATCTATAAAAAATTCAGGCATTTTCTATTTTTATTGAGTTTTAATGTAATTAAAAATTAAGAATATAATTTCTAATTAAACACCAAACATTGTTCACAAAAAAACAATTATATTGATTATAACATTTATTTTCACTTTAAAATTTAGATAAATTTTTTTATTTGAAAGTATAATGCGTGAAATGTAAACCACAAAAGTTGTAGAGCAAAGAATACCTTAAGTAAAGTTAGTAATACATAGTTGTAATTTTAAATTCATAAAACTATAAAATATAAGATATTAAATTAAAATGAGAAGAATTTGGGTAAAGTTTTATAATACAATTAATGATAAAACAAGGTAAAATTCCTTAATAGTATAAATGTCAATATATTTATTGTTTCTCTTCCGATAAGGTATGTATATTAATTAATGTTTTTCTTAATTCAACAAGAAAAGTATAATCACCCTTAGCAATAAATAATAAAAATAACTAACTTTTCATAATTTATTTTATTCAGGTAGCTATAATAACTTTTATATATATATAATAATATTTTTAAGCAAAAATCTCTCCAGTAAGAATATTAAGTGAAAGTAATTTATGCTAAGATGATCACATCACTCATGCGTGACTTTCATCAAATATTTAATATTGTTTATTATTTGAAAAAAAATTTCTTATTTTTTTATTATTTTAATTATATTGCTTTTGCAATCGCAGTCAAAAGATTACAAGAGGAGAGCAAATTTTATTAATAGTGTAAATCTCAGTTAATAAATTAAATATTTGTTCTTTCTCTGAAAAAAAACTAGAAAATTTTAAATGCGGATTTTTTTTCCTAGCATTTTAGAATAATAAATATTCAGCTTTTTTTTTAAATAAATTTCATACAAAGTTACTAATGAAAACTTAATATTTTGAGAATTAAATTTTAAACAAATATTGATATTAATTATGAAATTATGCTGTAAGTTAATCAAAAAAATGTAATGAAAACATCTCAGTAAAAAAAAATTACTATCATAAAATATTTATTTTTGTAAAAAAGTTATAAAAATATTTAATTTATTTTTATCATTAACGGGGAAATTTTTTTTCTGATAACCAATATTTTTTTATTCTTGAGTAATGATGAAGATTTATATGCATGATATTAAATACTTATGAAAGAACTAGAAAAAAACTTTTATTAATTCCTGTCGGTATGATAATTAAATTTTATCTATTATTATTTTTCATAAATTAAAATAAAAAAATATTATTTTAGTTTTTTTTTAATATTTTTCAATTTATTTTTCAAAAACTAAAATGAAAAATATTACTTATAAACTTAATTAATTAATAAATCAATAAATAATGGTTTTACAAAAACATGAGATAAAGTAATATGCTTTTCTACGTATTTCTTTTGTAAATATTTTTAAATCAAATCTAATTTTGAAATTTCCATAATTAATTGAATTCTAAATGGGCATTTTTTACAAAAGTTTATTAAAATCCCAAATTTCAAAAACGAAACAAAAACTCTATATTTTTAATTTTTATTTGTGTGGATTGGAGTATCAAAGTATAATTTTGCGCATGACTATTTTTATTATTTCAAATTTTCAATTATATGTATAATGTGTATATATATATATATATATATATATATATATATATATATATATATATATATATATATTTATATATATATGTATGTATGTATGTATATGTATATATATTTGTGTGTATATATATATATATATATATATATATATATATATATATATATATATATATATATATATATATATATGTATATATGTATATATATATGCATATATATATACATATATATATATATATATATATAGATAGATAGATATACATATATATATATATATATATATTCCCTTTTGTCTTTCGTCTCAACATTACCTCTATGTTTTTTTCTTTTTTACTGCTATGAAATGTATGGTTCTTCTTGGTATAGAAATCATAATTTATAGCATTCTTGTGAATTTCTATGCCCTGAAAGAGACTATTAATCTGTATAAAAGTGGTTGATATTTTAAAGAGTTTATGTTAGAAATTAGTATCCCTTTTAGTAAAGGTTACTAGTATTAATTACTGTTGAAATACATTTTTCTTCTCAATTATCTGGCCTCTTATTTAACATAAAATTAGTTAAATTTTGTAAAAACAGAAAATTTTCAAAAACTGCAAAGTATATAATATTAATAATGAATGGCATTTACTTTTGAACTTTTTTAACGTCATATAATATAGTATGATTAAAAAAATATCAGTATTAAAATAAATGAAAACATGTCAAGAAACATATTAAAGCTGCGTGTACAAATGCATAATAGCATACAAAACAATTCGGAATGTAAAAAAAAAACAAGCAAATAAATATGACCCATCAAAATGTGTGAAATCATTTTCTTTTTGTATCAATAACTATTTTAAAAATGATAAAATCCACAGTCAGTGTGTGTATGACTTCAGACGTATGATTTTAAGTCACTATTTAAACTAGGATATACAAAAACATAAACGTATATAAAACACATTGAAATCTGTCTGTGTGAATGAAATACAATCTGATAAGTTGATTTAAATACAAAAAAATCAAGATGGTTACTTTATGAAGAATTACCAATCTTTCCAACTCAGACCGAGATTCCACCAAACTGCTTTTTCACAATTCTTGAGTGGATACACAAGAACCATGATTTTTAAGTAAGGTCAAAAATATATCCAGAACACTAGTTGCACAGGTGGCATGTCTTTCCCCATTTATATTTTGGTGTTTTTAAATTTTAGCAAGGATGAGGTTCTGAGAGGCCCACATGGTTTTTTTAGACATTTTGGATACTTTCATATTCATGAGTATTAACTAGCTCTGCTGGATAGATTCGGGAATAGCATCAACAGTTCTGTCGAAATTTACATTCGTTGTTGTTAAAATCAATATAATTAATTTAGAAACTATGCAATATACAATCTTATTGCAACTCTTTGTTAATGCTGATCACAATCAATAACCTCAAAATATAAAGTCTAGTAGAAATGAATAGTCGTCAAATATATTTTAATGACTGAAATTGTGTCTTAAGTCACTTATTACAAATCATCATTAAGAAAGTTAAGCTTCATAAAAAATGTTTTATTGCAGCTTTGTAAACAAATATAATTAAATAATATCTATATGACATGATTTATATACAAATTAAACCAAACTAATACACTTTGCATTAACAAATACATATTTATACTTGGTGTATGAAATTACGCTTACAATTATACGTGTAACATTTAGATATAAATTATGATACTGATTAAACAAATTTTTAAACAAGCAAGTAGTATATTAGAAAAATTATGTTTATGCACAATAAATTATAAATATTTTATTTCATATTGTTTAAAAACTATTAATGATATTTATTATCATCTACAAAACGTAAACACGGTATTTTACAAATACATTTAAAGAAATAATAGCTTCACTGTGAACAACATGTGAGTTTAATGTGCAGTGAATTTACAAATTATCATTAGCTTACCGATAAGATATTATTTTTTTGTTAAAGATGATACATGTTTCGTATACAATCAAATTTTTAATTTTTTCATTATACTCTAATATTGATGTACATTATACCACCTTATAATATCGTTCCTCAAAAAAAAATAATAAATAAATAAATTATAATTCAGAAAAATCAAACATGTTTATAGAATAATTAGGTATAGAAGTAAACAAGACATATTTATTTCCTTCCATTCAATTTTAATAAGAATACTAATTTATAAATATATTGAAGAAAATAAAAAAAAGATATATCAATTAGGTTAATTTCAAAAATAATTTATTCTATTATTTCTATTATTATTTATTTCAAATATATACAGAAAAAAATTAATTTAAACTTAAAATATAAACTTTATATTCAAAAAAATTATTTCAGATTTAAGGAATTTAATTAATAAACTAGGAACTATAAATAAAATTTAATATAAGTATTTATAAGTTTAATGCTTTTGTTCTCAGAGTATTTCTTATGTCTCTTATTATTAGCATCATAGTTGGTATTTCAATAAAGTTCCATTGAAAATACGTTGAGGTATGTTGTATTAAACTGAGAATAGCAGATGGTACCAATATCTTTGTATTGTGAAAGCATTTTTCAATTTCCTATTTTTCACAAGATATGAAAGAAGCCATTGTGCATGGAAATTTGAAGGTTGAAATGATAACAGAGAATTTATATTTTATATGCAAATAAATATAAAATTTTGCAATATTTAAGATATATTTAAAATACTTCAAATTATATCTGAGTAACACTCGCATTTAAATCTGTATGAAGTAAGATGTTAATAACTTTGACAAAATAAAAGATAGCAAAATAATTCGAAAATTAAAATGGCACTTCTGTCGTATAAATGTGTCTATATTTACTTAAACCATTCTTATATTACTTGGAAAAAGAAAAAAATCTACCCATCGCAAACCCTTCAAAGATATGAAAAAGAGTATAAAAAAGAGGATTTAGTCTGAATAGAGTTGGAAGACTTCTAATTATCTGAGAATCATCAGAAAAATTGGTTCCCATATTAATTATTTCAAAGGCAAATTATGTAAATTAAAAAAAAATTATCAGCACTCTTTGCTAAAAGGTAATACCTCAGACTATATTTTACGTTACAAAACATCAAAAATAAATTTAAAAAAAAAAACTATTTTGTAGTTTCATACAACTTGATGAATTAAATAAGAGTTTTCTAAACATATTTTTAAATAGTTGAAGGCCTTAAATAAGATGACAAAAATTACAAATTAATACAAATATAAAAAATGCGTATTTTTGATGCATTACAACACGTCATGAAGAATTATAATGAAGTTTACTTGAAGAATTCCTTATCATTTTAAGCATTATCTTCTCCATTAGACGACAAATCTTTCAAACACAGGAATGAGCGAGGTAAATGTTAGAAGCGTATAGCTCAAATACTGTTGCCTAGAATCATGTGTATAGTGAAAGTATTTTTGAATGAACTCAAACTCTATTGAGTATGTTAAAAAGTATTAACGTATCCAATTTGGTGAGAAATAGTATAAAAAATACACAGTATGTAGTTAAGCATTTTTAATTATGTCTATTACACAAGTTATTACTACATTTAATTTTTCGATAAAGGAAATGAATTTAAAAAAAAAAAAAAACGGCGGCCAATGCAATTAAAAAAACTTTATTATATAACGTTATATATAAAATGACATATATGGACTTGTAATGTTTTACAAAATAAACGAAACAACTAATTAATATTAAAATAGTTTTGTTACGAAAATAGTTTATATAAGAACATTTATAAATTAAAATCTTATAAAATAAGCTATAAGTCTGAGAAACCTGAAATATGTAAATAAATACCAGACACCATTCAAATGTAAGTCAAAAATTATTATCATTTGTACTTGAAGAAGTTATCCAAATGAATCAATATCAGTAGGAAACTGAAGTTTTTGAGCAATTATGCTGACAAATAAAAAATTATAGTATTTGAGATAAAATGGTAATATAAAAGTCCAAGTGTGAAGACATTTAAATCTACTAAAGTCAATTAAGTATAAATAAGTGAAACAATGATAACTATAACTTCTATAAATCTGTAGTCATTATTTCCATTTGATAAATAGCAAAATTAAAATCAAATCTTAGGAGCTGTCAAGATCAGTTTTAAGAAGTTTGTGAACTGAAAAATACAGATTACTAATTTATATAATGTATTCATAGTATTTAGGATTAGATGGCTAACTTAATATAATAAAATAATATATCAAATAACGGCAAATTATATGAAATATATATTTAACCACACATATTTATATTTGACATTTGCTTAAATTTATTAATAATTTAATCTATCAGTTTCAGTTTGTTCGTCTGAAATTTGGGAAGCAACATTGGTGAATTTGCTGTGAAAGATTGCATAATTATGTAGAAACGCAAAATTATTAGTCGGTAGTTTCTTTGGTAACTGTGTACAAATTCAAACAATATAGTTTTAATATCTGTGAAGGTTTTATATGAGAAAGTTCACAAATACTTATTTCAGTTTGGTTCATTATTTATTATAATAATAGTTTTTCTAATTTATATTGTTAATACTCAAGCAAATAATAACTTAAGTTCAATTAGAAATTGATATATAATATATTAAATATTATTTAAAAACCATAAATTTGACATTACGAAAATATAAAATTTTAAAACAAATTCCGAAACATGAAATGTTTGTTCACTTAAAAAAATTTGATTTTAATTTACAACTACCATATACGAACCATAAAAGCAGCCTTAATTTAAGTGAAAGAAAACAGTTTAAATACAACTGTATTTTCAAGTGATGCGTTTTGCTGTGTTTAAGTTTTCTAGCATTGAGATATTTATTATAAAAATGAATTGCCATTTACAATATTTTTAAACATAATTTATGATTTTTAATTAACAAATACACAGAGTATGCAATATATTTGTCAGAATAAGTATGTATATGTGTATTTACACAAAATTAATGATAATAATATAGATTACATTTTTCATTATTTATTTCAAGGAAATTGTTGAATTTGAAAAATGGAAAGAGCTTTCTTTTTCACTTAAGGGGATTTAACATTTATTTATATATTGTATTTTTACTAGGCTGTTGAATCGAACTAAATTTGAAGGAATATAAAAAAATAAGTAAAGATAACATCACACAACTCATAACTTATTAAAATGAAACTAGTAACATAATACTGTGACACAAGCATTTTCCCTAATGCATTTGTTTATTATTGAAAAATTTATAAGCACTAGATATGTAATGATCATTTCTTCTTAAAACGAGAAAACCGATAAAATTTTTAAACATATAATTTAAAAAAAAATAGTATAAATCCATAGCTACCATTATATTTAATCATCCTTATTTTTTGTTTTGATATCTAGGGGATAATCTAAAATATTTTCTTTTAATTATTCTTAATTGATAAATCATATATTTTATTTCTTTAAAATAATTATTATTTAAGAAATAAAAAAATAACTCAAAAGAAAATATAAACAGAAATATATATATATATATATATATATATATATATATATATATATATATAGTATATATATATATATATCATATATATATAATATATATATATATATATATATATATATAATATATATATATATATATAATATATATATTATATATATATATATATATATATATATATATATATATAAAATATATATATATATATATATATATATATATATATATATATATATTTACACACACACCTAGTTTCATTAAATAATATAAGTTTTTTTAATTTTTTAAATTTGGGAAATGCAATATAATTACCATCGTAACTTACGGTTGAAGTAAAACGAAAAGTTTTTGTATTTCACACAAAACAAAACACTTGCATTAGTTAGGAAATTTAAGTATAGAAAATTAAGTACAGGTTTGATTATTACTTATATATTGAAAAGGGGAAATTTTTTATTTCACTTTCCTTATAGTTAGATTACTCTTAATTACATTTTAATTTCGTAATATTTCAAGATGTAAATAAAAAACTATAATCATTTTATTTATAAATTTGCTAAATAATCTCCTAGAATTTTATATACTTAAAAATTATCATGCTAATTATGTCACAGCATTTTACCGCAAACTCTACATTTGCTTGTATTGTGAATCTATTTAGTTTATTGCTTTAAACACAAACAATGATTGTTTAACTTACGCTTGTAAATAAGAATTTTCGTTAATATCGTTGCTTACATTAATATCTTCTATTGCTGTCAACGATAAAATATTGTCTATTTAATATCACTAAAAATTTATACTCATCAATAATAATTCATTATTGTCTTGAATGATGATTTCTATAAAACTTATATTTTAAATATAAAACTCGATACTGTTTTAAAATATGTATTTTATCAATTTAGATAATATTACATAAATTAACTATAATATATGATCAAAAATTATGTATTCATAAAATTATCCAAGCGAATAAAGTATTCTGAAATACTATTATATTTATTGTAATTGTAATTGTAATTCTTTTTATTATAAGTCTTTTATATTGTAATAATTTTTTGAATATTTCTTTATTAAAATTAGCTTTTTATAGCATATCATGTATGCAGAGAATTCCCATTTAACTGAAGCATATACGATATAATCATTTAATAGTGTTGATTGATGTATGGCGCAGCAAGTGACATATTCAGAGACAAGCATTGAATCTAATTACCTTTAGTCCTATTCAGCATGATAAATGTTGTTTCCTGTTACATATAATGGAGTCATTCACACAACGGGATAGTCAAAGAAACATTAAATAGCAAATGCATTACAGAGAATTAACTCTACTTATAAACATATCGCTTATTAAATATTTTGTGATTGCAGAAAATTGCATGACTGAAAAAAAAAAAAAGAAAAGGGAAAGAAACTCAACAAATATTTATATCCAAAATTAAAATTTAAAAATATATTTATGCATTATTTTTCAACCATATTTGCATTTAAGTTAGAGATGGAATATCATCATCAAAATGGAAGTTTTAGAAAAATGTTTCAAAATTTTACAGAAATTTCATTTCTAAAGAGAAAATTATATTCGAATGATCCAAAATTGCTTATATATCTTATATTTACAGTGGTAAAATATGATAGCTTGATAGGCAAAATTAATTTTGTTTCAGAATATTTCACTATTTTTAAAAGGCAAGAAATATTTCTTAAATCCACTTCATGTTTTCATTTAGGAAATCCTTATTAAATACCTCATTCCAAAACATTAATTCTAGGAAAGAAACTTCAAAATGATAAGACCTCATTATATCTTAATAAGGAGAAGCTTTGGATATACAAGCTTATGTGAATATATTCTCCAAAGAAATTAGTTTACTTCTTGAAATCCGATTTATATTAGGTATATAAAATCCATTAGTTTATAAATAATGTAAAAATTGCACAAATCTGTTAAATTGCAAAGAGTATTGCAAATCAGTATTGTATGCAAAAAATCATTTTCGATTCTAATACATTTTGAGTTTTGGGAAAAATATTCCCCGTTTATTTAAATTTATAAGAAACATAAATTCATAATTAATATACATTTTAATTACAAATATTATTTCTTGAGCTAATAAACTATTATTTTGAAATGTCTAATTACGCTAGTAACTATTTTTCTAAATATTAAACAATTGAAATAAAAATTAATTAGTTAGAGTGCAAATTAATGAATTATTCATAAGAGGTATTTTGAATATTACGTTTGTTATTATTATTAATAATGTTTAATTTAATAGAAGTTAAATTCAAACAAATTCAAAGAAGTCATTATCCACACACACAATCGCTTTCACTTTATATTTTTTCATAATCATAATCAACATCTACATTTACAATACTGTTTTTATCATAAAATCGAATATTATATATATATATATATATATATATATATATATATATATATATATATATATATATATATATATATATATATATATACATGATTAGAAGTACACTGGTGTGCAAAATCTAAGGATGAAATATAAAAATTAACACAACAGTGGAACAAACAGGTAGATCGGACCAAAAGTGAAATCGGAAGATCGACTACTATCAAGTGCGCAAAGGCATACTCAAATTACGCAACATGACGTAAAGAGGTGATGTCGGAGGGGTATAAAACAAGCTAGTGGTGTACGCTCAGCGTTTCTGTGAAATCTATTGCACGGCGTATATCAGTTTAAACAACGTAGATCTGCTAATCAGTGTGAAATAATGAACAGGCAACATCGTAGACGATATCTATATGACCTTACGCGAGGTCGAATCATTAGGAAGACTGAGAAAGGTCGAAGTGTGACAAGTGCGGCTGCGGAGTTTGGAATCGATCACAGCTTCGTTTCACGAATCTGAAGATCATTTCAAACGACAGGAACAGCTGGCCGTAGGCTCAGCAGTGGTTGTCCATGAGCATCCACGGCAGTTGACGATAGGTATAGGGTCCTACAGGCAAGAAGGAACAGGTGTCAGACAACTGGAGAAATCACGAGACACCTCCAACAGACGACTGGACGACCAATATCACGGTTTACAGTCGCCAGGAGGATGCACAATGTTGGCCTATTTTCACGACGGCATTTACGTTGTGTACCATTAACGTCTGGCCACCAGAGAAGTCGCTTTGTATGGTTCCGGGAACACCAGAATTGAACGAATCAGTAATGGGTTCAAGTATTCTTTAAGCACGAAAGCAGATTTATTCTGACTACCGATTCTAGACGCATACACATCAAGAGAGAGCGGGGAACACACAATAACTCCTCCAACCTCGTCGAAGGCACCGGTTTTGAGGTCACGGTGTTCTCGTTTGACGAGGTATCATGCTTTGTACCTGTATTGACTTTCATGTCGTCCAAGGAGGTTCAGTTACATGGTCCCGTTATTGTAATGATATTCTCTTTCTTTATATGCGTCTTTTTAGAGTTGCTATGGATCCCCAGTTCCTCTCCTTGGACGACAATGCTCCATCTCATAGTACAGAAGCTGTCGAAGAGCTGTTGGAAAGTGAGGATATTGAACGCATAGTTTATTCTGACTACCGATTCTAGACGCATACACATCAAGAGAGAGCGGGGAACACACAATAACTCCTCCAACCTCGTCGAAGGCACCGGTTTTGAGGTCACGGTGTTCTCGTTTGACGATGTATCATGCTTGGTACCTGTATTGACTTTCATGTCGTCCAAGGAGGTTCAGTTACATGGTCCCGTTATTGTAATGATATTCTCTTTCTTTATATGCGTCTTTTTAGAGTTGCTATGGATCCCCAGTTCCTCTCCTTGGACGACAATGCTCCATCTCATCGTACAGAGGCTGTCGAAGAGCTGTTGGAAAGTGAGGATATTGAACGCATAGTTTGGCCACCGAGGTCCCCGGATCTAAATCCAATCGAACACGTGTGGGACTTTCTAGGGATACGTTTGGCGGCACGTCACCAGCCAACAGTAACAATTCCGAAGCAGCGATTTGCACAACAAGAAGAATGGGCAGCAGTACCTTGAAAACTTATTGACCACCTCATACTCAGTATGAACAGACGATATCAATCCTGCACAGCAGCCGGGGGATATCATATCCCCTACTAGAAACTGGATGTTTCTTTCTAGAGAACTGTCACATAGATGTTTCAGCTGTCTCTATCATTCTACTCCATGCTCATTTTTCCCTAAAGTTCATTTTTAATCATTTGGAATTTTTTTGGCAGTTTCTCTTTTACTTTTTCCATATTATTACATCTGGAGGATGTTCTGGTACGATTTTTATCAATTTACAACACTGCTGAGTAACGCTGCGCTAGAAAAACCATTTCGTGCTTAATTTTTGCACTCCAGTTTATCATTGGCAATATTGAAAAATACAAGAATAGATTTCTTATGTCTCTTATGTTTATCAATACATTCAACGAATAAGCAGATTAAATAGAATTACTAAAATATAATTAATAGTAAATTTTTATAAAATTAGTTTAATACCAAAGAATAATACATTAAAAATACGAAGTAAAATAAAAAAAATGGAAAATTGTTCGATGGATTGTTTAAAATCTCATAGAAAATAGAATAAAGCAAATTGCCATGCTGGTACTTCGTTTCAATTTCCTTTATTCTATTTTCTTGGAAATTTTAAACTATCAATTGAACATGTTTCCCTCTTTTTACTACATTTCATATTTTCATTATTCTTCATTGGTATTATTACAATTATATATATATATATATATATATATATATATATATATATATATATATATTATATATATATATATATAATATATATATATATATATATATATATATATATATATATATATATATATATATATATATTATTTATATATATATATATATATATATATATATTATTATTATATATATATAATATATATATATATGTGTATATATATATATATATATATATATATATATATATATATATGTATATATATATATATATATATATATATATATATATATATATATATAATATATGTATGTAAAATAAAATAATTTTATCAATTCAGTTTTTTAAGAAAATAGATTTAGTTTAGAGTTTTTATTCATAATATTAGTTAAATTTTCTCTCGCATTAATATAAAAGTGAAATTTCAAATAATCAGAAATAATCAGTTATAAAATTTAATTAATGTATTTAACAATATATTTTTACTAAACTAAATAACTAAATAAAATAAATGAGATAATTTGTGTTGTACATAATTATTTTACACATTTAACATTATAATGACATAATTAATTATATATACTATTTTAATAAATATGTATTTGTGCACTAGGCTAAATAATGGTCTCTGTTTAATGAAAAGCAATTTTATCTGTTTTCGCTATTAATGATATTATTCTATTTCATAACATGACTGCATATTAGAAAGAAAAACTATCGACTGCAATTTTTTTATCCGCTCTGCAATGGATGCTTTGTTGGGAAAAGTCATAAGCATCCGATTTCAAGGAATGACGTGTCAGAAGGTGTATTACATGTCATCAGAAAATGGATAGTTACTTGGATATTCTCATTGACAAATGGATGGTGACTTTTTATTCTAGAGATAATTTCCGGTGAGGAATTGAGATTCTATTTCTTTATCTATTACATGCCTGGTCTTGAATTACTTCTTGGTGGCAGTATTAAGGTTTTGTTTTTAAAGAATATTGAATGCACTTAGATTTATAAATACAAAAATTCATTGAAGATTTATTAATTGAAAATAATACAAGGCAGATAATTTCCGAACTATTCGCTTATACTATAATATTATATGGTGAAATTAAGAAAAGAAAAAAATACAGATGAATATATCAGTTCATTTACATAATCCAAGAAAATCATCAATAAAGATATTTTTCTTCTTATAATCTCAAGAATGTTATTAACATTAGCATATTTTTCAAGAATTTTTAACAATTTTTCGAATTTTAAAAAATAAAAATGAGAGAAATATGATTATCAAACAGAGTTAAAATATTTATTGAAAAAACACTCAGTTGATTTAATTTACTTTATTATGATGTATTAAGATAGTTAAAAAGAAGTAGTTTAGAAATATTACATAATAATTTGCGAATGTTTAGAAAAAAATTACAACGCAAGTCGAAGGACGTTTAACGCCATCTGTTGAGATAATATTAGAATCTAAAATTCCATTTCCTTGTAGAAAGATGAATAAGTTTTGCTCTAAATTAGAAATTAGGTTTCAAAACATTGAAAATAAACCGATTGAAATAAACTTAAGAAATACATTTTTGTTTCAAATATAAACATTTGTTTGGATTATAGGAACTGAACAAGAAAACATTTTACTAAACTAAATTAATTCCTTTCAAGTCAATCCCATTTTAATATATATTAAAATATATTTTAATATATATTAATATTTAATATATATTGATACTTCATGTGTGTTTACTTCATATACTATATTAATTCTTTAAATTTGTTTGCAAAAACAAACAATTAATCTTTTGACATGAATCCTGCCGTAACTCAAATGTCTTCAAATATATATATTTTTTAAATACAGATGTGCATTAACAGCGAAAGTTTAATTATTTTGTCTCCTAGTATTTAATATATTATGCAACTGATGTTTAAAAGCAGTTTACTTTCATTAAAACTCACATTAAATTAAAAAATAATCAACTTATAAATTGTAATTTCAACACTTATAAATTTACTTGTAGTATATAAATTTATGATACACCAAATATAATTTAATAAACACAATTATTTAATCCTAGTATGTAACATTATCATATAGGATTAGATAGATATTTTATCTTTTAGAAATATATTGTGAATATATAAAATAGAAGAAAATGTATTTGCATGTTTGGATTTATATTTTTAAATTTGATTTTCCTTTTTTAAAAAAAAATTGCTTTCTACATGCTTAGTCCCTCTTAAGATAATTAAAGTAGGAAATTAATGATACAGCTCAAGAGAATTAAATATAAGGTCAACAAGAAACAATGTGCTATTTTTAGCAATGATTTAAATAAAGTGAGAATAAATATACAAATTAGTATAAAACATGGTAGAGACACCAGTCAATCTATAGTACGAATATCGGTTGTTAGAAATGCAGCTCCACCATCCACATTCATCAATTATTACTAGTGGTAAGAGAAATGGACATATCGAAAGAGCTTGTTCATTGTTGTTTGCTTTAGTACTTCAAAGTAAGCTTATTAGCTTCTGCATCAAATTGCCATAAATATCATGCATTCGGCTATAGTCCTCTGAACGGCATACGATAAGAGATTAGTTTCACAAATTCAGATCGGGAGATTAGTATCTAAGTCATGAAGCTGATGTCTGGTAGACTAGTCATCAAGTGGTTGTCTATGAGCTACTATCAATGAGCCAAAACCTGATTGCGGACTTGTACTAGCAGCAATCGCAACATGTGCAAAAGATGTTGCACATTCAATAGAAGGAACCACCACTGGTTAATCGCAAGGGTGTACTGTTTTTGGCCTATAATATGAGGTCACATGTCGCACGTGTGACAAGGAACAAAATATAGGGTTGGGTTAGGAGACTTTGTGATGCTGTACACAGAACCTGGATTCATCTGAAAAGATGACGTCTCGCCAATCGTGCGCTCAGGTTCGTCGTTGATCACACCCTTGAAGGCGCTCTTGTCTATGACGCAGCGTCAAGGGAAGCCGCAGCCAACGTCTCCGAGCTGAGAGTACCTGCTGCTGCAAACGTTGATGAACTGTTCGTGCAGAAACTTGTTGTCTTCAAAACGAGCCTGTTACTTGATTCACGGCTCGTGACGTGGTTGCACGATCCATTACGGCCATGCGGATAATATGCCTGTTTTCTCGGTTGCTAGTGATATGTGGCTGTTGAGATCCCACATGGCGTTCCGTATTACCATCCTAAACCCATCGATTCCTTATTCTGCTAACAGTCATTGGATTTCGACCGACGCGAGCAGCAATGCTGCAATAAGATAAACCGAAATCCCGGTACGCTACAATTCGACCTTTATCAAAGTGAGAAACGTGCTGGTACGCATTTCTCCTTCTTACAAGAGGCATCACAACAACTTTTCACCAGGCAACAACATTCAAATGCAATTTGTGTATGAGGAACCGGCTGAACAATTTCCTCATTTAAACACAATGTAAGTGTCGCTACTGGCGCCTGCTTTGTCTGAATGCGCTGAAAAGCTAATCATTTGCATATCACAGCACCTTCTTCCTTTCGTATAAATTTCACGTCTGTAGTATGTCGCCTTCTTGGTGTAGCAATTTTAATGGCCAGTAATGTGTGTACTTATATATATATATATAATTACGCGTTTATCTTAGTTTTATATTATTATATTCTATAATACTCACATGTGCGCTCTTATTTACTGTAAATAAAGGAGATAAAGCAAAAATTTCATTTATTAGATAAAAATTCCTATTTTATGTTACTGTAATATTTACCAAAGCATTTTCCTTTTATTCAAATTATTAATAATTTGTGTTCAAATTACTCATATATTGAAAGCATATTTATTTTACGTACTAATTTATTGTGTTTGAATTTTTTTCCTATATTTTTATACCCATCTCACAGCCATTTTAAATTTTTAACAGCAATTTTAATGGCTAGCAGTGTATTTGAATCTGTTTTTCTTAAACTCACTATAAGAAACGAGAAAAATATAAGTACTGTTTACTTACAATTATTAATGTTATAAATTACGCCTCAAAAATAATCAATAAGTTTGAGTCAAATTAATATTTACTTCAATATAAAATGGAATATTATAACTTTGCTTACCAAAAAGTTAATTAGTATATTTTATTTATCTCGTCGCATTTGCTTAAATCTTGGATGATTTTACAGTATTATTTGTATATCTGTAGCTTTTCTATCGTTGTGTTACAACTAGAAATTCATTATTGTATCACGGTATACCATATCCAGTATTAGTTACATATTTAATTGAAGTTTTTCACAAAATATTGACGTAAGCATACTTTTGAATCAATAAATAGCTCTTCATTTACATGAAAATTATTAAATACAATTATAAATTGTTCTTAAGTACAAAATGTATAGTTTTTAGGAAATATTTTGTACAGTTTAGAAAATTGGTAATAATGAAATAATCCCTTGTGTTTTGATATAGTGCTGCTGACTGTCTAACAGTCTAAGATTATTGTAGAACCTTTTAACATCTACTCAGAAAACTAACATTTTAGAAGCCTTTCTATAAATAGTGATCCGCGTGCATGTGTTGTAATTAATCTATAACGTATCCTTATGTATTGCGAATAGATAAACGTTCATAGATATCATATAAGGGATTAAAAGTGACTCAAAAGATAAATATAACAATCTACTTCAGCCTTTAGCAACAATATTGATTGATTGAAAGGAAAAAGTAATTAAAATGATCAATGATTTACATATACACACACGCATATATATATAAAATATATATATATATATATATATATATATAATATATGTATATATTAGTTTTAACTAATTTATTTCTTGATAAAAAGTCATTTCAATAATTATTTTTCAATCAATATTATGATCTCTTGTAAAAATAGCTTCTATTAAAACAAGAAGTAAAGTTTTCATTAAATACATCAAATAAAAGTATACGTCTTACTTTCAGATTAATTTGTAAATGAGATATTTGAATTTTTTTTATAATCTACTATTTTGTGTGCAAACATTCTAAATAATTACATAGTTTTTGGATAAATTTTAAACTCTCATTCAACTTTTTCAAAATTGTCTTACCTTAGTCAACAACCATATGATAGTCTTTCTTTGTTAATTACTTATGCTAATATGCTATAACTTCATAATTTATTTGCTTTATGCAAGTAATGCTGATACTGATATTAAATATAGGAATAGTATTAATATTCTAAAATTTCTAATTTATGATTCGAAAGCTAAAATTCTGATAGAATAATTTTATATGCATTTTTTTTCAGAAACTGAAAAAGAGTTTTAATTTTCGCAATAACGCATTTCTGTTATTGTCTGAGAAAAACGGCACCCCCTTAAAGAAATTGTCATTAACATAATAGTAGTAATATATTTTATGTGAATGTGAGTGCGCTTTCTTTTCTCGTTTTAAGTATGTAAATCATTCGTAATATCGTAAAATACTTGACAAGAATAAGCGAAACAACACATTGTAAAGGGAGAAATGTTTCAAAAGTAAAAAATATTATTTTAAGCCTTTGAAAAACAGCAACAATTACCTTATAGCAATGTGAGATTAAGAAAATAGCTTGTGCTGTTCCTCACATTCTAAAATTTATCCTGTCCGTTTTAATAACTCAAATGAATTGCTGAGCTATTATTGTCAAAAAGTTTTTAAGACATTTATGTTAAAGTATTTTTCTGCAAATATTTTAGGCTGTTGTAACAGGTTTTGTGTGACAATGAAAATTGAATAAATTTGTTTAAAATATTTGAATGAATTTTATATTATGTGTTTAAAGAACATCGCATACACAAGAAAAATAAAAACTAATCTGGATTGTTATTATTTTATTAAATTTATTTAAATTTTGAAAAATTATTTCCATATTTATAAGATTTTATTGTAATTATTAGTAACAATTATTACTGATTAATTAAAAATAAATATATTAATCAATAGTTATTAATTATTGATAAAGAAATTTTGTGATATAATATAATTTATTTTTTATACTTGTGACAATAAATTAGCTATAAATCAAAAAACTATTTTATTTTCCAATTTTACATTTAAATTATTCCATCTAAAAGCTAATAATTAAATTTTACATACTAAATATACTTCATAAAGTAAAAATAACTCAGAATTAAAGTAGTATTTTAAGGGAAATTCACATTATTTCATAAAATAAAATTTATATGTTTTATAGATCCAGTTAAAAAGTAAGATTTTTTCTATTAAACATAGAGATATAATTTATCAAAATATAGAGGTAATAGAAAAAAACCATGTAAAAAATTAGGGAAATTTTCATTCAGACTTAGAATTTATATATTTTTACCAAGCACTGGTACAATCTAAATCATTTTTGAGACAATAACCTAAATAAAAAAAACCGTATAAAATGCTATAATTCCGCAAAAGCATTTAAATTACATGTTTAAATAAATATTAATATTTTAAAATTTGTTTTCTATCAAATATGCTCTGATAACATTTTTTTTTATTTTCTCACATTTTTTACATTGTATATTTTCAGAATATTACAATATTACATTCATTTACGAAAGATGCAATAATAATCTTTTCATTGTGGTACAATTATGATATTGAAATATTTACTACAACCATTTTACGTTCTTCTAAAGCAGTAGTCATTTTTTCAATCATGTCAGCTAAGTTTTATGGAAAATAATGAAAATGTGGGTTTCAAATGTGATTTCGTTTTCTTCTTTCTTCGCAATTTGATACATTTTTAGATTAAACTTTCATTCAATTTCATGAAATTGATATTTCTTCACTTTAATATTTCTTTCTTTAAGCTCTGTGCGTCTCTTTGAAAAGTTGGTATTTACTGTAAGATTTCTGATATCATATTCTATGAAATAGTTTTTTCCAATTTATTTTTCTGATAATTTCATTGAGTTAAAAATTCATTTAAAGTATAGCTAATCTCATATTATAGCTGGTACGAATCATTTTTGTATTATTGAAAAACTAATATAGTTGCTTTTATGCTAATATTAACTGCACTTGTTAGATATAAGCAATCGGGTGGAGTCTGTGGAATTTTGAACCAGGGGTCAAGTAGAAAACCATAAATACTTGGCCTACCATCCCAGATATCATTTTACTTGGAAGACATTGCAACTAAATCCTGTTTAATGTGCCACAGACACTTTTAGCAAAAACGATAGATCTTCGGTTAAGCCTGTATAACGTGTCCAAACTGGATGAAATAAGAGAAATGAGTCTACCTTTGAAGAAGGAACTTCATGAGAACTTTACTTTTTATCACAAAAAATGTCTTTTAAAGTCAATATAGTCTTATAAAGGATTAAAGTTTGTCTAAAACTCGATGGAGTTTTTAAATTTCAGGTCCAAAGCATGAAGTTTAGTTTATGAAGATATGCGTTTATTGTAATCTACATACAGTGATTTTAAAGTCTACTTTTGCCGACCGCCCTGTCTACTGGTCAGAGAGCCTGGCTGCGAATAGGTAGGTCATGGGTTTGGGCTGGGATGTACTTTCTCTCTCCTGTATCCTGTTTTTGTCCTTTCTGTGTGTGAATGAGGTGTAAATGGTTGCCTACCCTATTAACGGGTCCCTATGGCATGTATGTACTGAAGCAGTCGGAATCCACACCAAATACGGTTCATTTGGAAAAGTGGAGCACAGACCCCTCCACATTGTCAGCCTAGCTGGCACAAGACAAAAAAAAGTCTACTTCTCTAAGGAAGGCAATATAGTATTTTTGAAATAATGTTTATTCAGAAATAGAGGCTCTTGGATATCAACGTTATCCCCATATAAAGATAATATCTTCATTTAAAGAGAAAAAATAAATTCTAATTACATCCGTTTAAACATCGTTTTTGATATCTTAAGTATGATTATTTTTAATGAATTAATAAAATATTGTTGCATATGAAAATGATTAAATTTTGCGTGCCACTAAAGATTGGTTTGTAATGTAGCTAAATATATTTTAAGCTTAAATATTAATAACAATTTTGAATCTGTAAAATATACTTAGAATACGGTAAAAGTATTTTGTGTATCGCAAGCAATGTGTATTTGAAAAACATTCTTGTCTTTTAGGTGTTTGTAAATGAGAAAAATAATTAAGAATAAGTAGAAAAGCATTGCACGTAATATCAGTTATATTTCCGACCCACCTCGTACTTATTGTTTCAATTCAATACAGTATTTTTTAAAGTATATACTAATATTGTATATATCTTGTGAAAATATTATTTCTTTATTTATCAATTGGTTCCAGATTTTCAACTAATCATATTATATTTTGCATGTTTTGCTGTAGTTCTTTCACGTAAACTGATAATTAATCACCGTCATATAAGATTTATTGTTAATAAATTTAATATTAGTGTTAATAAATTAATATTCATGACCAGTAGTACTTATTTTTTAATTATTTTGGAAGAGTTATTAAAGACAATGATTTCTGATTTTTTGATATTAATGTAAACATTTGTGTACATAATATATGATACACAGAAATAAATGTTACCTTTTCATTGTATTTAAAAATAATCTGCCATATTAGTGATAGGATATTCTCATTATCCTAGTCATAATAAATATTGAATAAAGAATTCCAAAATTTGCTGGTATGGTTCAGTGTAATATGCAATATTAACAACTTATAGGACTTGACATAAAACCAAAAATATTAGTAAAATATGAGAGATACATTAACATACTTCTTATTCCTGTAATAAAATTTCGCACAAGAAATTAGTTTGGTACAATAATGAATTGCTTACAGAATTTATCTTGGTATTTGTAACAAAAAATATGGGTCTTCTAGGATATCCTAGTTTGTTAGAGCTTTGTTCTCATTATGGGAAGATAATAAGTTCTATACTCGGTTTGACAGAAGATCCATAGTTTTCTCTAAAAGCGGCTGTGGCACATTAAAATAGGATGCATTTGCAATGTCTTCCGAGCAAAATGATATCTGGAATGGTAGGCCAAATATTGAGAGTTTTCTACTTGACCCCTGCTTCAAAATCTGGAAGAATATACCAGGTTGCTTCAATCTAATTAGTAGAGCCCAGTTCAGAGCTGGGTATCAAGAAGCACACAGGTGGAACAACAACCAAAATTATGCCCTATTGAATTGGTTTATTACAAGTATATATATGTACACTAATTTCATTTCGAAAATAAAATGAGCATGACAGGTAAAAAAGTTAATGGAAATTAAGGACTGTAAAATTCAAAATCTGAACAGAAAATTAATATTTTATTACGGAGACATAAACTTCATATATTATACTGTCTGAAAATATGGCATGTTAAGTAAAACGTTTGGAATATCAATTCAACTAAATGAGAATTCAATTAATTTTGATGTGTGTCATGTTGCTGTTCATTTTATCATTCTTCTATACTCCATAACACTTCAATTGTTATCATATGACAATTATTGTCTGTGTGGATAAAATAATATTAGTATTAAAACGCCTAAATACTTAAATCCCACTTCTATTAATATTAGCGATTAATATGGGTATATTACAGTCATTCTTCTCCCAACAATCTTAGGAAATTAAAGAGTCATCTATTGTTGTGGTGTGATTCGGAAATTTCAAAAAAAAAAAAAAATCTGAGGAAAACCAGATTCGTTTTTTAAATAATTGAATGACAGAGATAAATTCAAAACAAAAATTGCAAGATTCCTTTACTACATAGTAGGGCAAAACGGCATAACCAAACCCTTAGGAAATAGATATGTATATTTTTATTGCAATTTAAATTTAGGAGTTTTTTCTCTTTTCCTCTTTAACTAAGATGTAATAATATAAAAGGAAGGATGCAATTAAAATTGGCACAATGAGGCAAGTGCAATAAAGGAATAAATTCTTCCTTTCGCAATGGATGAATGATCTTGAGAAAACGGCAAGAGAAGTTTATGTTTTATGAAATGTTTTATTTGTAAATCTGACCAGTCGGGATTAAGGGGAAGAGATTTCTGACCTATCCCATAGAAGTGTTGGAGGTAGTATGAAACTTGCCGTGATCTATTCGTCACTCAATAATTTAAAATGTGGTATAATGACCAATTCGTTCGAGTATAGTACATAATTTGGTGTTTTGACCATTTTTGCAGACAAAGAGCACATATTTTGGTGTCGTGAGTAATTTTGATCTTTAATGCATAAATGTTTGGTTTTTTATTAATAATTTTGTCTGAGGATTAAAAATATTAAAGGGAGCAATGATTGAAGAAAGAAAGTTCAAAATTATTATAATAGTTTTTCAAGTTTATCAATCAAATTTAGTGTAATAAAACATTAATGTTAAATTAACGAAAGCAGTATTGAATCAAAGTTATTGAAACATATTAGCAAATTGTGTTTATTTAACTTGATACTCCTTTGAAGTTCTTAAGTTATATTTGAAAACAAATGTTATGAAAAAAAATGTATAACAAAGTATTGAAATATTTTTAGTAATGTAAGGCATAAATAAATGCATTAAAATAGATCTGTTTAGATTATTTTGGAATAACAAAAATTGTTTGTCTGTTTATATTTATGATAATAAGTATATTTGATTATCATTGTGTAATTAGTAACATTATACATATATAATAATTAGAAATAATTTATTGTCTGTATATATGTTTATTTTCATTTTTTATTTTTGAAACTATTTGATAAATAGTAGATGATAAGTTAAATAACTTATTAGTCAATGAGTATATACATAGGTATTATACGGTTAAAAATTAAGCGAAAAGCAAAAGTAAATATATAATAGTTGAGATATTCAATATTTTTGAGAATAATTTGAATTTGCATTATGGCTAGGTATAGTAGTAGGAGAAATAAGGAAATTTCCCCAGATAATGCAGACTCTTTTCATAGTCACGTGAATGCTAATTCAGCTTACCAACCAAATCTGGCAATGATTCAGGTGATTTCAATTTTCGCTGGAGATAAGGAATCTTGCAATGTTTGTTCTGAATTTATCTCAATTATTTAAAAAACAAATTTATGTTTCCTCGGAATTTTCTGAAATTTTCGAAGAAACCCAGATTTGTTTTTTAAATAATTGAATGACCGAGATAAATTCAAAACAAAAATACAATAAAACTTAATAATTTATTTTGGTAACTTAATTACAAGAGGAATTTACATTTACCATTAAAACATTCTAGATTAATTAAATGAAATTCTAACATTATTATTTGTTTTATGACAATTACAGATTAATATATCATCAGACGGACTAGGAACGAGAAATCAGATTCACCCTTTTTAGAAATAGATGGGAGGTGTCTCCTCAATAGCATTACCGGCTCAGGATCTAGCTTGGCTTGCCCATTCCTCATGAGCCTCCCCCTTTTCTCTGCTATCTCTTCTCAGACTTTATCATCTCTTCTTATACTCGTCTATTTGTTGGATATCTGCAGCTCCAATTCAGGAATGTCGAGCCAAGGCTCTTACTGGATAGGGCAGTTATATTCCGCTTCATACTAACATTTTTTAGCTTCTGATTATTCTCAATGATCTCGTCCTCAGTCGTGGACTCCTTTTCTATGTAGGGCTTCTCTGTGGCTTATGTGTGTGTGAAGGACTTCTGTCCTCTATATTTTTAGATGCAGTTTTTAATTCTCGTCTTAGTACCTCCTTTTTACACAATTGGTTTTCAAAAGTTCCATACTACCTTCTACACTTCTATGGGATAAGTAAAAAATCTCTCCAATTTAATCCCGACTGGTCGGATTTACAAATAAAACATATCATAAAACATAAACTTTCCTTGCAATTTTCTCAAGATCATTCACCCATTCCGAAAGGAAGAATTTATTCCTTTATTGCACTTGCTTCATTGTGCAAATTTTAATTACATCCTTCCCTTTATATTATAACAGCTTAGTTTGAAAGGAAAAGAGGTAACTCTTAAATTTAAAGTGCAATAAAAGTATGCATATCTAATTTCGTAGGGTTTGGTTATGTCGTTTTACACTACGACATCTATAATGTTTCTTTCTGTAACTCTAGACAAAATTCTGGAAAAATGCTTAGAGACAGCTTAAAAATTGTATTCTGTCTCTTCGTAATTCCAGCCATACAATTAGGGATGAGAAGATGCGGCTAAAATTGTTTTCGTGATTTAAAATCTTTGTCTAGTTCAGTAATATTACTATAGCCATGCTTACTTTTATTGAAAGTCTGGAAATTAATGATGACCATAAACTTGTTTTATATAATTGATTTAGTTGACAATTAATCAATGCGTCATGTTAAATTGATATTGACAAAATTTAAAGGTTTTTGATTCTAACTATGCAAGGATGACTAAATGATTTTTGATCATTCAAATCAATTTGCAGAATGAAATGTTTTTTCTTCCACAAATAATTTGTTTGAAATTTTACTTTAGTATCTCTTTAAACTTGAAGTATTTCTTAGTTTACCATAATATTTTTTACGATTAAGTTCTTGTACTGTTCAAGAATGTTCAGTATTAGGTAAACAGAATTTTCCTATGCATGAAAATTTCAATTCATGACTAAATTAACTATTTACCTGAAAAAATGGCTAAAATTGATAGGTATATAAAGTACTTATTAGTGGTACATATTTCATTCATCACATATTTACGCAGAACAGAAATGACGCAGTTGAAAAGACACTAAAGGAAACAGAAAAAAACTTTTTCACGTTTACTCAATAATATACTAGATGTCACTGACGAATGTTTTACTTTACGGGCTTAGAAAGATTGTGATATTATGAATGGATCTGGACTCAATTCTGAAATTGCCAGAGATAATTTTTTAATTTAGTGATCCTTTTTTAATCATTTTTTGCCTGAAATTATCGGCTTCCAATCTAAGATTTCTCAAAACTTTGGTACCTCTTTTGCAAGGAAACATTCAATCGATGGAAATAATTATATAATGACAGCTTATGAGAAACAGCCCCAAGATTTCACTGAAAATGTTTAAATGTGAGTCAAAAAGTGAATTTTTAAAGACATGATACAGACCATTCCTTTGTATGAAGCCAGATGATTACTCATTAAATCCTTACATTCTTATTCTTTGTTATTGCCAAAAAACCCACAAATCATATTTTTGAATAATTTCTACTTTTTATGTTCCTATGGATTCAACAGTTTTACAAAATGTTCAACGATGCGATATTATTTATCTCATTTTCGGTCCTATTAATATTTATTCCTTAGAAAATTTAAATTTAAGCTACACAGAGGCAGCACAAATATTTGGCTCATAATTTTTATAAACTTTTTATCAGCTTCAATTTTATACGTGAAGAACTATGAACACTATTTATGGAACCACTAAAAGAATATTTGATCATTTTTATGTCCTGTAATAAAAGATTCACATTTAAGCATATAGTTTCTTACGAAATAAGACTTCCTATTCCGTATCATGCTGTCTCATTCACACAAAAAGCAACAAAACTTTCCGTCTCCAAGTTTCAATCCTAATAATAAAGCAATTACTTCTAATTAACCACATAAATTCAAGTAGTATTTAGTGCGCTGAATTTTACTTAACAACAGTTTCGTATTTTTAATTTTGCTTTCATGTCACTAAGATAAATGGTATTGATGGTTAATCATATCCATTATGTAAACAGCCATTATTATCCATAAACAGCCATCAAAATAACTTACGATAAGTTTATGCAAAAGTGAAACATATGTGAATAATGTTGATATCCAAGTACCTCTATTTCTGAATAAACATTATTACAATAAAAGGAAATTGCTTTCTTTAGAGAAGATGTCTTTAAAATCACTATATTTCAATTACTATCAAAGCATTTCTGTAAGACTACTTTCCAGCCTTTGAACCAGGAACTTAAAATTTCCATCAACAGTTTAGACAAATTTATATCCCTTGTAAAATCATTAGAATCGTATTGAGATAAAAAATGAGGTTATCATGAACTACCTGCTCCAAAGATAGGGTCACTTCTCTCATTTTCTCCATCTTTAATGTGAGCTTGGTCAGAGCTGTAGTTATGACTGATTAGCATGAAATTTCGACACTTTTAAAAAGGGTACTTTAAACTGTCCATGCTCATTGCAGATACCAAATTGCAATAATTTCTATACATTTTGTTTTGATTTTTCTGATGCAGAAATGACAGTCAATTGAACAGTAAGTTTTTCTGTTCTTTCCAAATCGCATTGACTGAAAATGGTATATGATGACTACTAATTTTTCATCTTTTCAGCTGCATTTTCAGACGGATTGATGAATTTCACAAAAACGCTACTCTTGCGACATTTCTTTTGTCTCAGTGGTTTCTTTACATATTCCTTCATTCAAATTTTTATCACATATTTTAGGAAATGTTGATTGCAGATTCAAAAATGCATCAAAAACTTTGTCCATGGCTTTTACAGAATTTTTCCTATAGGTCCAGTTTCGAAACACCTTTCAACAACCTCTAAAGGAGTATTTGATAAATTTGTATGTTCTGTAACCAGAGATTCACGTTCAGGCCTCTGTTTAATTATGTAATGATATTTCATATCTCTGCTATATAACTGACACAAAAAACAAAAAACTTTTGTGCATTCAAATTGCAAATCCCACAAAAAAGCTATTACTTTTATATCACCGCATATATTCTAATTTCCTTAAATTTTTCAAAAAGTTTCATAGTTTCGTGTTTTTTCTTATTACTAGCACGTGTGTTACTTATTGATGGTAATTATTCTCCATTATGTGTGGTAACACAGATTTCAAACTAACTTTCAATGCATCCATTTACAATCCTTGTTTATGTGATTGGTTTTAATATCCAAGTATGTTCATTATTGAACAAAATGATATCGCATTGACTTTTTTAGAAAATAATTTTTTTAATCCACTGGGTTGGTTACGATATCTCATATCTATACGTTTCCTTTACGTAAGCATTCCGATAAGAGTTTAGAATATTTTAAATCCTTAATATGATTACCAAGATCTTGTTAAAAATCAAAGTGAGATTATGATGAACAACCCGCTTCAAAGGTAGAATCACTTCTCTTACTTCCTTTAGTATGAACTTTGTTCGAGTTATCACTTATGGTCATAAATTCTTTACACTTTGGAGCACGGGTATCTTTAGTATGAGTCACAGGTTTCATTGTATATACCAAGTTGTAATACATTATGGTAAATTTTGTTTTAGGTGCTATTCTACTAATATTTGTAATGCAAAAGTAAACGTCAGATGCAAGACCTTCCAGTCCTTCTAAATAATATGTACTGAAAACGGCATATTGCTTTTTCTCTACCCCGTCAGAAACCTAACACATGTAACATAATGAACACATGATGACATAATGAAAAGCTTATAAAACATAAAAAAGAAAAAACAGAGCAAAACATAATAGAATTCAAAACAGCAACCATCAATAATTTGTCTTAATTTTACATGTTATCAGGCTCACTATTTCAGGGATGACTGCTAGCATTTCCTTACTAAAACAAGGCAGTACCATGAATGTTTAAGCCTAAATAAACATAAATACTTATTGTTCTTAGTATATATTTAAACTTGAATATCAATCTACATTTAATCAAATTATTCTGAAAAATGTATCTTCAGTACTCAAGAATAAGAGGAAAATAAAAATGATATTAACAAAAACTATATCTCATGAAGAGAATCTGACAACGTATTGCGATTCAGTATGAAAAATTATATTAAATCATATTTAGTTTTTTTGCTAAAAAATATATTGACCAATGTAATTACCAATATACTATTTTGTCGACTTCTAAATTTATCATGTTACCAACTTTTTTATGATAGTAATTCAAATATTGAGAATTATAATATATTTTAGATAAACAATAATTTGTCTTAATTTTACAAAGTAGTTTTGTTGAATCGTTTTCGGCAGATGTTAAAAAATGGGACAATTTTATTGTTAGTAAATTTGAAGATAAAAAAAAAATATGTTGCCACGCACAATTTCATGTCAACACCTGTATAGTAACACTGGGAGATAAGAAATATTTAAGGTACATTTGGTAAATACAGAGTTTTCCAGTTGTTATGATAAAACTGGGAAAATAAAATATAAAATATGAGAATGCACGAAAGAAAAGTTTAACAATATGCCCAACATCTTCAAAATATTCATTTATTTGAAGCTGTTTGGTAACCATTCACTTATAATTCTTTTTATTTTGTAGAATAGGAAGATTTGTAGAATAGGAATATTTAGATTTGTAGAATATTTTGTAGAATAGGAATTTATTAAATGAGAAACTGCATTGTACTTATCTTTCTTCCACATAGCTATTCAAAGCATATTTAAAGATTTTTATTAAAAGTAGTCTCGGAATATGTGTGGGAAATGCATTTCTTTTATATTTGTAGTTTTGGTAAATAAATCCTGTCTTCATTGTTAGGAGTAGCAAATTTTGTTTTAATATAATATGAAAAATATCTATTTTTAATTTTTGAAAAGTTCTGCTAGTTATTGAATTATTGTAATTTTGGTATCTATCTATGATAAAGCCAAATAATATTTTATTAAAAGTAGTCTCGGAATATTTAACATGTTAGGATTTCTTTTATTGAAAACTTCACTTTTTTAGAATATATGGCAAATAAATGTTATCATATTTTCAAATATCATTTAAAACTTTTGGTCATCTGCCATAGTGCAATAATAGTGCTATAAGCCTATTGCAGTTTTGACTGTTTTTATACAGTTTCAAATTACAAATTAAGTGTACGTTTACATATATATTCTTTAATAAAATTTATTAACTAGTTTAAACTTACTAAAATTTATAATAATAATTTAAATTAGAGTAAATTTGGATTATTATTTAAAAACATAACATAATTATGTTATATAACATAAAATTATAACATATTAATGGTATCATTTACGCAGACATTAAATATTTTAACTAAGCCCAGTTAAATATACATTTTAATAAATTCTCGGAAAAATTGTATGTTGGTCTATTTATAAAAACATATTATACAGTGGATTTATTACTATAAATGTTTATGAGAAAACGGCAATTTAAATTTAAAATGAAATTAATTTATTTGTCTAATGCTATAAAGCGTAAAAAATGCATTCTAATTTTTAATCCAAATGTTAGAAAAAACCTGATCCTATAATATTTCATCTATATAATGTATTTAAATTATAAAATGTTAAAAAAATAATTATTGCTTTTATATGATTGTTTTAAATAACGAATTCTATAACTAAGCAATATATCTATTTCATTTCAGAAAAAAACATGCATAAACAAGCATTTATAATATTTTAAATTGTACCTAAGAATTATTATACCACATATGTACAAGAAATTAAACAAACGATTTATTATAAAAATAAAACATTATATTTCTTTCTCTTCTCTCTGTTTTAGAAATTTGGAGTTGTCTTGGAAGAATTACATTTCACATAAATGTGTATGAACAGTTTATCAGATTTAGAATCAATTTCAATTAAAACTATAAAAAACAGTCAATTTAATATGAAAACAAGTTTTGCATTTATCGAATTATATAATTATTTCTTTGTGGCACCTACAATGCTCAGAAAAATCTGAATTTCTCAGAGATAAGAAAAATATTTATATAAATTTAAAAAAATATTAAATTTTATTTATATGACATTTGCTCAGTTTTAATATTGTAAACAAATAATAGATATAAAATTGTAGATCACATAATATTTCTAAAATATCTTATACTTTAAAAAATATTAATTATTTTTAAAACAAAATGAATTGTTAAAACTATGACAGTTATAAATGTATATCTTAAGTCTATATTTTAAGTATATATATTTAGGTTTACGATATTTTTCTTACATATCAATCAACGTTTGTATTAAATCATGCAAATAATTTTAAGAATAATTTAATAACGTAAAGTTCATTTTAAAAAGCAAATCATCATTTTAAAAATTTTATTGTGAAATTTATATTTACTTTATACTCTCTAAATTAAACAAACGATTTATATAACTATAATATTAATATACAGAAAAATATGTAATTAGTTTTAATTTATTATCTATTTAGTGAAATGTTTGTATATAAATCACACATATGCTAGCATATCTATTGATAAACATTATATAGTTTCCTTAATATTATTTTGGAAAATGCAAACATAAAAAATTTTAATTTGTCATTATAGAGATGATTAAGAAAAAGAGAAAATCTTAATTTCTCGAATTGTAATTTAAATTTTCATTTCAAATTACTTACAAATATTACAAACAATATAAAATTATTTATATGATTAAACGAGAGCTATTTCAACAACAATATTTTAAAAATATATAATTAATTTGATTATGTGATAATTATTGACTGCTTACAAGCATCAAAGAACAATATCATACATAGTTTAATTGAATTATATTCCAACGTTTAGTAACTTAGATTCGATTTAATGTTTATGACAAAATTATTTTTTGATCAGTTTACACTTCAGAAATCCTCTATCTTTGAAAAGGTGAATCTGTTTCAATTTTTCAAAATGTTATTTAATTAATAATTCTTTCAAAATATTCTAATGAAAAAAAATTCACCTGTCTAGCAAATAATAGACTGGAAGACCTTCAAATAAATAATAATCATGAATTACCAATAAACCGAAGGTTATCAAGGAATTCATTATGTGCATTAAACACGCAATGTTTGTGTAAAATATTCTATATAATACTAAGTCAAGTACTAAAAATGAATTACAAAGCGAATATACCATACCATTTAAGAAAATATTTCGAAACACTTTTGAAACAGATTTCACAGACTGTTCAAGGAAAATGTTCTTTCTTCCATTCATGTATGCGAATAGACATCATGAAATTTACTATTTTAAGGAAATTAAATCACTATAAGTACCGAGTACCGAATGCTATTAATATATTCTGGTAAAATTTATTTATTTTATCAACTAAATAGACATCGCTTTTGATATCCATAATAATTTTATCTATATAAGTTTGCTATATATATATATATATATATATATATACATATATATACGAAAAACGTCCTTATTTTTGTTAAAAATTTTCATTTGACAAAAAGAGTGACTATTATTTCATAAAATATTATTTTATATAGACACCTTTATAATGTCAATCCACTCTTTACGTTATTTACCTTTAATTTAAGGAAATGATTGCCATTTTATGTGAGATAAAAAGGAAATATTTACAGAATGATTCTCGGTAAAAAGGATAGTCATTTCTTTTGACAATGGCCATTTCTAATTCCTTAGGGCTTTTTATATGAAGTCAATATTTTTTTTCACTTAGTTATTTATTGCTCTAGCTTTATTGAATCTTTTTATGTTGACAGAACAGCACCAATTTAAATCTAAATGAATATTTTGATATAAACACTAAAGAATAACTGAGGAAAGGAAAATAATGCATGATTTTTATCATAATACTATTCTACCTAAAATAAATTTACTTGACTATTGATAAATTCGTTGTTTTTCATTTAATTAAAAAATAATCTTAAGAGCATTTTGGTTATTATTTCGAAATATTAAGTATTTTGAATTCGTGCAATTATAAAACATGTTTAAAAATGGAAAACTTTTTTACCTAAGGGCGAGACCTTGTTTCAAATGGCAACTGTCAGTAAATGTTATAGGAAATTTTAAAGTTAAAATATTCTCGTATACATACAATATGTATTATGAACTATAGTATGATTCGTAATTATTAAAATAATTTCCATTTGATTAAAGAAATTTATTTTCAAAATTTTTGCATAATCTATTAGAAAGGAATTATAAAATATAATTTAAAAATTTTGATTCTAATAAATCCTTTACACTTAAAATTAATTTAAAATGTGTAGAAAGTCTATAAATCAAATGAAATCATATTTTAAAGGTTTCCAAAAGAAATATTATCCTGTGATTGCAGCTAATATAAAACTTATTTTTTGCTATGCTTTTTAAAAAAATGTTCATTTTCAATTTATTATTTTATAAATACTTTATAAGTGCAGATAAATTATTGATATTTATTGTAATATTATAAAGGTTATAAAAAAGAAAGACATCTCGAATAGACTTTTAGTTTTAATCTAAAAACATAGGAAACAACCAATGTGTATTTTATTTAGAGAGTCAACAATTTTTTCCCAGATTGGACTATGATCACGTGTCCGGAAAGACAGAATCCCTAATATAAATATTTGAACCCACATAATTTTCTGCAAAAAAGTAATAATTTAATATTTATCAATAATTGTTCATCATTGAATAAAAAATTCAAAAAAAGTTTCAAAATTTAAAAGAAATAAAATATGTTTGAATTCTTAAAAAGTATGCTTAAGTCATACAAAAATAGAATTCTAATTGTTTTTAGGATGCATATTTACTGTGAATCTTTAAACTTAATGAAAAATGTTACATAAACAGAATATCTCTAAAAAAAAAATATTTTAATCTATTAAATTATAACACTTACAAAATCTGTTGCAGTATTTAAATATCTGACAGATTTTCTCAGAATTTTTATCATGATTCTTAGAAATGAAATTCTTAGATATAGCAAAAGAATTTTAATAAAATAATCTTGAAATTATACTAATAGATATTTCACAAAAGTTTTATAATTTTTGAGTGAATTTCTGAAATAAAGCTATATTTTTCACTCAAATGTATAATAACAGGATTGTTACTTACTGAAATATATTTCCATAGAGACAAAAATAATAATATCTAATTTATTTAGGTGTTTTACATAAAATCAGTCAGTTTTATTCGATTTTTTTTTATTTTTACTGATTTATCTAGGCTTTTCAGCTTGAAACAATGAAACCAAGTCATGTATATTGAGAAGATATTGGGATATAATTTAAGAAAAGTTTCAGTAAGTAGTAACATATGATTCATTGATGGGAGAAGATAATGGAATATGCAATAAAGGAAACCTCAGTATGTAGCAATATATGGTTCTATTATACTAAAATTTCTATCTAAAATGAACTCAGATCCAATGAACAAATATTTGCATTTGAATGTTTTCATTAAAATGAACTAAAAATTCATTTTCAACTAATGAATTTTTGCAGCGATAAAAGTATACAAATAAAAATGCAATATAAATGCAAATATAATATAATATAGTATGCAAATAAAAATATAATAAGATTAAAATATTACTCTTTTCTCTTATAACAACATAAAATTTGATAAAAAAAAAGGTTTTTGTTATGACTTACGTTAATCTTTTACCAACGAAACTGGAAGTCTTTGATAATTTCACTTCAAAAACATTAATATTTATTGTGTATTAAAACTTGAATTTTCATAACAGTTTAGTACGCCATCATTCATTAATATAATCAAAAATCAGTCTCTTTAATCTTTATATATGAATTATGAGTTTTGTTAATATAGTTCATTTTACCTAAAAACGTTAGTACTATATTTAACTTAGTATGTAGCTTCGCGTGATAAAATATGTGCTCCAATAAAATACGAGAAAACTTTCTTTCCTTTGTATCAAATGTATTATTAAAACTTTAATTAACTTATATTATTTAAAAACTATGTTTTGTGTACTATTTTAAGAAATCTATCAATTTTATTTATAATTAGCTTAAAATACAACTGTTAAAAAATTGTTCATTTATTCTTCATGAAATATATCAATTACTATTCGAAGACATTTGAAATGTAAAATTGGTAAGTACTTTACAGAATTATTAATATATTAAGTATTTATCTTATTCGAAGAATGACTCATCGTTTAATTCTTGATTTATTTTTTTTAGCTATCAATAATTGGATTATGATATCTGATATAGATTATTTTATGATAAGCAATCCAAATGTATTAAATATAAACTGCTAATTTGAAAGAAAAAAAAACAATATCTGTCAGCTTGTCATTCAGAATTCTGTGATAAAGTTACTTATAATTCATTACAATACTATTAATAAAAAATAGATACAGTTAATTGAATATTTAAAGACAAACATTTATATAAAATAATTTTAAAAAATGCAGCAGTTACAGAAATTAAAAATTAAGTTACATTTAAATAAATTTAAACTTACTATGATATTATTAATTTGAATTATTTATGATTTAACAGATTACACACCATTTCAGATGTTATCATGGTCATTTCCAACATTATGTGATTCAATTTTTTTGCAACAAATTACCATTGATCAACTAAAAGTTTAATCTAGTGTGGTCCAGAAAATTCATTGAATATCTTTTATTAAAAATCTATGATTGATTTAGGATTACTATTTTCATGAATTTTATTTAAAAATCTTTAAAAGAAAGTAGATATTGGGCTATTTTTTTCAAATCTTTTTTTTATATTTTAAATCAAAATTTTAATAAAATATTTTTTATTACTGCATTACATTTTAGAATGATTTATAGAACGGATTAACTTTTTGTCAAAAATAAGGAAATGTATAATAATAGTTTTGTTTATCCTCACAGAATGTGAAACTGTTAAGCATTATAATGTTTGTTATTTTAAATAAAAAAATAACGATATAAATAGTTATTATTCTTAAAAAATAACAAGGGGACAAATAATTTATGAAAATTTTGTATAGAGTAATTGAATTAAACATAGGAAATTACAGAAAATGTATTATATAATATTTTAAAACTAATATGAATTTCATTCTTTAAATTATTTAACATGAAATATTGTGTAATTTTATATTTCATAGCCATGTAAGTATTTAGAAATCTAAACATTTAAATTCATTTTTATAAATTCTTTATTTTTTTACAACTGATGAAAGCGTACAATCATAATGCAAAGCAATTGATGATTAATCACTTTATTGATAGATTTTATAGAAATTCTCCTTTATTGCTAGAAATCTTCAGATCAACAAATTTCAGTATGCTGGTGACTGAACATATGAATTGGATGGTATCAAAAAGTGATTTCTTTCAACAACGGTCTAGCTTTTGAAGTTTTATCTGACCTATTGATTTAACACGGTCTTAACGCTGCCACGAGGGAGAAATTCAAGGTAACCATACTTTCTACTAGATAAAACTACAAAATTTTGACTTTTCTCCTTAAGCGGAAACACGGAGTCTCCATTTGTCAAATGGGATGCTCAACAATCCATTCATCTTTTCTCAACATATAGAACCGACTTACTTAGAAGTCAGTTTGTTTTATATTTTTGCTGAACAAAGAGTTTGTTAGAGAGAAGAAAAACTTTTACATGCTGTAATTCTTTCTGCATTGTCACTGTGCTCAAGATAAATTATTTGGTGTGTAACATGTGTTGAGAGAAGATAAAACTTACTTTGTCTGCAATCCGTGATAGTTTAGGAAGCAAAAGGATTCGGATAAAAAGGTAAAGCTAAGACCTAGGAGAGTAAGGACAATTTCATACTTTATTTTTGTAAATTTTGAACAATGTATACTCTATTCAACACTTTAAATTATTATTTGAATTAAGTACAAGAATTTTATATTTCAAAGTAAAATAACTTGTTATACATTTAAAAGATCGATTAGTATTTTTAGATTATAATTTATTTATATCATTATAAAATTATCTTAATATTTTTAGATTTTATGTAGATTAAATATTGTTTTGAGAAAGAATATTATTTTAAAGTATGATTTTTTTTTTTTACAAGTTAAGGTTTTAACTTATTTCTCATTATCTGTGATTAAATATTTAAAGGAAATTATTTTCTACTATACATAAATATTTATCATTATTCCACTACTTCAAAATATTCTATTGTGGATTTGTTCAGAAAAGATAAAATGTTTGCCAAATATAGTAAAATATCAAACAGTTTTGCCACATTTACTTAAATAAGAAATTAAAAAATATATATAAATTAAAACAAGAAAACATGGTTTATTAAAGTGTATAATCTATATTGACTTAAAGGCATGGTTTTTCTGCTAAAAGCACAAAACGTGTGTAAATAATATAAATTTGAGATTATATATATATATATATATATATATATATATATATATATATATATATATATATATATATATATATATATATATATATATATATATATACATATATATATATATATATATATATATATATATATATATATATATATATATATATATATATATATATATATATATATATATATATATATATATATATATATATATATATATATATATATATATATATATATATATATATATATATATATATATATATATATATATATATATATATATATATATATATATATATATAATATATACATATATATATATATATATATATATATATATATATATATATATATATATATATATATATATATATATATATATATATATATATATATATATATATAAAATATATATATTAATAATTTGTAATTATATTCTTTTTGATAAATAAAATTATATAATTTGTTAATGAAAATTAGTGTTATATTATTAATAGTATTCATGTTGTAAAATAATATAATTATTAGCGATATATATATATATATCTATATATATATATAAATATAAATATATATATATATATATATATATATACAAATATATATATATATATCGATAATAATTATATTATTTTACAGCGTGAATGCTATTAATTGTATAACACTAATTTTCATTAACAAATTACTTATAATTCTTATTTATCAAAAGAATATAATTTTTTAGTAAAATTTGTAAGTAATTTTTTTCTGATATATTTCTGAGATGTAATTCAAAAAATTCTTTTATTTGTAAAGCTATTAATACAGATAGATTTACATAAAAGTAATCCAGTTGTAATAAATATATAGTATTTATAAATTCGTATAAGCAAAATTTAAAATAATACCCCTTCAAAGTACTTATCTCTAAATCATACATATTTTCTTATATTATAAAACTGATTTTATTTATCCATTTATGTTATTCACAGGATATGGTACTTTGTCTTATTATAATGTAACTAACAAAATTTTAAATAATTACTAATTCTTCAATTTGTTATTTATGGTTTGTAATTTTATATTAAAATATTAAGTTAAATTTTGTCAAACTTTACTTCAATGTAAAATTAATGTAGTCCTTCATATTACCTATCTGGAAAGTCTTTCCTTGAATAGAATGTAGTAAGGATCACCAAGATAAATGTCTTTTTGGGTATTTTGTAAAGAGATGAAATATACAGAAGAATAAATTTTTTTTCCAAAATGTTCGATAAGATTTCTTTAGAGCCTTAAAAATTTGATTCATTTTAGTTATAAAGATTTTATATTCAAAAGTACTACAAAGACTCCAATTTCCGCAGAAGAATTTGAAAATATAGACATCATTCAAAAGTATTTTATTCGGTCTGACATTTGATTTTAAATTTAAATATCAATAACAATGGTTCCATACGTAATAACAGGTTATATTTTCTACTCTATTTGTGATGCATGAATTACACTAAATTTAAAGATTTCATAAATACCAGTAATGCTTTTTTAAATTCAAAATTAATAGTTAATATTTTCTATAAAATATAATTAAAAATAATGCAATAAAAAGTTTAAAGTTTTATTATTTAAAATACATTACTTTTTTTATTCATAGATATTAATACCTTGAATACCAATAAAATCAGTGAACTCTCTCTCTCTCTCTCTTTATATATATATATATATATATATATATATATATATATATATATATATATATATATATATATATATATATATATATATATATATATATATATATATACTTATTTTGTGTTTGAGAAATGGCAGACATACGAGAGGAAGTGAAGATAATTCGATACTAAACAAACTTCAAAAAATTTGAACAGTTGAATTAAATTTATAAGCTTTATACTTAAATATTACGATCAGTTGAATAAAAAAGTGTTTTTTGGTTGCATTAGATTTCAATAAATGTTAAATTCACTTATTATATTATTTTATTTGTATTGTTAAAATAGGCATTTTATCAAATATAAAATTCTCTGAGATAGTAAATTATCGCTCTTCAAAATTTCTGCACAGAAACCACACAATGAAAATGAAATTATTATACTCCTTACAACTATGTTTACTCAGCAACGTCAAATTTTATATTACAATACTGGCCATTAAAATTTCTACCCCAGGAAGCAATACAGATAACAAAATGATATTTATTGGACAAATATATTATACTAGAAATAACTAATGATTAAATTTTCAAAAAAATTTGGCTGGATAGATCCTGAGAAATCAGTACCCAGAACAACCACCTCTGGCAGTAATAACAACAGTTATACGCCTGGGCATTGAGTCAAACAGAGATTGGATTGCATGTACAGGTACAGATGCCCATGCAGCTTCAACACGATGCCACAGTTCATCAACCGTAGTGACTGAAGTTTGGTGACGAGCCAGTCGCTCGGCAACCATTGACCAGACGTTTTCTATTGGTAAAAGATTTGGAGAACGTGCTGGTCAGGGCAACAGCCGAACATGTTCCGTATCAATGAAAGCCCGTACAATACCGACAACATGCGGTCGGGCATTATCCTGCTGAAACGTAGGGTTTCCCAGGCTGAAACGTAGGGTTTCCTCTCGAATAAAGGGCAGAGCCACGGGTCGTAACACACCAGAAATGAAACGTGCACTGTTCAAAGCACCGTCAATGCGAAAAAAAAGTGACCGAGACGTGTATCCAATGGCACCCCATGCCATCACGCCAGGTGATGGGCCAGTATGACGATGACGAATTCACGCCGCCAGTGTGCGTTCACCACGATGCCGCCAAACACGGATGGCGTCATACACATCATAATGCTGTACACAGAACCTGGATTCATCTGAAAAGATGACGTCTCGCCATTCGTGCGCCCAGGTTCGTCGTTGATCACACCATTGAAGGTGCTCTTGTCTATGACGCAGCGTCTAAAGAAGCCGCAGCCATGATCTCCGAGCTGAGAGTCCATGCTGCTGCAAACGTCGTCGAACTGTTCGTGCAGACATTTGTTGTCTTCCAAACGACCCCGTTTCTTGACTCACGGCTCGTGACGTGGTTGCACGATCCATTACGGCCAAGCGGATAATATGCCTGTCATCTCGGCTGCTAGTGATAGGTGGCCGTTGAGATCCCGCATGGCGTTCCGTATTACGGTCCTGAACCCATCGATTCCATATTCTACTAACAGTCATTGGATCTCGACCGACGCGAGCAGCAATACTGCGATAAGATAAACCGCAATCCCGGTATGCTACAATTCGACCTTTATCAAAGTCAGAAAGGTGCTGGTACGCATTTATCCTTTTTACACGAGGCATCACAACAACTTTTCACCAGCCAACAACGTTCAAATGCAATTTGTGTATGTGGAACCGGCTGAACAATTTCCTCTTTTAAACACAATGTAGGTGTCACCACTGGCGCCTTCTTTGTCTGAATGCACTGAAAAGCTAATCATTTGCTTATCACAGCCCCTTCTTCCTTTCGTATAAATTTCACGTCTGTAGCATGTCGCATTCTTGGTGTAGCAATTTTAATGGCCAGTAGTGTATTTACCTTGGTTACTTATTTTTAACTTGGTAATACGAGTTATTATTGTACTCTCGAGTCCTGGTTTTTATAATACATTGACCCATATTTATGTTTAACATAATTCAGACTTATATTGAGTTATAAATGCTCATTATCATATATAATTACTATATAATTTAAAGTATTTATTCATTTGGGATGCAAAATACAGTTTACATTAATAATTATTCCACAAAGAGATTCAGGAAAAATTGTTTTAAAATAAAAGGTGAGTAGAATCTAAATAGTTAAGAACCTATTGGGTTTCATTAAATTCCCATTTCCTAAATACATAAAAAAATATTTTTCCTGAATACAGAATATTCCATAATCCTAAATACAGAAAATATTCTTACTTTTTTTCATTGTAAATAATTTACGCAACTCTAGATTTTAATGAAATTCTCAGTGCAGAAGAAAATGGTCTCCTGATTTCTCAAAGGTCTGTTCGATACATGAGCATAAAATTCTGTGTATATGTGTATCACATTATTTCTAATTATATTTCTAAAATGCTTAAATTAATAATTCAGATAGTTAAGTATTATAAGATTTTATGTATTTAGTTATTATTTTTATATAATTTTTCAAACTAAGAAATTTGTGTTATAAGATATTACAATATAATATAAAATTCTTAACTCTTATGAATTAATTTTTAGAAAATGTCTTTGCATTAATAGGAAATGTGAACGTAATTTATGAAACCGATAATATTTCAGTTTTTATGTTGATAAAAATATGATAAATTTAGGAACGCAAAATATTTTACTGACAATTAACAGCAATAAGAATAGATTTCTCAATTAGTAGGAAATTGACTCCAGACAGTTTTATAAGCTTATATCTGGTTGACTGTAGTTTGTCTTGAAGACCTTAATTTTTGATATTCCGCTCTGGTAAATACTATTATCAAGAATGTAGATGATAACATGGGGAAAAACTATTGTTGTAATTAGAAACTGCAAAAATATTTTAAACGGATTCACTTACGCTCTTTTATTGCAACTTTTGTTACTTGCTTGCTCATAGATGAACTTATTTGTGTACACATTGTTGTGACACCCATACTTCACATGGCACCAAATTATCTCACGAATGATTGTTGAAATTTGATAAAGTACCTGAATGATAACCAGCAGTTAAGCGACCAAATTTATATGAATGACGGTTTTTAGTTATTCATATAAATTTGGTTATTTGACAAATTTATATGAATAAATAGAAATCCAATGAAAGATATTATGATAGATATTCTCATAGAACCTTGAACAAAAGTGAAGGAGGTTAAAAACTCAATCAAATTCTCTCTCCCTATTGTAACACTAGGTGTAATTAAAATCCTGGATACATGACTACTAACAAATGAATTTTCATATGTTATAAAGACATATAAGCCTGTGTACTTTTATGATTGCTCGGAATGGCTTTGAGTCTCTTTCTCTCTCTTGATTTTACATTGAAATAAATTTAATGACTAATTTAATTCGTGCATTCATTACTTTTTATAATCTTATAAATGCATTTACCATATTATTGCATTTCAGATGCAGGCTCAATTGAAGAAATCATTTCTCTGAGGTTATTTATGCAATCCTTCAAAGTTACACAACTGTTCTCATAAATTAAATTTTAAAACCTTATTATTTAAAATTCTATTTGATAAAGTTGCAATACTTATCTAATTAATTATGACTTGGAATAGTTCCTACTTTAAATACTGACCATAATATTTAAAGTAGAATGCATCCTAATCAAGATGTGAATTTGAAATAACTGTGCAACCAATAAATGCATTGTTTATATTATCATTATTTATTGATGATAAAATATTATTAATTGATATAAGTCACCAAATAAACAAGATATGTAGTCAAATGCTTTAAAATTAACTAAATTTTTCTTTTTGTATGCGATTTTTTATTGTAATATTCTATCATTTTTATTTTTTGAAATATTTCTATTATTTGTGACTATATCACTGAAAGGTAAGAGTTTCTTTTATTAAGATTTAACAAACTCGCATTTCATCTCATTCAATTTATTAAAGATTTTTCATAATTAATTAAATATTTGTTTTAAGCGATTACATTTCTTACAGTGTATATTGGAAAATGCATACTTATTGAAATTACGTATGCATTATAAATATATACATACTTATTGAAGTTATGTATGCTTTACAAATATATGCATACTTATTTTTTACTTTCGTAAGCACTTAACGGAATGTGATGCTTATAGATATTTTAAAGATTAAAATTTTATATTATCACTTATTATTTGGTTACAGATTCGTAAAATTCGTATTCTCATTTTGTGAATACGAATTTTACGAATTTGTAACCAAATTTGAAGCAATTCTCCAATTTTGAAGCATAGTTAAATATGCTTCAAAATTGGAGCAAATGAATAGTCTGAAATTTTAAAATTCATATATTTTACAATGTATCTAAGACATTCCTGTTTGAATTAAATAGTAATCATTAATATTTATCTAATTAAGAACTAAAATATGAAATCTTTTAAATATGTATATCTCTCATTTTAGACAGTTTTATAACACTAGTTTAAAATAATCTAAGAGAATATGTTAAAAAAAATATCTCTTGAGATAATTTGGTTTTCACATAGATTCAATTTAAATAAATTTAGCATTTTAAATATTATTCTTCAGTTTCCAGCGGGAAGAGTGAATGCATTACTTTAGAAACTGTCATAAATTTTCCGGCAGTAATTCTGTCAAGAATGCTTATTCTTTTCTCTTTAAGGAATGTAAATCATTTTAACATCTAAAACAACAAGCTAAAAATAAGAAAACTGCTCATTATGATTTTAGGAAATGTTTTTAAATCAAAATTTATATAAGTAATAAAATGTTATCTTATCTTTAAATTTATTGATTCGGAAATATATTTATTTTTTAAGAAAGATGAACAATTTAAGAGCTAGAATCAATGAAAATACATAATGCTTTCCAATCTTTTATAATTTATGAGTGTCGTTATAATGTCTTAAAACACGTTTTGAATAAATGACACACCTTATTGAAATATTCTTAAATGATTTATGTTGTAAAAAATAAAATATGCAGGAGGTTTAAATCATCTTTAGTCGGTCATTTAAGAGTTAAAAGAAATGTAATTATTATTAGATAATTTTATGTTTTTGAAATTTTGTTGTTTTGAGATTAAATTAAAACTGAAATAATGTAAATTAAGCAATTGACAAAATTAATTTTCTCGTTTATTGTATTTTTCCTAGAATGAATATTACTTCAATTATTGGTAAGATGTTCCATTGAATAAAATTTAAATTAAACTAATTTCGCTTTCTGTAAAGAGAGAAATTCTGAAAAAAAAATTCTTATCCACTTTATTTCCAAAGAGATTTTGAATTTTAAAATTCCTTGCAATTATTTTTGAAAAAATAAAATGCACTTTAAACGCTTCATAAATTTACTGTCCTTGAAAATAAATTTGATTCAAAATTTTCTCAACTGACTAAATGTTATAATCATCAATATAAATATTTCACATTATCAGAAGTATTAGTAAATTTATGGGATTTAAAAAATATTTCTTGTTATTTACAAAATTGCCTATAGTAAATTTACTGTCCTTTAAAATAAATTTGATTCAAAATTTCCTCAACTGACAAAATGTTATAATCATCAATATAAATATTTTACATTATCAGAAGTATTAGTAAATTTATGGGATTTAAAAAATATTTCATGTTATTTACAAAATTGCCTATATAATAGAGATTTGGGAGATTTAATTTTTTTTTTGAATATTTCAACTTTTATAATTATATTAATTTAATGATAAATATAAATTATAGTTGAAAAATTATTATTATTAAATATTATTAAATAATTATTAAAAATGTATTATAATAATATTAATTATTATAATTAAATAATTTTGATGACTCTATGTAAATATGTCACATTTTAGGACATATATTTTAGAAACAAAAATAGTTTTTGTAATAATTTTTTGTGAAAATTTAATGAAAATATTTCTAAAAATTAATATATTAATGGATAATTATAATACAATAGAAATTAACTAATATCTTCTGTAGATTATGCATTAAAATATCTTTCATATTTCTCATATAATTTATTACGAGTCTTATCAATTTTAAGATTTATAAGAAAAATATCAATCTTCAAGCAAATATGTCTACTTTAAAATATTCTGTAAATGAAAGATATTTTTAAATTTCTTATCTAGATCTCAAAACATTGCCTTAAGTCATTTGTAATGGAAAAAAAGTATTCACTATTCAAGATATTTTCACATATCTATATTTTTATCATAATCTAAGTTTTTGATAAAATAAAGAAAATGCGCCGTTTAATTGTGGTGGGTATTGTATAATTTCTCAAATGTATGCTTCATTCTATATCATTGTGCAAAAATAAATAATAATTAATATAAAATAATACATTGAATTTGGCCTAATCATCATCTTTAAAAATGAATGAGTGAAAATAATAAAAAAAATCATCTTTAATTCAAAATAATATTTCTTTGTTTAGATATTTTAATTTATAACTTTTCATGATATTTGTTTTCTAATTTAAAAATCCCCTCTTAATCAAATAATCCTTCAATATTTTAGTTTAAGGATTATTTGATTAAGGGGGGATTTTTTGACTATAATTCTGATTGAAAAATTATTTTTTGTAGTTTAGAAAGTTAAACATTAAGAGATTTTTTTACTTGATTTACTTTTGATAGAAAATCTCCGTAATAAATTTTTTTCTGTATATTTTTAATTTTTGGAAAAATGGAAGATAGGAAAATTTAATAATAAAAAATTCCTTGCCAAATATATAATCATAAGAATGTCAAGAATATTCATTCATTACTTACTGTTGTTTGTAAAATTAATGATTACTTTACTGCATATCATAATTTGTTCTATATACCCATTCAAAATTTAGTTATTTTTCACTGACATGAAATGCTTACAAAAAAATAAAATACTTAAACAAAATACATGCTTCTGTGCATATCTTGAGGATAATAACATACAAAATATCATGCAAAAATCTTTATCTGTGCTACATTTTCTCTTAATGATTTATGAATTAAATATATCAACATTCCTATGCATGTAAAAATATTTGTTAATGAAAATATTCATAAAAATACTCCAAGAATATTTTCGCTAACTTCTTAGCATAAGGGCTGTAGTTAATCAATAAAAGTGTCCCTTTTCAAAACTTGATTTATTCGTAGAATAATCAAACAATACATTAATATATCATCCTATAAAATATAAATTATTGAGAAAAATTTTTAAATTAAGAAATTTGAAACAATTTTTTTTCTTTTATTTACATATTTAAAAAAATCTTACATTTTGGCAGCTGAATTATAATGTGTTCTATTAATCACTTAAATGATTTTAAGCATTGAGCATGTTATAACACAAGTTAAAGGAATATTTTCAGAATCATTTATAAAGAATTATTTATTGAACTGAAAATTATATAAATTGAAACAGTATTTATGCAAACATATCTGTTGAATCATAAAATATTAAAATTAAGATCACTAAAGTTTGGATTATCTAAAAATCCTGAATTGATTACTTCCAAAATTTGTTCGGATACTTCTTTGAATTATTTCATCGTCTCATTAAGTGATCTTGATGCTCTTGATTCATATTTTTGAGAAATATAAGTAAATTACATTTAGTTTCAATTATTTTATCCATTTTTACAAGTACTTAATTACTAACTCCTTATGGTAAATAATTCAAGAGTGAAAGTCTCCACTGAAATAAAATATTTTGTCTTTTTTAGATAGAATGAAATTTATCACATCAACAAATTTCTACAACTCAGTGACTTCATACATTTTAAATATATGATATCATTACTGATTTCCTTTCTCTCAACCGGCATTTTCTTTTCTTCAAAGTTTTTTTGAACATTTGGATTTATCTTTGCTTTTAACTTTAGTCACGGAGGAGGGATTTCAGGTGACAGAAGATTCTACGATGTAAAGCAAGGGAGTTTTTACATTTACCTGAAATAAAAGATAATAGAATACATTTATCAAATAGAATATTCAATAATTAATTAATCTTTTTGAAATAATCCAATATTATAGCCGCCACAGAACTTAGTTATAAAATTGGCTTATTGGATTTTTTATGTATTGTTTTATATTTAATTATCTTAAAACATGAGAGAGGAAACATTATAAGAGTGTAATTCTTGTTCTACTGATACTGTTCTCCATTGAATATTATATTCATATCATGCATTATAACAAAAAATAAAATATTATTTCCAATTATACATTCTAGTTTAAATATGCTGAAATATTTAAAACAGAGTACATAACTAGTACAACCTATAGAATATTAGTTAAATATCTTATTTCGGTACAAAACAAAAAATATTACAGATGATTTGTTCATAAATTTTATGCAAAAATTTACCAAACCTAATAATATAATTCGTGTTACCTTTCTGAAACATTCCGTACATTTATTTGACATTTTATCTATACTTTCAATAGCCAATTTTATATTTTTTACTTTAATAAAATGTAAATTTCTGGTTTCGATGCAATACTCTTAAAGGAAAAAAATTATAGCTCGTAGTTATATTGAAAATATTTAACTGTATATTTATGTTATTAATTTAAAGGAAAATAATTCAAAATAGTGTTGATTCGTTTGTTAAAAAAATAATTAAAAAACAAATTATGTAACTAAAAAAAATATTTTTGTGAAAAATCACGTAAGAAAATATGGACGTGATTAAAATCACTTAATTGAATACTTTGATCAAAACATTTATGTTACAAAACAACGATGTTTAATTTTCTAGCACAAAAATTAAAAAAAGGAAATATATATTATAAGTGACATTTGTAAGTCATAATAGAGTGAATGTTTTAAATCAAAATATTTTTCATTTAAATCAGTAAAGAGGTACTTCCTCCCCCCCAAAAAAAAATCACATAAAAACGGATTTTTAATTTTGCATTTGGTTTTCGAAACTTAACTATCAGTTGATTTTTAGTTTACTGTAATAGTCGTGATCTTAGTAATTTATTTTTTTTATGCTTCACTTCTTAGCACTATCATTCTTTAGAGTCTGATATTATAAAAATCGATAGTTTTCCAAAATAATGATCATATATTCATTTATCAAAACATTTGACTGACCAAATATCTTTACTGATTTTATTAACTCTTGAGAATAGTTCATGCGATTCCTGATTTATTGTCACTTAATCACTGAGAAATAATATCAAGAAATGATATTTCTGCTACCTTCGTCTTTTATTTACTAGTCATATGAATTGTTTTAAATTGTATCAAAGAAGCCTAATATAGAAAATGAAATAACAAAAAAATTATTTAAGTGTTCCACACCGAAATTTGTTTTTGAAAAATTATTTTTATCATATTGTTATATATTGTTACCTTATAAGAAATATTAATATTGCATGTTAAATTTTTTCATTAATTAATATTCGTTTTCATTATATTAATTTATATTATAAGAAATCCATACTAAAAATACTTCAAATGTTGAAGACAAGATTATGTCAGATATAAAATAATTACTGAGATTTTTTGATATTTGGTAAATGAAAAATTCAATTATTTTACTGAAAGTTGTGTAACAAGGAAATGGATTTTTTTATAAATTAATTCACAAATAGAGAAATCATATTTTGTTTACAAAAATCTAAGTCTATTCAAGTTTATGCCTTGAGTTGAGATAGATATTATATAGATTTGATATAAATTTAGGGTTGATATCTAAGTTTCCGCCATTTTTAATATTATTTGTTAAAATATTTTTTCAATAAAAATATTCAAGTAGTTTATCAAGAATGTATTCTCCTTGTGTTGTTTACAACGTTTTCCCAAAGTTCAACAAGCATTTCGAACTCAACTCAATGATCAGAACCAAGTGTACCTTTGAAATCAAAATTTACATTTTTTAACTTTGCTTACCAATAAAGGGTGGTTCTTTCAACTATAGAGGCCACTTCATATGCGGTTTATATGTTGCGAACAGCTTTTAATATTCTTCTAATATTATGCAAATTTTTCCAATTAAGAAAACGGTGTGAACTTAGCTGTGATCTCAATACAAAAATATCATTTTTTTTATTCATTTAAGATAAAAAATAATGACGAAATTTATTTTATTTAGATAGTTTTTCTGATGGTTTCATTCGTAAAAAATTTTTCTAAGACCTCACTTATCACTAAAGAACAGTTTGAAATAAGTTTAAGCAATTTTTCTGATAAGAAAAAATTTAATTCTACAGAAAAATAAGGCTAAATATTTCGCAATACAGCTATAAAATGTGATTCTAAAACTTTTATTTCTGTGTTACACTACTGTTAGATTATTCAAATAATCATAAAAGAAAATAATGTACCATTATTAATAATTCATACGTTTATATAACAATATTAAATAAATGAATTGTCATTAATGGGAAAGTAAATTATCTGAAAATTATTAGGCATTATTTTTTTTATTTGATACAATTACAGTTACTTCAAATAATAAGGCTGCAATTCTTGTTGAATAGTGCTTGATTCAGGTTTTTAAATATATCAACAATGATGTATTAAAAAGTTTTCAAATATGAAACTTTTCCCGTAATAAACAAAATAATGTATACATAGTAGACGTATTTATTAAATTAATACTATCTAAAGGGCTTGTGAAATTTTAAGGCAACATAACAAAAACTGTTGTACATTTCATAAATGCCAGAGATGTCATTATTAATTAAAATAAGTATCACATGCAATTATTAAAATCTATTGTAGTAAATGAAAAAAACAAAAAATGATTTGCGATTAAAGCAGCTTCAAATAATTTAAATTTCTCACTCATTTTCAAAATATAAAGGAAAATATTAAGTTTATTATTATACTTTACATTAGATTTCTACTTCGTCTCATGAAATTTATACATTTGCATAAATATTATGATATTATACATAGGTAAATAGAATAAATTACTCTTTCTCTCTCCCTCTATGGCATAACAGACTATGTGAGCCAAGGCCTACAATGCCCATCTCTGATTTCCTGACAGAGAGGCCTTGGTGTGCGAAGCACTTGTCTCGATTAGGTGTTCAGTCTGACGAGAAACCCCCAGTGTTTAAATCCCAAGCGTGCTTGGTACTTAGTTTATCGACCCACTGAAGGGTTGAAAGGGTGAGTCGACCTTGCCCAACTTGAAGATCGAACCTTCGACATTTGCCTTGGGAACGTGAATGCTACCACTAAGTCACCGGACTTCCACTATAATAAGTTATTATTACGAATTTAGGTTACATATTTACATAGTTATAATATTATAAGAAATTATATAATAATATTAGAAAAATACAATTGTAAATTTTCATTTCGGGAGAAATTGGAATGTATATTTTAATCTCAACCTTTTCAAAACTTTTTGCTGTTTATACAACTAAGAAACCTTTCTTATACTTAAGCATTAAAATTGCTCTTTTTTATGAATCAAACTCACTTAACACACATCGATGAGGAAATATGATGTATCCATAAAGAATTTCAACTTAAAATTTAGGTTCACATAAAAAAATAAATAATTTATAATTGGTTATATGCTCTCTGTATAAAATCTCTATATTAGATAACATTCATTTCTCTAAACAGTTAAAATATATTGTGGTTTTGAGTTAATCTTACAGCTGGAGATTTGTATAGTTGATTGATATATAACCGACAGATGTAGTAGACAATAAGAGTTAAAATTGTTTCCTGATAGAAAAAAGTGCATGGAATTAAGCATTTTGAGATTTTGAGAGCAAAGGGCTTTTCTAAAATTTGTGCATAAACGCACAAATATTTGCATTTGTCACCAGTTCTTCAACTTCAATTTATTTTTAATGAAGGCTGTTTATATGGCGATAAGTTAACAGACGTTTGGTTTAAATAAGGACATATATATATATATATATATATATATATATATATATATATATATATATATATATATATATATATATATATATATATATATATATATATATATATATATATATATTAAGTCCTCACTATACTGATGCATCTTTCAAAAAGAGGTGGAGTGTTTTCTTTATTAAAAAGATAGAATCAGTGGATTGATAATCCTTATCTCTTAGAGTTGCTAGATTTTTTTTTCTGTTTACTGGACATAACAGTTTGCTGAAACATTTTCACCACTTTGGTATTTCTGCATTGTTTTAAAGTTTATTAATGACAGACACGTATACGCTAACAAACAATAGGCATACTAATATTAATTCATTTTATGCTTCATCATCACTTTATCTGAATGCTGGACAACAAATGGTAGATCCTTAAGACAGGCAAAGGATAAGATGGGATGGAGCTTCATGCGCAAGTCAATGAGGACGCCAGTACAGAACATCATTCTCCCAACGCCAAATATTGCAATTTCGTGCATGGAATCAAACTTGTTTCTAGTACCATGCTCTTCCTAGATGTAAATGCCCCTATTATCATGATCAAGTGAAAAATGAGGCTCCGGATACAAAAGAATATTGCGACATTCACTTAGTTACCACTTCACATCTCTATTGGTCACTCCTTGTTTGTGTGATGGTGCTTTGCTGTTATCGTGAGACATACCATTGTTCGGCATGTATACAGATCTACAATGGAAAGATAGTTTCGGAGAATTTTATCGAAATTATGGTACCAATAGCCGAAAATAACTGTTGTTGAAAAAGATCGGCATTGATATCTCGGTGTGTCTGAGAAGTTAGCCTTAAATTATTGACTCCTGTGGATGCTGTTGCACACATATGACCTTATCCTAATTATTGGATAATATGCCAAATTCCGAAAAATAGCTCCAGACTCTAGAAATCACAATTTCAGAAACTCCAATGCCTTTTGTTACTTCGTTTTTCTTTAGTACTCCTCTAACCGGCAAATATATATCTAAGCTACAGATTTATTTTAATGACTTCATTGAGACATAGAACTCATGGAAATAACGCTCTTACTAAATGTCGATCAATATTTTCCTCTTTGTCTTACATTATGCTGAAAGCCAAATCTCATACGCTGCCGCTAAAATATCGTGCTCGATGTCAAACTTATCATTTACGAAATGCAAAATATGAAAATGAGAAAAATTTGTATTTATAATTTTCTCGTCCATTGTATGAAAAAAAAATGCTCAAATCGTTATTTTATAAAAGACGTACAATATCGTTTAACTATTTTGAGCAGTGTATTTATAAGGAACTATAATTATCAGACATATAATGTAACAAGTTATAAAAAAAACTCCAAAATGATAAGCAAATTTACAATGACAAAAAGTAAATAGACTTTATTCATTATTAGCCTTAAAATACAATGTACTAGGATTTCTAAAATAAGTATTATGAAATACATATTAATCCAATTATTACTTAAAATATAAATCTAATTCTTAAAATTAGATAATTATTAGTATAACTTTAATTAATACGTGCACACTCTTACTACAGTACTAAGTTCAGTTGTTATGAAATCAGTTATGTTTTTTTTAAATTAATTGCTTAACTTAAAATTTTTTGCTTAGAGACTGACTTTAAAATAAATCTCATATTTGAATTAGATGTATTGTCAAATTTAATCACTCTTGTTATTGCAGTTTGCTGGAAATTATTTTTCTTTGGTGCACTGCACTTTTAAGAGGAATTCTTAAGATATAAACTATGAGCAATATACTTAAGATCAAAATTAAAACTGTTATTCCAAATATATATTTAAAGTTCTTCAATTCAGGTAAATGATACATTTTAACTTTTAAAATAATTTAAAACTATATTATATACGCTATATATATATATATATATATATATATATATATATATATATATATATATATATATATATATATATATATATATATATATATATATATATATATATATATATATATATATATATATATATATATATATATATATATATATATATATATATATATATATATATATATATATATATATATATATATATATATATATATATATATATATATATATATATATATATATATATATATATATATATATATATATAAGAAAATCTATAAAATCATAATTTTATATTAAAAACTTTAATAATGAAATATTTTTGATATTTATTGCATCAGCAAAAAGTAAACTCCTACAGTTTGATTTGATATCAATAATAATGGAACTTAAAAATGAAAATTATGAAATCATATGAAAATTCCACCTAAATATAACTATAAAGTTAAGAATAAATTTATAACCATTAGTGTCATATTCATTGTTGAAAGAATTATGTTATTTGAAATAAATGCTTAACATACAAAAACAAATAAGGCAATTAAGGAATTATTAATTTATTTAGTAATATTTTACAAATGTTCTGTTGTTGTTTCTGGTCTTATCTGTCGCACCATTGCTGCACCAGATCCACGATCCTTTCAATCCTCACAAAACAAATAAAAACGGAGATTCTGAGGGAAATCCTTCTTAGTAAATCCCAAGCACAAAAGAAGGTGTTGGGAGATAGCCTAGTATTCTGCTCTACGGGCGATGCAGCAGGATTTAGAGAAGACATATAACGCATGGTAAATGGTAAGGAAGACAGCTTCTGTTGGCCAAGGACTGTTGTATGTGAGGGTAGAAGAAGGACTTATCATCGTTGCCTGTTAGTTGTTAAAAATGGAGTAGCCCTGCCAAGTATGAATAATTTTGCGACCTATTTCACCCACTTCTCCCACGATGAGATTCGCTAATAGGATTTAAGATCAATATGTGCTCATAACATCAACTTTTAATCATAAAGCAATCAATACATTTTTTCGTTACTAATATCAAATACGTTTCAAAAATCATCGCTTGGTAATTATTAAGAAACACACTAATCTTATAAGATTGTGGATCTAATGATCACTCAAGCGAAGAAAAAATATTTGGAATGAGTGTATTACAGCAAATATTCTGTTCCTAGCCTATATCGTTGCATTTCTTATTATTGGCAGTCATGATTTTAGACAAAATCACATAGTCAATTTCTGAAGATAAAGGCATACAATTTCATTTCTTCTCCAAATATTGATTATAAAATGTCTCCCCAACGTTATTTAAATGTGTGTCATCATGATGTGCTCAATGAGTGTAGATAGGACGTGTACGCTTACGATTCCATTAAGTTTTTGGGTTAGTTGAAGTTACGCTTCATAATGTAAGATAACTAAATAGTGTTCAGAAGTATAATTTTCAGGGATTTCTCAAATTCAGATTATTTATTTTTATTATTCTAATCTTTGTGGATCATGTACAGATACCTATAAACTTTTGCATGATAAGGAATGTCTTCAAAGACTTTCCTAAATTTTATTGTATATTTTGAAACCAATCCTTCACAAATTGTCATAAATAATAGAAAGCTGTACCTGTTACATATCTATTGCCAAGCAGTATATGTTGGTGAAATACGAAAAATACAAATTTTAAAATAAGATATAATCATGGATATTTTTTTGCATTTCTAAAAGCGATTTTTCACGTCATTGATATAAAAAAAACGTATATTTGCTACTACCTGTAATACATTTCTAAAAATAACTTTCAGCTTCTACTGAAATAGAAAAGGGATTTTTCCTGAAGGATTAAAAATCTACATGTTACTTTAACGTAAAAAGAAAACTTTTTTTTGAAAAGTAGTCAATTTTCTTCGTAATTAAAATTTTACATAATATGGTAATTATTAGAATAATTTTAATACAATCAATAAAATGTTTATATACAAATAGCATATTTAATAAAACACATGTCATAGATTTTGCAACTCAAATGTTAGTAAAAATTAAAAACAATTACATAATTGAAAATAAATTAAAAAAAACATGCATTGCATTTCCAATGCAATAAAAAAACCAATGAAATGAAAGTTAAAATTTTATTTATTTCATTTCCAATGCAATAAATTAAGTTTTAACATTCATTTTATTGGTTTTTTTTATTTAAAAATAAAAATATATCGTGATGGTTAGAAATTAATATAATATAATAACATTGCAATTAATATAAATGTAATATTTTGTATATAATAACATTAATAATTAAAAATGTTTATTAATGTCAACAGTTAATAAGAGATTAATTTCCTTCATTAAAATAATGCTTTTAGATAAATTTCTCTATTTCTAAAGAAGTTTATTTTTCTTAAGTTTTATAAATTAAAATTTTGTTTTATTACATTTATTAATGATATCAGATTACTTTTATATATTTGAAAATTATTTTAATTAAAATATACAGTTATTTTATAAATATTATAAAAGTCACAAAATGATTCGAGTATTTTTATTTTAAATAATTGATAGCTTATTATATATACTTGTCTTTTTTTTCACAACATATTTATTTTAATAATTTTCAGAACTTATATTTAACCAAAATGTATTATGCATTATTTAAATTTAAATGTATGTAGCAGAAAATATTAAGTTTAGTTTTCTTCCACTATTTTGCTTGACAACATTTACGTGTTATCAACATTTTATCTAAAGAAATGTAGTTTCGTCTGATGAATGACGTGTCTTTGGAAGATGGATGGACAGTTGTTAATCCCATTCGACAAATATTGCTTCTTCCTCTTAAATTTCCCTAACAAGATAAAATTATAATTTCTTATATTGCTATAATGAAAGACATTTCGTTCAACAAAAAAAAAAAATAAGTAAATGTTTATCCCTTAGATTTTAACCGAAAAAATTGTTTAATCTTAAGAAATCTAACAAGGATAATGCAAATCTCCTAGTAATTTCTTTAAAATTTGTTACAAAATGGAAAAGCTTTAGTAATTAAATTATATTTGTTTCAATATTTTATCAATGAGGATTTGCACAAATTCGCTTAATATTTTGTGACCCTTAATTTACATGTATTCAATCTAAATTGTATTTGTAGACTACAAATATTATTTCTCTCAGCGATAACGCATGACTTATTATGTGTCTCATATTGTAAAATCTTAAATAATTAATTATGTTTTGTAATCCTTAATCATTTTACAAATTATACTATATTTCACTTAGTCAGTAATCCAACTCAAAATATATTACATGTCAGTAATCTACTACACAGATTAATGAAAATTTATTCAGCATTATATCTCTTTTTTTTTATTAAATTTCTTTGTAAACCTAAAAATACAAGAAGACAAAGTGAAACATCTCCAGTTGATCTGTCATATATATATTAAATATATATATATATATATACATATCATACAAAATTAAAATGCATGTAGGTGCAATTATATGAAATTTTTCAATTCACTAATATAAAATATTATTGGACAATTTTTGCTATTAGTAGGATTTTTAATTATTTTTTTAATACTGCTACACATATTTTGAACAATTCATCCAGTTAACTTAATTCATTTTATACCTCTATTTATTAGTTGTTAATTGGAACAAAATCAATCTATAATGGATTATTTTTACTACATGTATATTTTATTCAAATAATAAAAAATTTTTATAATACTATTTAATACAAATACTCGTATATAAACGTAAATAAACTTATGTTTTTTATCGTATTTTAGGAAATTGAGGAGTGTTATGATTTCAACCATGGGATCTTAAATATTAATACATCAAAATGATTGCAATAGTCTCCTCTTCAGAATTCAGTTTGGTTCCCGACATTTCTGACACCTAAAATGTCCTAATCACCCCAACTAAAAAGGTGAATTTTGTGTCTTTTTGATTGTATTTTAGAAAATTGAGAAGTGTTATGACTCCAACCATGGGATCTTAAATATTAGTACATCAAAATGTTCATAAAATTCTCCTCTAAAAGATTCAGATTCAGCCACGTTTATTTACTGAAATATTCTTCAATATGCACTTTTGTTGCACAGTGTTTTAAAAAATTAGAAAATATTTGTCATAACAAAATCTAATAAAATATATTTTAAACAAAAAAAAAAAATTGGTAAGATGAAACTTATATACTACACAAACATATGTTAAATATATTATCACACAAATTTTTTTATTTTGAAGATAGTAATTGTTAGCTTATTCTTTAATTTACAACATATTAATTGTATTTTAAAAATAATTTTTCATATGAATACTTTATAAATTTTAACCACTTTCACAATTTTCTTAAATTATTTTTAGAAATGATTATTGACACTTAACTTTTTAATATAAAACATCCAAGAAAATCTGCAGTTTTATAAGAATTGGTTTTTACACAATTTATTTTTGAGACAAACTGCATTTTTTTCAGACGTTTTATATTTTTCATAATACAATTAAACTATGTAATTTCTTCCCTATTGTGAGTTGATTACGCGCGGACACAGTGTTTCTTTTAATAAATTTATATAAAACCATATTTTTATTAATATGGAAAAGACATGATATTTAAGTAATAAACTAAATTTCTCTATTTTAATCAAGACATCATGATAAAAGTAGGATGGAAGATTAGAAGCAGATATTTTTATCTAGTTATTTTCACTCTGCTCAAGATGAATGATCAAGTGATACACGCATTTAAAGATAAAGACATTCTTTGTCATTGTATAATGGCATTCTTTTAAAACAAATATGATTGATTGCAGTTTGAATACTTATATTTTAAAAGAAATTGACTATCACATGAAAAATGCAATTCTTATCTTTCATAATCTCCTCTTAGTATCAATTAAAATGTAGATTTATGTTTTTAAATCTCAGAACAACTGAAAGCATTATTATATAACTCAGATCTTTAAAAGTTTCATGATACTATGCAATTAAATTTAAAGATGTTTTAAATACGCAAAAAAAGGGAATTATTGGATAACTCTATAACAAAACGCAATGATTTTCCCTAATAAAACTCACATATATTTTGCAATTTTGCAAGATGTTTGCAAAATTTATAATATAAAGAAGTTCTACTTAAATTTAACTATATACACTAAAATTTAAATAATGCATACTGCTCTGAAAGAAAAATGTTTTTACAATATATTTTAAACGCAAAGTTTGCAATAAATATAGATAAATATGAGAAACCATGCTTAATAATAAAAATTATTCTTTTAAAATTTAATTATTAGAGAATATTTCTTTCTAGAAGATAAGATAAATCTTTTTAATTGTCTTTAAGAATATACCCTACAAATATTATTTTTAACATTGGGAAAATACACAGATTTATTAGATTTATTGAAATAATAAGAAGTATAATGCTTCTTGGAAAAAAGTGTCCAATGTAAAGATAAAAAATATGTTCGTAGCTAAAATTTACAAAATTAAACACTGAAATATATTGGTATGCTAAATATTGGACTTATTGACTTCCTTGATGATGACTAAACCCATGTGATTCTTCAAAATTAAGAGTTTTTGCAAACTAAATTTCTAGAATTATATTTACATGACTCTGATTTATCAATTCATGGTTGTTATTTTCCCTGTAATAGAACAAATTCATTGAAGAAGTTTTTTCCATATAATTACGTGAAATGAGCTGCTGAAGACTGCCTAAGTTGAGTAAATTAAGATTCTGAATTATTTCAAAGGACGAATAAAACCAGCAATGATTTCAAATAAATAGCTTTATGAATTTGAGGAAGGAGAAGAACAAAGATTGAGGAAAGAACACTCAACATCAGAATCAAATGAATTTCAAGAAATTATATTTGCGTAAAAATGATATGAAATTGGATTCTATAAAATTAAAGATAATTTATTTTTAATTTAGTTTAATATATAAACACATTTCTGTTACAATATTTTATATCAAATACCATTGATATCAAATATTGTTTCAATACATGTAACGTTTTAATTTCTGCTTCTGCATTTATTAATAATCAAGACTATTTTCTAGTGAGAACAAAAGGTTAAAAATATGTTTAAAAAATGTATTATTTTTTAAAAATAACAACGAAACGCATATTCTAGTGAAATATTGATTTAGTCTCTAGAATGCTTTAAACTTGAATTGTATCAAAAATATAATTGATGTTTTCACTTACATGTTAGAAAACAAGTTAAAGTAAAACAAAATAATAAAAAGAATATTAAAATATAGTATAGTAAAATTAATTAATATTTTTTTCAAAACAGGTAACAGATAGAAGACATTTTGCCTACTCGAAACACAGATTTATTAGAAAAACTATTTCTTTCCTTACTTCTATCTTTTACTATAAGTTCTTTTTTAGCAGCTACTGCAGCTTTCAAAAATATAAAATATTTGTTTTATTTTAAAGTACAATATTTTTACGTTTATTTTATTTTTAGATTCCAATGATTACTCGTAAATTAAAGTTTGATATCTGCATATAGTTAAATCTAGTAAAACAAAAAAAGGCTTTACAGAATAAGGGTAGCTTTCTCAAAGTGATCCATTAATCAATGGTAGGAGTGATGAGATTAAATTACAGAAAGCTTTTAAAACTCATTAATTCTCAAAAGTTCTTTTTCTTGTCATCATTCTTGTCATTAATCACTTTATCATGCTTCTAGTCTGTAAACTTAAAACACAAATAGATAATTTTCTTTTATTTATTCTCTCTGTCTCTAATGAAACGTACTAATAACTAATAAATAACGTACTAATGAAATAAAATATTTTGCATACATTTTTATTGTATACTATATACTCTTTTGATTTTTATATTATCTATAATTTAAAAATCTGAAAAAGTAAAAACCTTTCATAACAGTATGCATACAAAACTGAATCCCAAGATGATAGTACATAAACACATATTTCTAAGATGAAGCTTACTGTTATAACCCTAAAAGTTACAGCGTTAATAAAATTCCTTTTTGAACACCAATTTTATCGTATAATTATGGTAACAAATGTATATTTTAGCGGCTTGCACCAAGTTGATAACTTAACTGCTAAAAAGATCGTAAAATATTTTTGCAACAACCATGTTTATCTTCCTAAAGAATTTTAGTATACAGGAACCGCATTAGGCGTCTCAAAATATGAGGAATTGTAAAGTTCAAAATACCAAACATAAAAAATACAAAAAAAGCAAAGAAACTGGCTATTTTAGGTTGTTTAACAGGGTGTAAAATCTATTAATTCTTATAAAAAAGCCGAAATAATTGTATTTAAAGAAATTACAAATATTTGGTGTCATTTTTTGGAGAACCTAGTTATATAGTTCTTATAATTATATTCTCGAATTTTCAAGTGATCCCAATTAGCCCATTGCAGTATGTTCATTAAATACTTTCATTTGAATGGCATTTCTCATGAAATTTAAACTTAAATTAAATGACAAGTACTGATTCTTTTTATAATTTTAATAACATTTTTGCAAAATCTTAATTTAAGTGCATTAAGAGATGAAAAGTAAAATTTATTTTGAAATTAATATTACATTATGTATAAATTTTCTTCTAAACTAATATGAAGGCTATTTCCTACCTTAGATTTTAGGTATAAATAAGATAAATAATATTCGTAATTACACTATTTATTTTAATAATGCATCCCTAGGTATGTATGTTACATTATTTATTTAATTATGAGTATCCTTTCTGGATTAAATCGTAGGTAAATATATTCATTATAAAATATTATAATTTAGTGCTTCCATAAAAATATTACTTATTAAAATTAATACTTTTATATGAAAAATTAAGAAATTAATGTTAAATCTTTACATATCATCATAAAAAATGATTATGAGAATACGATCATTACCTATAAATAAAAAATATGAGCTTCTATTATATTTCGAGCACTATCACAATATCTTTGAAAATTATATGTGAGCTAAAAGTTAAATAAAAATTTACGTACATGTATAGTTCTCATGTTCAAACTAATTTTATGTTGAAAAATGGATAAACTAATTATTAGGATATGTTTTTCTCTTATGTCTAACAACTAAAAGCAAATTTTAGACGTAAGAACATTTTCCTAAAAATATGATTCTTTAAAAAAATGACATTTATTAAGTTACTTTGTTAAGCAGTTTATTCAGATTAAGAAAAGACGGAATCTGTATTATTTTTACCCAATTTTATGTTATAAAATATGGAGAAATATTGATTCATTTATAATTACTTTCAAAATTGTAAATATTATTACGTTATATTTAATTTTTTATTAAATGAAAATACATTTGCAATAAAATGTTTAAAACAGTTGAATTAAAAAAAATTAAAAAATCTTTGGGTAATAGTGAAAAAAATGAAAGAATTTTGAAAGCGGAATTATTTTCTTTCTTTTGTGTATGATTGTAATAATTTTGCGAATGTAAAAGCAAGTAAAAATATACAAACTTTCATTCATTTTTAATAGATAATACTTTATTTAAACTTTATAAGATTTTTTTTTATTTCGCAATATAATCCTTCTCCTTAGGCTATTGTATTTCTTATTGGACAGTGACCGTAAAATCATGGATTGATGATATAAGAATGAATGCTACCCTTCAACATTCTTGTTGAGATTTTTCTAAACCTATTGACTTAACATTGCTTTAACATTACGAAGAGAAATAATGGTTCAAAGCAATTGTAGTTGTTACAAGAGAAAGCATAGAAAAAGCGTCGCTTTCTCTTTCTAAAAGAAACTCAAGAAAGTAGGAATGCAATCCATTTTTCATGTGTGATATTTGACGAAACATTCGTCTTCCTACTTAGCTTTGTAGCCTCTAGCTTTACAGAATGTTTACTTCTCGCTCAAAATGTGTCCATTGAGGTGAGAAGGAAAACATGTAAGTTCTTTTTCTTTTATGTAGCATTGTGTTAAGATAAATGTTTGTAGAAACAACATGTATTGAAAGTATGTTTTGTCACAAAATAACGACACCTATAAAATGTGGATAGTAAATTTGATATAGGAACAGAATAGTTTTGTTAAAATGTTTACCAATATATTTTACAATTTGCATAATATCAATCAAAATTATGTAAATTTAAAATATATATCTATTTATCTATATCTATATATATATATAATATAATATATGTATATATATAATATATATATATATATATATATATATATATATATATAATATATATATATATATATATATATATATATATATATATATATGTTTGTAAGTATTAATCAGCAGCATGCCTGTCTATGGATAGGAAGATCCTGGGTTTGAATCCCGGTTCAGGCATGGATGTATTTTCTCTCTCTATCCTTGTGTATGTGAATGAAGTATGAATGATGCCTACCCTATAAATGGGTCCTGTCGTAGTGTAAAACGAAGTAACCAAACCCTGGGAAAATGGGTATGTATATTTTTATTGCACTTTAAATTTAAGAGTTTCCGCTTTTCCTTTCAAACTAAGCTGTAATAGTATAAAGGAAAGGATGCAATAAAAATTGGCACAAGGAGCCAAGTGCAATAAAAGAATAAATTCTTCCTTTCCGAAGATATGAATGATCGTGAGAAAATTGCAAGGGAAGTTTATGTTTTATGATATGTTTTGTTTGTAAATCTGACCAGTCGGGATTAAGGGGGAGAGATTTCTGACCTATCCCATAGAAGTGTAGGACGTTATATGGAACTTTGGAAAACCAATGGTGTAAAGAGGAGGAGCTAAGATGAGAATTTAAAAACTGCATCTAAGAATGGAAGACAGGCAGACACTGAGACAGAAAATGTCCTCACACACAGGAATCCCTGAGATACACAAGGCAGAGAAGCCCCTGAGATGCCCGACAAAGAAAAGGAGTAAACGGAGTATGATTGCACTGGCCTTGAGAAGTCCTGCTTCGACTGTCCTGAATGGGAATGCAGATGTCCGAATAATGGATGAAGAAGAGGTGACAAAGTCTGAAAAGAGGTATACTGAATAGCAAGTCAAGTAAGATGCGGAGATATCAGCGAATAGCCATGCAAAGCGGAGTTGCTGAGTAGAGGACGGGAAGTGGATAAAAAAGGAGAATCATCGACACCGGAGGCCGACGAAGTCTCAGACACCACAATACTACTTCTAAAAGGGGTGAGTCTGATCTCGTTCCATTTCCGTCTGGTCATTATGGTTATTTGTGTAAATATCATAAAAATAATGATAATGTTAGAATCTTCTCAATTATTTAATCAATAATGTTTTAATTATAACTGTAAATACCTTTGTAATGAATTTGCTAAAATAAATTATTAAGTTTTATTGTATTTTGTTTTGAATTGATCTCTGTCATTCAATTATTTAAATAACAAATCTGGGTTTTCCTCGGAGTTTTCTAAAATTACCGAGGTCACCACAACAGGTCCCTATAGCATGTGTGATGGTGCGATGGTAGCCCACCCCCTTTGGTGCACCCGGGGCAATACCTCGGCAGCTATGAGGTCGGTGTTTCTTGCCGGTTCCTTGGGTATTAGAGAACAATAGATTAATAAACTCTGTTGCTGTTGCAACTGTCTACAATCTGCCATTAGAAACAAAAATGTTTGTAAATATGTATGTATATATGTATTCAAGCTTCAATTCAAAATATTCTTCAGTAACATTTAAAAAAACATTTCTTTAATTAAAAAAAAAATCTTTAATCACTAAAGACAGTTTGAAATATTAATAATAAAATCACATAAATAAATATTAAATCTGTTTCTATTGCTAAGGTAAAGTTTCATTCTTGAAAAAGAAATATTATTAATCTCTAATTTGAGATATAGTACATAGAATATCTTAAAATATTCCACAATTTATTACAATCATGTATTTCTAATTATTTTTTATTTTTAATTACTCCTTTTTTGATAATCTAGCTCTATATAATAATTAAACATATTAATTGTCTCTAAATTTAGAGACACTCTTTTTTTCTTGTTTTTGTTGGTCTTATCTATAATTGTGATCTTTACAAATAATTTATTTTTCCCTAGCAAAGTTTTATTTACACATTTAAGACATTTTTGCTTGAGAACTGGCCTATCGTCATTTCAGTATTTATTTAAATCGTCATATGGTTAGTATATTTTTTAATATTCTGTTATTTTGCTATAACCCTTCTATTTTCAAAAATAGATTATCATAAAAACACTGTTAAATGTGCCAAGAAATAAGCTTTAATTAAAATGCAATTTCATAATAAAATAAAATATAAATAAAACACGTTATTCTGCTGTTATTATGTGGAGCCCACAGTAATTTATATAAAGTTTATACGTTTCAAACAAAAAATGAAACTGGAAACTGTTTATCACTTAAAATTTCATTCAATTTCGCTAACAGCAACTTACATTTTCCATTATTTATAAACTTAGACATCTATTATTATCCATGATTCAATATTAAATTTGAAACAAATAAATTTATAGTCATTATTATAAGTTGAGTTAAATAAAATAACAAATTTATAACTGCATTTATAACCAAAATTTAAATTAATTAGAGATCATTCTTTTATTTTATTTATATATTGAATTCACTTTAAAGATTTTTGTCTATTAGATTATTTATTTTTCAGTCAGTTATCTTTATGAATATTTCAATTCGATAACATAAGCGTGCGTAAAGGCTGTCATTAGAATAGGTCCATATAAAATTGTATCCGGTAAATATTTTTTTGAAATTATTACTGCAAATAAAGATGCATTTATGAGGGAATAACAAAGATTCTCAGTTACAGCCCCAAATAATGACTTATTTTTTGCAATACTGCCTACCAGTTTGTTTCCTAACATTACAAAATGTAATTTTTCCATGAAAAACGTAATTTTAATGGACCGATGCAATAAGGAACTTGGGCATAAAAATCATTACAAATGCTTACAAATTTTTGTGTGTGATGTTTCTATAAAAATAGATAACATTTCGATGCATTAATGGGAGGGAAAATCTTCCAGAAATAAATTTTACCTCTCATCTAAAATGTGGCAAAATTAAAATTGAATAAGCACAGACTACTATATATATTATATATTTATATAATATATATTATATATAAATATATGTATATATATATATATAATATATATATACATACATACATATATATATATATATATATATATATTGTAAGGAAAACATCTATTACTTTAATTTAAAACTAAAATTGCTTAAACTGAAATTATTGAAATAAAATAATAATCTACGCAAGCGCGGTTTTAGTCGATCAACTAAATAACTCTCAATAATTTTGACATTACGTTGACACATACTATATTTGTTAAGAGAAAGTGAAAGAAAATGAGGATCATTTAAATTAAATTTCTTAAATTTATCTTCCCGTGTACTTTTTTTAAAATTTCACTTACAAACAGTTTATAATGTAAAAAAAATTCATAAGTGATAAATTGAAAAAATATCTAAAAATATATTATAAAAATATATAAATAAAAGAAGACTGGAAAACAAACTGATCCCCTAAAAACTATTCGAAATGATTTTTTTCTATATCTTAAATCATGAAAAGTAGTTCTCTGCAATTATTATTTTACTTTAAACAAAAAACTCATATAGTAAATAGATTCATAATTAAGGACTAAAATTTATGTTTAAACTTAAATTGCTCTAAACCATTCTTTCTGATTTGTTTATATTAAAATGATTTTTCATTTAAATAAAATAAAATAAAATATTGTTCATACAATTGCATCATATTCAACAAATTTACATTTTAAAAATCCTGCTTTAGTCCCTACTTAATGGAACTTTTAAAGAAATTTCTGTATTGCAATCTATTTGGGAAAATATTGTATAAATTATTAGTATATTATTCACATATTATAAGAATAGATCTTTTACTATGTAAATAACATAATATTTCGTGTTTATTAAAAAAGTTATTGTACCTAATAAATAATTAATTTTATTATTTAGATACTATAACTTTTGTAATAAGCAAAAAAATTCGCACTGAAATGAAATGCATTAATATATATAGTAATGCACTGCACAAAAAAATTACATTTAAAATACGATGTTTTGTAATTTATATAAATCAACTTTTAAATACAATTATATTAATGTTTAAATTAATTTAATATTGAAATTTTCTATAAATTCCTTTCCAATGAAAGTAAAAAAAAAAATGTTAAAATTCAAGTTATCAAACGAAGAATCATTTGTAATCATATTTCACTTTTATAACAAATTCTTTTGAGTACTTGTTTTAATAGTTAAATATTTTATATGTGAAACTTGTTGATAAAATATTTTTTTCCTTTTTGATACAAAATTAAAATAGTTCCTTTGATATAAATGTCAATCAAAAATATTTCTGATTCCTTTCTGCAAATATATTATGCTTTTGATGTATCACAGTACATACTGTACTGATAAAATATCCCCTTCATTAGTAAAAATAATTATTGTAATGGCATGAACTCTCGTGGAAATTGGGCAATACCCATTAAACAAACATTTTAGTTTGTAGTCTAGATTTTATCTTAATTAGTTTCATTTTCAAAACATCGTATTTCTCATTATGGTTAAGGGATGACATACATGTGGTCACGTTTGCTTAAAAAAACAATAAAAAAAACATCATAATGAGTAGCAATCAAGAAAAATGTAGATGAATTTAGATTTTATTATATTTCATAGAGTTAATGCGATGTGTAATCATGTGATAATACAATCTAAAAAAAAATTAGTGTAACAAAGTTGCTTCATTAGCGAGATTACCAATTAAAATAACAGATTAAAAGTAGCTCAATTTAATCCTCATTCATGGGTAATTTGGGAAAATAATGTTCTTTCTCTTTCTCTTTTCATAAGAACAATTAATTTTAGTTCGAATTATATTAATATTGATTCATTATCATAATAAAAAATAATGTTTAACTTATATTTGGTAAAAGCAAATATTAACTGTCTTTTTAAGTTATTTAGTTACTCTCTGAATTTTTAATTCTTTATTATTAGAAAAATAGAAGCTAAAGTATATAAAAGCATAAATATCAAATTTAAAGATATTATTATATGTTAAAGCTATTATATATATATATATATATATATATATATATATGTATATGTATATATATCATGATAAGAAATATCAAAGGCAAAAATTAAAAAAATATAAGTGTGAATGATTTTAATTTCATAGTAAGCTATTATATATATATATATATATATATATATATATATATATATATATATATATATATATACATATATATATATATATATATATATATATATATATATATATATATATATATATATATATATATATATATATATATATATATATATATATATATATATATATATATATATATATATATATATATATATATATATATATATATATATTTTTATATGTTATATATATTATATATATATATATATATATATATATATATATGTATATGTATATATATCATGATAAGAAATATCAAAGGCAAAAATTAAAAAAATACAAGTGAATGATTTTAATTTCATAGTAACTTATCTAAACCTTTTTGAAATTCAAATATTTCAATTAAAATTTATAAAAATATTATTTTCAATTAACTTAATAGAATTTATAATATATGTGTTAATTTTAACAATATCAATAAACAAATAACGGCTGGAAAATATTCTAACTTATAATAACACTCTAATTAACTTTATAAAACACTATGTGGCTAGTAAGAGCATTGCTTATAAGAGTGAAGTAATTAGTAGTTATAAACTACAGAAGGGTCTCCCAAGCTTTGAAGTCATATTAATAGCTTGAAATACCAATATTGTTTACACTTAGTCTCTAAATTTATATACATATATTGCGTATTTTTTTAGTAGTTCTGGCGGATTTGGATCTGAATTTAATTTTGATTATTATAAATTGTGTTTTTTTGCAACATTAGATTTAATATTATATTTTGGATTATATTTAGATAGACATACATTTCTTTTATTCTGATTTGACATTTTTAGTGTGGTTTTGGGGTGAATTTTCTTTCTTGAACCAATGCGGAAAAGCCATAATTTGTGTCAATGTGGTTAACACCCCTTGAAGAGGCTAGCCCTGTAGGTACTTTGTTCCATTTTCCTTTTATTCGATGTTTCTTTGAAATTTTAATATATTTATTGAACATATTTTTCATCCGTTAAAAATATTTTGTATTTTCAATGTATTATTCTCCATTTAGTATTCGATTATTATTCTCTATTTGGTTTTTGATTAATTTCATAAAAATATGAAATGAAAACCATTTTAGAATTTTTGTAAGAAAATGTGTCTGATAATATTTAAAAATCTACATTTCGACATACAGAAGCAGGTATCCAGAAATAAAAAAGCACTCATCAAATTTATTGAGGATAACAAATGAGCAAGAAGCTGACAGACATCACAGATCTCAATTACTGATATCAAGTGGATTTCTATCTAGCTTCAAGATTTATATAAATTAATAAATAATCATAAAGAGTATTGTAATTTGCAAATATTTGACCTTTTTCTGTTCTGTGAGTGCCATCAGAAATCGAAACATTAGACGTTAGATTCGATTATACATGAATAATCAGAATGTCTTTAGCAAATACGGTAATATCACCACTTGAACCAGTAATTACGCAAAAATACTACAGTGATATATTTTACACTAGTAGAAAATATTAGCATTTCTGTTGGCCCATAAGGCTTTGTCAGGATCATTTAACCTGCAAATATTACTCAATCAAATCAATAATAACACACTATATTATTTTTAAAGGATTTGAGTTATATGTACATATTGATGCATATTTTTGAGGTATGTGATTTGAGGTATATGCTGATATTTTTCTTTCGGATAAAAATCTGACAGAAAAATAATAATTTCACGGAGAAAATTTGTTGTTCATTGGAATGATAAGTTAAATTTCTTATTTGATTGTGAATAGAATCCTGAGAGATCAATTTTCAATTGCATAGAATTTATAAAATGGAATTTTAAGGTTCATTAGTGAATAATTTATGAAAATTCAGATAAAAGATTTTTTTATTTAAAATAATATTCTTTGTGTGGTCTTCTTTTGAGTGAATTATATTAAAAAGTTAACTATAAATTTTACCATATGAAAAATATAATATTCACTTGAAATTTAAATAAAATAATGAATTGCATAAAATTTAAAGATATTTTTGTTTATTTAAAGCAACATTTTGTTTTTCAGATATATTCTTAACATTATAGTGACTCGTTTATCTTTTAAATCTATGAATATTTCAGAGTACTTTTAACAAAATCTTTAATATTTTAGATACTACGAAAACTGAATACTTTTGCTAAAATGAATTGATCTCAAAACGTTTAACAGCAGAAAATCAAAATAGTAATTGCATGTAGTATCCAAACATTTCTATTTGTAACAGAATTATTTTTTTAAAATCCTGAATTTTTCAAATGATTTTAATAATTCTTTTTTCAGTAATCATCATGAAACACATAGAAATCTCTAACAATATTACTTATTTTTATCCATACTTTTTTATTTATTTTCAATCGTTTAATTGATTTTAATTTTATTCTAAATAGTAAGAGAGATTTTAAATGGCTTTGAGACAAGTAATGCTTTGCTAGGAAATGTTACCTGAAATTCGGATTTAAATATTTACACTGGTCAACAGTGGTTTTGGTGCCAAAGATTTTGGAGGTGATTTTATATGAATTCGATGCGCTGAATCCAAATATGCCATTAATTTTTGCCTATCAGCTTGAATTTTTAAGATATCAACATTTTAATGAACCATGCATGACACTATTTTAAAAGAAAAACCATGGTTTAAGCAAACAAATTAAACAGGGAATTTTTATTATATTACATAGATATTGCTTATTAAATACAAAAGAAAACAGAGAAAGTCATGATTTAAACAAATTACTCACTGAACATTTCGGAAACTTCTTTTGCGTGACATTCTTGAATGCATTGTGGAACAATTCCGTTTTAAAGTCCAGCAGTAATCTGCCATCATGTGAGTATCCCATCTTCCTTGATAGCGATCCTCCATACATTTTATATCTTGGTGAAATCTTTCACCTTGCTCCTCACTAATGTCTCCTAAATTATCAGGAAAACGGTCTAAGTGGCAATGTAAATAGTGCACCTTAATGCTCATATTACACCCAAGGGATCTGAAATTATTCAGCATTTCATTGACTAATTCAACATAGTTTTCAGCTTTGTGTTTACCCAGAAAATTTTGGACAACAGAAACAAATGAATTCCAGGCTTTTTGTTCAATCTCATTCATTGAATTTATGAAGTCAGGGTCTTTAATCAGCTGTCTTATTTGTGGGCCATCAAATATTCCTGCTTTAATTTTTTCTATACTCAGCTGAGGCATTTTTTTTCCTATATATGCAAAGCATGATCCATTCTTATCAAGAGCCTTTACAAACTGCTTCATTAGACCCAGCTTGATATGCCGTGTGGGAAGATGATTTTCTCTCGTGGAACTAAAGGATCCACGAGAGAAAATCATCATATGATAATAAATCATATGATATTCTTTTCCCCAACATCCATGTTTTCTCTCCTAGGCCACTCTTTTCAAACCCAGTGTTGCGTTTTGTCTCTGCTATCCCAGAGGCACAAGAAACAAGGATATTTTGTGTGGCCACTTTTCTGTCCATGGAGGAAGTTTAATATTTTTAAGTCTACACACAAATCACCCATTGGTGTTCACGATACTTTATTTTTTCCAAGACCAAAGCTATGGTGTCATATTGCTCTTTCATTTTCGTTGAGTGAGCAATTGGTATTGAGCCATATTTGTTCCCATTATGTAGAAGAGCACATTTCAAACTTCGCTTTGAGCTGTCAATAAATAGGCGCCAATCATCTGGAAAATATTCAGGAAGACCCATTTTTGCCAGGAGTTCTCTAACAGCATGACAAAATACAAGATTTTGTTCTTCAGAGAAAAAAAGGTAGCAGATCTTTCTCCCTTGTGCGATAAAATGTAATTTTCGTTCCTGGTTCAAGTAAATTTTTTCCTTCAACCTGGAAGCCAGTAATTCAGAAGCTTCTTTCGACAGATTGAGATCTCTAGTGAGATCATTTAACTCATCTTAGTTGAAACATTGAGGAATTGATGATATCGTTTCAAAATCGCTGTCACCTTCAGTAGTATCAGAATTCTGATCAGAGAGACAATGGTCCTCACAGAGTTCTGGTAGCTGGTGAAAAGTTGGAATTGGCACTTCTTCTGAGTGAGAGATAGGGAGTCTTGCAGAGACTAAATCTGGATACGTCCACTTATTACGGTTCTTTCGATTGATTCCAGTAATATTTACTAGGAAGAAGTAACAGTCATCAAAGTGATTTTTTGGTTCTCTCCAAACCATTGGTACACCGAATTTCAGACTTTTCCTTTTCCCGGTAGTCCACTGTCATAAATGCTCTGTACAAGTTTTACAGACAATATGTGGTGCCCAGGTTTTATCCTGATCACCAAGTTTAACACCAAAATATCCAAGATAAGCCCTCTTTACAAAGTCACTAATAAATTTTCTGTTTTCCAGTAGCGTGTATTCTCCGCATATGTAGCAAAAAATATCAGGATGATGTGCACAGCTTCTTCTACTTGAACTCATTTTATTTCTATTCAACAACACAAATACTTAGATTTACTTTTTAACAACTCGTTACTATAGAGAAATTTCATATGACGCTAACCCCCCTCTATCTATCTGCACTGCCGGAATTCATGAACAATTCTCAACTCTCAACTGCGGTTGAAGCTTTGAAGGTCACTTCAGATAGTGGACAGACATCTCCATCTATCGGATTTCTATGGAACTAACTGGATAGCACTAATAAGTGGGATTCAATCCCATTTATTAAGAATTTGTCAACTAATCAGTTATATATCTCATATTGTTTATCTTCTTTTTATAATAAATGAATTAAAATAATAATTTTAAAAATAATAATTAGTTATTTCCTAAATATTATTATTTTAAATTCAATTGGTTACAAAAGAAGACTGACAATAGGGCAAATATACAAGAATTTTTCCCTGTATAAATTTTACAACACTTGTACTTGAAAGTACTAAATAGAAAAAAAGCATTGATAGATAAGTGAATTTATCTAAAAATCTAGATCTGATACAGAAAAACTGCTTTCATATTTAGATTCAGCAATAAAAATATAGTTAAAATCTGCTCTAAAATCCTAAGCACCAACAAAAAAAATTTTTTTGTAGGCCTGTGTTATTATTAAATTGAATTAACTGATGTAAATAAAAGACAGTTGAATTAATTATTTGACATTTTGCTATGAGTGATGAACATGTTTATTTTTTGTTTCAATGTTTTTAAAAAAGAATATCAAGGTATCAGTAGAGAGGCTGGAACAAGATTCTTTAAATTCATACTGTTAAAAAAATTTTATTGCAAAAAATTACTGAAAAAAATCGAATAAGATACTTGTATTTCATGTATTCAGTGTATAATTAATTTTGTTTCATAAATCTCAAACTTTAATTTTTCTCATAAAACTAATTAATTGAAATATATTTCTCTCAATTTCTAAAATAATGTTATATTTTTAATCATATATCATTAATTCAAATACAAAATAATTTTTACATTTAAAAATCTCAAAACTAAATTATTTGGTGTACATTTGTTAAGAAAATGTGTAGAAAATAACTTAGTTTTATGAAATTAATGAGTTTTTATTTTTCAAGTTAGTAAAGGTTGAGGAAAACTTAGGATTCCGTTATATATATATATATATATATATATATATATATATATATATATTTGTGTGTGTGTGTGTGTGTGTGTGTGTGTGTGTGTGTGTGTGTGTGTGTGTGTGTATTGTTCACTGAAAAATATTTGGATATAATTAAAATCAAAAACTATAAATTTCATTGTATTTGTTATTGACTAATTAGGATAAAATAGACATTTTCTAAAGAATGGTTGTTTTTTTTTTCTTCTTATTTTATAAAGGGGAATTTATTTGAGGAATATCTACAGACCATTAATAAACATCATTGTTGAATATCCTCTAATTATATAAATTAAAATAATCTGTAAATTTCTTTTAATTTATGTATTTTATTTCTCATTGTTTCATTAAAACATAAATTTAATATGATTATTAAAGTATTAATAATTTATAAACTCATTTTTATACGAATATTTTTTTTATATTTCCTTAAATTAACTTATTTTTTGACTTTCATTAATTTTTTAAAATGTGTTTTTAGGGAGAAAATATTATACTTAAGAAGGAAAAAATTTAAAAATTTATTTTAATTTATGTCATAAGTAGTATTTAAAAATTATGTGATAATATTTTACTTTGTATTTTTTTCATCAAATAACACAACATTAAATTTTTATATAGTATTTACTTATAAAACTCTCATCAAATATTTAATAAATTTACTTGTTTTGTACACAATATTGTAAAAAAATATTATTTTTAAGTTTCCTAACTTGAATTCAACATATATTTATTCCAGGTATTTAAACACTTTCTTTCTAATCACTTACTTCCGTTTTCAGTAACTTCCATTTAATAAAAGAGGAGAAACATAAAATCACGAATAATATTTCATTCCTCGTCAAAGAGTATTTTTTTATTGTTGTTGTTATAGAATACTTATGCACTTATATTTTTAATAATGAAGATAAATGTTGTTTTCGTATAAGAAATAAAAAATATTTTATCTTTACCCCTATTATTACCTTATTCTGAAAATAAATTCAATCATTTAATAAACATTTGGGAGGGAAAGATATTTAATTTTTCTGCTATCCCATGTAAAAATGTCTGATTTGAAATTTTCTTCATTACTTAATATTTCAGAATTATACAGCAAAATGCTATCAATCAAAATAAATATGTAGTTCATTTTGTGTTTTTTTTACAGTCAGTTCATTTTGTGAAACATTGTTTAATTCTTATTTATATTTTAGACCTTTTACAGATAGGAGAAACTGCGCAATTGTTAATGTATCAGGCAAACATTTAAATACAATTGCTATAAATCTCAAATTATTTTTTAAATTATTTGAGATTTATAGCAATTTGTTCCTTGAAGAATTTAAAAAAAAAAGATTTGATTTTATTATGATTATTGATTGGCTTTGCTATTTTTATGGACATATGACACCATACTTAACTGCATAGCTATAAATTTTGCTATTTGAATCATTCATAACAGTAATTTTGAAATTTTAATCATAATAGTTCTGAATCAAATTCAATTAATCGAATTTTAAAAATATTTAGTTTTATCCCAATATTATTTTCTAAAGAAATATTAAATTTTCCCTATTGTTTTCTTGTAATGTATAGAGATTTCTATAATCTGAGAATTTAACAATCACTTCGGAATTCACATGAAATCTTATTTTCAGTATTGACATTTATTGTATCTATATTACATATGAATTTACAGAGAAAAAACAATTATATGAGTATATGTCCAATTACATGTCAATGTATGTCAGAATCATTCAGAAATCATACAAATACTTTCTTTTTTTGTGTTCTAGATGTACATAAGACTTCTTTTATTAAAAAAACTTTTGTCTTCTTAAAGAGTATCAAATTTTCCTAAAATTATATAAAATATCATGATGGTTTCTGCATGACTTTCCTAAATGTAAAGTAAATTTAAAACTGAAAAATTCGTATAAATTTCCTGAAATTTAAAAAAAAAACGCTATCAAATCTGACAATATTTAAAAATATTGTGCGGTGTGTATAAGAACAACAATATAATATCGAAATTCCCAAACATTTCTTAAAGAATAATTTTCAGTTTAGAGTCTCCAAAGTTGGAAACCTAAATATCCACCAAAGATGCAGATGTGTTCAGCAAGTTTCAACAGAATCATATGACTGTAAAAATTTAAAATAAGTATTACTATTTAACAGAAATTAAAATATAAAAGAAGATATTGAGCACTACTTTATTGGGATCGCATATTCAAACTCCTTATGGCACTTAATTGTCTGCTCAAATTGTTTTGCATCTGTTACCAAAATGTGGATTTGTAATTTCATATGCATATAGTATTTATTTGATTAACAGGTAGCATCCCTAATAGCAGTAGACTATAGCATAAAAGCATTTTTAGGGAAAAGATGAGTAGAACAACACAAAACCACATTATGTCCAGTGTCCAGCTGGAAACAATTATTTTTTGGATTAAGGAATAATTTTTGTCCATTGGAAAGCATAATATGTAAATATTACCAAAATAATATAGTTAATACATTCTAAGAACTATTGTTATTAGTCATTAATCTGTCCTAAAAAGCAATTCACTTGTTCAAAAGTTCCCCTCAGCAGGAGTAATAGAAGATATAATGATTCTTCCCTGACACCATACCTCATAATCGATTATTAATCCAGCATCAGCAATATTTTAAACCGCGAATTTGTATATTAATTTATGGTTTGTAATACTGATTTCTGTCAGGTAATACCATGCCTCTTCTTTAAAAACATAATGTTTCTACTGGAAATAATCTTTCTTCGGTTTGTTTTGCTTAAAATACACACTGCTTTGGCACTTTTTACTGTCGATGACTACCATTTATAAAATTAAATTGCTTCTTCATTTTTCTTGTAATTACTTTCTTCTATTTTTATTTATTGCAGGATCATACATAAATATATAAACATGCTTCCATAACCAGTTTTATGTCATTTATAATATTTTCCAATTTGTTTGAGAAGTGTATTAAAAATAATTATGTTAATGCAGTAAATGAATTTAACTTTTGTAGTTCTATACAAAATACCCCATCACTCAGAAATTGGTTACTATAAAACTTACTGCAAAAAATTCTGTATGTATTTTATGATCAAAAAAAAAAATCATTACAGTTCTACAATTCATGAAGTTAACACTATTTACATGCTTCAACAGAAAATATTAAGGCAATTATTATATTCCCTCTAATCTTTATGTTATTATTCAAACCACTTTAACTCATAAATGAGCTTTGAAACCATTTAATGTAATGAATGTTTTAATTTTGATAAAATATCATTTTGTTGATATAATATTTTCAAATATGATCAAAATAAATTTGAAGAGCAACTCAGGTATCTTATATATATATAAATTTAAAAAATCATTGGGAGAGTTATTCAATGCTTGCGAATGTATACAATTTTAAAATCCGTATTTGAAGAAGAAATTTTTAAAAAAGAAGAAATTTATAAATGCTGAATATTTTATGAGTTTTTTTTTTTTTTTTTTTTTTTTTTTTTAAAGTATCAAAACAATCGCAAAAAAAAAAAGAAATAGAACATAAATTTTACTGGAAAAAAATATGAACAAATGATTTTGCATTGAGTTTCCTTCTATTAAGACTAACAAAAATAATTGAAGTAAAAGAATAGGATAAGGACAAAAAAGATTAAAGAACTCAAATGAAACAAACGGATAAATTTACCAGATTCAAAGAAAAAAGAAAATTACAGTATATCAACAATCTTGGATATGATAATATCTTTTCATTACAATAATATACGAAAATACTTAAAATAAATTTCCTTAATTATTTTTTAACAGTAAATCCATTTAAAATATGAGCATTTTATGATCTTTCATTTAATCAATTTAGTTAAGGCAGAAGAATAATTTGTAGAATTTGATTATTATAAAATTATGGGAATACTTCAAAGAGACCCTTTCAACTTGAATAAGATCAAATTTTTTTACTTTCTGAATCAGAATAGAAATTTTTATTCTGATTTTTAGGGAAAAGAAACACATCTTTCAATTATATTTTCCAATATGTGATAAATCAATCCATCTAAATAATTGATAATGCTTGTTTATTTTGTTAGTTACTTTATAGCTTTCGTTACAAAATTGTATTAGCTAATCATGTTTCATAAATGATAATTAATCCATACTATATATTACTATCTTTCAATTTTTTATTTACTCTCATTCTGAATGTCAAGAACTAATGATAGAGTTTGCAAAAAAATTAAATATATTATCATTAAGCCAGTAATACTTTGAATGTCTTAATAAATTACGTTTGCTTAGTTTATTCCTCAAAATTTTTCATACATACACACACACACACACACACACATATATATATATATATATATATATATATATATATATATATATATATATATTCAAAATACTATATATTGCACTAAATTTTATATTTTAATTCCGAAATGAAGTCAAAAATGAAATAATACATTGAAAAAATGATAGAATGTAAGCATTTAGTTCAGAAAAATGTGCAGAAAACTGTACAATTTTCATGTATTTACAAAAGTAGAGTAAAAAAACATTTTCAAATTTAAGCAAACAGTAGAACATTTCAGTAAAAAGTGTTATGAAGAAAGTCAACCAATGTGTTTCATTAAGTATAAACTTTACCTATTTGAAGCAAGGCATCTTGTTCACTTTATACTCATGAAATGCAAAATCTTTCAGCTTATTAATCACGATCCTGCATTCAGCTAAAGGGCAATTAATTATAATTTGATGTTGTCAACTGTCATGGAATATCACTCCCTACAATGGTATCTACATGTGACTATTAAATCTACATAATTATTATTCTTCCCATTTGCTCATTCACCTATAAATGGTATTAGTCTTAAAATTACTTTCTTCAAAACATATTGTACCTGTGTGTTATTGCAAATAAATTACAAAAACCCAATTATGATTTAAACTTAAAAGTGTCATTATAAGTTAAACTTTTATGTTTTCTGAGGTGTAAAGTTTTAACGTTTACTGTATTTCATTGCGATAAATACCAATTTCCTATATTTAGCTTAATTTACAACAAAATATTTACATAGACATTCAATTTCTATATCTGTTTTAATTAATTGCATGTATTTTATATAAAAAATCTCAAAATATTTTTAATTAATTGTTTTAAATTTGAAGATATACTAATATACAAAAAAAACTTGTTATAAATAAAAAATATTCGAAGGTGATTCATATTATTATAAGATCAAAATTTTTTTTAATTAAAAAATTAAGAAGTGTAGAAATTTTTTATAGTACTTTTATGCTTATATATTTTACAATTTGATCGCTGTATCTGTTTTAAATGTATATAAAATGTATTAAATGTTATATTCATCTTCTTACTAACATCAGAGGGATAAATAATAAGAAGAATATAATTATTATATTATTCTTCTTACTAATCCCTCTGATCTGAAATCAAATCCATGAGATCGTCCACCTTAATCTCCACATAGCCAAACCAGGCTTCTTCAGGAGATCCTCATTAAATAGACCAGTGTAGTCTGAAAAATATGTGTAGGACTGGCCTCTTCAATGTAGCAATTGGTGCAAATTATGAAGGTCTCGGCACCATTGGAAGATGGAAGGGTTTTTTAATATCCATTGCACAGTCGAGCAGAAGCAGTTTAGTCACTCCTGTCACCGACGAAGCCAATCCACTTACCAGGACCAGTGCTTATATATATATATATATATACAGTACATATATATGTATATAAATATAAATATATATATATATATATATATATATATATATATATATATATATATATATATATATATATATATATATATATATATATATATATATATATATATATATATATATATATATATATATATATATATATATATATATATATATATATATATATATATATATATACTATGTATGGGTGTTCTTATGGATGCCTCCAAGAGACGTTTATTGAGGCTTTGCTTAACAAGTACTGCTAAAGGGCTAACGGTAGGTTAATGGAATCCCCTCAGTATGTGGCATGGCAGTTTCCTCTTTTGCCAATCCATATACCATTTTAAAGCGACATGAGATGGTATCCATTAAAGATGTAGACTATAAGATGAGGAGGGGGGTACCGAGCTTCTCAATGATTCCAATCTCTTTCTGCTTTATTATCAGTCTCTAATTTTTTTAGATATTGGATGGTGCTTTGGCTGTCCGAAAGTATCCAGAACTCGCCCGATAAATGTCACTTAGAAACGAAATCTAGAACCATGTCAATGGCGTTCATTTCAGAGGCAAAAACTGAGCAATTATCACAATTCCGGCGTTTAAGGAGAATTACTTCCCTACCTAATCTGACAAAAGATCCACTACTAGTGCAACCATAAATCTTACTACCGTCTATATAAATCTAAGCAGCAGAAAAGATATCAATTACTTCAAGAGCAGCCTGTCTCAAGTATTCTGGGTGATAGGAAGATTTATGACTAAGGGAACTATATCTTTTTAGCGTTTGGCTATTTTGCCATCCACAGACAAAACTTCCGGTATGGTTTTGATTTCCAACGCTCAAGATTTTGCTAAAGTATTTTGTAAGATTAGGGATACATCCAAGCCACAAAAGCTTCAAATCAGCTTCATAAAAGACAATATTATTAGGCATACTTTTATGAAGTCCAGTATTTAAGCGTGTTGCACCCAGTTACATTCTTTCTAGCTTTCAGAGATTTGTATCTCAGACGACATGATATATCTGGTACCCGCATTCAAAAATGGATCTGATTAATAAAATGTAAGTTATCCTCAATGTCCTATCGTCAGCACCTTAATCAGATTTAGAGAAACATTTCAAGATAATAAGTTTCTTTCTTGCCTAGCTTACTAGAGAATCGATGTGCTTGTTGCATGCAATTTTATAGTCAAGCATTAAGCAAAGATATTTGGAATTTCTCCCACACTGCAAAGAATGTTCCTTGAGAAAGATATTAGGTTTATAGCCATAACAATTTTTGTTAGTTGTAAAGAATCCGTTTATAAATTTATGAGGATTAAAACAAAGTTTGTGTCTGATCCGCAGAAAAGTTCTCAGTATTTTGAAATGATATATTTATTCTTGATTGTATTATATTAATAACAGACACATTATTCTATAGAATTATGTTACCTGCAAAAAGACCAATCAAACAATTCTCAGTAATCACTGATTCTATACCAAAAATGTATAAGCTAAAGAGTATAGGACTTAGAACAGATCCCTGTGGTATTCCTTGTTTTGAATGGAAACTAGCAGAAAGAGTTCAGTTATATTTAACTTTAAATACTCTATTTCAAAGAAAGTCATACATCTATGAAAGGGCCGAATGTCCCTTTCATGGATGTGTAAAATTCAAAGAAATCAATTGAAAAATGTTTACATAACTTATTGATCAGTTTATTCCTCCATACTTTGTCAAATACTTTATTCAAGTCAAGCACAGCAGCAATGGTATTATTGGTTGCTAATTTGTTTTGAAAATCTCTCACGTGCTGAACAAAATATAATATTTGATCTTGCGTTCAATGCCTTTTTCTAAAGCCATATTGCTCTACCGATTGTAGATCGTTAGTTTCAAGGTAAAACATTATGCTATTTAGCACAAGATTTTGAAATGTTTTACAAATACATTTTTTTAAAGATACAGGTCTGTAACTGTCAGATGATACAGCAGGTTTATCTACTTTCCGTACAGGTATAGCAATGGCTCTTTTCCAGCTACTTGGGAGTCTACCATTGTTACACGAATCATTAAATATATCAAGTAATTTCTGTTGGTCATAGGGTTCAACATTTGTTATCATCAGTTCATGTATACCATCAGGGCCAAGCGTTTTCTTAGGATCAAGTTACATCAGGACTGTCTCAAGTTCTTTCGTGTTGAATGGTTCGCTGAACAACGGACTCCTCGACTAGTTGATATTACGGCAACAGTGAGCTATTCTTCTAGCTTTAATCACCACTTACCTGTTTTCACTTATAAAATTGAGCTCACTCTTTTGACTGTAATGTTTTTCAAGTATATTATCAGATTCTTGGTCACTGACAGGCATGAGTTGTTTGTAAAAACACAACTTGATTTTTTTTTCATTTTAGGTTGTTCTCTGTTAAAATATCTATCCAATTTCCATAATTGTGAGTCAGGTGTTCTCGCATCAATCCCATCACAGATGTAAGTTCATCTCATTCTTCCTTGGCAAACGTAGAAAGGCTTGATCGCTTCAACTATGTTAAGTTCGGTTCTTACAGCCTTGCTGTTAGATTCAAGTATTTCTCTAGATAATGTGTTTCTTTTTTCAATAAGTGGCTTTACTGATGCTACGCTCTCACAGTAATAAGGATGGTGATTTCTAATATTACATCTTAGGATAACTGCTTGTTTAGTTGTTAAAATTATTTCTCTGATGCAGTTACAATGCTTGTCCAAATCAGCAGGAAATTTTGTTTTTTTAATTGTTTCTGAAATAAACAGTATGGGCAAATGATGACTTCCAATGATCATATAATTTCATAAGTTATTAGATTCAAACACCTATAAAACTCAAAAAGCCTGATTACCAATGCACTAACTATCAATATAAAAAAGGTGATTCTATTATAATTTAATAATAAAATTATTAAAATGATCTAAATTCCATTGAAAACTACTTCTTTCATTAATTACAGAAAATACATTTTTTAATTTTGAGTATAAAATCAATGATGACTTGTTTTTTTTTTAAATAATTTTTTAATATAAAAATGTAAAGAATTATCTTAGAAATGTGTTTCTGCCATAATTATTATAGGAAAAATTTACATGCACATTTTATAATATTATTAATTCATACTATTATTTTATGTTCATATTTTCTCGATTAAAAATTAATAACGTTTGATATATTGGTTAATTAAAAAATTTCTAACATCGTCCATTTTCAATTAGTATATACATTAGAACTAAAATAGTTACATCTAAAGCTTCACTGGTGGTATAGTTATATGAAGAATGAGTGGGTGATACATCACTCAATAACAGATAAGCTCTACCATCAATGATGTTTCAATCAATTCAGTGCCATTCTGATTATTAGTAGAGCAACCCCATAGGGTATTTTTGGCACATTTAAGTTTCCCAATACTATAGTTGACTCATTCACTATCAAGTAATAAGTCATTTCATAATTAGGTGGCAAATATGCATTGTAAATTTTTACAGGTTCATCATTTCAATTCATTGAGATTTTTTGTATTTATATGTCATTTTCATTTTGAGATTGATCAAGTACGATTTCTTTGTAATTAACATTTCTCCCTAAGAAAGTCAATCCACCACTTCCTAGATTCAGTCTATTTTTACGAAGAATATGATAACCTTTTACTTTCTGAAAGGTAAGTCTAGGTTTAGTTTCTTATAATCCAATAATGTGTACCTTACGTTGATTAGCTAATTCCAGAACTTGATCCAATTTAACTCTTGTGGTCCTGGTATTCATATAAATATTCAGCTGTATTAAATAATATTCAGCTATAACAAATTTGTCAATCTAGGCCCTCTGTCTAAGCCTCTATCACATATCTTGTTAACCCGCGTGACGGAGGATGTGGTATCTGAAAATATAAGCGAACTATTCATAGTCAAGGGGATAATGAGCAGCTTCGTTTAGTACACAGTACCTGCAGCACCATAGGGTTGAAGTCTGATTTAATTCCTATGCTTGTCCTTTGCTCCTGCAGATCAACAATCCAGCCGCTCCTAATATGGAGAACTGACGCTGGGGTTTGAATCGGAGTATTCCTACTCATAAGTATCCTTTTTGGTCTGGCTCCTACCCAACGAAGAACTGTCTAGCAAGGGAGACCTTGTTTGTAGTTAAGCTACCGGCAGCATAGCTCTTTGGGTTGCTGGAGCACTCAAGCCCACCCACCACGACAAGGTGAAGATACCATCGCGTGGGCAATAAAATGAGAATAATTATACATTATTATAATTATTCTTATTTTATTAGTATCGCAACTTCATATGTTCAAGGAAATGTATAATTTGATGTATGCATGTTTTAAAAATTATTTTATGTAAAGCAATATTCCAAAATAAAAATAATTAATAACTTTACCATTTTTATTTTTTCTTGAATGCACAAATAATGTTTTTAATATTTAATTCTTACATGATAAAGAAATCAACTATGTTCTTAATAGAATACAGTACTGAGACAACCCTGGCTTTTTCAAAAAATTCACAAATAATTTTTAAAAAATAAGTAGCAAACACAAATTTTCTTTTATTAAATCTTAATAATAAATCTCATACGCAGAACTTAAAATCCAAGTTTCAAATGAAGAAATAATTATTTATATAATTTTTAACATATTTTTAACTAATTTTCCTTATTTTAATCACCATAAATGATGCTTAAAAAGACAACTGTAATTTATGAAGTCTTGCTTCATAATACTTGTAAATAAAACAATATCCCTTAAAATAAGGATATATACTGATCTAAATGATCATTTAAGTATTTATTTGAAATATTTTTCAAATTAAAAATTAATTTCTTTTAAAGTTAAAAATAAATATTCAATAACTTTTAAAATATTTTTAATTATAAAAAAATTTTAAAGTTTTAATTATAAAGAACCACATATTGAACTCAGAAAAAGGCTTCCGCAACTGAAAATGAGTTAAATTTTGACCACCAGGGGAAATTGTGGCATATAAAGAAACATAAAACATATGTGAGTCTGATCAAATTGAATCCAGTTACATAATATACTAAACGGGAGCACTATAAACATTGATTAATATTGAAAGAAAATTATAGCATGATCTTAAGTTGTGCGAAGAAACTCTCTAGAAATTTCAACAATGCCATAACATGTATCATGGGCTTGCAATTAAGATAAAATCTTAATTCTTCCAATACTTTTTTAGAATTACCACAAAACAAAAGTCTCAAAGATTTAGGTTAACTGAATGACAAGATCAGATATTCGAAAAGTTTGTATACTATACGATTCTTTAACTTGGTGACCAATGTCTTAGTTGCTCTATCGTGCAAGAAGATAATGATCTACAAACTTTGAAATTACTCTTTAGCAGCAATTACATACTGTCAAAGTATATGCCATGAATTAGTCATAAAGTATATTTTAGGAGCTTGAAAAATACGAGTTTTTTAAAAATAAAAAAAATAAATAACCATTACTACTGGTGTAATACATTAGGGGATGAATGAAAAATATGTATGTGTCAGTTTCCACCATTTATAATTTCATTGAAAAATGCGTCGCATCTAATCAAAACCTTTTATAAAGCCCCTCACAGCAACATACTACTTTGTCACCAAAAATTCGCAAGCGAAATTAGAGCGAATTTGCTGATTTTGAGGTTGCAGCATCTTTATCGTAGGGATATCATTTTAAATGCAACAGCTAAGCAATCGCCAGCTCATGTGAGATATTGCCAACACTTACTGAAGAATATTGGGAAACGGAAGCTCTTTTAATCAGCCATAGATACTTCTTCGATAGTTTCATTCATAACTGTTCGGACATATTTCTGCAGCACATCTAATTTTTCAGTCTCTTTAAATTTCAATATCGCGTCTTCTTCAAGTCATTACTTGATGCGTGGAATATTCACACATTCTTTCCTAAAGCACGATTTTTTAGCAGTGCAGCTAAGCAATTGATACCATTTTGATAAAAAAATACATTTAAAGTCTGATTTTGCTTTTGCAAGTGTATCATTAAATATGGCCTCCACATGTAGAATGAAAATTTAGCTCAGATTAAATTGTTTAATATTTTTGAATAATCTACATAAGGAATTTTTAATAACTGTTGTTTGGCTGTCACTTAAATTAATTTTTAATCTAGAAATCACTTTCCCACTGTCCATTTAAGGTATTAACCAAGTGTTATTGAAATTCGATTGACAAAACGGGTTGTTCACATGTCTGAATGGAGTTACTTTATTTATAATCAATTTGTATATTACATAAACTTTACTAAATTAGGTTAATAATCCAGAAATTATTAAATTAGATTATCACAATTTTTATGTCTTATAATTTCCTAGACATAGCATTTTTACTCCCATAATTCTTAATTTTGATTCTGTGCCTTGTGATGATTAGTTAAATATTTATTTTAGTATTGTTATATATTTTTAATTTTTCATTTAAATTTGAGCTCTGAACAAAATATTTAAGCAAATGAAGAAACCTTATTATATAAAGCTGCTAATTAATCAATATCAATAAAATGCATTATTTCCCGAGGCATTACATTATATATGTTCTACATATAAGATTATTATTTCAATATAATTGCACATTATGAAGAAGAGCAGAACCTGTTATAAATTACATTTCAATCGGCATAATTGTCAAGGCATAGAATAGCGTTCTGATGATATTTTTCTGTACACTTCTCCATTATCTCATTAAACAAATTCATTAATTATATCTTTTAAAAAATCCTGTACAACAACATCAAAAGACATTATCGTTAATCATTGGCATATTCAAATGCGTTATTCTATTAGAAAGAGTAGAAGAATTAAACAGTTTTATACAGCAACGTATGTGGATCAACAATAGAGATTAAAATAATATCAATACATCTTTAGAGGAAGGCAAAAATTAAACTGTTTGACTAGCTTGATTGTTTTTCAGACGCATAGACCACACCAGTGATTAACAAAAGGTACTAAGTATAAAATTAGCACCCATTATTGTACCAAATAAATTTTGATTATTTGCTTATTTAACGTTGTTTTATATTCTGAAGAACACATCTAAATGGTGTTTTATTTTATGAAGTGTTTTATATCAGTGAATAATACTGGTATATTATCTAATATGATTGACAAAAAATATTTTAGTTAGGAATACATTATACAACAAACACTATACTTTGACAAATTATGAGTAATGAAACACCAGTAATATATTTCTAATGGAAACTTAAAATTAGTGAGATTTTTTAACCATGAATATTTGCCAATAGATACTAATGATAAACAAGGATTGGGAGCTGTTAGAATTGTTATAAATATATTTAGAAATATGAAGAATAGTTTAATGTTTTTCCTTGATGATTGGGGACATAGAGGTTATTACTAATAACTACACATTATCGAAAATAGATTTTCTTCAATAATAATACGATATTTTTAATAAATTCATGGTTTCATTTTATCTATTAGTAAACAAATTTAAATCTTCTTAATGATGCAAATATAACATTAATTTTCATTAGTTATTGCTTATCATAACATTTTTATGGTGAAGGAAATATTTTTTAATTTTATTTTCATATAAAGAGCATTTTGTTCTCATAGTTTTGATTTTGTGATGGATAAGATAAACTACGATCAGGTTTTATTTTACACATACTACTGCTCGCCTTCAGTTATGCTAAGTAATTATTTTAGAAAATTACAAATTATCATTTAATCATAAATTAACAAATTATTATAAAATTTTGAAAAGGGTTCAAAATTAATCTTTTTAAAATACCAGCCATTTTAAATTTAATTTTTATTTAAAATTATTTTATATTTGTTGCAATTATTCTAAAAGAGTTATTTATCATTTTTGAATCATTGAAATGATGACATTTGTCTTATATTCTAAGCATTTTAATTTTTAAAAAAATAATTTTTAAATAGATACTATATACAAGAATATTCAAACATATTGCATTTTTAGGAATACCTTTCCTGAAAAAAATGTATCGAGGACATTTGAACTACTTTAAGGGTTTTACAATTCATGATGTTAATAAACTCATATAAAAATTATCTTATATATTTTCTGATTTAATTTAGATGTTCTCTAAAATATTTTTTTTATTTTTTAATTTGTATTTCAACTTTACAAAATATACGTGATTTAGAAATATGTCAAGCTTTTAAATAAAAATCTCCTTTAAGAATTTGTAAAAAATTTTGATTTTATCTGCATTTATGATTTAATAATATAATAACATTTGTACAATATTTGATTAGTTTTTAATAACTTCAATCAATATCCACATTTAATTTGTACTTGTAAAAATGAAAGTGACAATATTTCCATAGGTTGCAAAATTATCATAAATGTTTATGGTGAACTTTTGAATTTCAAATACGTTTAATTCTCGATATCATATTTTTTGATAAATGAATAATTAGTATGTTGCATAATCATGATAAATATTAATTTATGATTATTTATGTAAACACTTTATGGCAATCAAGAGTATAATATTTCTAAGTCATTTTAAATTTGGAAATTAGGCAAAAAGCATTTTTTTTTTAAATTCTGCTAACCTTAAGTTAAATATAGATTATTTAAAAATCACTTAGGATTCAATTGCAAAGTTAACATTGAGCAACATTGCTCTAATTTTATGCATTTGGTGTGCATTCAAAAAATGTTTTTACATGATATATATTTTCCATTACACATCAAAAATTGAATCTTATCAACAGCAGCTTTGTAGTATATTTACATTATAAATTATTCTGCTAATTAATTAAATTCATCATATTTTTTCGTAAATGTGTACATATATTTAACGTAAAAAATATTTGCATTAAGATAAATTATTGAATTAACTTTATCTATGTGTGTGTTTCAGTTAGAAAATAACCCACAACCCTAATTTAATTTATACCTTGAAAACATAGTCAAAATGATATAATATATATATATTTTTTAAAATAAAAATTTAGAAATAAAATATATTTTTGAAGAGATATTTAAAAAAACAGTTTTTAGGTACACATATTAATCTTGTCTAACTATTACCACAAACATTTTCAGCAATTTTACCCTTAAAAAATCTTTAAAAATTTTTGGAATATTGCCATAACAACTCTGAATTAATAGCATTATTTGTGACTATCAAAATGTAACAACATTTTGTCAAGCATTTTCGGTGAATTTGAAAGTCGAGTAATTTAGTTATTTTCTTTACATTTAACTTTACATCAGTTGCAAATGGTTATTTTAAAAAGGTTCTTTCCAATATAATTATAAAGTAATGCAGTTCAAAATTTATAATGATAATTAATTAAAATTTTCTATCAGAAAATTTTAGTGAAAAATTATTTTCTTACATTAAATATGAAAATCTCAATCAATGTCCAGAAAAGGACAAGAAAAAAGCAAGAACATATTCCCATATATTCCTCATTCCAAATCGTGTATTAAAGATTTAAATATTATTAGATAACAATTAATTAAAAAATGTATTAACTGATGCACTCAGAATTCAAATTAGTACTTATAAAATGCTAATTTAAAAGTTTGTACTGTTTTAAGTAAATTTTCTACAAAGTCTTAAATGTATTGTTTTCAGAAGTAATGACGGCTCTTGGTAATATACAATGTGTATATGGTCGAAGATGTTAAAAAATAATTTAAGTTTATTCACAAAATTGCGTCAAAACATTTTATACATTTTAAATGAAAAATCTTTAGATCTAACATTCAAAGAGTTCTCCGGATTGAAACGGAAGTCTAATTTCCTTATTCAAATGAATCATAATAATTTGACTCTCATTCATGCGTAAATGAAGCAACTTGTTTCAATATAGCTACTTGAACAAAATTTCAAATACTTACTTCCCTATCTCATCTATAGAGTTATTAGAAAATTTTGTAGAAGATCTCTTTCATTTGAAGATCCTTAAAGAGTTAAAATTTTAATAAAATTTCAAACAAATCTCTGCAAAATAGAGAATATATGGATTTTAAGAATCTTATACATATATTTATTTTTTTATAAAATACTAATATACACATGCTCGAAATGATTACGCATTAAATATATATTCAAATTTTCAAATAAAAAGATAAAATTAATTTTGATTAAGAGTTTTCAGTTTTCGATTTATATTAATTCGTTTTCCTTACGTTCATTTTAAAATTGAGTAGAAAAGAAGTCTTTACATTGGGTCAGTATTTTTGTGAATAATGTTTAAGAAATAATGCTATAATATTTTAAAGAATAATGTTATGATGTCATAGATATACATAGATTTTTAATTTTTTTCTAGTTACCGTTTTATCGCATTGGTAAATAATAGTTCGGCATTTAATTACACATTTTGTAAATAACAAGATGAAAATTAATCAAATCTTTCACGAAGTAAAATAATTCTATATCTAAATATCTGAGACCACACTAGCCACATGACAAATTCTCATAAATCCATTAAAATCAAATGTTAACTATATATATATATATATATATATATATATATAACGTTTATGTATTATGCAATTTGAAAATTTTATTACATGTAAAATTGTCCGTTACTTTCTATTACAAACATCATGTGATATGCTTAAAATTAATATAATTATTGAGCTCCATAATAGACTTAAACCTGCTTTAAGAAATGTTGAACTTGCAAGTTTTTAAGAATACAAGAATTACATACCTGTATTTATAATATAATTATTTTTCTGTTGACGCATAATGCATTCTGGTAAAAAATTATTAGTAGTCGAAAATCTTGTTTTCTTGGATTAAAGAAACCAAAATTTTCACATGTGCAGGTATCCATATAAGGAAATATTGGCCAAAAATAGGAAGTTTCCTTCCTTGATCAGCAAATAAACTTTATTTTTCCTATGGTGGTGGTGGTCACTGAGGGACTATCCCTTCACCATAACAAGATCAAAAACCAGTACGCCTTTATGATTACCCAGTTGGTACCTGTGAACAAGTCAAGAAGGTGAATAGCATAACCCACGTCACTCCACCAAAAATATATTTATAGAGTGGGCTACATTCATTTATCATCACAGAAAAAAGAACAAGGAAAGAAAGTGAGATTGAGTACTTCCAAACCTTCCAAAGTATCAGAAGAAAAAAAGATAGCAATTGCTTTCTTGATATTTATTTTATTGTATATGTTCATCTTTTCATTTGCATATACCAGACAAAAGAATTAATATTTGTATAAATTTGCTTATCATGAAAAATTTTTTATTTAACATTCTCAGTAAACCTGCATTAGCAGCCCTTATGAAACAAATTGAAGAAGTCAACTGCAAATTTAATTATTGTTTTGCAAATTTAATTAATATCGTCTACTTATAAAAAAGAACACTGAAGAACTGTACATAATGTGTAACTGTATGTTTTATTTTAAGCTTTACTTTTCTCTTTAATCTTATTTTTTGTTTTACTTTATATTTTCGTAAATTAATTTTTCTTAACACATTTGAGTAAGGGATAACTTATTTGATGAATTAAAAAAAATCCTTTGATAGAATATCCATGCTTTGTTGAATTTCCAGAAAAAAACTGAGATAAATGTAAAACCATTACTTTGAAACCAAGATGCATATCATGTACGCCAAATGCGTAAACCTACACGTATGTATGGGGGGGTGCCAGTACAAAAAAGGTATTAATAAGCATACATTACAAAACAAGTATTACGTTTACTAGTGCGCGTCACCATGTTTCTTCGTGTATTTTTGAAGCAATTAAATGAATTTAGACTATAACTGCAATAATTAACTATCACCAATGTTTAGATGAAGAAATGAGATTGTGGGAAATCTCTAGACAGCAAATCTCAAATCCAGATCTCAAACGATTTTAACTTAACGTCCAGCAATTCCACCACATCATGCAAACAGTTCCAAGAAACTGCATGCATTGAGAGAAATCCTGGGTAAAATCATCCAAAAGTCACAGCGGCAGGTGACTTTATGTATCCTAACGAGGCGTAACTGGGATACTACAGCTTCTCAGATCTCTCCAGATTTGTGTATGGAAACAGGAATCAGAGTTTCAAGATTGACTGTTTCCAGAACACTTCATGAGTGGGAGTTGGTTGCACGAAGACCAGCAATTTGAATCCCACTTTTTTGACAGGAGAGTCATCTTAAAATAGTGCAGTGAGAATTAAAATTGGAGTATGAATCAGTGAGTGGTTGTTCTCTTCACTCATAAGTTCCGGTTCAACTCTAACCACAAATTCCCGCCATACATTCATATAGATGGATCCAGACACTTGATACTTGCTCTCCAATGGCCTCGAAATCAAACATTATGGAATCAGAAGTTCTACTTTATGGTCATGCATCATGTTAAATAACCATGCACTCCTCCATATCTTTGACGGAGGCAGTCTGATTTCTGTAAAGTATATGGAGGATATTTTGGAGTCTATATCTGATTTTTAGTGGCTCAGTTGTCATGTGTTCATTTAAAAGGACAATAAAGCAAATACAATAAAGCATCCTTCTCTTTCTGAACTGTATATGTTTTTAAAAACTTACGAATAATTTAGTGTTGTTGTAAGAAACTAAAAAAAAATGATCAACATATTAAACAGATAATACATATTATTTTTAAATGCTAAATTTACAATTGCTTTTAACTGTAAATCGATCAAATAGAAGTAATTGTTTTCGTTTGACAAATATGAGAGAAACTAACAGTAATTAATTGAAAGTATGACGCTTGACATGCTTTCAATTAATTACTGTTATTTCCTCAAAGTAGTAAAAATGTTTTCTAAAAGTATCCGATTTCTTAAAAAAATTAGATTTTATAAGTATTTCAACAGATTGTAGACTAAATTGTCTTAAACTATTTAAATTTTTATCATATATAAAATTTTTCTAACGTTGTCATGAACACATATCAAGAGAAAATTAAAAAATTATAGTCTAATAAGAAAAATAATTTTTACAAAAGATTTTAATCTTTAAAAGTATATATTTTTGCATAGAAATACACAAAAAAAATTCAATGAATTGATCTTATGTTTAACAGCCACGATATTCTTTTAATTATTTCATGTTGAAAAATATACGCATTTCTCTTTTATTTTAAGAAGAAGCGCCCCAAATACAACACTTAAGCAAGAAGATGAAACAAAATTGTAATATAATCAGCAGTTACTGTAATAGATAATTATGTGTGAGCAGAGATTGTTCTGTATTCTTGGATGTTAATGATTTGTGCATACTCATTCGTCTATTCCTCGATGAAATTAAAAATGATGTTTTATACCAGAGCTCTCTAGAAAAATATTCATTACAAGTTAAGTAAAAATATATAATAAAACAAATGGAAGAAAAGCAAATAGATGAAAAGAATAATATATGCAACAGACGTTAGTTTTTTGTTAGAATAATAACGAAGAGTGCTGATTACCTTGTGAATTATTTAATTCATATTTATTCCTAAGGACAACTTTATAACAGAATAGTCAAATTAAATCATAACAAATTCTCAAATTTTAATTTTGGAGGTGATATACATTGCAAAGAATTGAAAAACAAACATAATTATGTCTATATGTAATACCGTTAATTAAAAGAATTAATTTTTTATTATTTAAATAAACATAAAGTAATACACATCACATACAAGATTTGTAGAATATGAAAGTAATGATTTGAATGAAAGAGAGAGAATATGAATGCGATGATTTGATTGTCATGATTTGTAGATGAATATAATGTGATTTGTGTTTATAACAAAATATTACACGATTTTAAGTTATGATATATATATATATATATATATATATATATATATATATATATATATATATATATATATATATATATATATATATATATATATATATATATATATATATATATATATATATATATATATATATATATATATATATATATATATGTTGATTTGGATTACTTATACAGTCAATTTTATATCCTTTCAGATTTCTTGGAAATTTTCATAATTTACAATGTGTATTTTTAAAAAAAGACTATGATAGTTATTTTGAAATGTACCGAATATTTTATTTTTGCTTTAATTTCTAAATAAAAGGTATGTAAAATTATACATTAAAACAAATTCAATGTCAGAAGTAAATTTTCTATGTAATGTAAATTATTTTACATCAAAAAATTATATATTAATGCGAAAAATTTATTTATTAATTTGTTAAACTGATACTTAAAAAGGAACATAATTATTATTAATAAACACCTTTGTAGAAAAATATTAAGACCCTTTTTAACACTTTGTAATGCATAAGAAACATTTTTAAGTAGTTTTTTATTGAATAATTAGATAAAATTATTATTTAATTGAATTTATTTAGTAATTTAAATTACAAATGAAATTCAATAACAAATGCCTTTTTAAAATAAAATCATATTTTTTTATTTGTTTGACATCATCAAATGGTATTTTAAAATTATTTAAACTTCAAACAAAATCTATTTAATTACCGATATATTTAATATAATAACTATTTAAAAAAAACTTATATAAGCAGCTATATGACAAATATCTAATTTAATATAAATTTTGAGAAATTTGTAGAATTAAAAAAAACACAAATAATTATTAAAATAATAATAACAAAGTGAATGATAATTTCGAACACTGAATTCAATGAAATTTATGAAGTTTAACAATATCTACATTTAACAGGACCAAAGTATTGCAGATATGAATATGAGCTGTTAATATTGTGTGTATAATTTTATAAGGTATGTTTTAATTAAAGAACGATTTTACCGTTACTATTTCCTGTTTTTCTTTTTCGTCAAACGCTTGTTTTCTTTTCAAAAACATCTCTTACATAATAAAAGGTAAAATCATGAAAATTATTGGAAATATTTCACACCTTATTGTAAAGTTTTTGGTGGATAGAAGGCATAAGTATTGTGTCATGATGGATTATGGGAATCATGAAAGAGGAGATAAATGTCTATTGCTAAAATAGGAAAGAAAATCCCCACCGAATTTGTATCATCTATATTTCTTTTCAGATGATAAATTTAAGAATAAGATGGATATAACTAAAACATTTTATTAATAATCCTGACTATAATGTAAATATTTTCTTCTTAATAGAAGGTTTGATAAATGTGTAAAATATTTCATTTCTAAATATATATTATATCATAACTGTTAGTAAATATTTCACTGTGTTGAAATTTTTTTTTTTTTTGCTTTTAGTAGTAGCACATTTAAAATTAGAGATTTTTACTAGTGTATTAGAGTATAAATAACAAAAATTATAAAGAAAAAATAGAATGTAGCAATCAAAATAAGAAATTTAAGGTTTATTAAAAAATCAGTTATATTTATAATTAGTAGTTTTTTTATTTGTTACGCATTTCTAACACGTTCTGTCTTCATTCATAAAGTATTAATCTATTTTTGACTGAATAGTAGTTACTAACACATTTATGTGCGCAAAAATATGCTCGAAATTTTATTTACGTGCTTAAACGGGATACTTAAGCTTTTAGTTAATTACAACTTATCTCTTTTGATAGATACTTTTAATAATTTTTTTTACTTTGATTTTATTTGTAATAACGACTCATAAAGAATGCAAATTTGCGTGAAATGAGAACACTTAATGAGCAGTTAAATGCAAAAGTTTATATATGTAAATGATAAACAGAAATATCATGCACAAATATTTATTTTATATTGCTTGTTTAACTTACATCGTTATTTTCGCAGAAATATTTCAATAAATCTACAAAAATTTGGTGTAACGTTAATTAAACTCTATTGCAATAAGTTTCTTCACCAATAAAGCAAAATTAAATAAAATGAAATTATTTCAGTACTTAATAAAAAAAATCCTCTTGTATTCACAAAATCAACACAACTTAGAATTTTATACAATAAAAAAAATTCCTTATTTCTACAGATTTTCAACAAAAATAGAAATATTCTCATTCACTATAATATACTAAGTTTCAGTCACTTTAATCAATATAGTTTATATTCAAAATATAAACGATGATACTAGCTAAAAAAATTTTCCACTTTTAAAAAAAAAAGTGTCACAGCTCTATCTGAAGCTTTCAGTATAATTTTACTTATATTTGTCTCAATCAACACAAGAGAAAAATAATCATTTTAATTATTCTCGTAACTTTTTCGTTCAAATGTGAACTAAAAATAATGTTTTTCGGGTAATGAATTAGTGCTAAAAATACTTATTACACATTTCTTAAATACTTCTTTATTAAATAGAAAAATAATCAAAAACGGTATTTATAATGGCTATTCTGTTTAATATATGCATTTTCTTCTTATAATTTTCATTATTTATTATAAATTCTTTACTATATAAATATTTAATATAGATTAAAAACTTCTCAATGTTCATAATCAAGGATTTTAAAGAAAAAAAACATTTAATCCTACATTGCATTTATCATAAAAGTAAACTTATCATTCTTAATAAGGTATTTTAAACGACGTTCTTAAAATCTCTAAGGTATGGTGCCTGTATTCAAATTGATACCGTGGAAAAATTATTGTCATGTAGTACCTAAAATGGAGCCATGATAGCTTAGTCGAGAGAGAATCATTCTCGGACCTGAAAGCTGGCAGTTCGATCCTGGGACCGACTGAAGGCCACCTTGTTCACTAATTTGAAATGGGCCTTGTTAAATATGTTGAGGACAAAAAGTACCATAAGTGCTCATATAAATCAGTACTTCTGGGGGTGGCAAACAAGGTCGTGGGACTTCAGCTTGGTCTCTGCTTCAAAAATAGATCTGCCACAAGCTTATAGTAATACCATCTAGTGTTATCTGAACGAGAGGGAAATGATCTCTTCAGACTTGACAGGGGATGTCAGATAAATTGAAGTACTGCTATCCTGTCTCATCTGAGCAAGAGAGAACAGAGCTCTTCAGACTCTTGACAGGGGATGTCAGATAAACTAAAGTAGTGTCATCCTGTCTCATCTGAGCGAGGGAGAACAGAGCTCTTCAGACTTGACAGGGGATGTCAGATAAACTGAAGTAGTGTCATCCTGTCTCATCTGAGGTGAGAGAGAACAGAGCTCTTAAGACTTGACAGGGAATGTCAGATAAACTGAAATAATGTCATCTTGTCTCATTTGAGTGAGGAAGAACAGAGCTCTTCAGACTTGACAGGGGATGTCAGATAAACTGAAGTAGTGTCATCCTGTCTCATCTGAGGTGAGAGAGAACAGAGCTCTTCAGACTTGACAGGGGATGTCAGGTAAACTGAAGTACTGTCCTCCTGTCTCGTTTGAGTGAGGGAGAACAGAGCTCTTAAAACTTGACAGGGGATGTCAGATAAATTGAAGTACTGTCATCCTGTCTCATTTGAGCGAGGGAGAACACAGCTCTTCAGACTTGACAGGGGATGTCAGATAAACTGAAGTACTGTCATCCTGTCACATTTGAGTGAGGAAGAATAGAGCTCTTCAGACTTGACAGGGGATGTCAGATAAATTTAAGTACTGTCATCCTGTCTCATCTGAGAGAGGGAGAACAGAGCTCTTTAGACTTGACAAAGAGCTGTACTCCCTGTCAGTCCCAGCAAATGTTAGGATTGAATTTGACTGGATTCGTGGTTTGTACAAAGCCTTAGTTCCCAAATACCTGTGTAATAAGACAGGGAAAATACCTGAAATTACATACAATAAGAATGAACATAAATTCAGAATTAGTTTGACATTCAAAATGAAGTTATTTCAAGAAAATGACAGTGCATAATTAGATAAATCTCTATAAAATTAAACATAATTGATAAAATTCAGTAATAGTATTATACATGAACAGAAATATCTTAAACAAGAGTAATTATTACAAAATATCATTCATTTTATATTAAACTATTTAATCAAATAAGAATTAAGGTAAATTAAGTCATGAAAATAAATCTAAGAAATATATAAATTACATTTTAAATAATACTCTAAAACTAAAGTGTGTACTCCAGGAAAATATGTGTTTGGGCATCAGAAAGAATCCAATATTGGTAAAATAATTAGTGAGGACGTTTATTTAATTTACGTTGGTAAAGCGAGCATGTGTATTTTAATCATAGAAGAATAACCAACCAAGAATATTAAATTAAACATTTAAATCAAAGGACAATAAATATTCAAAAGGTATGATTTTTAGGCTATGCACAAATATACTTGCAGTGAATTATTTCTTCATTTGAATACTTCTGATTTACGTCAGGAACTTATGGATAAAATGGGTATCATTTATGTTTATGGAGCTTCTTATTATTTCAATCTGTTGACTTTTCAATATTTTTTTAGAAAATGGAATGTATCTATTTTCCTTATTTTGCATCACACAAGAAGTATCTTTGGAATAATAAGGTGGAAGATGCGTATTCACGTAAAACTAAATTTAATCATATTTATAATAAAATTTAATGAACTCATTATTATCAGTTTTTAAAATAAATACGTATTATTGTCAAACACACATTTTCAACAAAAGTAAATAGATTCCCATTTATTTCTCGTGTTTCAACTAAACGTAATTAAAAATAGTTTCAGTATTTTATAAAAAAAATAATATGCTCATTATTACACTTTTATTATAGGTTACCAAAAAATATGATTTTTTTTTTTAAACCCAATTCAGAAATTTTATATTTCTGCTATTATTTAGAAATTTCATATTACTACGTGTGGGTTTAATAAACATACTTAAATCTCGCAACCATGGTTATCTTCATTTGAAATAAGTATAATCCTGTTGTAAAAAAAGTTTTAAAATGAAGAGTGATTTATACTCATTTCATGGGTTTGATTCCTATTTCGGCCAAGAAATATATTTTAAACTCTAAGCCCTGTTGTTATTAAAACTTGTATATAAAACATTTATCGTTAAGATACATATAAAATCATTTACTTATTTTGATTGTGAATGGGAGCAAGTTTATGAACTGATATTCAAAAATGTATAATGAATTAGCAACATGTATTAAATTTATTTACCATGAAATAAATGCCTCTCAAACAAATATTTAATTTTCTTCAGTGAATTAAACATTCCATTAAAAATCATTTTAATAATTCTAATAATCTTTAAATTACAGAAAACTATTTTCCTCAAACAATGATTAGACTGTTCTTCTGTAGTCTAAGATGGTATTCTAAAATATTATATATCAGTGAAAAAATTAGCTTCATCTCAAGTATTGAAATATAAAAACAATTACTGTAATTTCAAGAATAATTTTGCTTTTGGCAAGGCCAGGTTTATAAGGTTTCATAGTTATGAATTGATTTTTGTTAATATACTAAAACATTTATTGTAACTTTCACTTGTATTAAGAAATAAAACGTATGTGCTTTTAGAAGAGTATGTAAAAAACAAAGTTCAAGTTAATTTAAATATCTTGTAGTCTCTTATGTATAACATGTTATTCAAAATTTAATAATAAAGTTCATCAAAAGAATTGCATGTATAATTCAGTGTATTATATTGTGGTGAAAGCTTAATAGGCAAAGCTCGAGTTTTTTCGGCAACGTGCAAGCAATCAACATTAACTGTAACTGTGTTAAGTGTAAATATACTTAACCGACTGAAGTTCAACTTTTCACTTAATTGCGATTTTTTCTCTTAGCACTCATCCGAATGCTAGCTGTTGCAATTGAAAAAAAAATTTTTTAACACAGCATAATGACGAATAATCTTAATGTTTAAAAAAGAAGTTATTTTTTAAGCCTATCTCCTTCTATCAAATCTGCGACAACATACTTCAATGAGTTAACTTTAGGGTTAACTTCAATATCTTACATCAAATCTGAGTCATATTTCTTTCATACAGGCGCATATTTTTTCTTATTATTATAGTATCAAAAGCATTTTATGATATTTTAGTCTCGTGTCATTTTAATGTGACCTCATTCATTCTTAATTATGTATAGAAATTACAATTTCAGAAATAACTTTAAGTACATTGTTTTACATAGTTTTAACTTGTATAGAATATTACATATTTTGTTAATGATGTAATTCTTGTAAACGTACTTCAGAAATAATTAAATCAACGAAAGTATAATTTGATGACATATGAGTTATTTGAAAAAAATGAAGATATCCCTTATTAATTTTCCCGATAAAGCATTTTAGAACAAGGGTTGATTAAGCAATTGTATTTTATATATTTACAAGCTCATTCTGTTGATTAAATTCTTCATAGCTAATTCTTATTACGCGTTTATAGACAAACAAAATTTACCAAACTAATTCTCTAATTTTATCAAACTTATTGAAAAAGAGGTATAACATTCAAGATTTTTGGGTATAAAGAATTCAATGTCTTATGAAAAATTGCTATTCAATTGAATGTAATTGTTTTTTAATCATGAGATGAAATTATTTCATCTCCAAATTATGAAAAAAACAAATAAAATATATAGAAAGTATATTTCTTAATTTTAATAAAAAATCATAGAAATCTGACTTGAAGTTAAATATATGAAATTGGATTGGTTATAATCCGGAATTTATTTTCGGTGTTTTAGTGATTTAAATACTCCTATTTAAAACAAACCATAGTTGTAAAAATCTATTTTGTATGTTAAATCATTAAAAGTACGTGTATTTAAGGTTATATAAAATCTGAGTTTATAATTTTGAAAATAATTATTGATTGCTTAAATTTCACATTCTCAAATATGCTAAACTAAAATAATAGAATGACTTATATTATTAAATATGATTTGAACCTGAATAGGGTTTTGAAGAATTTTATTTTACTAAATATTTATTTAGTATATATAAAAAAAAGAAATCCACATTTTTAAATATTAAATTTCTATTTGCGTGAATCTGAGTTGTTAAAAATGAATACAATTTACAAGTTAAATACCTTTCAATCACTTCTTTGAGAAAAGTTCTGGAGACAACAATCTTAATAGTAAGCCATTGTAATTAATTTACTGAGAATATGAGCTAATTGTATTTATTGGAAAAAGTAACGTGATGGAATGATGATATTCAGTATACTTTATAAATGGAAACCATTTATTATGGAAACTAAAATTATACATTCATTAAAATATTGAGAACGTTTATAATTAATTAAGAAAATAATGCTACCATAAATATCTGTTTCTATTTACAATTTAAAGAAACAAAATATAATTAATCTTGAATCTGTAATGGAAATTAAAATATTATTTTTTAGCTTAATTTAAAACATATTCAAAGATATGCAAAAGTGAGGAACTAAAACACCCTGCAAAATAATAAGAATTAGATTACCATAAGAAATAAAAGAAGAATAAAGTGCTATAACAAATCAAAAAAGCATGGAATTTTTAGTCATGAATATTTCATAAAACATTTGCATTTCAAATTGCAAACAGGAGTGAAAAAAGTATATTAAAAATATTTTTCTAATTCAATTAAAATGCACTACTATTTTTTGTATACAATTTTCCTTATTCTTTAAAAATAAAATCAAAGAAATACATAAATGTAAAATAATAAAGGATATGTAAAAATAATACTCACATTGAATATAAAAAAATACTTTTCCAAATTTTAAAAAACAGCGTCATGTTATAATATTCAACGAAATATAAAAATGACGAGCGGAAACTTGAATAAAATTAATTATTGTAATTTTATTTGTTTCCTTTAATGTTTTTGTTATAGATTTAATCAAAATAAAAAACATGACAAAAATAATAATCTTCTGTTTTAAGAGGCAGATAACTGTATACCCTAGGAATAATTAAAAATGAGTGTAAATAATATCTTATACTGTAGGTTTTTGGTAATAATATTCATTGTTTTATATTTTACAATTAATGCGATTAAATATATTTATTGAATATGTTCCAAAAAATACTTTAATAAATAAAAGATTTTCGCAATCAAAAATAAATTCAGAAGCATCATTTAATTTAAATTGCATTTATTATATAAATCTTTTCTGTATAAATTTTTTCTGTATAAATATACTTAGCATATAGTTTTGTTAATAGATTTCATTCAAATTATTCTTGAAATATAATTTTATTATAACAATAAGAAAATTATTGTTCTGTAAAAATTCGACCAATCATCATAAAATAGAAAAGCATTAGTATAAAATTAATATTTTATTGTTTCTGAAAATGTATTTATGCAATTTATAAATACAATAATATTATGAAACAGTAAATAAATATTATGAAACAGATGGAAAGAAACGAAAATTTCACAGTGTATTTAATAAAGTGATAGATGAAATAATAAAATCTAAAAAATTATAAAACAATAATTTTGTAATCTGTCGTCTCTCCCTTGAAAATGTACTATTATTTAGCTTAATAATGCTTATGATATTTTTTCAAGATTCAAGAGTCTAATCCTTTTATAATCCTTAATTTTTATTTATTTTGGAAATAATTTGTTAACATATGAGACAGACATATTTTAAAATAATACTAGATGTATACAAATTGAAAAACACATTTTGGTTTATTTAAATTAAATTTATGTATTTTAGCAACAAATGTTTAAAAGTGCATTTTTAGTGAGAGGCAGGAACATGGTATCGAATGTTTAAATCAAATTCACTCAGAAAATAATATTTACCAAAGCAAAATAATATATTTATAATTAATTAAAGAAATAATGAAGGATATGAAAATAGAATTCTTTGAAATATAAATTTATTTATTCTAGTAATAATATTGGGGCAACTATTTTATTACAGTAAATATAGCAAAGCTTAAAATTTATAGATGTCTGATCTCACTGCCAAATTAAAATTCTTAACTATTTTACACTGAACACTTAAGTATAAAAATCCAGTGATCAAAAGTTTTGTTTTTATTATTTTTACAGGTCGCTGATGAAAATGAAAGATTAATCTGTGGTTTCGGTACCCCTTTCTCGCCAAATGGGCAATAGACGCGCAAAGTGTGGTAACACTGCCTATTTTATCCTAAATGCACTCCTTGTGGCAATACTGTCTTTTTTGTTATATTTTTTGTTATACAATTCTTAAAAAAAAAAAAAAAAAAAAACACTAGTTTTGTTTTCGTTACCATACCAACGGCGAAATTCGTTAAAAACACGGATTTCGGTTTCGTCGCCATAGAAATGCCGTTTTTGTGTAGTGTCTCTGGGAGCATTCAACTCCGCGAGACAACACGCCAAAACGCACCTGTTGGTGACTTTTTGAAAATGCGCCAAGCAGGGGACCCAAAGTGCATTTTCACCAAATAAATGTTTTATAAATGATATTTAGATTATTTTTTAATACATAGACATGTGTTCCTTGGTAACATTAAATTATTTTTCCAATGGATGACTTCTTTTCATTATTTTGAAAATACATGATTTACGATAGGTAGGTAGATTAACGATGAAAATGAGCTATTTGCATCAACTTTTATTTCTTAAGATAGAGATAAATGTAGGCATAAATGTTTTCTTCTTGAACCAACCTAAACTAAAATGTGACTATTGTAAAATAAATTCAAAATGATTACTTCGAAGTATAATTTCTCAAAAGTAATAATAAAAAATAGTTAACAATTTTAAGAAATTCGATGAAATTTTTGATCTTATGTTTTACAAAAAAATCTTCTCTTTATTATTTTAGTAATATAAATTATTAAAAGAACATTTATAATGTTAGCATAAGCGGGATAACAATCTTAAGATTCAAAAGTGATTGTTTACAAATATTGTAATTATCAGTTTATTATTCTATTAGTTAATGAATTTTTTAAGAATTTAAGTTGCGTTTGTTGATTTAAACTAACAATAAAATTGATGTTTTGTCCTAATGTTTTTACAATTTATTTTTATAGCTTTCCTTTTTGTAATGATCATGTGTAAATGACTAGAATCAAAGGAAAACAGCCTTAGAAACAATGCTTTCTTCCTTATGGAAAAATTTTGGTGAAAATGTGCTTCGGATCCCCTGCTTGGCGCATTTTTGTGTGCTGTCTCGTGGAGTTGAATGCTCCAAGAGACACTACGCATAAACGGCATTTCTATGGCGACGAAACCGAAATCCGTGTTTTTAGCAAATTTCACCGTTGATAGGGTGACGAAACAAAGGCAGTGTTTGTTTTTTTTACAAATTGTATAACAAAAAATACAAATATAATTGTTTAACAAAAAAGACTGGATTGCCACAAGAAGTGCATTTAAGATGAAATAGTCAGAATTACCACACGTTCCGCATCTATCGCTCATTTGGCGAGAAAGGGGTACCCAAACCACAGATTAACCATAGTTTTGTTAACAAAATGAACTTCGACAAACAATCGATGGTGAACTTTGCCTTGTTTGCATCCGCTCAAAGAATGTGTCTTGAAGGCAGGCAACAAATTCACCAACAAGACATATTTACAACGCCAACTCAAAATGATTTGACGTGAATGAAACGTTATCTGTAGTCATGGATACTTTAAACTAATGAGAATCATTATGATGCGGCGTACTCAGGATCTCAAATGTAACGAAAGAAACAACCATTTTATGTTTAATATTTAATATTTAAGCGGAAAGTATTTCTTTATCGACTTCGTTTTTAATACGTCATAGATACGGAGACCTATAAGAATTATTCAGAAAATTCTATTTTGGTAACCCTAGTATTTACGTCATCGCGCAAGATCACGATACCTCATCCTGGCATCATTTCTTCATCTTCAAAAAAATTCAGAATTTGGAATCATGGATTATACGACACCTGAGTCTGAATTTGATTTAACTTGCTTAAAAATTACAAATCAATTAACAATTAAATTCAGAAAAATATATTATGTAAACTTCCATATTTCTATCATTGATTCAAAATTGTATATTTAAAATATAATGAAAATAATTACGTTTTATTCAGCGGATATTATTATGAAGAATCACAACAAAAAATATCCTTTTATTTCCTGTTTAGTGACACAATATTTTAATACATTTGCTAGTTAATTTTTGAAGAACATATCAGCAGATATATTTTAAGTAAATTTAAGAGAAAATTGGTTGATTTATTTTTGCAAAATGTATTAAATTTCAGAAAAAAATGCTGGCGTTTTGGATCTAATTCCTAAATATTCTCAATGCAGATGAATCAGTATGTTAATAAAAGTTTAAGTGTAAAATGTCACTATCACATGTTTATACTATATAGATGATTTTGTAAAAAATAAAAGTAATGAAATTAAAATATTTTTAATTTAATATTTTAATATATTATTTAATTTAAATTTTAATATAATTGCTTGATTTTGCAATACTTAACAATCATAAAAATTGTAATTTTAATCTATTTTGATAAATATTTTAATAATTTTAAAAACATTATAATTTTAAACTTTATAATTTTAAAAACATTTGCCAGCATTTTACCCAAAATTGGATGTTTGAGAATATTAAATAAAAAATGTTCAATGTTAAAATGAAATTTAATTAATCAAAATTATAAATATTACTTAATAAATTATATTGAAAAAATAACACAAATCACGATTTCTTAAAAAGCAAATTGCTTGCTATGATTTATTAAACTTGCTAAAGTAACTTCCACTTTGACACTGCGGAAGAAAATTGTTATGGATAATTTATATAACACAATGTTATTTCATTACATTAACATTATCAGTCAAAAAATATCAGTCAGAATCAATTTCTTTTTTATCATAATTGTTATTTCATAACTTTTAACAGTATCAGTCAAAGGGCATCCGTCAGAGACGGTTGCTTTTTTATCATAATTGACAGTGAATATTAAATCAAAAGAAGTACATTGTACAGTTTTAGATATCTAACAAGTAGCATTCATTTGAAATTTATAGCTTGTCATTAATCAATATGATGCGCAGAAAAAACATAAAACTAGGTTTAAGCAAAGTTGTCAAGAATTTGATCTGAAATGATTTTCATTGTTATTGTAATCTTCTTTAATAATTCTATAACAACAGTTGATTATTTGGCAATTTATAGTGTTAAAAATACTTAATTTAATTTTAAATTGAAATTCTTAAAATATTTTTATAAATCATTTAAAAAATTCTTTATATATATGCAATTAAAAATTGAAATCAATGCAAAAAGAACATTTTTTAAAAACAAATTTTATGCAATTTAAGAATGTTAGGAATGTTGATCAAAATTTTAGTTCGAGCTATTTAGATAGCACTGAATTTCAATTTTCTTTTCTCTGTATTTCAAATTTTATAAAAAATCGTGCATCTTATTTTTACTACTTTATGTCGTAAATTATTTTTAAATTTTTTTCTGTGATTAATTAGTGATCAAATAAACTCACAATTAATAAACAGAATGGAAGACTTTATTCAATGCGCTTCAACTTTCTTTCTCTTTTTTTTCTAAAGATAAAAGAAAGAAAGCTTCAATTTTTTTTTAAATTTTTCATTATAGTATTAGTTTATTTTCATTTTCTTTTGTTCATGTATGATTCTAAAACTTAGAAAATAATTTCGAACAAAATTTTAATCATTGTTTAAAGTTTTTGAAAAACTTGATTTCAAGATCATCTTGTTTTGATGGCTTCTATAAGTTGAATGCAAGAGTGAATATAACATGATTTAAGCATTTAATTATTATATCATTCCATGATCCTAGAAATGAATCTTAATTAACTAAATAATTGTCTAAAAGTTTTTTTATTGTAATTGCTTGATTGGAATAGTAGTTTGATTTCCATCACTTTATAATTACTATTTTTTTCAAGAGATCAATATATTTCTATTTTTTTGCTAAGAATAATTGAAAAAAGTCAGGTTAGATGTCGATAATTACAGCGCCATTATTAGAACTCCATTACCACAATTGCAGACAAACACCTATAAAGAAATGAAACACATTCTCTTGTGTTACACATTTGTGTTTCCAATACATCTAACTTAAGAGTAGGGATTAAAATGTGGGTTAAATCATTAAATTGATTAAGATTTGTTAGCACAAAATTGTTCTTAGAATTAAATTTATATTTTATTACAATGACTAAAGCTTCTAGAAAATAAAGTGTTATAAAACTGCTTCAAATTATAATTTTGTGAGGTAAAACCCTTTAGTTCTACATAAAAAGTTTGGCTTGGCTGTCATTTAACTCACAGGAAAAATGGAAAATGCTGTAAGTATTAAATGAAAATATGCTATTGAGAGCGAAATATTTCTTCCATATTAATACCAGCTTTAATTTTTTGCTCAAATTTTATTTTGCTGAAACTACAATATAAAACGTCCCATAACTTACCAAACATAATACTAATCATCAGTTTCTAAAATTAAAATTATCAATTAGGTTTGAAACACATTTTATTCATTATAATTAAAAGATTAAAAGTTGGAAATTGATTCTAAATTAAGCAATTGAACTACATTTGACAATAATTGATATTTTTGACTAGGGTTAAAAAATCAAAATAATAATATCATCCACTATGTTGCATTAACATTATTTTAATCCAATGTATATAAAATTTCACTTCAGTGTAAAGAAACGTGTGGCTGCTGGATAAATGATACTTTATCCTTAAATCTTTATAATTCATTAATAATTAATTACCTACCCAAAAATTGGGGGAAAAAACGAAATATATGACGAAAACAGTTTTAATTTTAACAACTAAACTTTAAAAATTAAAAAAAATTAGGATTTCTTTAAAAAATCTAATTTCTATTCATTCGAACATTATAATTCTGCATTATTAAGATATAGATAAGAAAATATAAGGTGATATTTAAAAATGTTTTTAATATAAGCAATCTTTTTGAAAATTTTAACAAATAATTTTTATTTGCAAATTTTTTATTTGCAAATTGTTTTAAGCAATATTTTGCATATTAAGAAAAAATTGGGAGGTAGAAACATTTTTTGTAAACATTATAAAATACTTATGCATGATTTTTATATAAATACATTTACTTCTTAAACTATTTTTAAGGTTATTTTTCTCTTGTTTAGCAAAAACAAGCATCTATCTATCACAATAAAAATTTGAAGTACATAAAAATTTCGAATATTTTATTTAGTTGTATTTTTCTAGTAAAACAGAGAAAAATAATTTAAATGTTTTCTTCATTCAAAACACAGAGATATAGAAATATTTTGTATTACTACACTTACATTTTATTTTCTAAAAGAATATCAGAAGCATACTATTGTTTTTTTTTTCTTTCTAACACAGTTCAAGAGTAAAAATATTTAATGTTAAGAGTAGCATGTTTTGACAAATTATGCAAATTAAATTGGGATGCAAAATATGGGGAATGTTTATTTGGTTTTACATAATAATCTAAATACTTTTAATTATAATTTTTACTATTCAATTAGAAGTTTATTTACAAATAATAATATGAATTCCAATTCTGTGAAAACACTCCAGTTTTATGGGAATGTAGTAACAAAAATTATTAGCGACACATTTTTGTACCATCAGTTAGAATTGCATTTATATTGAATCTAAATATTTTTAAATAAATACTTATATTTGGTTGATTACGAAATTATTTACTTAATAAAAATGTTGTTCCTTGCATAGATTATCCAACAGTAACATTGATAATTAGGTGAAGTCAAATTTTCCAAATATGCAATGCAACTTGAATGCAGGTTTTTAAGGAATTAATTTAGCAAAAGTAGTAATTTTTAAAATAAAATTCAATTCAATTTTGCAAAATAAACTGAATTGGAATATTATATTTTACTTTATGAGTAAATATTTACTAAATCCTCAGAACAAAGAAACATGATATTTGACAAAAGAATGCGAGATAATAATAAAAATCACAATAACTTTTAACAAATGCTCCTTTTAAATAAAGATTATTTAGTTCGAGGAAACAAAATTTCTACCAAACTTCAAGATAAAGTTTTGAACGTGATTTATGACTCTAACCATTAGGAATTTTCATTGTCTGGAGCCTTAGCTTTGCAAAAATAAAATACATTTATTTTATTGTAAGTTCACTTTTCAATCAGCACGTTTAATAAAAATGAACCCTATTTCTAAAGCTGAAAAATATATTAAGAAATTGTACAAACATTTTTCTGATAAGCTATTTCTAATATACTCTATTGATATTTCCTAAGAAATATTAATCAAGCGCAAAAATACATGTATTATTATATATTATTGGAAAATAAAAACATATGACATTAATATTCTTTTTATCCAATGTGAATTAATAATATATATATATATATATATATATATATATATATATATATATATATATATATATATATATATATATATATATATATATATATATATATATATACCAGAAAGAATTATTATTTAAATTTATAAAAGTATTCTAACTCATAAAATATATATATTATGATTTCGAAAATAAAAATATGTAGTTTTTTTTCATATTTTTAAAATATTGTAATTTCCTTACAGTGATAACTAAATTTAATTAGGTGTTTCACGTAAGGTGTCTTTGATATGATTCAAAATATTTAAAACTTTTGTCCATAAGGCCGAACATTTCTTATTCTTGTCTAATTTTACAGTTTTTTCATCTATAAAATACTTTAAAAATTTGAAATACTTTATCTATAAAATACGCAAGATTTACAATCCAACTTTCTTTAAATTTTAAGAACTTTATATAACAAAAAGAATAGTTTTATTCGGAAAAAATTATACACAGCAGAGTTTTAATAAAGTTTCTATTTATACAACACCTAAAATAAAAATAACTTATATATTTTTTTAGGTGTTGCAATATTCTTATCCATAATAAAGCTAAAGTATTCAAGTGTACCTTCATGACTAAAAAGAACAAAAAAAGTATTCCAAAGCAATATAATATTTTTACTAAGCAAATACCGAAATTCATCATAGCAACTGCTTGATATTAATATACATTTTCATTGATAAGACTTCATTATCACCTAATTATATTCATTATTTCACAACAAGTATTAATTAGTTTAAACAAAAAAAATTGTTCCTTTACGCAAATTAAGGATTTAAATTACATAATAAGAAGACAAATATTTAATTCAGTAAATTATATGAAATATATTCAATTAATGTTTAGTAATGTATTTATTTGTTGTATACAGATGCTTTTTATTTAGATTTTTAAAAGTATATGATGCAAATCCTGCAATGTATGTTCAAGAGTTTTCAAATCTCCTTTCAAAAAAGTCAGTTATTTCTTTTTATTAGATGTTCAATTCAAGATTTCTTTCCTGAGATTTGATATAATTATCATCCCAAACAATATTGAACATCTAGACAATTGTCTATTATTCGCTGAGTTGAATGTGCTTCCTGTTTAAATAAATCCAAAATAAATAGCTGCAACTCTTAGATGTACTTTAAATAAAATATATATATATATATATATATATATATATATATATATATATATATATATATATATATATATATATATATATATATATATATATATATATATATATATATATATGTGTGTGTGTGTGTGTGTGTGTGTGTGTGTGTGTGTGTGTGTGTGTGTGTGTGTGTGTGTGTGTGTGTGTGTGTGTGTGTGTGTGTGTGTGTGTGTGTGTGTGTGTGTGTGTGTGTGTGTGTGTGTGTAAGGTAAGGTATCCATTAAGGCAAAGCAATAACATTTGCGTTGTAACAATAAAAATAGAGCTTTCCTTCATTCCCAATGAAAGAATGGAGAAATTCCTAACATTCAGGATTTTTCAGACGTTATTTCTGAGATAAATTATCTCATGTTCAGAAATCGATCTTATATAGACTAATGATTAACATTTTAATTTTCAAGTATACTACTGTGACGATCTATAAATGATTTTATTTTATATTTTAATTGCAAAGTTTAACTTTTGTAGAAACAAATGATTCTAATTTCTTTTACTAAGCTGAATTTCTAACTCCTATTTATGCAAGAAAACAGACTGACTGTTTACGTTTCAAAGATCTTACAATTTTAAGAAATCTGAATTACTTATTTTGGAGACATTTTTTAGTTCATTATTTGATTACATAACTTGGAACTTCTCATCTAGAAAGTAGAATTCTTCACCTCTTCGTTTCTTCTGATTGGTTTTATTCTTGTATTTTCTTCGCGCATGCCTACGAGTCCTATCATCAAATACAGTAGAAAAGGGAATGATGTGTAGAAGACGAGAAATAATGATGTAACAACTTCCTCAATTTTTAACAGCGTACGGTTCCAATCAACTTTGGTACATTAGTTTCATTCTATGATAATTCAAAAAAAAATATAGTACTTAAATAATTGATAATTGCAAATTTCTTTCACAAAATTCGAAAATTAGATAAATTTAAGAAAGTTAAATTTTTTCCGAAAAGAGATAAGGACCGGCCGAAAATTATTATAAAAATAATTACAGAATATGCACGTAATAATAAAACATAAGTTTTAAAATTTATCCGTGAATTATATATAAAGACAACACATTTATTAATTTTAATTTCGAAGATTAAAACTTTTAATACTGTTTTTGAATATAAATATATCAATATAAAATATATAATTTGCTTATTATCCGATAGATGTTACTCCGGAATATATCGAAAATTAGTATGGTTTTTGTATTACAAGTGGCAGTTTGAAACAAATTAATTCGTTTAAAATACACTTATTCAAAAACCCTTATGAGATATTTGAATTTAATTAATTTATAATTAATATATATAATATAATAATAATTTTATTTAATATATAATAATATTAATATATAATAATATATAATAAGCTCAACTTTATTATCTTGATCAAATACAATATATTTTAAATTTATAAAAAGCTCTATTATAAAAATATATTTTCGAAAGATACATTTGGAATATGAAGCACTTAAACTTAAAAGATTAATTATTTTAATAAATTTATTTTTATTTAAAAATAATTAACCCTTTTATTAATTTAAACATATACGGAGCAATATTTTTCAAATTACAATTTTGAAACAGTAACGTTACTATCTAAAAAATAGTTTTATATATTCAGTTTATGTTTTATATACTAGAAAATAGTTTTATATATTTATTTTATCATATTGTGTCCTTTTATAAGATGGTTTTATTTTTCTATAGCCACTTATTTATCAGAAACTCAATGACATTATTCACCAATTTTCGAAGTTAATAAAACTGTTTCTATAGTAAGTGACATTGAGTGATTTAGAAATTTATTTTGGTATCACAGTTACAGAAAACTCTTTAAGCGAATTCCTTGAAATGGCATAAATATTTATTTCCGAATCAAATATTTACATTAGAAACGATCTTATACACTCTAATATTAATTCATATGAAAGAGAGAGAGAGAGAGACTTGTGTTTAAGCATTCAATAATCAAATACTTTTTAATTTTAAAAATTTATCGAATTCATTGCATTTAATAAACAATTTACAATTAGTTTTAAATTTGTTGACAAAATTTAATGAGAAATGTTAGTGGCACTTTTCCTTTTAATTTTTCAATAGTAATAATTGATTTTCCTAATAATTTTTTACAATTAAAGGTTTAAAACAGGGTCTTAAAAATGATGTATACTGAAAAATGTAAGCATAAATAAAATATATAGAAATTTGCTGACGTTTCTCACAATAACATTTATTAAACATTTAATTAAAATATCACAATTATTCATTGAATTTTCATATTTATATCTATATATAATATATTATTCAATATTACAAATTTATTAAATAATAAATTAAGAATCATCACAATACAGGAAATTTAATTAAATATTATATTAAACTACGCAGTATTAGCTTATTTATTTTTAAAAAGTTGTATAGAGAAATATATTTTACTTCTTGTAATACATATTTAAATATATTTACTCGTATTTGAATTATAAAATGGTGAATACATTAATAAATAACTGTGATAACCAATGTTGATTAAAAATTTATATGCCACTTCATAGTGCTATTACATCCCTGACACAGGTCTGTAAATTTTCTATAATGAAAGAAAATGCCACTTAAATTTTATTTATATTTCAGATATCAACATGAAAACTATTTTCTACCGGTTTCCTAAGGGATGGGAAACGTGATCAAGTGAATTGATATCATAGAAATTGCTTACTCTTCACTAAAACTCTCTAAATTCCCCTGAGCCCAATGAGCTTAGTGCTATAAATGAAGAATGATCCAATGCGGTCGTGATTTTGATGGAACAAGTTGCTCCATATCCAATCTGGATAAGGAATCCCATGAGAGAAAACACATGACGTGCCCTTCCCATTAAAGAAAACTTCTATACATAAATTCTAGAAGCAAATAGGTTCACTGAAGCACATGTAACATTTCCTATTTCCCTGCCTTATACATAATCGAATACGCTTAGCTTGATTTAATAGAATTTTTTATGAAAAATGTTGATGAAAATTTTGTGAAGGTATATAAGCATAAAACTTCATTATTAAATAAGTAAGAATAAAGTTTATTATTAGCTAAGTATTATTAATTATAAATAATGAAGTTTATGTTTTAGGTTATATATATTTTAAAATTAAAATCCAAGTATTTTAAACTTAAATTCCCGGATAAGAACTGAGCTGTGACACCACTACGTCCAATTGTATACCGCAAGGAGGAATATTTTATGTATGTATAATTATATATATATATATGTATATATGATACAAATACCAATAAATCTTTCGAAACCATTCTCCCATTATTAAAAAGAATGTTACAAAATTTACGATAAATATTTTCAAAGTTGATTAAAATTTATTCCACCAAAATAATTAATCACAATATGTACTTAAATTTTCTAGTTTTATATTATAACCATTAAGAAAAATCAATAGGGTTAAAAATATATAAGGAAAATTTAAATAATCCTATATTTTTTTTCATATCGAATGTATTTTGTATATATATATATGTATATATATATATATATATATATATATATATATATGTGTGTGTGTATATATATATATATATATATATATATATATATATATATATATATATATATATATATATATATATATATATATATATATATATATATATATATATATATATATATATATATATATATATATATATATATATATATATATATATATATATATATATATAATTTAAGCTGTGACAAACTTTTGTGAAGGTATATAAAAATGAGCATTTTACAATTTATGACTTATCATTATGTAATAACTGAGCAATCAATTAAAAAATCTATCACTAAATTGCACAGTGATAATTGAAAAGTATATATAAATATTAATCTAATATTTTTATTATAATATTAATAAAAATCATAGATAACCTAATTAAAAATTATTATTAAAAACTATCTAGTGTGAAATTTTAAATAAAATAGGCTTATTGATAAGTTATATGTAAACGTGAATTATTTTAGTAAAATGTATGTAGATATTTCACAAAGAATATTAACTGAAATGTAAAGAAACCATATTCTATTCCAGTTTAAGATTTTATATTAATTATTAGTTAAAAGATTTGTTTGCTGAATATACTATTATTACAAGAGTTGTTAAAAGATATTTACAAGAATATAATTAAATTTAGGTCAAATTAATTAAAGGTCAACTTAACGCTTTTCATCTGTGTTAATGCTGGAGTATGGTTCTCGTATAAAATTTAAAAATGAATTTTTATGACTTATTAAATATTCGATATAAAATCATGTTTCTTTACATTAAAATATTTTGAATTTTGCATTACATACTACTGTAAGGATTATAAATACCTAAAACTATAAAACAATTTTATATATTTTACTACTTTTCATTATTCTTAAAAGCTTTACATTTTGATTTTAATCATCTGTGATACTTATAAAAATTTCAAACTGCACCTTAAATAAAGTATTTTGTCTTTTTACATCATCACTGAAATTCCTTAGGTCAACAAATTCCCATGAGTTAGAGACCGTGAACACCCACGCACACACATGTGAATTGATGATATCACAATTGATTTCTTTCCACTACAGCTGAACTTCTTCTGGGATTTCCTCAGATCTATTGACTTAACATCGCTTTAGCACTCCGTCAAGAGAGTGGTTCAAGGTAACATAGTTTCTACTAGATAAAGCAAGAAAGTTTGGAGTTTTACACTGAAATGGAAGCACAGAGTACCCATTTGTCAACTGGAATATTTAACAATCCATCAATCTTTTTTCAACATATAACACCCATTTACTAAGAAGTTAGTATGTTCAATATTTTTGCTGCAAAAAGAATTTGTTAAAGCAAGAAAATTGAAAACATATAGAGGGCGCTACTTTTCCTTCATCGTGCCTGTGTTCAAGATACATTGTTTAGTGTTTAAAACAATATATATATCGAGAGAAGATAAAAGTTCCGTTGTCGCTAATGCATGTCATCTGAGTGTACATAAGTATTCAAAGAAAATTTTTATTGCAAAAATAAATCAGAATAAAGATTTATTTTATTTTGAAAACATAAAAATGCATATGTTGTTGCAATAAACACTTTCTTAAATTTTTTTAAAATCACTCGTACGTAAAAAACTTATACACATTACCTCTCAAATTCAAATTGAAATTTTTACTATTTAATTTATAATTAAAATATACTATACTAATTTAATTTTAATCTCAATTCAATTAAAGTAGAATCTTTAATTAAAATATTAATTATAGAAGAAACATTTTTACAAAACTAGTTTACACTAAATATACTATTTTATAAATTTAGGGAGTATTACCTTCAGTACGAATAATAAAATGTCAGGCTTTCATTACCAGATTAGTTTTTCTAATAATCTTTTCGAACCATGACACTAATTGAATGAATATTGTTAATGCAATAAAAGTCTGTTATTATTTTTATTAAAAGCCATATTTATTCAATACGTCTTTGTCTTAGAATACTTTAGTAAACAATAGTAAATGCAATATTTTAATAATACTTTATAAATATATATTTACCACTTTATCAATATAATAGTATTATAAAAATAACACTTTATTAATAAAATTCATTTAATTAAATGATATTCTACAACAATACAATTACTTAAATCTAAAAAAATTCTATAATACACGTAACATATTTCAATGAATATATAAAATATATTTCATTACATTTTTAAAGTATTTTCCAATGATCAGCCATTTGCTCTGTTTAAGTATATCATCACTCTTGTTTTTATTGAAAATGCGTAAATTGTACATCTGACATCATTCTCATCATAAAAAATTATCTAAAACTTACTTTATAACTAATATGAAAAAAATGCCTTTCATAGAAATAAAAAATAGAAAATATGTACAGAACAGTATGAGTTAGGGGTATTTCGTAAAACCCCAAAATTAAGATGAAAGTAAACTATTTATTTATGATATTGCTTCGATAATCAACAAAGTGTCATGAATTCTGCAAATGCATTTTATTTCAACATAAAATTTCCAAAATTAATTTTTGAATTAAAATACGAAGCACAATTTATTAAACTTCCATAATTATTATTAAAAAGCATTCTTCTTCTTAACGACTTATTGAGACGGGTTTACATGTTTATAACTTACCTTAAGAGAAAGCTGGTGAGCTATCTTGAATATTAATTTCAAAAGAAGAGCATATATATATATATATATATATATATATATATATATATATATATATATATATATATATATATATATATATATATATATATATATATATATATATATATATATATATATATATATATATATATATATATATATATATATATATATATATATATATATATAGATAGATAGATAGATAGATAGGTATGTATTAGTTATATATGCATGTATCTATATATGTATTAAGAAATATGCTTAATTTATACTTTTGTAAAATATATAATTTTTTTTTTAATGTTAACGATGAAATAATATTTTTGCTTAAATTATCGGAATGTTAGGACAGGAAACAAATCGATTCAATTACAAATTTTTATCTTTTCCATTAAAATTTAGTTTAATTTATTTTTTTACTAATTTCATTATACGGTAATACGAATTCAATTCACATCTAATTTATCGTATCCTATCTAATGAATTCAATAACATTCTGTATATTTCTTGTAATTCAACCTTAAAAATTATTTTGAAGGTACTGTTTTCAACTAATTTGATTTAATTTAAACTATTCAAATATATATATATCATTCAAATGAATTTCCATTTGTGTACATAATTAAAGATATTTTAAATATACATCAATGAATTGATGGAAGATATAATTAACTGCTATAGTTAAAACTGTCCTTGCTGAAATTAATTCTTAATTTATTTTTAAAAAAATAATTAGCATCATTTAAAGTAAAGCTTTAACGATAAAATAAAACAATTTTCCCCTAGCGTAGGAATACTTCATTCTGTTATAAAAATAATAGAAAATGAATTCCATTTATATTAAGAATACATTAGGTTTGTGTGAACAACTTTACACATAAGCTCTTTTTGTTATTTTAATGAGTATTTAGGCAGCAGATTCCTGTACTAATCTTTCAGAATAAAAGTTTTGTAAAACATTATGGCTTTAAATATTTATCGAATTACTGACACTGATCAAGGAGTGACTAACGTATCTAACGTCGAAGTTGAAGGTCTCGATTTGTGGTTTGGACATGTGTTTATTTATTTAACATTGTTTTTTCACTTTCTGGAAAATATGGCATACTCACTTTGTCCCCCCTGTAAAAAATATCCATCACCTTCACCCCTTGTAGCACTGAATCTGAATAAATTCTAAAAGACTCAAATATTCATCTACATAACAAATTCTCAAATTTTCCTTCACATAGCAAAATCTTTTAACCATGACTTAATTTTTATCCATTGAATCCTAGTATATTGGCAACCGACTTAGAATTTAAATGTCGTAGATTAAATCTTCGCCAACTGTTAAAAAATACTATGAATATCGTATTTCTGGTTTCTTTTATCAGGTAAGATGCTTCTTAGATTTCAAGAATTCCTTCCTTGCGACACATAAATATCACCTTACATCAATGAAATTTCCTTTTAAATGACAATAAATTACACATGATAGGTCGTTTTACAATGATATTTTTGTTAAGCCATCCACTTATCAAAGGTCAATATTTGCATCTTTTAATAAAGTACAATTTTCACTAGTTGTTTTTTTTAAGCTTTGTGCGAAATCTCATAAATACCATAACAAAGTAAAGAATAATAGGCCATACTTTACTATGCTATGGCATTGTTTTTTTCTTCTAAACAGAACAACATGTCACATATAAAAGCAGATCATGTTCATACAAATTTGCTTAATTATATGAGCAGTAGAAAAATCTATTTTAAGAAATAGGTTTACTCTCATGCAGCGCAGTAGTATTTCGTTCACATTTGCTGCATGTACAAGCATCAGCATTCTTCTCTACAAGCATCAGCATTCTTCTTTACAAGCATCAGCATTCTTCTCTACAAGCATCAGCATTCTTCTCTACAAGCATTAGCATTCTTCTCTACAAGCATCAGCATTCTTCTCTACAAGCATCAGCATTCTTCTCTACAAGCATCAGCATTCTTCTCTACAAGCATCAGCATTCTTCTCTACAAGCATCAGCATTCTTCTCTACAAGCATCAGCATTCTTCTCTACAAGCATCAGCATTCTTCTCTACAAGCATCAGCATTCTTCTCTACAAGCATCAGCATTCTTCTCTACAAGCATCAGCATTCTTCTCTACAAGCATCAGCATTCTTCTCTACAAGCATCAGCATTCTTCCCTACAATCATCAGCATTTTTCTCTACAAGCATCAGCATTCTTCTCTACAAGATCAGCATTCTTTTCTACAAGCATCATTCTTCTCTACAAGCATCAGTATTCTTCTCTACAAGCATCAGCATTGTTAACTACTATCATACATCGTGTATCATTCATTGTTTGCTTATTATTATATTAATGCTTAAGGCTAAATATTTGTTTCAAGAAATCCTGCGAGAAACATTCTATATCATACATTCCTATAAAGAAAAGCAGAAGTTTGAGAATTCAAATTAATCACACTAATATATTTGCATGTGAAAGGCAGACATACATCACGTTTTCGTTGTCTTAGAGTCTATGTTCTTGTATATATGATTCTTTACTTTTCTTAAGATATTTGTGAGACTGTAATATTAATATTTTAAAAAGAATTGCTTTTATTGATTATATAATGTAGTTTTTTGAATAAAAAGGCATGTAATTAAACTTTATATTATTTTTTTATTTAAAACAAAGTTTTACTTACATCAATATAATTTTACTATATATACTTATAATTTAATTTACTTTAGATCCAAAAGTGATAGCAAATTTAAGCAAACTACTAAAAATAATTATATATATTTCGGAATATACTATTATAAAATAAAACTTAAAGTAATTATAAAGTAAAGAATAAAATATTATGGAAGTTTATAATTTAATCACAATCCTATAAAAATTTTGAATTAAAATTCAGTATATTGTTGATTTAGAATTTATCATGGGTAACTCAGGAAATAATTTGATTTTCTTGAGAAGGCACGTCATTATATGCTTTCAGATTTTTTTGTACACATAATAATTTATCTACCACGCAATAATAATTCGCGGACAAAAATAAAATTGACAAATACTCTTCCTTATTTTCAAAACTGCTACACTTTTGAAGAAAGTAAACATTCTATCTAGCTGTTGTTCAAATCTATATAGTAAGAAAGTAAACACAAAGAGGAATTACTTCAGTGAATATTAAATATAAGAAAAATATGAATGATTATCCCAATTTTATTAACAAAGTAAAAGGTTTGCCTTTATTTCATTTTTTACTAATGTGTATTCAAATTTTCAAAATAATAAATAAAAAAATTAAGAGAGTTTACGCTCAAATTCTTAACCTGTAAAATCTATTTAGTATTTTTCTGTCAATAGTTTTTAAATTGGGGGAAAAATCTCCGAGTTCCATCTACCAGTATCATAAGCATATTAGAAATGTTTCTGCTATGTTATGTAAATACATATAACAGTACTAAAATATATATAAATAAGAGCTTTTCATACTGTCTCATCATAGTATTTTTTCCAACGGTTGGCACTTGGGTGACGAACCCTATGCCACAACAAGGCCAGAAACTGCTACTCATTTGACGTTCCCAGTGAACCAAGTCACGGAGGCGAATAGCGTTACCCGCCCCATACCACCACAAGCCCATTTAGAGGGTGGGAGACATTCATACATCATCATAGAATAAAGACAGAGAAACCCGAAGTGATCAAAGAGAGGAAGGAACATCCATGCTAGAATCGGAATTCAAATCTGGGACCCACACCTCAGGATTTAGGAACGCTATCCACTCAGCCACCAGTCGACACTCATCAGAATATAATACATCTAGTAATATTTTTCGTATTAGAGGATGAGAGTGTTTTGAATTTTTCCTTTATATTATGCAATGTAACCAACAATGTATAAAAAGTTGAGATGCCAACCAAATAGTGATCACTCCTAATACCTCACTATTTTCTTACTTCCAGGTGGCGGTGGAAAGACGTCTGCAACACGAGATATCGACCAAGCCCTTTCCTTTCCGGTTCACTGTCCATTGCTTTCGGATGAAAACTTCTTGAGTTCGAATCCAAAAATGAGAGAGTTGAGCATATTGTAATGATTGAAATTTATTTCAAAATTTAGGTCCTAACCAAATTAATCCTCAAGTGCAGAAATTTACCATTCGGGGATAGACAAACATATAAATTTTACAAAATTTATTTGATTAAAAATTTCAAAATCTATGTGACTTAAAATGCTATCTCTCATCATTTTTTTTTATAATATTTTGTTTTCTAAATGTAAAAATATAAAACGTATATTGTTCTGCATTTTAAATATTAAAAATAATTGATAAAGCAGTAGTAAATAATAGAATTTTTTTAATATGTTCAATAAGTTTACAACTGATTTTATAATTTTATATTAATATATTTTAATAGTTTCAATTAATGGGAATTCTTTAATCGTAAAGTTCCTGTATGTAAGAAAGTATATTTCAAATTTCGCACTACATATTTCCCATAAAGTGTCCTATGATTTTTCATGCTTTAGCATTTTAATGCTTTTTGAATAAATTAAAAATGTTATTTATAAATACGTAGAGTACTCACTATTTGATATTTTTCCTTTGAAATACCTAATGTAAGAACGCTTTATTTGACCTTCATTATATTAGTATAAATAAGTGTTTGAATATTTTAGTACAAATTTCATTTTCGATGTTCTGCTTATATTTCACATAGAAAGAGGAAACAAAACTATAAAATGTATATAGAAATCAAATGAAAGAAATAAATTGAACGAATAAGGAAACATTGAAAAATAAGTATTACAAAACAAGAATAAGAATAAAAAAAAAGTCTACTCTAATTTAGTTCAGTTTATTGCGCTTCTAATATTTCTAACACTGAAAACTTTTGCTTCAGTAATTTCATTCTCTGGGATATAATATTATGTTTCTTTTATATATACATGTTTCTGCTTCAGAGAATGAATTTTTGAATTCCTTAGAAAATGTATTCTTCATTCAAAAAGCGTGAATTTTCGAAAATAATGTGACTCAATTAACGTGGAAAAGAAATAAACTGAAATAAACGTGGTGAATTGAAAACGAAAAAATGCTAAAATTCAATTTTTTCACAATTTTGTATAAAATCAATTATTTTTACATGAAAAGTATACATTTTTGAATTTTATTATTATCAGTTCAAGGCAAACAGAAAATTCAGATGATATTTTGGAAAAATAAAATAAGTCAAAACTTAATTCATATTGAAAGAACATATAATGTTTATATTATACTTTGAATTACGGTAAGATTTTGGCGTATATTGTATTTTACGTAAGAAATATTTCAGAAAAATTCAACAAACTCAACGAATTCCTAAAACTTTTTTTTTAATTTGAACAATTTTGAAGAATACTTAAAATAGATAAGTTGACTTCTAAACAGGAAGTGGTTCATATTTATGATAATGATAAATAACTTAAGCTATTCATGAAATAAAATGATTCTTAAAAAGTATCTGAATTCTAATTTTATTACTATTTAAATACTGATTGCTTTTATACAGTTTTGTAAATTGATGAATTAAATATAAATAGAGCCACAAAGTCGTCAAAAATTTTATTGTGCAGTGAGAACTGTGGAAAATAACGCCTTTCCTCACTTGTATTATCTGAGACAAAATGAGGGAACTTCAGATACAAAGACTTAAAGTTTCGTCTAAAGAATCACCAATTATTTTACACTTTCTCCAAAATGAGGTAACTACAGCTCACTTCCAGTGTAAAGGTACAAGGCCAATCTCCCATATCCTGCTACTTATGCGAAGTATAGTTTCTCTGGCAGATCCACAAAAGAGCCTTTAGAATTCCACGTCTTCTCCTGGTGATTTCTTTAACTTAAGGTGGTCAAAAGGTAATTTAAATTCTCTCAAAGTAATGTTAGCTGTAAAAACGTCTGGAACATCCTTTCGACTCCTGACTGGTCACAACTGTCTGGCTGAACACTTTCACCTTATTGACATCTTTAATTCAACCGATTTTCTGCTCACAAACTCGGCAAAGCCCGTTAATAAGACCCACCTTCAACACTGTGCTGTACTACAGCAGCTCTAAATCATGATTTTATTGGTAAGGCAGAAAACATCTGGGGTAATGATTCCGGATATCTCGTTTACGTTTGTGTACTGTGTTCACCTGTCCTGTCTTCGTCTCATGTCTATTTTGCGATTTTTCAAATGTTTTATTTGAGTTATTAAATAAAAAAAAATCTTTTACACTTTGAAATTAAGTAGCTCGGATTATGATTTTGTCGTCTGACATTTTGGCTGAGAGTTTTTTTTTCCTTAAAAAGAGGATGAAATTCTTTCCCAAAAAATATGAATATGGTGAATGAAAGAAATCTGGAAACGTTTTCACTGGTGAAACGTATATCATTTAACAACATAGAGAGTTAATCTACAATATCCAGAACAGTGTCACTTGAATTAACATTTTCAATCTAACGTATAAGCACATCTGATCTGTAATATTTTCAGTGAATCATGTAGAAAACTTTCTCAACCTGTTTGATATTCATGTAAATGAAATAGTTGAATAAGAAAAATTGGTAAATATCTTCTCTGATTATTTTTCTAAAAATATTTTAAATTTTTACTTTCAAAATTTTACCAAACTTAATATGTTTACTTAAATGTAAACACTGCATCTGTAAAAGAAAATTAAAAAACTGTATTCATAAATTATAATCTTATATTTCCTAAGAGAAAATATGATGCAGGTTGTATAAAATTTGGACCACATAAATTTTTATCTGAAATGAATATTTTAATGGAACTTTATCTTAGACTACCTAAAATATAATAAGGAAATAAAAATTAATCTATGAGTTTACAGATGATAAATTTAATGAACTTTATGGTTTCTATTCATCTGCTATAAATTTAGCTTAAGAGAACGCGCTGAATCCTCACAAATTACATTGAGGGTGTATAGATTTTCCTAAATTAAATGAAATAACCAAACAAGATTCTGAGCCTTTTCTGAACATAGTTTTCAATATAATCAAAATATTCTACTTTTCAAGATTTACTATTTAAGATTTAACTTCTGGTTATTAATGAAGAAAAGATACTGAAAAAGAGTGTGTGGCATTATAAAATTAACAAAGAAAATATAGCTGATATGTGTGTACAAGATTGCTATTTTGTTAGCAGGTTTCTCTAGAAAATTTTATAAAAAGTTCTCAGGAACAAATTAGAAATAAAGGTTTGGCAAAAAAAACAAATAAAAAAGTGTTTTCGTATAAAACTATTCTGATTATATAATTATTTTAAACAGCAGTTAGAGCATCTGAAAATAAATTTTTAATTTTTTAGAAAAGAAAGCACTGAATTAAAGTAATACAAATACCAATTAATTCAAAATAAAATAATTATTTTTGGTTTTGTAACTTTATCAGGTAAATATTATTCAAATGATAACACCAAAAATTAATCCAGCTCTGTGAGTTTTAGTTTTATAAAGATTCAAGTATTACAAAGATTGGTTAATTAATGTGTTTACAATATATGAATTCTAATTATTCAAGGATTAAAAAAGTTAATTTAATAATTTTCTTAAAAGTTTTCTTTTTAATTGATTAGGTTAAGGATGAAAATATTTTTAAATCTAAAAGATATTTTAGTACTGAAACTTACTTTTACTTTGTACAATTTAAACTACCCATATCATATTTTTTTGATGCATCTGAAAAAGACGTAAAATCTACATTTAAATAAGAACTTCGTGATGAAAAATCTTCATTCCATGAATTTTCAATCTCAGAAACATAAGTATTGAAAGAAAACATTTTGAAACATGACAGCTTAATAAGAAATATAATAAAAAATAGGGCTTTGTTCATTTCTACTAAATATTTATGATCTCTTAAAATATTTATTATCAATATTGTTGGTTGTTCAGCTTTATAATTCACGTTTAAACACTTGAATATATTTACTGAAAATATTACCATATATATTTTGACTTTTTCTTCAATAAGCTCAAATACTGAGACTTATAAGAATTGCTTAAAATTATTTTCAAATTAAATTTTTGAAAAAAAAAATATTGAGTAATAGAAATTTTATTTCAGGTAAATAAAATCATATCATACGAAAGCATGATATTACACAATTATTAACGGTATGTCGTCTTTCTAAAATTTATATTTTAGTACTGTTCTTAGACAAAATTGTTACGTATTTAGAGATGAAACAGTGTTAAATGTAATTACATGCACTATTTCATAACTAAATTGCTTTGTACTTATACAATACTGGAAAATGTTTTTATAATAACGTTACTGAGAATTAAAATTTCTGCTCAAGAGTTGAATAAGCTAGAAACTTAATACATAGAGTGTCATCAAAGTAAAAAAAATGTTATATCAAACCTAAAATCAAAATATGTACAAATTTATTTAAGTTTGATAAGGAATTTTTCTTTTTAAATATATTAAACTGTTTCGGAAAATATAGGTTATGGAGAAAAGACTTATATCCTATATAATAAAACATTTAATTTAAATTTTCTCCTCATTTTTAAAATCAAATATTAAAATAGGGTTCTTGTAAATCCTTTTGAATTTTGTATTTTTTCATTTATATATGGTAACAATGATTTCACAATGCATTAAAATTGGCTTGGTTGGAATATATGACCTGTATATCAACAATTTTATAGCCAAAGAAATTAATAAAGTCAAAAATGTTAAGATTATTAAAATTTGAAACAAGAAAACTTAATATTTTCAACATAAACGCTTTGGAAAGAAATTTTAAATATATTTAAAAATTCTGAAGAGTAGGAATTAAATCACATTTCAAAACGAGAAAAAAAAACATTTAGAATAATCAAAAAGAAGCAAGAAAATAAGAAATGCCATTTCAAATCTAAAAGGGTGACATTTATGGGTCATGAATATTTCATAAGGCATTTGCTTTTCAAAATTCTAACCAAGTACAACTGAAGCATATTAAAAAAAATTTCTCTTCGGAAATTTTGAAAAGTTATGTAATTGTTTTATTTTTAGTTCTTTTATTCAAGTCAAGCTCGTATCAGAAGAGAACTCGCAAAAAATAAAAGGAAAAATGCAATGAATATAATCTAAATATGTGTATAAATTTCTAACATTTCGTAAAAAAAAAAGATAACTTAGCTGAGTTATTGGCGTGTATTTGATAACATTAATCGAATTATGAAAGAGGTTACAGAAATATTGACTCAAAATTATAGAATGATAGTACATTTATTTCTCCTGTAATCCAAATTTTATTTATCAAGTACATTGAAAAAGACTGTCTGCTATTTTACCCTTAGTTAATATCATGCACCCTTTGAATACACACATTAATGGGATTTAATATAAGCATTTTCCTTTGCAAGTAAATATATACTTTTTTTTTAATTCCACTAATGCGACACATGTATTTCTAAAGTATTTTCCCAAAACTCGTATATAATTCTCGGAGGGAAAATTAAATTGCAGATAATTTATATTAAAATAATGTAAAAATATAATTTCTTCATTCTAAATATATTGATTTTAAATTAAATACTCATATACGAATATGTGCGTTTATAAAGTAATAAATTCTAGAGCGTACTGGATTCTGGTAGGATTTCAGAAACACAAGTGTCCTCTGAATTTAGTAACGAATACAAAATAGAAATATTGATCAAACAATCCAGTTTCATTTTACTGGAAGAACAATGTGATCACGAAATGCTTAACATGTCCCAGCTCCATTAATGAACATTGAAATCTTCAATTTTTCTAAATTTTTTAACCTTTAAATCTTTTAGTTACGATATTGATAGTAAAACTCATAAGCATATCATAGCATTTTAGTTATAAATAGAAATTGATAATACGATTCTTCATAATAACAATAAAAAAGTCAAAATATAAGGGTTCTTAAATTTCTTTTAAACGGGCATAATATTCAACGTAATAGTATTTAAATTTAAAAATTCATTATAGCAAAAATCTGGTTATTGGAAAAAAACTTTCATTTAATGAACAAAATGCATGTTTAACAATGCGCTGTCTGAGATGCTGATTTGTGCTTTAAAACTAGTTGGTTTAAGACCTAATTTTTCATATTTTAGACAAAATGCATCTCATGATGCATATTTTTATAAACATTAAAATGTGTGAAGAAATAGAAGAAAATAGTGTAAAAGTCAGTTTCATAAAATCTATTTTTTTTTAAATTTACAATTACAATAATAAATAAACACAGCATACTAAGTATGTTTAAAGCCATTAAAAAGTTTTTAAGCAATAAAGATTCTTTAGATATTGAAATTTCTTGAATGTATTGCAGATTTCTTTAACAAATGTATAATGATAATGATAAAAAAATTAATTTAATATTTTGCATAAATGCTTTCTATTTTTATAATTGTGTGATCAATTATTAAAATGCATTATGAATGAAATATGTTTTTGATTTTATAATAAAATTCTAATATTTAGAAACCAAATCATTAACTTAATTTATGCAGAAATTTATGAGCTTATATCTCAGTGAATTATACTACATACCAAACTTTTAGCTATAAATAATCCTTTAGAAAACTGAGGTCATATTTTATTAGATGAAGAGTTTTTGTGTCTGTTTCATACGATTATCCATCACTTTACAGTTATTTTGTTTCTTGTAACAAATACATGTAATTCACACTTATCTGTTCAATGTTACGTTATTGAAGTGGCAAAAACTTATTAGATTAAGCCACAATTTTGAATTTTTATATTTTATGTTGCTTGCTGTAAATAAGATTAATCAGAAACATTATAAGTCACTGAATCAAACATGATGCCTTGTATTTTAAGACCTTTATATAAGCTGTTTTATTTTATAAATTTGAATTTTATTTGATTTCTGTATAATATCAAGCATTACTACATTGATTCTTGTCATACATAAATATATCCTTATATAGTAATATTTACTATAAAAATATTTTAAAATTTTAGATGCTACTTTTGTGAATGCTTAGGGATTAATTTATTCAACATAATCATTGTTATCAATATTTATAACTAATGGCATCATTGTCATCCGTTTTTTGTTCTCTTTAATATTTTATTGCATGTACTTCAGGTATAATACCTATAAAGTTCAAATTTCTACAATTAGTTCCTTATGTTTATTTAAAAAATTTAGTTTTTTGATATATTATTATATTTATGCATTTCTTTTAAACTCACTGCCACTTCATTTAAACTGCTTGCTCATGTCATAGTTTTTAGAATATCATTTCCTTATCCCATGCTAAATTATCAGGTACTCTTCTAAGATACTGAGAGGAAAAACAAGGGGTTGATTTGATAAAATTGCAAGTTTTTTTTTTCATTTATAAAAGAAGAAAGTTTTAGAAGACTATGTAAGGGGTTTATTTTAATAAATTTTTTTCAAATAGAAATAAAATGTGTATAAGAAGGAAATTAAGATATAGTATGCTGTGTAATAAATATAATTATGTTTTTAAAATATTATTACTAAAATATGATATTAAGCGGTATATTAAGGAGACTTCATTTCATTAATTTACAGTTATTACGTTTTTATAATAAGAAAAAAGTGTTTTTTTTTTTCGAGACACATGTACTTATAATCCGATCAATGTGATAATGAGATTTCTAAAAGTGGTAATTTAAAAACTCCTTATTAACAAAAGGAATAAAATCTCCAACTACGATGTATATTACTTTTCCAATAAATTCACTTTTCTAAAAACAAATGATAAAGAACAGAAAATCCTTGATAATGTTCATTTACAGATAAATGTTGTTGAAGGAAGTCATTTGTGAAATAAATGGAAGCTTACATTCAACACATATTCTTGATTTTCTCTTAAAGAAAGACTTTTAAAGAAAGACTTTTTTCTCTTAAAGAAAGTGTTTAAAAATTACCTTCAGTTTTAAGTGCACAATTTCATGCTTTTAGTTTTACCACAATTTTTTTTCAAGTATTAAAAATTTGAGTCACATTTTTATGAAAAATTAATTTTTAAACAAAACATTTTTAAAAAAGAAAATAAAAAGTATTTTTACAATTTTTTAAACGTATTCAGTATCTTCATGTCATAATAATAATTTTAGGAAATTAGAAGGAATTTTAAGAAACTTAAAGTAATTTAAGAAACATAAAAAATATGCTATTTCTAGAATTGAGTTAGCAATATTTAAGATTAAAAACTATTTTAAGTCCATTTGAGGTATTTCTTATAAAGGAAATAAACTAAGAAATACATTAATCTTAATATCTAAGTTTTAAAAACTTTATATATATATATATATATATATATATATATATATGTGTGTGTGTGTGTGTGTGTGTGTGTGTGTGTGTGTTTGTGTGTGTGTTTGTGTGTGTGTGTGTGTGTGTGTGTGTGTGTGTGTGTGTGTGTGTAGAGTCAGAAAGGTATTTCTACTAAATTTAAAATAATCTGCCTTTTTTATAACATACTGAATGTCATGTGTATGAATTTTATGATGACAAAGACGACTTTAGTTAAGCGAAAGGTCAAAATTTCTATGACTCTAGTTTTTATTTATTCATTAATTTCACTTTATAATTTTAAAAAATATATTAAATGATTGATTAAGATTTTGGCAATAATCATTTATATACATCACTTTCTAAACAAAGAAATATGGATATATGTATCCATATTTCAGTAATAATCTTAAACACAAAAATATCATAACTTTTGACAGAAAAAACGTTTCCTTCGTGGCTATACAATCATGAAAATGCTGAAAATTTATGTTTTTGTAGAAACAATTTTATGTAATACATTTTTATTAGTATAATGTTACTTTCATGAAATCTATTTTAATCGTATATAATATGTAGTATTATGGAAAATAATTGTCCATTTCTGTCAATATTACTAGTAGCAAACTGCTTATAAACCAGTAATTATTTAAAAGAATATGATTCTTAGGCTGTTTAATTTACTCTCTTATTTGTTTTGAAATTTCAAACTTATAAAACTAAATTTTTGATTTAAGAAACAATTTAAAATCATTGAAACACTTAAATTTGCTCATTTTGAATGTAAATATTTAATGCATAAAAGTTAAAATTATATTCAACTTGAAATATTAAAAAAAATAATAAAACTGTTTTTGTGAAAGTAAATATAATGTTGTTTTTCGTATATTACTGTGCAATACTTAATTTCTGAATTCAAATGACTTTTTTTAAAGAAATGATTTCATTGATAAAACATCTTCTCTTGCTCGGTCTCTCTTTCTCTCTCTATTCTATCTTCCTCTCTTTATAGGAGAGTAATAATTTTGGAGATTTTTTAAATGATAAATTAAAAAAATTGTCATTTTATCAAATTATTTTTACAATAATTTTATAAACTTTTTTAAATATAAGCTATTGAAATTTGAAAGAATATTTTAAACTTACATATCAGAAAATGCAGAATATTGTTCAATCTTTGTTGTTTCTCCCGTTTGGTCTATTGAAAAGTAATGCCTAATTTCTTATTAAAAATAAAAACATTTTGATTTGTAACTGTATTCAACATAAGCTTAACAACATGATTTTATAAAAATAAAAATATAAAAGTTCAAATTAGATAGCATAGCATTTTTAACGCTGAATATTAAGACACAATTGTCGAACATTCCTTAATATCATAGGATATCATTTTGTAATATTTCTGGAATAATTTTTCAATATAAATTTAGAAATGCTGATGCTTTTTATTTTTATAAAATTTAGAAATGCACAATTGTTTTTGTGATTTTGCATTCTCTTCTACTCTTTTTTCGTTTGACTGAATGAGTAGCAGCATATTTTAATGCACAAATATCACTTGGATGAAGTTAAATGAAATCAAGAAAAAAGTTACTGTTAATACATTATATTATATATTTATATATGACAGAGTAAGAAAAATGTTCATGAGTTTGCTTCCTTTTTACTTTTATGATTAAAGTGCCCACTTGCGAATTTTTGACATTTGTAAGACATTTGAAAATCGGCTAAGTGTTGTATTTTTGGAAAGAATGAAAGAAAACACCAAACTATCTCAAATTTTTTTTAACAAATATGGAAAAAATAAGTTAAATTTTCCTTCATTCTTTAAGCAATTGGCTTATAACATAAGACACATTAAAGAACTCTGCAACTGTGCTTTGTCTTATCACTTGTTCACAGTTGATCGACACAAAAAATAAAGGAAATAAACAGAAAGATTAAAATTCTTAATCATTTCATTTATTGAACATTTTGAGCAATACAGTGTTCAGTGTTTGAGCAATACAGTGTTCAGTGTTTGAGCAATACAGTGTTCAGTGTTTGAGCAATACAGTGTTCAGTGTTTGAGCAATACAGTGTTCAGTGTTTGAGCAATACAGTGTTCAGTGTTTGAGCAATACAGTGTTCAGTGTTTGAGCAATACAGTGTTCAGTGTTTGAGCAATACAGTGTTCAGTGTTTGAGCAATACAGTGTTCAGTGTTTGAGCAATACAGTGTTCAGTGTTTGAGCAATACAGTGTTCAGTGTTTGAGCAATACAGTGTTCAGTGTTTGAGCAATACAGTGTTCAGTGTTTGAGCAATACAGTGTTCAGTGTTTGAGCAATACAGTGTTCAGTGTTTGAGCAATACAGTGTTCAGTGTTTGAGCAATACAGTGTTCAGTGTTTGAGCAATACAGTGTTCAGTGTTTGAGCAATACAGTGTTCAATGTTTGAGCAATACAGTGTTCAGTGTTTGAGCAATACAGTGTTTATTTAAAGAAATATTTATCTTTAAATATGTTATTCATTTTAACTTTTCCCAATTTTTTTTAACTAATATAGAAAAATAAGTAAAATTTCCATTCATTCTTTAAATGATTGGCTTATAACATAAGACACATTAAAGAACTCTGCAACTGTGCTTTGTCTTATCACTTGCTCACAGTTGATCGACACAAATAATAAAGGAAATAAACAGAAAGATTAAAATTCTTAATCATTTCATTTATTGAACATTTTGATCAATACAGTATTCAGTGAGGTTTTTAAGCAAACATTTATCATTAAACATGTTATTCATTTACCTGATTACGGGTCACCAAATTTTAAAACAAATTTTATAAAAAATGTTTCAGTAAACCGTATGAAATCATGACATAAATATTAAGCTAATCGACTAAGACATTATTCTACTCTTCCATTCATTTTTTTTTCATTTCAGCCAATATATCCATACATGTAAAAAATTTCCTAAAACCATTCACGCCACCAATAACGATAGTGATAAATAAATCATCTGGGAAATAATTGATAATGCATTTGTATCGATGTAAATTTTTGAAATATTAATTATTATAAATTGCGATAATATGAGTTCATAATTTATTTAAAGTATATTTTTTTTGTACGCAGAGAGAGAGAGAGAGAGAGAAGTGATATTGAGTTATTTTATAACTGTTATTTAGCACTGATACAGATGAGCAGTTATTTGTTAAGTTATTTTTAACTATATTTTTGAAGTATTGACAGGATCATAAATTTCTCCTTTAAAAATGAATATCATTAATCTTCACCTTCATATGTTAGTAATAGCAAAACAGCTTCGATCCTATCACATTCCAATCATAATTAGCGAGCATAACTAACTAAAATAAGTTTCCAATATTTTTTATCAATTTGTTTTAAAATTTGATTATATAACAAGTAATTACTAAACCAAATTATAGTAAAGCATATTTTAATTGAGACAATGAATAATAATAAGTAAGTATTTAAGATGTCCATAAAGGTAAAAAGTAATTTAAATTTATAATAATTTCTTCAACAAAAGACATTTTTATAGCCACAAAAAGCACTAATTAATACATTTAAAATATCAAAAGAGAAAATTTTCAGTTTTGCGAACTCTGGAATTATTAAAACAAAGTCATGTTTTAAAAATATATTTTATTACTTATTTGCAATATATCATTTAATTTTTTTAAAAGTTTCTTAAGAGAAAAATGAAAAATAAATATTGATATGAAAAACTTAAAAAAAATATGATAAATTTAAAAACAAATGAGCAATGTAAGCAAATAATTTAATTTCCGATGAAATATTAAATTCATCAGAAATTAAATGTTTTGTTTTACTTGGATGAAAATGGATAAATAGTAAACCATGAACATTTTCTTGTTTTTGATATTGTTAGCTAACTATGATTACGAAGATGTATATTTTAGTTCTTATAATATAAAATATTTTAAATATATATACAAGCTTTAAAATCTGTTGATAACTTAACATGCTATATTCTGCTTATTTTTATTTTAAAAAATCTAGTCAATTGTAAAAGTATTATTAAATTTGGTAAGGCAATTTAGTTTCCTCATGCACAAAATATGTTATATTTTATAATAGTATTTTTTAGAAATACGGTGCTATTTTTATATTAAAGATACTTGAAAATGACAAAAAAAACCTTCCTCAAAAATGTGTTAAGCTTGATTTTTGATAAATATTTTCCTGAGTATTTTTATATGTTTACACTGCGCATATTTTACTTAGGTAAAATTATCAGTATTTAATTTTTTAAAAATAAAAACATATTTTGAAAATATACATGAATACATAGTTACTCATCCCCTTTAATGTTTCTATTTTGCAAAGTTTTTATAATTAAAGATTAGTAAAATAATTTTATTTAACAGTTAAGAATTTATTTTCTGGATACAACTAATATATTGCATTACAATTAAAATTTTGTAAAGAGATTCATTATATATTTATATTTTTTTTCATTTATTTTCAAAATAAATATAAAACTAAATCCTCAATACCAATTTTCTTCAGGAACATAAGTTAGAATTAAATTTCAATTTACGTTTTAAATTTTAACAGTGGAACTAAATATTTTATAAAAATAACTATTGAAAATTATTCCTAAAATATTTTGTAATTTTAAAATGTTACAAATAAAAATCACTGTTTAACTTAAATAATTAAAAATTATTTCTAGTTAACGTTCACTTCTATCCTAATTTTATTTCTAAAATATTCAAGTTGTTTAACTAACAAAACTGAAAACTTTGAAAATTTATTATCTTAATCATGAAGCAGAATCAGAAAATTCAGTTCACTTCAATACATTAAACACTAATTTAAATGGACGTTTCCCTTGCTTATTAAGTCAAGAAAGTCATTTGGCGATCATTCATTCGTAAATCAAACATAATTTTAGCTTTGAAGCAACTTTGCATCAATTCTTAGAATTTGGAGTCCATTAAGAGAAGCAATTTGATAGGAAACCATTTGAAGTTCTTAATGTTGCCAGTTCAATTAGTTTGAAAGAAAATATAATTATATAACCTTTTAAGATTGTTGGATTTCATTTTTATTTTATAACATATTTCTCTTAAGTAATTTCATTAATTCTAGGTAACCTAAAGTACATATTATTTATAAATACTTTAATATTATTAAAATTACGCATATAAATAGATGAAGAAATTGTACACATGCAATTAAATCAAAACTTTGAAACCTCTTTTTAAACCTTAAATATGATTTTGTTTAACTTATTTCTCTTTTTTTTTTTTCAAAATATAAGTTTTAAAAATATTAACTTTAACATACTATATACATCTACCAACCTACCAATCTATATGATATATATAAATATATACCATACATATACATACATACATACATATATGTGTGTGTGTGAGAGAGAGAGCGTGCATTTATATACTTGTGGTTATTTTATTATTTTTATATCAAAAAGTTGAAAAAATTTTATAAATTACACAACTTAGTTAGTCTTACAGTCAAAATATTAGCAAATGTTTAATAAACAGGAAAAAAAACGTATTTTTATAAATCATAACAATCTTTTTTAACAAGTACTTTCTGCGATTATAATTTAAATACCGCAACACATGTATACTCCTTACAGAAAATATATATTTATTAAATTTTTATGTTTATTAATATATTTACAATATTTTTCTTTTTATAGTATTGTAATTATACTTAGTATTACGAAAATGAGATATCAGAAGTATTCATTATTATATAAATTTTCAATTATTGAAAGTCGCATTTGCTTATTGTAATATAACTTTGATTAAATTATTGTGAAATATTATATTAAAAAAGTGAAATGCTGAAGAATGTTAACTAATTTCCACATTAATTATTAATATTATTAGGTAGTGTACCACATAATACAAGAATTCATTCATAAAAATAATTTTACACAGTTTTTTTAATAACTGAAATAAGAAAAATAATATATGGGTTGTAATAAATATAAAATAAAAAGGTGAGAATTTCCAGCGCCTTCTTAGTTAAAATTTTCATTTCTTATACATATAATAGCATATGGCCCATTAAAAATAATAATCAGATTATAATAATATTTTCCCGATTACAATTCTAATCCTTATATAAATAACATTGTTATTTATTTTAGTTTTGATTATAAATATGTTTTTGATGTTATTATTGTGTACTTTATCTATGAACTAAAATCATGGAGAACATTAATGTTACACTCAATTTATTAAAAAATACTAAAAATAAAAGCATAAAATACTAGTAATTATAGCTTAAAATAGCGAAAAGTTTTATTCTTTTAAACAATCTGATTGCCCTATCATACATTGGAGAGGTAATTTGGATGCTAATATTACTTTAAAATTTTAATGATTTTAAGGTATCTTTCAAGTGAAAGTGTCATAAGAATTCTAGTAGCTTGCAAATATGAGATAAAAAGAATTCTTTTTGAAACTGAAATATTGTTGAATTTTGTTATTTTATATGTGTTCAATACATACATCTCAATGATTATTTTATCTTGGTGATAATCTTTATAAGTATGTGTATCTAGGCGGTGAATATTTATGCTATCTTTTAAACATGGTAACTCCAACACCGTAAGCCAAAACATTAGTTTCTAATGTCCATTTTTAACTTAATTCATTGTAAATTTCCCTTCTCGTTGTTCAAGTAAAATGTTGAAATATTTGTACAGCCTTACTGAGAAATTTATGTCTTAATCTTTTATTCTAAAGCTTTTTGAATGAAATGAATAATAAAATGAGTGATTACCAACAATTAATGGATAAAATCCAGTAAATATAGTAGATCACATAAAATGCATTGTGAATTCTGGTTTTTTAAAAAAATATAGCAGTCTGTAAAATTATTTATATTTCTAATAAATGTTTCAAGAGAGTTACTTGAAAGTCATTGATGAGATCACTTAAAAATAAATTAGTTAAAGTAATTGAAATCTAGCGCCTGATGCTATTTGATAATAAGGAACTTTTTTAATTTATAATGATTCTAAATACATATATATGACTATTACATATACTGTTATACTTATTTCTAAGTTATTTTTAAAAGTTAATTTTTTAAATATTATAATTTAGCATATTTAACGACGTAACAGATTAAAATAATCTTTACAGTGCCTCCCAAATTTTTGTAAATTCACGATTATATTCATTTCATTTAAAATTTAATTGAAATATACATTTATTTTTAAACATATTTTGGAATTGATAAATATATTTTATACTCTTAATTTTTTTTAAATTTTAAATGTTATGCTTTTTTGTTTTATATAACCGTACATGTATATCTCATGATTTAGTTCAATATTCATACTATTTGATGTCATAATGGTTATAGATATAAATAAGGATATATTTTTACAAGGATTTTTATCATAATGTTTATTTTTCATATTATACTTACGTTTCAAATAATTTTGTTTTTGAATGTTATCACATTCGAAAATAAAATTATTTGAAATGTAAGTATATAATTAATAACAATAGCTTTAATATTTTAAGAATTAATATATATATTAGGATGCATGATTAGAATGTTTAATTTAGTATTTGATTTTAACCGTACGTAAGTATTAATCAGAAGATATATTTTACTATCTCCAAAATATTTAATTACTAGATAATAAATTATACTTTGGGGAACCAATATCGTTAAAGTGAATAATTAAGCTTTTCAAGAAAAATAAGAGTAAATTGCTGTAAACTATTAAATTCCTTTATACATTAAACTATTTTTATTTATAAAATATCATTAATAAATTTATCCTTTTTTTTCTTTGAATATTAAGTATATTTCGCAAAATTAATCTTCTTAGGTGAATTTCTTCTTTTTATTTGAAGATGCATATTATATAAAATTGAACGTATTTATATGCTTTTAGATTAGGTACGGTTAATTTAACCCATGAATATGATAATATTTCGATAACTTTAAAATATTATGGAGTACTTTGTAATATATATAAATGTGTATGTGCGTGCGTGTGCGTGTGCGTGTGTGTGTGTGTGTGCGTGCGTGTGTGTGTCTGTGCGTGTGTGTGTGTGTGTGCGTGCGTGTGTGTGTCTGTGCGTGTGTGTGTGTGTGTGCGTGCGTGTGTGTGTGTGTGTGTGTGCGTGTGTGTGTGTGTGTGTGAGTGCGTGCGTGTGTGTGCGTGTGCGTGTGTGCGCGTGTGTGTGTTTGTGTGCGAGTGTGTGTGTGTGCGAGTGTGTGTGTGTTTGTGTGCGTGCGTGTGCGTGTGTGTGTTTGTGTGCGAGTGTGTGTGTGTGTTTGTGTGCGAGTGTGTGTGTTTGTGTGCGAGTGTGTGTGTGTGTTTGTGTGCGAGTGTGTGTGTGTGTTTGTGTGCGAGTGTGTGTGTGTGTTTGTGTGCGAGTGTGTGTGTGTGTTTGTGTGCGAGTGTGTGTGTGTGTTTGTGTGCGAGTGTGTGTGTGTGTTTGTGTGCGAGTGTGTGTGTGCATGTGTGTGTGTGTGTGTGTGTGTTTGTGTGCGTGTAAGAATCTAATTATACAATGTAAAAGATAAAACTTTAAGTCTGCGAGTATGTTTTACTCAAGATCTCTCAGAGAAAAATTAAGAGAACTAACTGTAATGCAAATACTGAACAATTTTATTTTGAATGTTTCTGAAAAAAATCTCTTACATGATATATTTTAATAGTAAAAATTCCATTTTAAACATTAATAATGTACTTATATAAGAATCAAAAGAAAATATATCCACTGTATACTTTTAATCAAAATTTTTAAAAAAAACATTTAAATACACATTTATAGTTAAAATTTTAAATACGTTATATAAGATTTGTGTTTTTACATTTATCATATAAAATGTTCAATGCTTACATACGCTTTATTAAAAATTTCTCTAATGAAACGTTACTTATGTTTTCAGTTGAAAAGACATTGGATTTCTAATCTAAATATATATATATTTCATAATTAATTAAATACAATATCACGAAATAAGGACATTTAATGTTTAATCAAATATTTATCACTAGAAACATTTTGTAAACTATATTAACGAAATATTTAACTAAATTCTGTTTCATTCGATTATATTCATACTTCGTCTGCAAATAATAATCAATGCAAATACACAATGAATATCTGAAATATGATCTTAATTACTGAATTTAACTTTATTTGCATATTATATGCTATTTAATGCTTAAGAATAGCATTAAAAGATTAGTGAAATTTGCTTCGATATCTTCTCTTCTGTCTTAATTCATATTTAAAATATATTAAGTTTTTGGGTGTGTTTTACGTGTTCTACAGTCCAGATTTCGTATACCATTTATATAAAATTGCTTAATTGAATCGGGAACCCACTCCACTGATATCGTTGGTTGAATATATCCATTGGATATTTCTCTTATTTCTGTAATTTGACTGATGTTATTTTTCTTCGTATTAGAACTATCGCCTACTGAATAAATCATTGAAAAGTAGTAAAAAACCACATACGGGGTTAATACTGTAATTAAAGTAATAAACCGTGTCCCATTATTAAAATACACTGCTGGACAATTGCTAAGGAGGGATCATAAATTGCAATGTAGCAAAACATTAAGCGAGACATGAGGCCTAGTGGGATAAAATATAGTTGCCACACTGTTCAGATATTCGAATAAACAGTATTTATTGTTCTAGAAAGTACAGAAGCTGTGAAACATCTGAAAAAAATGTTCATTTGATGCTGCAAACAAAAAATGGAACAATGCATCTATAAGTCAGCAGATACTTTAAAGAAATGTATCAATGCGGGATATGTCCACCGTGGAGTGTGATGCAACATTCCACAAGTCGTATCATACTTTGCACAACATTATCCAGCAGCTGTTAAGGCAATTTGTCCCATTCCTCTGTGAATGCACGGATGATGGTGTTCTTGTTTCGACGCCGCAGGCGAACAGCCTACTCGCGAAGCGAGTGTAAGGCTTTAAATGTCCGCTGCGATATGGTGTTCTTGTTTGTCGGATGAGAGTTTCGAGTAGCAACTTGCCTCCCAAAAGCATCCCACACATTTTAAATGGGGTTTAGATCTGGAGAACGTGATGGCCATACGAAGCGTTGAATACCCTCGCTGTCTAGACAATCCTGAACAGCGTGTGTTCGATAACATGTTGCGTTGTCTTTCATAAAAACAAATTTATCACCAACATCACCATGGAAAATACAAACATGAGGAAAAAGAACTTCATTAATGTATCGTTGCCCTGTCATAGTCCCTTTCGCAACCACATGTAGGGGCATGCGGCCATTGATCATAATGCCGGCCTACACCATGACACTGCATGTCGGATATCGGTCCCATTCCTGGATATTTTCTGGTTGATAAGCAGTACCATTCTCGCACCAAATCAGTTGGCGCCTACAATTCGATGACAGACTGAACTTACTCTCATCTGAGAATAGTACGCATTCCCAGTCTTGTTGACTCCAATTGCAATGATCACGACACCATTGCTAACGGGCTGTACGGTGCTGTCTTGTCAATGGGACACACAACAAGTCTGCGGGTGTATAGTCCTCCTCCCCTCAAATGTCTGGCAATAGTTTTTTGGGAGATCCTCTTTTCTGAGGCAACAAGAAACAGATTGCCCACCTGCTGAGCTGTGGTGCGCCTGTTCATTTTTGCTAATATTACGATATATCTGTCTTCTCCAGGCGTCGTACTTCTAACACGACCTCCCCCGTGCGACCTACTACACATTCCAGTAGTTTTAAGTGACTTCCATAACCATGAAATAACGCTGTGAGAGGTGTCGAAATCCCCGGCAACAACTGCTATTTTTCGGCCTTCTTCGATCTTTCTAATAATTCAGCTACGCATAAAAGCATGTAAGTGATGTCGGCAAGATATACCAAAAACTTCAAGTTCGTCTATTAAATTTTTCCTGTAAAACTTAGACTTGAAACAACAACTGTCCACACGCGTGAAAACCTTTAAAGCTCTTCTGAACGCTATCACGTGATGAAGAGACCTGAAAAAAAAATTTGCATACGCATACTTCCTCTTAATATATCCCACACTTATTCCAATTTTCCACATTTTGCTTCCTTTCATTTTGTGGTTGCTATGAGTGATAGTGCTATCCGTCCTTAGCAATTGTCCAGCAGTGTATAACATATTTGATTGAAATTTTTTTTTATATTTCTGATTTCACATGAAAAAACCAACTTAAAACATAGAATGCGTTGATTGAAGCTAAAACCTTAAGCTTCACATTGTAGAAATGCCGAGAGTAAAATTGTTGTGATTTTACTACTAAATTTTTTGCTTCTTTTATCCCATTCTTCATCATTAAAATATATATTTTTACATTCATGTCCATAAAATTATTTATACCATTTCACTAAGATGTTGTATTTAACCTAAGAAAAGGCTTAAGTATATGTTTCAAGTATAATAAGGTTCCAACTCAATAAATAATGTTAATAATGCTTATTGCATATTCCTTATGAGACGAATAAAGGAATTGATTTTTCTAAAAAAGTAAAATATTATATAAGTAAATCTTATATAATATTTTACTTTTTTGTAAATATTATATAAGATTTACTTATATAATATTTTTAGTTCCTTAAATATATACCACTTATTTTAAGAAGGAAAAATCAAAAGGCTTAGTTTAAAATTTAATGCTTCAAAAATTTATATTTCTTTAAAATTAAAAAGTGGTGCGAATGACTATAGTTAATGATTCATTCATATATTATGCATTATATTCTTATTTTTTTAATGTTATATATATTTGGGGTATATATTAATCCTCCTCATATTCTTTGATTAATTTTAATATATTCTTTCTTTTCTCTCTCTTTTAGTTTTTGCTAAGCAAATTTATTTTAAAATACATACTAATGCATAGATCATAAATTAATATGAGTAGTTTTATCATAATATAACATGAATAATAATATATTACATGAAATGTAGCATAATACCCTTACATTTTATATGCAAATCCAAAACCCTGCAACAATATTAGGAATATTGTAAATTAAAATGGTGTTTGTTAAGGCTCGAAATATGTTATTTCCACGTTTGACAGATTTTCCGCGTTTTATAGTTGATTTTAATTTCCTATGTAATTAACACATTCTAATACAGTGATTCTGAAATTGAGCATTTATGTGCACTGATTTTTTATGGGAGAGTTTAACTATGAAAATCTTTGAGGTACAATGAGTTGATGGTATATGTTATATACGATTTAATTTTTCAGCAAATATAATTGGACACACATAAGAGAATATATAAATTTATGATAACTTTACTTTAAAAGTTTATATAATAGTTGAAAGTTAGAAGGATTACTTCAAGTGTTTTTTAATTTTTATAATGATTACTTAATCATTTATTAATTGAATTCTTCTGGGTGTTCAGTTATATGGAGTATTGAGATTGTTTCTTTTGTTTTGTTGTTAACTGTTTTTTTGTGATTTGGTATGCCATAAATTTATCAACCAAATCCCGTTTTGGTTTTTTTAATCTGTTTGAATTTAGATTACAATTTGAATGGGTTTCATTATAAGAAAATAAAAAAAAAACATTTTAAGGTTTCCCTCAAGGACTGTTTAAAATAATTTTTTACGAAAAAGAAGACAGTTCTTATTTTCTGGTTTGTATTTATTGATTTTACTTTTTCAGACTGTAGTTCCAATCACATTAATTCCATAATATTTAAGGAATGATTGTTGATGAAAAATTTCAAATACTTTTATGTAATTGAAGGGTTCATTTTTTTCGAGTGATGGTTAGCTGTTTTTTCGTTCTTGTTTTATTGGAACTTAGCGCAGATTGTTTTTTTTTTCTTTTAGATTTTTAACAGCAATATTAACAACGGTATATTTTATATATTGTTCTTGAAATTATCTTTTCCTTAATATTATTAACTAAAGGCTTAAGAAGTAAGAATTTTGAAAATAAACTCTTCGAAGAAAATAAATTATTTTTCGGATATACTTGTAATTTTTATTATTAATAAGATAGGCCTAATTCTATGATGATATAATATACAAATACTTTTACATTGTTATTTGTGTGTGTGTGTGTGTTTATACTTATACTTCTATTGAAAGAATTTTATGCAATGCAGTTGTCACGTGCGCGCGTGATAAATGTTTATATAAAAATAACTTAGATTTATCTTGTTGATTGCTTTCATTTGCAAAAAATACTTTCCTGCAATTTTTTGATAATTTATTTGAAATTTTAAATAAAATTGAGGAAAAGATAATTAAATACCCATTTTATTTGCAAATGATATTCATTTTCGAAGTAAAATAATATATTTTTACTAGAACTCTCAATCAAGTTGAATTTCCTTGAAGTCTTTCCTTATATATTTTAATCAAACTTGTTTTTACTTATGAAGCTCAACATTTTATTGTTAATTTTTACATTTGTATTTGATCCTTGTTTTGAAATGTTTGAAGTAAGTCAATTTTTTGATATACTTTATCCTGAACTACAGATAAAAAAATAATAATCATTTTACTCATGATTATTTCAAAACATTTTATATCTTTTCTTATTAATATTTTCCAAAAAAAATAGTATTTACTTTTTAACTCCTTATTGTCCTAGAAACTGATATAGAATATTTCAAGGCATTTAATGTTTTTATTGTTTTTATATTTATGACTACTAAGAGAGAGTATATTTATAAAAAGAAATTCAAATGACTCTATTCGAACTTTTAAGTGTTCAGATATAAACTGAAATGAGATTTTATCTTGAATTCCAATTTAAGTTAAATATGATACATTACTCTTTTATGTTTTATTATTATTTAATTATTCTAATTAATTTTAAGTAAATTTATAATAATTTTCTTTAATTAATTATTTAAATGAAGAGATTATCATAAAATTTACTTCAATAAAGGAGATATTGTTTTTAATTTTTTTCTTTAATGTATTATTATTATTTAATTATAATAATTATTTTTAGTAATTTTATAATTATTTTCTTCAATTAATTATTTTAATTAAGAAGATAATAGAAAATGGCTTCAAGAAAGTAGATATTGTTTCTTCCTTAAATTTCCATTTTTTCAGTGGATTTTGTAATGAATTTACAAATGCTTTCATTGGTCTATTTTATTTCCTTACGCTATTGATTTTAAAATAACATTTTAACGTCACGTTAGAACTTTCTATAAAAACTACAATATTTATGAACATAAAGAATAAGTATATTATTATTATTATTATTATTTTTACATTGTGAAAATCAAATACTTTACTGAGCTCGTAACATGATTTACTAAAATACTTGCAATTACTTGAATTAATGCGTCTATTTATAATACAAGGACATTTATTTTCTGTAATTCTTCATGCAAAATGCATTATAATGGTGAATTAAATGCAAATGAGAATCGCCATTCTTTATAATTTAATCCTCGAAATGATTTTAGAAAATATGTTTATGCCTACTCTTGCTTGTTTCATTACTAAAATAACAAACAAAACTTCTAAAATTCTTAAAGTCACATCATATAAATAGATAATAAGATAAAAATAGAATCCTACCATGTGTAAATTGAAAACAACAGTGAAAAATAATTCCAAATATGCTTAACCTGAGGCGATGGAAAACTGGTAACTTTCAAAGAATGCTGGTTTCTTTTTTTTCCCCTTTTATATCGTCCTTTTTTAAAGTAAAAAACATGTTGTTTCAGATGAATGGAATCGAAAATAAGTCTCAAAAGTATAATATTTATTTGAAGCACAAGATTCTGAATCCAAATAATAGGAAAAATAAAATATGAAGGGAAAGACAACAAAATAGTAACCTTTGTTGGAACATGATAGCACACACACACACAAAGCTCCTTTACTATTCTTTGAAGTGTAAACAGAATTAAAAAAGGATGGAATTTCAAGTTTCAAAATATTTGTGTATCGAAACACAAAGTTAGAGAACAAAACAGAATATATTATATATGGAGTCATTAATAATGGAACAACGCATTTCTCATAGAAACTTTTTCATCCGGCCATATTAAATAGCGATATTGTTTCTCTCTTGTTAGAATGCTCCCTATTTTCTCCTGTTTAAAACATTTTGTGTTTTTTACAGCTACTGACCTTCGATAACTATTAGTTACACTATTCAAGTAAATACTTATTATGTGAATAAGGCATTTTGTCAAGTGTTAAAATTACAATGGTTTTTCGGAATAATAAGAGATCTATATCCGGATATTATTCCCTAGCTAACTTAAATATTGGTGTGTTTAATTTTGAAAATTTGATTATGAGTTTGAAATGAATTTAAATTGTAACTGGCATCGGTTTAAACTTCGTATTTTAGTAATTTAAAACTCAGTTTAAATCTTCATAAAAAATATTTTGGCATACATTTGTAACACACATATTTTACATATACCTCACAAATGTATAATATTAACCATTTTAATTAGAAACAAACCTCATAGTTTAAAAATTTTAATTCATAAAAGATACCATATTTGAAATTATCGGAAAAATTAAAGGATTAAAAATTATTATATAATGTTGCCCACCATGCAAATCATGAGAAATTACGTGGACAATGGATCAATTAGAAAGGCGCTTTGTGTTTACTGAATGTTAATAAGCATATTCCACATAGTTACATGGACAACAGAAGTAAACTATATTATTTTTATTGATGAAACTTATGCTTCTGCCTGCAATACTGTTAGCATTGGAATCGAATCTGAAAACACTGGGGTGTAAAATCTTCAACTAATACACATCATGACGTTAACCCTACACATGATAATATAGCTTGGAGTAATTGACAATGGTACAAGTAAAATTCTGTAATTAAATCACACACACACACACACACAAACACACACACACACAAATACACACACACACACACACACACACACACACACACACACAAAAATATATATATATATATATATATATATATATATATATATAAAATATATATATATATATATATATATATATATATATATATATATATTGCTTAAGCTGAAAGTTTGGGGTCTTTAATTGAAACTTAGCTTAATATATACCGAAGTATTATTCTATTAACATTAATATACATCGACGTGTAGAAAATATTTTGTACATATACCATTATTTAAATTTAGAAACTTATTTAATTATTTCTGATTGGATATTTTTTCTTTTACTTTTCAAAACCATATTTTTTGTAAGATAAAGTGGTTTATTTTGCTTTTGAAAATCTAAGATTTGAATGTTTTCTTTCTGAAAAAAATAATAGATGTCGATGTACACAATATGTAGGAAGAATGTTTATTTATAATTAATAATGATTTAATCATCATTAATTTAAATCTTTTACAGCTTAAAACTGTATTTTTTGCCATAAAAATTTCAACATTTCAATCATTTCCATATCATTTTCAATACTAATAGTCATATTTTATTACACACACTTATGTGAGATTTAATATAATTATTAATAAAATTTTGTGTGTGTAAATATTTCTACCATTGGTTTCGCAAGTCATAAGTGGGCTCATTTCAGAAACATAATTGATTCTGTTCTCTATTCAGTAATTGCTTACCAAATATCAACCCTTATAAAACTCAATCCTGCACAATCTATTGATTTTAATTTCACATTTGCTTTTGGCTCTATTTCCAACAGATACTCAAATATTCTAACTGTGAAAAAGGTAGCATTTGTAAGATACAGATTGCAAATATTAATTAATTTATTGTAACAAATTTGGTTACATATGACATTTTAGATAATTTATGCGAATCATAAATGTGTCATTGTTTGTACAGGTTATTTTCGCTTAAAAATAATCTGGTCATATGCCTTTGAGTTCCTTCGAATTTATATAATGGACTGAAAAAATCAGAGGTCCGTATATGAATAATGATTATTTTATGCAAAATATTTCTATATTTTTAATTGACACTGATTTCCAAATAGTTACAAGAATATGAATATTCTTATTTTAGTGAGATTTAATTTAGAACTATATATGAAAAGATAATACAAAAATAGGTAAAGTTATTAACCAGATAAAATTAAAATTTTTCATTTCCAAACATATATAATTTGTTTAATTTTCACTTAATGACTTTTGTTTGCTTTTGACAACATTCAAACTCCTGTTTTATGACTTCAAACAGGTAATTGGTATCTCTATTTACATAAATGTTATCTATTCTATAAATGACGGAGTAAAACTTAGCATTAACTTATGATCACTGAGTCTGATTATACTTTCAAATTATTTTTAATCACTTTCAAATTATTTTTATTCAATCACTTTAAATTATTTTTATCACTTTCATCACTTTATCTTGATATCACTTTCAAATTATTTTTAATTATATCTATCTACCAAAGTATCAACAACACCTAAACTTTCCAGATATATATATACATACATATATATATATATATATATATATATATATATGTGTTATATATATATATATATATATATATATATGTATGTATATATATATATATATATATATATATATATATATATATATATATATATATATATATATATATATATATATATATATATATATATATATATATATATATAACTGACTGAATGGGACTGAATGGGACTTAGAGTTAGCATCTATCTTTGCCCATGCACACTTTGTTTATATTTTATGAAGAAAATGGATAGTTATGTATTGGAAGTTCCGTATTTTTGAGAGGTGTTGCATCTTTGAAATAAAAATTTTGACATTTTTCCAGTACAGCTATCCAAATTTAATAAAATCAATCTTAAATTACTTTTTTAAAAAAAATCACTATAACTGTTGGAATTAATTTTAAAAGACAAAATTTAAATATTACAGTTTAATAAATTGAAGATAATATGTTACAAAATAACTAGCAGCAAGTCTCAAAAATGATGTTTTACATCACAAACTCAAATCTCATGAATTAATCAACTAAAAACAAATGAAATGAGTTTGAACATTTATGTTAATACGGGATACTAATCCTTTTCGAACAGTGCTATTTAAAGAAAGAAAAATATCATATTCTCAACTGAGGGTAAAAAGAATATTTTTTAATAAAATTTTTTAAAGACAAAAAACATTTAAATGTTGGAATAATGAAGCAATGGAGATCCGACGCCATACACATTTTTATTTAAAATTTTAAAATATATGTATGTAAAAAAGAGTAGATAATCCTTCATTTCGTTCTTGATGTGAGAAGAGATTCAGAGAAGTAATTTACATGGCTTAAATTAGCTACATCGTAGCACAAGAAACTCCAACTCACATCATTACCTTTGTTTTAAATTAATAGTAAACACTAGAGTCAAAACTTCGAAATAAATCAATTTTTAATTTAAGTTAGCCAAAGATCATCTTCAGGTTTGTGATTTTTTCTTTCTTCTGTACAACAGTTTACAGTTTTATTTCAGTTTTAGATTTTTAGTAGATATTCTGAGTATTTTAAATAAAATGTTTACATTTTTTTCTAATAACATTGTTACAAGTAAGTAAATGAAAAGTAAAATACATTTCCTTCTCAGATTTTAAATTCGTTAAATATCTATGGCCAAAATTATCTATTGATTCAGACAAATCTCAATGCAGTGCTTTCATATCATTTAATATTTGATAATTCGAAAACTAAAGCAACTTCTGCCTAACGAGATATTAACACTATATTAGTAAGCAAAATAATATTCAAATTTTATATGCAAAATTTATGACACTATATTAAAATTATTTGAATTCCGTTCCCTGATTAATAGAAAATAAATTATTTATAAAATTTACGTTAAAATACATTTAAAAAATAAGTGAAAATGTTATTTTTTGTTATCTTTTAACACTAATCTTAATTTCCAACATATTTTCTTGGGGTTTGGATACCTTCATACAAAATTATAATCGCTAAAATTTCCCATAATAATTGTGACTAGTTTTAAAAGAAAATATTGAAAAGAAATAAATACTTAATTCACTTATTGTATTCTTTATTTTGAATTATAAATACGGAGTTACCTAAATGCGAAGTGAAGTTAAAAGTCAGAAAATATATTGAGAAATGGTTTCACATAATTTATGTAAATATTTGCTTAAAACTTAAAGTGCCATAATTATTTTTAATGTACATCTCTTATAGTGGCTTCGAATAACAGTCTTATAGATAACGTTTTGCTTTTTTGTGTAAAATAGGTGTACAATTCTATTTGAATTTTGTGTGTATGTGATTACAGAAAAAAAAACTCTTTAAACTAAATATTCAATTTAAAAGTATCTAATTATTGAAAGAAACATTTTATGGATAAGAATTATTCAATAATTTTATAGGAATTCAAATGTGTTTTGAAATATTTAAGACTTAGGAATTAAGAGCCATTTCAAATAGTGCAAATCGCATTTTGAAGTAAACAGAAATCACAAATGTTATTGCTGATCGGTAAAAAGGATTCCGTGTATGGGTTATGAATATTTCATGAGCCATTAGCTTCTCAAGATTCTATGTTAAACAAATGTACATTAAGAAAGATTCTACAGAAAATTTAAAATTTCGGACGGTTTTTTAAGTGCATGCTTAACATATCCAACTTGAAATCAAATCACAGAAATGCATACTTAGAAGATAAACACGGAAAAAGGTGCAATAAATGCAAATGTAACTACCGAATAATTCCCACATTCAAAGAAATAAAAGCACATTTTAGCATAAAACGTCATACATATGATAATGCTCAAAGCATTACTATGACGTAGAAAAAATATTTAGTCAAATGACAAAACTGGAGATTTTCGTTTGCTTCGATCTCCCTTAATAATGCAATAAAAACGAAAATGGTAAACAAGTTTTATATTACTTTGTCTAGTGAAAAACTAGAACTAAAATATATATAAAAAAATAAGTTGTGATTTAAATTGTGTTTCAATAGTGTTTAATAAAAGATTAGAATGTTTAATATAATTCTATAACTAAATCAGTGTCCTAAGGTTTTTTAATTAAGAAGTATACGTTACCGACAATGATTTTGTTCAAAATAAATGATTTCATATCTGCTTGTTTAAAATAAACTCGTTACTTTAAATGCTTAAGACTTCTTTGATTAAAATGCACATTCATTTGTAAAGAGGTTGATTTATACTGAAAAAATAAAAATTATTAAAATTCTTCATAGAGAGCAAATTTTTTAACTTAAAATTTTTAATATATTATATAGAATTTAAAAAAATGTGTCTATAAAAATTGTCTTGAAAAATATATTAAAATTTGAAACTTTATTAGCACCATTTATATTATTTTTAATGAAAAAATAACATAATTTGTACTAAGCAAGTTTACAATTTTTAATTTTTAAATGTGAACCTTACACAAGCACACTTCAAAATATTAAAATAAATATGACTTTTATTTGAAAACATTAATTTATTTTATGTCATTTGTTTTAATTGATATTAATAATGTTAAAAGTGAAAGAGAATATGTTTACTGAGGTTATACTGAGTGTACTCTCTCTGTACTGAGGTATATATATGGACTCTATAGTATATATTGAAGTAATGAATGAAATTGTTGAAATCACCCATTATTTATAAGACTAAAATTATCATCATTATTTAAGGTAAATCTAAGGTTTTTTATTTACATTAAAAACATATGTCACAGTAAATTTCCTCGTTCTATTTCGAATAATAGTAATCCGTTCATAAACCAATTTGCATAAGTCTTTGAATATTTTTTCTAGACATCATGAAATGAAACACATTTAGAATTAAACATGGTTTGAGACAATGTATACATTTTCAAGAGCCTGACATTTCAAACATTAATTAATTATAAACACAAAGCTGGCTTAAAATGCCGAACAGTTAACCATCACTGAATTTCGACATTGATACCTCCAATAAGAAGACACTTCATAATACGGCTTAAGAAGCTAACTAATTGGTTAATTATTCATAACGAGACTGACGTCTCCAAAAGCATTAACAATCCTGTAAATATGATTTAAGAAGCCAAAACAGAAACTGTATTTACAAAGTTATGTCCTCTTTGTACAACATATGTATCAAAAACTCTCGTTGTATTCTATCTCTCCTTTATTATGACGAAAAAGGATAGAAGAAGATATGGTCGGATGTTATCTCAAGGTGCTTTCAATTTTCATGTCTTTTACAGCAAACAATAAATACCGTAATAAAGTTAATGATGAATATTAACCATAAAGTGGTACAATATGCCTTTTATTAAAACAGAATAATAATATCTAGAAGTATTTCCAAATCATAAATAAAATTATTTATATTATTGGGTAGATTTTAAGAAACAAACATTGTTGTAAGTGTTGGTAAAAATTGGAAGATGTTAAAGTAAGATGCTATTTTGCTAAATTCAAATGATAATGCGAAAATGACTTAAACTACTCTCTTGCTGTTATGGATTTCTTTTACAACAGAAAAAATAGAATATGCATTTTTTAAGTGGATACATGGCAACAATACATACAAAACAAAAGCGTGGCTGTTTTTTTTATTTTTACGCTATCTGATTCTGTACTTTATGCAAATTTCTGCATATTAGTTATCCTCTAAATTCCTACTTAAGGTACCCATACACGTTAAAAACGTCAATTTCGACCAAAATGATAAATTTATTTCATTCTTTCGTTAAATAATAATTTAAATAGCTTTCTAAAACAGGTTTGTTTTTGTCTCTACGTTAATTAGATTCCGAGATATAAAGGATTTCTTATAGATTAGAAAACCAAAAGTGGACATATTTAAAGGACCTGAATTGGGCGTTTAAAGGGCCAGAATGATGTTAAAAATTAGTTTAAACAGGGTTTAATTTTGAAATATAAATTTAATAAGCTTTTAAAAGATACATAAAATAATTACTGTTCCGGAAATAAATCAGAAAATCAAATAAAGAAATTAATCAGCAAATATGAGAATTTCTTAAAAAGACACAACACTTTAATACTTAAATACGACTTTCTCAGAACTGTGTGTGTGTGTGGCTTATTTACCTATAATGTGCACGCTTCAAAAACGATACCTCCAAATATTTGTATAATATAACTGTGGAATTTCATGAGCGTGATCTGTATATTGTTTTCTAGGGAATGTACTAAAAGAATTTTTATCACTAAAATATTTCCTAAATTATGGCCTGTTATTCGAATAATGGCATAGCTATTTTGGCTAAAATTTCAGTATAAATATTCAACTGGCCGTATTTTTTTTATTTTTTAACAAAAGCTTAAAATTTTAGTACATGCTCTAGATAACACCATACATATAATTTGGTATTAACTTTTTTTAAATATGTTTAATAGTTTTTGATGCAGCATTTTTTAAAGTTTTAAAAAATGCTTAAAATTGTATACATATTTAACATTTCTGAAGAATAATATTGGAATATATCAAATTTTAGTAGCTCAATATTAATGTTTTCTAAAGTGAAATAAGAAAAAATCGTTACAATATATATATATATATATATATATATGCAGTGTATTTAAAAAAAAGTGCTCTGAACATGTGCGGGCACCTTAATGAAATTTTCTGCAACATAATTACAGCAACTGAAACATTATTCATCTTCATCTAAAAGCAAGTCGACTATAATTTTTAACACCTGAAAACCGGAATTTATGATACAGATAACTTGATTCTTCTTGTTGGATTAAAAAAATAATTTAGAAAAATTTTCCAATATATCTTGAATGACTTGCTCATTTAGATATTATACGGGTTGCTTCAGATATTTTTTTATATTTGCTTAAAAAAATATGATACGCATTTTTTCTTACCATCACAAGTATCAGCAAATTAACACCCACGCTAGATTTGATGGGCGCAAGATTTTTAGTGACATCCACCGTTCTTCTTAACAATTCAATCTTTTTCATTTTATTCCAACGGCGGGCATTTGGATGACGAGCCCTATGCCACAACAAAACCAGAAACTGCTACTCATTCGTCTTCACCCAGATGACACCTGTGAACCAATTCACGAAGGCGAGTAGCGTTGCCCGCCCCATACCACCACAAACCTGTTTACAGGATGAGCCACCTACATCATCACAGAAGAAAGGACAGAGAAACACAGAGAGTGCAGAGAAAGAAAGCAACATCCATGGCTGGGACGGGATTCAAACCCAGAACCCACAGCTCATAGAGTCAGGAACGCTAACCCCTCAGCTATCGGTGGGCATCTTTCTTCTTCATGATAGGAAAATTTTCTTAACAACAGGAAATTTTCCAAAAATATTATCTCATGTCCTTGCAATCATTTCCCAAGCTATTAGACCTCTTATTTTTCTTGCAAAAATATTTAGAATATTCTTAAATTTATATAAAAATTTCCTTATATTTTACTAAATCCTTACTATGTTTCATTTTCACTAAACATTTACTTCAATATTTTTGAGGGCTATAAGTTCTAAAATTAATACTATTTTGCAATTGTTTGTCTGATTAAAACCACTTGCATTCCGACACATTATTGAAAAATCTTCGGGAGAATTTAATGTCGACCGAGATGTATGAAGAAAAGACAAATTAAATTACACCTTTTTATCACAAATGATTTCAAGTATTTGAGGATAACATCGAAGCTAATATAATTATATTAGTTTTTTTTCTAAATTGAGAGATCGAGCACCATAGGATGCAATCTTTTAATATAACCCATTTACCTTTTCCTACGATTTTCTATTTACCTTTTCTTTCTGGGTAACATCACAATCTGAGTTATTAATATAATATATTTGTGTATGAACAATCCTTTAGAATTGCAATTGTACTACAGTGATGGATAATGCACACTTAACGTTTATGCATTCACAGTAATTGAATTGAATGCTTCAAAATTGTCTGCGTGTGTTCTTTGGGACATTTTTATATTGTATATTGTTTCTATTTATGAAAAATATTCATGGAAAGTGAATATATTGCAGATACCCAAAAGGCTTAGAAATCTTCTATTTGTCCTCCACACAATGTAAAATGTAATGTTACAGCTTATAGAATAATTACTTAAAATATCCCCAAATATAAAATATGTGTTAATTTCCTCCATATGCATTTGTTTGAGAAAATTTGCCACATAAATAGTTAGATTTTTTTTATCAATTCCTTTCTGTGTATACATAAAATATAACTTTCGCATAGGTTTATTATTATTGCCCTATTTTCAAGATATCATAAAGGCGTGTTATTAATGATTATACCGATATTTGAGTATTAAATGTTTGGAAAATTTTATGAATAGCTTTCCTTTTCCTCATTAAGGAGAATTCATTACTTCATAGAATGATTTTAATATCTTTTTCAGTCGTTATCCTTAATGATGAAAGCAAAGATTATTCATAATTATAATAATGATTCAAAATATTTAGTATCATAATACCTCCTTAAAATTTAACGTTATTTTTCATGATATTTTAAAATAATAAACGATGCAAGAGCATTTTTTATAGTGCAATACAGATTCTATTTAACTGGTTATATAATGACTTAGAAAATGCTTGTGTGTATAAATAATAAAAGTTTAAAATAATCTTATTTTAGAAATTGAAGTTTTTTTTTTTTTAATTTAAACATGAGAACATTTTTAATTCCGACTTAATCTTTAAAAAAATAATTTATTAACATCATTAGTATAATGCGTGGGGAGTAATTTCAGATTCACATTTTGAATATTAGTAATTTTACACAATAATTTAACGATTCTTAGGTAAAATAATTATAAAAACTTTTAAACTTCTAGAAGTATTTACAAACAAGTGAGTATTATAGATAGGATCACTTTGAAAACCAAGTTTTAATACGTGGGTTTTATGATTTTGTTTTGTTAATAACTGAATTATTTTTTGTGAGCATAATTGATAATTGTATTTACTAATCACCCAAAAATAATTCCTTCAAAAATACTTTAAAAATCATATATGAATGGTACCTCAAATCAAAATGAGTAGTTAAAATTTAATTAAAAACTTAAGATAGCAATAACCTCTAGTAAGGAAGTTGGTCATATGATTTTTATGTTGATATTTATTTGATTTTCGAAAAAATCTTGGCCTCTTTGTTATCGTGAAAAATATATTATTATAAGATAGAAATAATTTAATTATTTTCCTACAAAAGCCGAATTTTGAAAACTTAATAAAATAAACGCGGAATATTGTATATATTTGAATCTATAATTGCATTTGTTTTAATTCAATTTTACTCTATTTTATATGTTGGAATAATATTCCTCAGACAACCAAACATTATTTTATTATTCTAAAACGAGAATTAGAAGTTTGAAAAGTATTCAATATTTATATTTATAAAATTTCTATCATTATTTATTTATTTCAATGAGACGAATGGTTTATTCAGAAATTATTTCAGATCATTTAAAATTTATTTATAAATATTTTACAAGGAATTACGAAAATAATTTTTTTTCCAATGGCAGATTGTAGACAACTGCAACATAGTCTATTAATCTATTCTTCCCTGATATCCAAGGTACCGGCCAGAAACAGCGACCTCTTAGCCACCGAAGCGTTGCCCCGGGTGCACCACAGGGGGTGGGCCACCATCGCACCCTCACACATGCCATAGGGCATCGTTTAAAGGGTAGGCATCATTCATACTTCATTCACACACACAAGGAAAGTACAAAGACAGGATGGAGAGAGAGAAAGTACATCCATGTCTGAGCCGGGATTCGAACCCAGGATCCGCTCATTCGTAGTCAGGCACGCTGACAACTAGACAAGTTGGCCGGCACGAAAATAAAAGTTAATTTAATCATTTTAATAATTTAAAAACTTTATATATATATATATATATATATATATATATATATATATTAAATAATAATTAACTCTAAAAACTAGTTTTATATTTAATATATATATATATATATATATATATATATATATATATATATATATATATATATATATATATATATATATATATATATATATATATATATATATATATATATATATATATATATATATATATATATATATATATATATATATATATATATATATATATATATATATATATATATATATATATATATTATATATATATATATATATATATATATATATATATAAATATATATTGAATAAAAATATATACAGAAATTAAATTTTTTTCCAGTTTACCAGAAAGTACAATTTTCACTGATGAAAAAATTGTTGCAAACTTCTACAAGAGGAATTTAATTGCATAAAGCTTTTAAAAATCATATTTAACAACCTTGTAATCAGTATACTTATAAATGGATGAAGACATTAGCAATAACGTTTCTCCAAAACCCAAAATCTGTAGTAATCCTTACATTGAATTATAGCTTTGGATTCAATATGCAAATAAAGAGGATATTTACCAAAAAGAAACCTTAAGTATAAAAGTGTTAATTGTTTTAATACACACAGAGACAGTTGCGCTAGTTTAAAGTTATAAATTTTGAACTTTTTTAAATCTGCCTTAGCAATTTCATTTCTAACTCTAGACTATAATACCACTAAGCCATAAGTAATGATAGTAGTGTAAATCCGAAGAATAACTTTAAAAATCTAAGGCCTAAATTCTTCCAAATGCTTTTCTATATCACTGAAAATATTTTTTTCTCTTTTAATACAAAATTGAACTCTGAACTATTCAGTTAGACACTCCCTTGAAAATTCTGAAATTATTATTTAGAATTTTAAGGATGTTTAGACAGCAAGTCTTGTGCTCAGACATTATTTTAACAAGTCTTGAGGTAACAGAATGCCGCCTCGATATCAGTACAATCATTTCTTTAGAATTTGATTAGAATTCCTGATAACTTTATTGTAAGTGATCAATGTAAGTTTTACATTTCTGTCACTATTTTTTACTTCCATTAAAAAAATTTCTACATTGCCTCAATTTGCTTAATTTTTTAAACCATAAAGTAAGTAATATTAGCAAATAAACCTTATTAACCTGAAACTTTGATAGTACGCTTGGAGAATGATATGTTGCAAATGATCAATAGGGCTCCAAATTTGCTACAGAGGATAACTTACTCTATGTCTTCTTTGTAGGAGGCCCCTATCATAGTTTTTGGTTCCCACCTACCATTTCTAGTCTTTTTGTACCTTTTTGTACCTAAAACAGGAAAGCTAATTTATTGTTATCAAATAAGCTTACTTCATCAGACACATTCGGAAAATTAATATAGTACCAGCATTTAATATTACGTAGAGTAAGGTCAATGACTTCTCTTTCATTTACAGTTATAAAAGTAAATTCATTACTTTCAATAAGGACAAAGAGTTTATAAAGTAAAATATATTCTTAAAGATGATCATAACATTTGTTACAATAACTACTTCCATGCATGGTATGGGAAGCATTTACATCACATTCTATGATAAGTTCCTTATTAAATTGTTATGATCTAAAAAACTAATATATTGTTAATTGATTGCCTTTGTCTTAAAAATGATACGAAAACATGAATATACTATTTCATCTTTGATTGCTTTGAATATAAACAATACACTTTAAAAGCAACATATAATTATTTAGGATATTAGCCAAAATAAATCATTTAGTTTGTTGCTAACAGTAATACAAATTCTCGATTTTAAACAACATTTATAATAAAAAAATTAAAATCATGAACATGTAGGCCTAAAAAAGAATTATTGCAAATCTTTGTATCTGAAATTTATATAATGCCAACCTTTCTTCTAATCATTTTCTTGCTAAGAACAGCTGAAGATGAGTAACTATGATGAAGGTTGAATTCTAACATTTTGATTATGCATACCATTCTGGCATCCAAATAAGCTAAGAAAGAGCATGGTTTCACGTATAAACTTAAGTAGGAGAGTCTCACTTATAGGAATTTTCTGTATTCTTTATCTCGCCCTCACATATAGAAGATCTAAGTCTCCAGTATAGTATTAGAACCACTGTCTAATCCCGGTTTTTAAAAGTCTGGTAATTCACGTTACTAATTAAATGTAGACAAGGATTTAATTAATTTAGAGTTCATTGCTTGATCTAATAGCACTACTTCCATTTTTTCTATGCTTTAGATCCTAGAACATTTCAAAAGTCACTCAATCTAAATCTCTTTAAGCACCATAATTTGTCTTTCTGCTGGCTTATGTTGCTACATTATTAGCGTCGAAGATACATCTAATAGACTATGTGTCTAAAGATTTCTGAATTAATTTCCCCTTCTTATGATTTCAACTCCAGTGTAAGTCTTCTGAGCCCTTTTGCAAAAATGGAAGAATCCCTGGTATGAATGTCTTTCGTCATAAAGGCTACTTTTACCGGCTCAGGAAATTCACTGGGATTTTAAAATTTGAGTCGCTCGTTCTTAAAGATATACTTTTACCAAGTAAGATTTTTTTTATCTGTTCGATTGTTTCAAGGTCATAACATAAGAGAATAAGTGCTTCAGATATTAAACTAAAGCTATGAAACTTTCTCAGATGTATACCCATGGTAAGGATCTCTACCTATATTGAACTAACCTTCTCCTCTGTAAGTATGATGGAAATTTATTTATGTGACATTTATCCTTTACAATGGCTGTTTTAAAAGTTTTTGCAACCTAGTTAAAAATTGTAAGTTATGGGTTCTCTTGAGCTTCTTGGTCTTCTAGCAGTACAGTTGGAGGAAGGAGTTGATGCCTCAATTCCAAATATTTTGCTTTTACCTGAATTTTGAGCATTCTCAGCTCTTCTTTTGCTTTTTTCCACTCCTTTATTTGCTGTTTTCGGATTTGAAGAGAACTTTAAGTTCCCTAACTGTGGTTTCTGTATGCTTCGTTGCAGCAACTCCGTTACCTCGAACGTAGCTGGTGCTATCCTTTGTGCCGAGATTCTGCTTATTTTGTGCAGTTTCCAACTGTTGATCACCAGAAAGCGCAACCAATCCTTTTTTTTTTTTTTTTTATAAATTCAATCTTTATTTTTGAGTCACCCATTAGTTGATTTAATAATTGGGAAGATTATTATGGTCGCTAATGCGTAGCTTCCCACTACAAGTAGATGATAAATAAATAAGGAAGTTTTGCTGGTTCCTAAAGGGACCGTTTCCTTTTACCATAATTCTGGTGCCATTAATCTATCAGTACAAAGCCTAAAACTCTCAACTGGGTTATCTTCTGCAGTACCTTGGTGTATCTACTCAATTTTCACGTCGTGAGTGATTCCACCAAGAACTTAGTTTTTAGACGTTAATCACTGCTTATACGCTTACGCCAGTTTGGGGCTACATACTAGGGTTTGTGAGGGAGCGACAGCAGTTACTCTTGCAAAAGTATCAATGAATAGCAGGCAAACAGTAAAAAAAACGTTCCTTATTTAAATTAAAGACAATCACTTTTGTTCATTTCATAATCACAAATGATTAATTCCGTATCTTTACTAAACAACAATACTGAACGCAGCTCAAAGTAACTACCCAAGGAATTTTGCTGAAATCTAATCAGTATTGGTAATTCTTATTTTTAGATTATTACACCATAATAAAATATAATAAACAAAATAAACTTAGTATGGTTTCATACATTTTGATTCCAAATTCAAATATTTCAAAGCCAAACAATCAAAATCTAGTAAATTCCTCCTCATGAGGACACAAATTGCAAACAGCCACGTTATTGAAACAATATGACAACTTATTGATTAAAAAATATTGGAGATGAATATAAAAAAATAGCCAGGGTCATGCAAAAGATATGACTATAATTCTTAAAACTTTAAAAAATATAAATGTTTTAGTTGCTTATATTTAATATGTAAATGAAATCCCTTTTGAAATTCATCGACGGCAAAATTTAAAAAAGTACAGTTTTCTAGTTTGCTTTTTCTGGTGTATGACTTATAGACAATAAATACGACTTTACGACTGATGCTAATTATTTAAATATATTGCCTTTACTAGTTCTGTTTTCAATGATTATGAGATTAATTTTTAAGTATAATTTTATAAAAGAATTAACTAATTACATAAAAGTTGATACTCAAAGCAACTAATAATTAAATATCTTGTATATGAAAATACAACACGTTATATTGGATGTGCATTAATATGATTGATTTTATATTTTGATTTTATATATAATCATGCAAACACACAACTTTTTTATTTAAGTAACGGAAGTCTAAGAACAAATTTGTCCCTAAGAAAGTGTGATATACAATAAAATAATGTACAAACCATATTTGATCATCTTAAATTGTTTTGATCAGCCTTACATATTATTCATTTAACATTTCCATAATAAAATAAAATGTTTCAAATTTACATCAATAATATTCAAAACAATTTAAACATAAACTCAGAAAATCTTTATCATATATATATATATATATATATATATATATATATATATATATATATATATATATATATATATATATATATATATATATATATATATATATATATAATGAAGTTATATTTTTAAAAATACATTTGGATAATCCTTTCCGAATAAAACCAAACCATTTTTGTTATTTAAAAGTCACATTTTAAATAAACGATCTTATTTCAGATTTCCATTAAATTTTATATTATTTGTCAAAAGAATCACTCACACATTTTGTGGAAAAACCATTATTCAATTTCATTGAATCATTTCCTAGAGAAATCGTAATGAAGATTCTAAATTTTAAAATCATTTACCTTTTTAATATGTCTTTTATAAAAAGATTAAATTTCCAAATTTCTGTACTTAGAAAACAAATAATCAGATACAAATATCTACAAACATTCCTAAATTAATTTTCCTATTCAGGTAGTTATTAATAGAAATTTGAATCTAAAACAAAATGCAAAATTTGATTTTATTTTCTTCGCTCACAGGTGATCTAAATGCAGAAAAATTTGCTTCTTTGTTTTCTTTTCTTTTTTTAATTCATGTTTTATACCCTATAATTTGGAAGAAAATAAAATTCAGAAAGGTATATTGCATTAAAATGCATCATTTTTACTTTTTATAGTTCAGTGTAAGCAGAAAAAAAGAAAAAATAGACAGAACGAAAAAAGAAAGAAAGAAGAAAATTGGATTGAACTTTGAAGTATGAACTATTGATTTTTTTAAATAAATGTAATTTTTTAGAAGGGAAGTTTGTCTTTCTGTTGGCTTATATGTGGCTACATTATTAGCGTCGAAAATACATCTAATGGACAATGTGTCTACAGATTTCTGAATTAATTTCCCCTTCTTATGATTTCAACTCCAGTGTAAGTCTTCTGGGCCCTTTTACAAAAATGGAAGAATCTCTGGTATGAATGTCTTTCGTCTTAAAGGCTACTTTTACCGGATCAGGAAATTCACTGGGATTTTAAAATTTGAGTCGCTCATTCTCAAAGATACATTTGTTACCAAGTAAGATTTTTTTATCTATTCGATTGTTTCTAGGTCATAACATAAGAGAATAAGTGCTTCAGATATTAAACTAAAGCTATGAAACTTTCTCAGATGTATACCCATAGTAAGGATCTCTACCTATATTTAACTAACCTTCTCCTCTGTACGTATGATGAAAATTTATTTATATGGCATTTATCCTTTACAATGGCTGTTTTAAAACTTTTTACAACCTAGTTAAAAATCTTAAGTAATGGGTTCTCCTTGAGCTTATTGGTAGCAGTACAGGTGGAGGTAGTAGTTTATGCCTCAATTCCAAATATTTTGCTTTTTCCTGAATTTTGAGCATTCACAGATCTTCTTTTGCTTTTTTCCACTCCTTTATTTGCTGTTTTAAGATTTGAAGTGAACTTTAAGTTCCCTAACTGTGGTCTCTGTATGCTTCGTTGTAGCAACTCCATTACCTCGAACGTAGCTGGTGCTATCCTTTGTGCCGAGATTCTGCTTATTTTGAGCAGTTTCCAACTGTTGATCACCAGAAAGCTCAACCAATCCTTTTTTTTCCTTCTAAATTCAATCTTTATTTTAGTTGATTTAATAATTGGGAGGATTATTATGGTCGCTAATGCGTAGCTTCCCACTACAAGTAGAAGATAAATAAATAAGGAAGTTTTGCTGGTTCCTAGAGGGACTGTTTCCTTTTACCATAATTCTGGTGCCATTAATCTATCACTACAATGCCTAAAACTCTCAACTGGGTTACCTTCTGCAGTATCTTGGTGTATCTACTCAATTTTCACGTCGTGAATGATTCCACCAAGAACATAGTTTTTAGACGTTAATCACTGCTTATACGCTTACGCCAGTTTGGGGCTAGATTATAGGGTTTGTGAAGGAGCGACAGCAGTTACTCTTGCAAAAGTAGCAATGAATAATAGGCAAACAGTAAAAAAAAGTTCCTTATTTAAATTAAAGACAATCACTTTTTTTATTTCATAATCACAAATGATTAATTCCGTATCTTTACTAAACAACAATACTGAACGCAGCTCAAAGTAACTACCCAAGGAATTTTGCTGAAATCTAATCAGTATAGGTAATTCTTATGTTTAGATTATTACACCATAATAAAATATAATAAACAAAATAACCTTAGTTTGGTTTCTATACATTTTGATTGCAAATTCAAATATTTCAAAGCCAAACAATCAAAATCTAGTAAATTCCTCCTCATGCGGACACAAATTACAAACAGCCTCGTTATTAAAACAATATGACTACTTATTGATTGAAAAATATTAGAGAAAAATATAAAAAAATAACCAGGATAAATTATTAGACAAATATGAAATGACCATGCAAAAGATATGACTATAATTCTTAAAAAAAAATTTAAAATAAAAATTTCCTCAGTTGCTTATACTTAATATGTAAATGAAATCCCTTCTGAAGTTTATTGACGGCTAAATGTAAAAAAGAACAGTTTTCTAGTTTGCTGTTTTTGGTGTATGACTTGTAGGCCATAAATACGGCATTACTACTGACGCTAATTACATAAATATATTGCCTTTACTAGTTCTGATTTAAATGTATATGAGATTGATTTTTAAGTAAAATTCTAAAAATAATTAACTAATTATATAAAAGTTGATACTCAAAGTAACTAATAATTAAATACCTTATATATGAAAATACAACACGTATTATTGGATGTGCATTAATATGTATTATTTAATATTTTGATTTTATATATAATCAAGCACACACACAATTTTTTATATAAATAACGCGCGTCTAAGAACAAATTTGTCCCCAAGAAAGTGTGATTTACAATAAAATTATATACAAACCATATTTGATCACCTTAAATTGTTTTGATCAGCCTTACATATTATTCATTTAATATTTCCATGATAAAATGTTTCAAATTTACATCAATAATATTCAAAACAATTTAAACATATATATATATATACTCAGAAATATCTTTACCATACATAATTCTAAAGACAAAAAGGTCGTTTATTTTAATAAGCAATAATTACTTACATCATGATTTTAATAGAATTAATAGAAGAGTTTTCTTTATATGAATATATATATATATATATATATATATATATATATATATATATATATATATATATATATATATATATATATATATATATATATAATGGAGTTATATTTTAAAATACATTTGGATTATCCCTTCTGAATAAAACCAAACCATTTTTGTTATATAAAATTCGCATTTTAAATAAACGATCTTATTTCAGATTTCCATTAAATTTTATATTATTTGTCAAAAGAATCACACACATATTTTGTGGAAAAACCATTATTCAATATCTTTGAATCATTTCCTAAAGAAATCGTGAAGAAGGTTCTAAATTTTCAAATCATCTACCTTTTTAAAACAAGTCTTTTGTAAACAGATTAAATTTCCAAATTTCTGTACTTAGAAAACAAATAATCAGATACAAACATCTAGAAATATTCCTAAACTAATTTTCCTATTCAGGTAGTTATTAATAGAAATTTGAATCGAAGACAAAATGCAAAATTTGATTTTATTTTCTTCACTCACAGGCGATATAAATTCAGAAAAATTTGCTTCTTTGGGTTGTTTTATTTTATTTTTTTAATTCGTTTTATACCATATAATTTGAAAGAAAATAAAATGCAGAAAGATTTATTGCATTAAAATGCATCATATTTCACTTTTTGTAGTTAAGTGTAATCAGAAAAAAATTAGACAGAACGAACAAAGAAGAAAAGAAGAAAATTAGATTGAACTTTGAAGTATGAACTGTTGATTTTTTTAAATAAATGTAATTTTTAGAAGGGAAGTATATTAAACGCATAAAAATATTCAATAGCACACATTCAAAAACAATTTTAAAAATGCCAAAAAAACTAAGTGAAGGAGAAAAACAAATATCACCCGAAAACATTTTGATTAACTACCTTTATTAATATATATTTATATTTGAGAGATTCATTGGTTTTTTTTTTCTAAAAAATAATAAAATAAATATTTTAATTAAATGGAAATTAAAATTAAATATTTTATTTTAATAGAAATATGTTTAGCAATAGTAAAATTGATTTTTACAGTCAAATGTCAACATTTATTTGAGATAGAGATATCATACAAAAACAAAAACTGTCTTTCATATCAAATGTGTACTTTAATATTTAACATAAAGAGAAATTAATTACACATATGTTAACTTATATTCACAAGTAAAATGATTATTAATTATATAACTAATATTTAAACATTTAATTTTTTTTCTAAATGCGAAACAAACATTGACAGAAATTCTTGGAAACATAGTTTAACTAAATTCAATAGATTTTTGATTTATTTTTCTCAATTTTAGATAATTTTTTTCAGACAAATTCTCTCTCTCTACGTTACAAAGTGAGAGGAATAATTATTTTCGTCCATATTATTTTATATTGATTTCATTCAAATATAGTTTACTTTAATCACTTAAAGTAAACTATATTTGAATGAAATCAGAATATATTCTATATTTGAATAAGTCATTCAACAAAACTTGTAGAACTTTTTTTTGTGATTCTAAATTGAAAAGATCAGTTTTAGACACAAAATGCAAAATTTGTAGGAAAGGACTTTGTAAAAATACTAAATGAATAGTTCGCCAAGACAAATATTTTTCTTGCAAAGCATTACATTTAATAATTTTTAAAAATTTATAAAAACATTCAGCATTATATTTATAGCTTGAATTTATATTTTTAAAAATTAATCACTTATGGATATTTTTAAATTAGCATCAAGTTCTGTACTAAATTGAAAATGAGTTTTTACGTATGGATGCCAAAAATTAGTTAATAAAGATAGAATTATATCAAATGAAATTTTGCAAATTGTTTATGTTACAGGATGATAGTGCGCATATTCTGAGAAACAATATGTGTGCACTCATTTCCATGTTGTAGAGTAATAAAATTGCTTTACTGCTTATGTTGAAAGTCCAATTGTTCTTTAGAAAATCTTGATAGATGAGCAGCTAAATGTTTAGTTATTGTAATAAATTTAAGATTTATTTTTATTTGAAGATATATTATACATTAAAAAAAATGGAAGAATGGAAAATACATTGAAGATCATGAGAAGAACCCTGAATGAAAGTTAAACAATTCCTGAAGTTTAAGGTTAAAAATGTAACGCGCGACATAACAAATGCATTGTGAGAAAACTACATTTTTTAAATAGATTTTAGAAAACGTTGGATTCAGTGCTATAAAAAATGTGAATCTCTGGATACCTAATTCTCAACAAAGGCAGGAAATACCGTTTGTCTCACAAAATGCTCAAATCTTTGATATTGTTACTAAGACCTGACAGACCCGCGCGCTGCTCTCTTCTCCAAAAGGCTTGTCATAAGACGAAATAATTAAGAGGAAAACATTCATATAAAGGTCGTTTTTTGTCCCTAATTTTCTGATAAGACCAGTTACGTTTCTATTTGTATAAAAGGCAACAAACCAGATGGATACATATTATTTTTTCTTTTCCAACCAACAATTTCTTGTTGGTTATTCAATAAAATTATAGATTTCATATTTGCTTAACTACAATGATCTTGTAGTTCTCAATGAATCTCTTTAGGTTTTTCCGTGAAATGCATGGATTCCTCTTGTGAGAAAACAAATATAAAAATTTGCGATATTATGTCCGCTGATGGTGACGATAAAATCTGACTAATGATTGCTTTGACACTAACAATATGGCTAAAAGAAACCATTCGCCAGTATGACAACTCTCACTTACAAATAAGAAGTTTTTTTTTTTTTTTAGCAAGTTCAAGTTTAAGTCAAATTTGATCATATATAATAATTTAGTATATAATCACATTTTATTCACAAGTACAATGATTATTAATTATATAACTAATATTAATTAATGGTGAATGAAAAATAGATTAATGACAATATATGGTTAAAGATTCGATGAATGCATTTATTTCAATGTAAGGGAATAAAAAATCAGTTGCAAAATAATGAAAAATTTGTTTAATACAAAAAAACTATTTCAAAATAATGAAAGCCTCATACATTCTTATTGGTAAAAACTTTTTCTTAACAAAGTATCTGTGTTATTATGGCTTTATTTTCAATAATTCCTTAAGAATATGTGCCTTATTAATTTAATTCTTTTTGAAGACACTTGAATTTACATACGAAATAGCTTCTGTTTTCCGTTTGCCAAACTGATATATTTGTTATAAGTACTAATGTGACAAATTCACAAAACAGATTTGATCTAGTTCTTTCATAGCAACTTCAACTCCATTCAGAAAAATAGAATTTCCACGAAAAATTGTTGCTCAGTTAAAATTCCTTTAATCAATAAAAATATTCTTTAAGAAATTGCCTTACAATAGAAACTGTTTTCAAACTGTTCCAGTATCTTCATAAGGAGATCCGGCCCTTTTATTGTCAACTGTTGCGCAGTGACCAGAATAAAATTTAAACGAAAACATTATTTCTAATCTTCGACAATATGATATCCGGTCGCATTCGTTTCCTATATTTATATTTTCTTAATTATAAATGTTATAAAATTTCTAAATTCGATGCAGTAACTGTCACGGAGTAAAAACAAAGTACATAAATATTTTTATGTTAATAAATAAAGCAAAAAATGTTAATCAATGAAATTTCTTTTTTATTTTTAGAAAATGTTTTTCAAAGTTTTCCAAAACTATTCCCCATTCTTTTGAAGGCACAAAGAAAAACAGATTTCTTTAGCTTAGCTTGTAATGGTTTGCGTGTTTGATCCTAACAAATCTAAGAACTTCATGACAAATAGCTTTCAAGTTTTATTAGTTTTTAATAAATTTCTTTTAAATATTTATGTAACGTTTTAAAATGAAGCACCTAGTAATTGCGTAACCTTGCTAATTTGCAATTAATCGTTTATAGTATGTTTTAGAATACATTTTTCTAAGCAGAAGAAACCATTAAAAAATTTCGATGAAGTTTTCACTTAAAAATTGTCAAAGAAGTAGAAGATAATTGAATTTGTTTACTGTAAAATTTACATTACAAATTAGTTTTTAAAACTTTGGGTCGTTTTCATAAATCTACTTTCTTACATCTCAAAGGCTTCATTACTCTTTGGTGGTTCAAATATCACTGATATAGCAAATAGATAAATTTGATATGATACGATATGATAAATTCCGGCATATTTCTGACATATTTTGCAATTAATTTCAAGTTTGACAAATATTAATTTCATCTTCTGGATAAGGACATAAACCAAAGAATAAGATTACTTTTGTTTATCAATTTCCAAGCATTTTTAGTTATCTCCGATTGCTTCTGTAGATTTTAAAACAAGGTTTCTGTACTTATTTATTTCAACTCAGTGTGAAAAATAAAGTAAAGTTCATTTCTGCGTATTTATTGCAAAATCCACAGAAGCTCAGAAGTTTTGCACCATTTCCTGTATCATCAACAAAGTGAAACCTCACCTGCAAAGGACAGTGATTGACCACATTGACCTTTACTTACTTTCTGGAGTTTCGTTGGTTGGGGTGTACATCTTCATTAATCTGTGATGATCAAAATCCTTCAGCTGGTGTGGCGCGTAGGTGGATAGGAATGCGCCAACTCAAGTGACACCATGTCAATTGACCACTTGGTGAGAAGCATGGTGATAATAAGTATTTCTAATCTCTTAAACTTAAAATTAAGTCCGGGCTTTGCCTGCGCCATTGCGTAAATCTAGAATCCAGGGAAAGATTTTAGTCAGTATAATTACTTAAAGTAATACTTAATGGTATATCAAAAACCAATCTTTTAGTTTTCTTGATTTCTTTCTAATATGAATCACTTGCTTAAAATTTGTTTAATTATTCATTTAATGGAATGTGGACTATATATATAATACTGAATTTTAGTTAATTTGTTTTTCATTAAATGTTTATTTAAAAATATGAACTTTATATAACGCAGCTTGTGTAATGTCATGATAAAAAAAATGAATATTATATGACTGTTCTTTATATAAAATTTCAAAAATGGCTTATATTAAAAAAAATGCTGAAGTAAGAACAAAAACAGCAGAAATGTAAAGTAAATAGAGATATCTTCTTGGTTTCCTTATCATGAACAATTTGGCCATCACGATGTACTTAGTGTTGTACTAATAAATGAACTTATTTATGGTGAAAGAAAAATTTCATTTCAAATAAAAATCAATTTCATCATTAGAAATTATGTAAAATTAAGTTTAAATTTTATATTTAAATTTAAAAAAACCCAATAAGCTGCAAAACTTATTTCAGTATAAATCAATAATTATGTATTATTTCATTCTTAAAAAATGTTTTCAATTCTTAAAAACACAAAACACTCATAAGTTATGAAAATAGAATTAAATTCATATATTAAAAATTTCAAATTGATGTACATTTCTGTCAAACATAAATCGAACGATTTTTGAAAATTAAATTATTGCATTTTTTGCAAGAAATAGTAGATTCTTTTTCATTCTTTGATTTTTGGATTCTTAACACATCAGATTTTGTCGCGTTTTGGAGAATAAACCTCCTCTGGCTTACATGAATTTACTTCATTGATTTTTTGGCAGGGATTTTTAGGAAGTGTTTGCTTAGTTCTTGTTTTCATATAGATGTATAAGGGATAATGCTTAGTATTTAAAGAATTTCACATATTGCTTGTGAGAATTTCTTTGTTTAAATTAATACAATTCTGGTGTATATTTCTTGGATGTCCTATTAGTGGTGAAAATAATCAATGTCTACCTGTTATTGTCTCAAGTTGTAAAATACTATGCATATTTCCATTTCTGTTCTATTATTAAACTGAACACTATCTATTATTTTCTTATTAGTTCCATTGATGACAAAATATTTTATTTTATTTTTTGGATTATTTATTTTTAATTTCAATCTGTTCAATTTTCTCTTACGAATATATTTTCTCCTAAATCAGATCATTTAAACTCCATATTTCTTCATCAGGTCCGTTCTCCTTAGGGTGATAAATATTTTTTGCCAAATATCTAACTTCATATAATTGAATTCTCAAAGATTTCATCACTTTTTTTACGCAATTTTGATTTACATTTGTATATTATTCTTTACAAATTAAATGACAAACAAATATAAAAAAAAATAGAACACGAAAACAAACTACGTATTGAAGAAATTTTGGAACAAGTCGCATGGAGCATAGAATCATCCTATTAACAAATGGATTCAATTTCGAATATTTAAAATGAAGAAATACAAGTCAACTAAAAAATTACAATACCCATTACAATGGGTTGTATCAGACAATAAGAATACTGAAAGGGGGATCTTTTCCACACTTGTTGATTTTCGAAGTTAAGGACAAGTGGGTACCCCATGAGACCGCCAATGAGTTAATAACATTCATTAATCATCGTCTAAATTTCACTTTAGAAGGGTTTTTCATAGAAAGTGTTTCGTTTTCATGTCTTTAAATAAAGTAAATTCAGAAAATCTGCACAGACATATAGTCAGAAAAGCAACATCCATCTCCAGTTATTCAACGTTAGTTGGGATCAAAACTTATGATTCAAACAACATTGTATTACCAATAAGTAACGGTTAGACTCTTATTTAGTTCGTAAAATTTATATAAAATTGGTATGAAAAAAATTCTGGTAGGTTTAAACTTATATGATTGTTAGTTATTAACAATATTTGAGATGATGCCAAGCGTCAAGCAAGATTGCTTCTAATATATTATTCATGAGTCCAGAAATTTTCTACATCATTCTAATCCAGTATGTTTTTTAAAAAGTAATTTCAAACACTTTTATAAGAAATGATTTTTAGTACTAATGAAAGTATAGCATGTAGCCCTTATCTTTCATTATGGCACAATTGACATCATATATCACATATGGCACAGTTGACAATCATATGATTGGCCAGAAACTTTTCAAAAGTTTCAAATCTACTCTATGTTTTAATATTAATTTTCCCCAAATTTAATTTGATCAGACCCCACACTAGAATTTCGATGAAATTTTCATTGTTGAAACACAGCACACTTCGAAAGTAACTTATATATTTGCTTATCAGAAACAAATGGATTTGGGTACATTAGATCTAAATTGTACTTATACTTCTTCGCGAAAATAACTTTAAATAATGAAATTTAATTTTTTCTAAATAAGGAAACACATTTTTTTCACTAGTAAAAGGAATAAAAAATAAGTTTCTTGAACATTAATAAAAAATATTTTCATTCTGAAGGGTGTAATTAAAGATATGCATGAGATTTGCTTCCTTTAGTTAAAATGCAAAATATACTTCAATTCAAGCATTGATAGGTTTTCTATTTATTTAGTTGCCTGTTTGTAATACTTCTTATCGAAACTTAAACTAATTATATACTATGTTGTATTTAGAAGATAATTCTCCAAATTTGGATATTTATTTGCTATTATATTTTCTTACAAATTCAATAAAGTAAGAATCGACATCTAAAAAAGAAGAAAGCTTATCATATTATATAAGAAAAGATTATATAACAAATATTTATTATTATAACACAGATTATATAACAAAAATTATCTTTGTTATCATGTTGAGTTTAACAATATAATAACAAAGATTACCTTTGAAAGCATTTTCTCAAATGTTTTTGCATAATTTCATGAGTAATTTAAATATAGTTTATGTAGATACTGAATACAGCAAGATGCACAGAAACAATTAGCTTTGTGGAACTATATTAAACTAAAAACTCATGTGGTGAATAAAATAATGTTTAAAAATATATTCAAGAGTAAAATTATTTTCTGTAATAAATTAGTTTTTTAATTAAATAATTTAATAAATTGATATTATTTTCATCCAAAAACTTTATTTTATGTACTGAAGAAAAATATCTTAAGGAAAAAAAATTATCTTCATTAGTGAAATCCTTAAGAATATTTGAACAATATCGCATGAGCTTTCTTTTATAACTACGAATTATATTTTATGACTTTCTTAATGTATTATTTATTGAAATTGAATCACCCCTCAACGAAAAGGTGCATTGATCTGTAAAATGAATAAGAAAAATGACTGTAAAAATAAAACAGTCTCAAGGTTTATTCAAATGGTTCTTTCAAATAAGGACTATTTATTCAGCGATAATTCTTATGCAAATATCTTTCTTTGCTGCTAAGTAAAGTTTTTCTTGAGACTAATGATTTCTACTTATAATGGCTTTTAATGCTAGAAACTTGGCTTTCATAAAAAATGTCTGAAAACAAAACTAATTTCTTTCTGTTTTTTCAACAGTAACTCTCTTTTTACGTAAGAGAATTCCTGTCTGAATTCAAGAGCATTTTTTTAAGTACTAATGACTATTTACGTAAAATTTAAAAATTTTTCTTAAAGATAAGTTCAATAGACAGTAAACAAATTATGTGATTTATAAGAAGTAAGTTATATCAAAGTCTTCCAATTTTAAGGAAATATTGGAACTTTAATTATTTTACACTAACACATTGTTACGAATTTCTATCACATTTTATTTTATTACATAAAATCATGTCTAGGAAGGTTATATATTAATTAAAGATACACAATTATTCTTTCAAATCTATACACGCACACACACACACACACATATATATATGTATATGCATATATATATACATACATATATATATTTATATACATATATGTATATAAATATATATATATTATATATGTATATATATATACATATATATACATATATATATATATATATATATATATAAATATATATATAGTGAGATGTATATATATATATATGTATATGCATATATATATATATATATATATATATATATATATATATTAAAAAACTTTCCGTTCTATTATCATTTAATAAAAGATTTATCTTCATTAATAAAGAAATTATTACATTGAGTTGCTTGTTTGATATTTACTTGTAATTATAAGAAAATGCTCCTGAGATAAGTTTTTTAAACTAGAATTAAAATTTTCTCATGAGAACAATAGTATAATATAATATGTTTTATCAGGATCTATGTTGAGGAAGTTATTATAATGCTTTTTACTATTATCATAACAATATTAAGAGTAACGTAAATTTTCATAAGTATAAAATTTGATGAATTGTAAGATTTTTGATGCAAGAACCATAGTTAAAATTTTAAAAATATGCTTCGTTATATAATATTTCATGGTAGTTCATAGTTTATTAGGAAATTATGATATTCTTTTCTTAATTTGGTTGACAAGAAACTTTTTGTAAAAATGTGAATAAGTTAGATTTGTTTGATTTAAAACTTTCTTTAAGAATCACAATTTTTAGTTAGAGTGGATGATCAGTTAATAAACCCAATTCGTTAACTCGGTAACTGAATTGTACGTTAACTGATCGTCAATTTACTATTGACATTTTTTTGTGAAATTGATAAATTTGTTCTGGATACCTTAAAAATTAAGTTAAAAAAAATTATGTGAGTTACATAAGTTAAGTCGCCGATGAAAAATCCACAATTAACTATAAGCAAGTGGAAAAAGAAACAATAGAGAAATAGAATTTAAATCGCCCTTGCCAATTTAAACTAACCTTAAATTAGCTTAAATCGGATGTCCCTATTACTTTTCATTTTGCTTTTTCTTTTGTACTGGACGCAATAACGCTAAAGATTTGAAAATTTGAAAACTTAATATTTGGAACAAAATGCAGTATTTATGATTTGAAAACTCTTACAAGCGGAAGAAATTATAATTAAAAATTGTGCTAAAAATCATGAATCAATTTATTTTCTCATCGCCGACGACATTCTGACTTTGATGGTGAACTTCGTCATCTTGGCTGCTGCTTGAAGAATGAAATTTGGAGGTTACAGAAAATTTGTCAACAAGTCAAATTTAAGAAGATACCTCAATACGATCCGACGTTAATGAAACGTTATCTGACGTGAAGAATATTTTTAACTAATGAGAATAGCAATAAAGTAGAATAATCATGATCTGAACTATAAAACAAAAGAAACAAGCATCATAAAATGCTTGTTGTTATGCTGCATTTATATTAAAATGCTTGTTGTTATGCTGCATTTATACTTGTTGTTATGCTGCAATGTGCTTGTTTAACCATAAGGTTAAAAAAATGTGTAATTTTTAGCAAGTTTAAGTTGTTGTTACTTATGACACTTGGCCAAGCCAAGCTCGCCATGTCTTGGAAATGCGAATTTAAGTGAACAGGGAGGGTCTTTCGTTTTAATCAGAGCTCCACGAAGGTGAAAGTACGTCTTTGCTCTTTTTTAAATTCTCCCATAGATGGCACCACCAGAGAATCCAGTCCCTCAATTTTGACTTTGATCTGAAGGGGGAAGAAATTTTCTTCAGACCATTTTACCCATGCTAACTGCTCAACGATCAACCACAGGACTTCCAATTCCACAAATTTAACGAGCACGTATATCGCATGTACTCGGTGGGTCTTTGGCATCATTCGGAATCGAGCTTCACCCTTCCACATGGAAGGGCGATACCTTAACCACTAAACCACTAGGCTATCACGGCCATAGCAAGTTTATGAAAAATTTATATGTACACTACTGGCCATTAAAATTGCTACACAAGAAATAAATGCAGATAACAAAATGATATTTATTGGACAAATATATTATACTAGAAATAACAAGTGATTAAATTTTCAAAAAATTTGGATGGATAGATCCTGAGAAATCAGTACCCAGATCAACCACCTCTGGCAGTAATAACAGCAGTTATATGCCTGGGCATTGAGTCAAACAGAGATTGGATTGCATGTACAGGTACAGAAGCCCATGCAGCTTCAACACAAAGCCACAGTTCATCAACCGTAGTGACTGGCGTTTGGTGACGAGCCAGTCGCTCGGCAACCATTGACCAGACGTTTCCTATTGGTGAAAAATCTGGAGAACGTGCTGGCCAGGGCAACAGCCGAACATGTTCCGTATCAAGGAAGATCCGTACAATACCGGTAGCATGCGGTCGGGCATTATCCTGCTGAAACGTAGGGTTTAGCAGGTCTCGAATAAAGGGTAGAGTCACGGGTCGTAACACACCAGAAATGTAACGTGCACTGTTCAAAGCACCGTCAATGCGAACAAGAAGTGACCGAGACGTGTATCGAATGGCACCCCATACCATCACGCCAGGTGATGGGCCAGTATGACGATGACGAATGCACGCTGCCAGTGTGCGTTCACCACGATGCCTCCAAACACGGATGCGACAATTATGACGCTGAAACACGGATGATGACTATTATGGCGTGGTTGCACGATCCATTACGACCATGCGGATCATATGCCTGTCTTCTCGGCTGCTAGTGATAGGTGGCTGTTGAGATCCCGCCTGGCGTTTCTTATTACCGTCTTGAACACATCGATTCCATATTCTGCTAACAGTCATTGGATCTCGACCAATGGGAGCAGCAATACTGCGATAAGATAAACCGCAATCCCGGTACGCTACAATTTGACCTTTATCAAAGTCAGAAACGTGCTGGTACGTATTTCTCCTTCTTACGCGAGGCACCACAACAACTTTTCACCAGGCAACAACGTTCAAATGCAATTTGTGTATGAGGAACCGGCTGAACAATTTCCTCATTTAAACACAATGTAGGTGTCGCTACTGGCACCTGCTTTGTCTGAATGCGCTGAAAAGCTGATCATTTGCATATCACAGCACCTTCTTCCTTTCGTATAAATTTCACATATGTAGCATGTCGATTTGTTGGTGTAGCAATTTTAATGGCCAGCAGTGTATGTGTATGTATATATATATATATATATATATATTATATATATATATATACATACATTTGTTTGCAGATCGAACTGTTCCTGTTCGTTAACCAATCACTCACTGCATTGTATGTTTATAATTTTCTATATATATGTATATATGATGTGCTGCAAATGATGGGTTTATAACTAAACATTGCGAATGTGTCTTAAATTATTCTAAATGCGAGCAACAATTACAGAAATCAATCGTATACAAGTTTGGTGTCAAAAATAAAAATTAACATATGGAATAAATTAACAGGCAAATACATTTTCTATAATAAGGAAAAAATGTTTAACAACTTCTTTTAATTTCAGAATTCTATAAAATGTCTTAATTAATGAGCAAGTTTATATTTTAGTTAACAAATAAATTTGTTGAGGAGAAAAAATTATTACAAAATTTCGATCGCATTATCATAACTTCGTATTTCATTTTATTCAAGTAAAAGAGCAAAATTAATATTTCTCCTCATTGCTTATTTTCATTTTAATCTAGATGGAATATTTCTTAAGTTAACACGAAGAAAATATCAATATTTTATCAATAATGTATATTTTATCATTTATTGTAAAATAGTAAATAACCGGAAGTATTTTTAAACAACACGTTTATAATGTTTACTAAGAAATAGCATACAAGAACGTTTGCCACATAGTTAGTTATTTTATTAATAATGTGGTTATTTTTAGTGAGATGTATTTGATGCTTATAAGAATTTATGTAATTTCTTAATGAAAGCAACAAAGCATTTGTTAATGAAAGCAACAAATATGTATATTGTAGTCATATAAAAATTAGAAAAACTATTTTGAGTGTAAAATCCAAATATTTGTAGATTCATTTAAGTAAAACCTTTGTTTTCTTATTATCATCTTCCATTATGTAACTTCTATATGAATAAAGTTAAAGAGAAACAGAGTTTCTTTACGCTTAGAAATTTTTTAAACTGTCTAATCAAGAAATCCTATTTAAAAGATTGAAGAAAGTATAAATAGATAAAGACAAATAAGAAAAAAACCTATGAGGGCATTACTATTTAATTAAATCGCACAATTATTCTAATTAATAATTATATAACTATTAGCTATATTAATTCAATACCCAAAAATATATCTTATGATTATAAACTGAAATGTATATGCTAATAAGTGATATTCCTTCATTTATAGTAAAATTCTTTAATTATTCAACTTGTTTTAACATCGCTTGCACATATCATATATTATATTTACCCTAGTAATATGATTTAAATATGAATTCTATTATAGGCTTTCCTAAAAATTACTGAACAAATAATTCATTATTTAGTTTCAACAATGCAGCAATATCTTTTATTCATTTCATATACAGGAACAACATTTCCCCAATTGGAAAAAATCAAATTTAATTGAAACATCATCAATTATAAATGAAAAATAAAAATCATTGATTATTAAACACAAATACCTCTATGAAACTTTCTTCCAGGAGTTGAAAGTAAATAATGCTCTTACGCGCAATATTATAGTTTTCAAAATACTTTTAAGAATAGTTATTCAAATAACGTAAGCATAACGAATTATCAATTCACTTTGAACTTATTTATTCCATATATTTCATTAATTTATTCAATTTTTATTGAAATATGATAAAGAGAAATTTGAAGTAAGATAGACAAGATATCTAATTTATGTGCATTATAGATGTTTTACATTTACTTACTTTATGTAGATAATAAAACGAATATTAGATATTTAAAGAATTCAAATGTACTCTACATTTTATTATTGATCATTCTCTGGTTAGTTCAGATGTAGATTTCATGTAATTATATTTTAAGAATTATAATAGTTCATATTTTTACTAAGTCATTACGAAATATCTAATAAAATTCTATTTAAAGACTTTTTTTAAGGGGAAAACATTTTATAATCATTCCAAAATAAATAACCTACAATGGTTATTTATAATTTCTATAAATTATTCCTTCTTATTATTATTCTATAAAGTTTTCAAATTTAATTTTCTGTAAAAATTATTTTTTAACTAATAAATTTTATTTAGATTAATGTATGCGATATAAGCTAAAATAGAAAGTTCTTACTGTTTTCTCATATCCACTGAATGAAGATGAGAATAAATATGCAAAGTAAGCATGGCGTGTTGATATACCGATCAGTCAAGAGTAGAAATATCAGTTATTATAAGAGCAGGTTCACAGCACACATGCATCAATCGTATCTCCTACAGTAGTGAAGAGAAATTGACTTACTCGTTAAGGAGTTCGTTCGGTGTTGTTTGCTTTGTGACTTCAAAGTAAACTCATCTGTTGTTGCATCAAGGAATCACCAAATATGCCCAGCGTTTGGGATAGTCCTGTGAATGAACGTACAGCAAGATATTCGTTTTACAATTTCAATTCTGGATATTTGTGTTTCTGTGAAGAATCTCTCAGTGGATGGTTGTAGGCCTTGGATGATAAAACCCTGCAAGTTGCCATTGAGGAGGACAGTAGTCAAACGTGTGCTGATCTTGCCAGAACTGATGAAATAATTAGACTTCGTCTCCATTGATTAGGTAATATGCACAGGCTGAGCAAGTGGGTTCCTTTTCCACTGTTTCAAGTCCATTAGCAAGAACGATATCCAGCCTATTGATTGTTACTTTCTCGCCACCGTAGTGCAACCACATTCAATAGAGTGCTGATCAGTGAAAAAAGTGGTTCCTTTATGACACTCCCAAGCGTTCTAAGCATTGTTTGTCACTTTAAGATACTGTCCAAAACAGCGTATTAGCACTTATACAACCACTCAAGATTGTGCTTTGCGTCTGGTGGACTAGTCATGAAGTGTTTCACTAAGAGTTAGTACTAAAGGGATAAATGGATATTGCAGATATCTACTCGCAGCAATTGAAGCGTATGCAACAAATATTGTAAAAGAAGAAGCTAGCACTGGTTAATCTCAAATATATACACTTCTTGGCGATAACGCACTAAATGAAGATATGTTGGGCAAAAGTGCTATATGCTGATGGTGATTACTTCAAGGACCAACAATAGGTTACACTTTCTGCAGGTCATGTTGTTTTGGATAATTAATAATGACAACAGCTTTCCTGTGTCCACTTAGTACACCTTTAAATATTTTATTCCTAATAGGTTTTACAAAACAATTTTAAGTCAAAATTACAGATTTAGATCTTCATGATTTTGTTTGTTATGCTAAAACTGGTCTAAAAAAAAAGAATTGTATACTTCACATACTATATTAGCTAAGTGGTTATTCATTAAAAACATGACAGTTTGTACATATGCAGTAAATTAATTTTATATTCAGTTAACAAATATATTTAGAAATGATTTGATCTTAATTCAGATCTTATTTAAAAATAAAACTTAAATGATAATAAATTGGATATTAATTTACATCAATTAATCAAATTCCTTCATTTTTGAACTAATTCTTGCGACATAAATTTCAAATTTTAAGATAATATTTCCTAAATTCTTTTGATGTTGCAGACTTTTTTTACAGATCTAGTTGCAAACTAGTACCAGGTTCACGAGACCAAAGATCTTGAAATATTCATTAACAGAAGGGGTGTGAGAAATAGTCCACTCTGCCAAAACCCGCACTGTTCATCGACTGGTGCTAAGAGGTCTGCACAGAGTTTCATTTCGAGCATATCACATAGACTTGATTCTCTTATCAAAAGAAAGGCATTTAATGTGTCTACCTGCAATGACCTATCTGCCTTGATGGAGAAAGCTTTACTTGGGGCCTGCCTGTTATACCAGGGTTATATCTGAGGAGTTTTCCATAACTGCCCAATCTGCATTTTTGTTTTGGAAAGAACCTCAGAGAAACAGTATTACTTGACACTAGTAATTTAGAGGATCTTTCATTGGGTAAAATATAAGCAGTCTCAGTGCCATGGAGTTCAATGTGGGACGGAACCCATTAGAAATATACCTCGTGCGACTGGGAAAACTCTTTAAGAATATTGATAGTAGAGATGGTAGTTTTATCAACAACTTTAGCTTAGTTATTTATGTGCTGAATGGAACTACGTTTCAGTTAAGATCTAAGCATCTGCAGATGATGTTACAAATTTAATGACATCGAAGGCTTCATTGGTGTCTATTAGATCTGCTCTAAGAACAAAACAGAAATCTGGATTTCTAAAGCTGGTTTTATAAAAGTCTGGAGCATTTATAAGGATACCGCTACAACAAGAGTTATGTTCATTTTGACTGTCATCGGTATAAATTTAAATAGATGTTGTAATTATTTGGTTAATGATCTTCAGGACATACTGACGTAGATAATCTCACAAATCTTGATTTTTGTTTGTTGGGGTGACAAATTCGGTTTTAAAAAGAACTTCTGCTGTGTCTTCAAGGGGTTAAAAATTGATCCCATAGAATGCACTTCAACTTTTTGATCTTTAAGTTTCATTGAGTGAATTTGAGAAATAGGACTATTTTTTTCTAATCTCTCACTGTTCATCCAATTTCTATGATTTGCCTATGAGCAATATACACTCCTATAATTATAACACTTACTGAAGTACTTCGCAAGTAACATTCTTCTTCTTAGTTTTAAGGGTTGGATATCACTTTCATATAACACCAAATCAGTTGGACAACTAAGCTTCATACAGTTGATGATTTGGGCAGTGCTGCTTAACTGCATTAAATCCAATTTTTCTAAATTAATAGAAGATGCACAGAAAAAAATTTGATATTCATACTTCAAGTAAATCTAATCAAAAAGGTGCATGTCAGTTTGAGAGTGAAGCATCTGCACCCCAGTCCCTTTCAATAACAAATTTCATTATGTTCACCCTCTTTTTGCTTTTATATACTATGTAATAAATATGTTGGTTGCTCAGGATTCCTGGATCCACATTATAGTTTAAATATTTAGGGTGTTTTTCGTAAAATTCAAGTTTTTCCTTTGTGATTTTAGGCAGATAATTGTATAAACTACATTCTGTTGCACAAAATGCTAGGACTGATTTAGAAACATCATATTTTGTATTTGATTTTCAGCAAATTCAATACCTTAGAGAGGGTGATATTTATAGTATGTTCGATATGACCAATATCAGACTTGGAATTCCAAAGGACGATATCATTAGCAAACTTATCAACCTCACACATTATGGAAATAACTTTCTCAAATCCTGCAATAAAAAATAAAAAAGGAGGGGTCTCAATACTGTATCTTGCAGAATACTTTGACTGAGCTTAAGTGCTTCAGACAAAGAATCTCTAAATCTCAATCTGATTTGACGATCCTTCAGGAAATCACAAATCCAAGAGAAGGCTCTGTCTTTTATGCCAAGAGTGTCAAAAAGCTTAGCGATTAATATGTTTCTGTATACACTATCGAAGACTTGTCATCAGAATACTTTTAAAATGTTTAAAAATACTTTTTTCAATTGTTAATAAGGAACAGATAATAAACATTTAAAATAAAAGAGAGTGTAATTGTGAATTTGGAAAAAAATACAACTATCAGTCAAAAAAAAATTACAAAAAAAGTTACTTAAAAATTAAAAAAAGCGTTTTATACATATATTAGATAACATGATACAAGCGTTAATAGACTTCAATATTCTGTTTATTTCCAGAGTTCGATAAGTATTTCCCATAAGCTTTAAAAACCTATGTATTTGAATGCCGGAAACACTTCATAAAATTTAAACATTGATGGTAGAACATGAAATGCTAAAAACTATTTTAATATTTTGGCAGTATATTAAAAATCTTTATCATAATCTGAATATATATTCAAGATAACATTTAAGAAATTTGGCATGAAAATGACATGAAATTTTGAAATAAAAATGCGTTTTAAAATAAAATATAAATGTGAAAATCAAAAAAATAAATTATTAATTTATAAATAAAAAATTCAATATGAACTTCATTTTATTGACGTATTAAATAAAATATAGAAGATCTTTCTCGATAAAGGTCATACATGAAAAATATTTCAATTGAATACAATTTTTAAAATTTGAAGGAAATATTGATCAAATATTAACTTACTATAATTTCTACATGTCAAACTTTTAGATTTATCATAGCTTATTGTATATAATAGCTTATTGTAAAAATAAGCATTTTTGATAAAAATTTTTGCTTTCAAAAAATTATATAAGGAGCTATTATTTTTTGTTGTAAAGAATTGAACATAAATTTTCTAAGCAGCTTAATACTAAAAGTTGATAGAAATAATATTTACTTTAACAAAGCTTGTGCTTCTTATAAATTCATGCATCAATAATAAGAAAACTTCATAGCTTTGAATGATTTTATAGCATGAATAAAATAGAGGCTAAAAAATCTTAGACAATATAGAATATTTTATAGCTTTAATATAATTAAAAAAGATGTATATTAAAAAAGGAAGAGAAATTTACATTTTACCAGAGAAATTCTTTTACAAAATATAATACATTTGTGCTTTGAATCTTATTATAAATACATTATGGATGTGTTCAAAATGAGCTTCATATATTGAAATATAAACTAATAACAATGAAGTGTGAAGCTATATTAACAAGATAATTATAATTAAAAAAATAAAATTCTATATTTATATTCGTTAAGGAAAGAATAGTGTCACTTTTATATTACTTGGAATGGAGAATATATTATATTAAGTAACTCTTAAAATTTACGCAAACTATTCGTTTAAATTTGTAGTAAAGCTCTCAAAAATTTTAAATTGTTTGAAATACATATGATTAAATGATTTTTAAAATTTTCTATTCTCTTATTTACAAAAATTTAGTTAGTTACTATGCAATCCTGCAACAAAATAATCTATCAAATTTTCTTAATATAATTCTATACAAAGCAATAATATATAAATATCAACTTAATATAAAATCTTTCATAACAATTCCAATATTTTTTATGACATGAATTTCTTCTTTACGAATGCTTAAACTATCCTCAAACTAAAGTTCTACTTATTTATAATATTGTAATATTTTTATAATAGTACTTATTCTATTTGTTTATAATATCAAAAGTTCAATATTATGCTATTTAATAAATATTATATTAAATTTTGAAGAATATTTTTTGAGAGTATCACACATACATACACACACAAATAATAGAAAATTAGAATTACATTCTATTAAAAAGTAAATTTTAAGCAAATATATATTGCAAAGTAATATTCCAAATTGGAATAATTTACATTTTCTTTTCTATATACTAGTTATACTTGTGAGGATTATAAAGGTAAGGTAAATTTATTACATTTCAAATATTCTTGAAACCTATTTGCTTTGTCTTATATTGAGAAAATTTAACATTATATTACAGTATTTTCATCATACCATGTCTCGAAATTGAATATGAGCAAATCCTTAATTCACATCTTTGTAGATCATCTATGTGTAATAACTTAGATAGAAAGCTATTTTATCTACTATACTGGCAAAATAAACTGTTTCTAACGGTCCTAATATTATTTGGAGAAAGATCTTTTCAAAAAAGAATTTTTTGATAGTTAAAATTATGAAATATATGGAGAAAGTTTTTTGAATTTTTTATCTGGAAAAAGAATTATTCAACAATATTAAATAAACAAGAAATGCGTGTTTGTGTATATGAGCATGGGAATTTAAATCATGGTTATATCAGTAATTTTTTAATTGAAATTCAATAACAGAAAAATTGAACATTTCTGAGATTAAATGAATTAAAGGGATTAATATATATAAATTATTTTGCGAGATGGAAAAAAGAATAAATGCTCTGGTAGTAGATAATATATTAAAAAATAATGGTTTATGTATAAAAATTGTTGGAAGTTTTTCAAAATTTTTATTTTCCTAAAGTTTAATCAAAATATTAAAAAATATAGCACACATTACCAATTTAACAATTATTTTCACTTTATCAATAAAATTAAATTTTATAAAACGTACTTTGAATTTTTAATAAATGTGTTAGAACATAATGCACAAAAGTGCATTATTTTAAATTTAAAATTATTCCTACTTCATTATTTTTTTAACAAAATATTTCTCGATTACATAATGTCTTTTCATCATTCAAAACAATCAAAAAAAAAAAGAAAGAAAGAAAGAAATATCGTATTAGATATTCACATAATAAGTTAGTTTTCAGTTTTTGTAGTCGAAAAACTTAATGAAACTCTCCTATTTCAACTTAGTTTTATAAAGAAACTAATTAGCTATTTTAACAAACTGAAAAAAGTAAATAAATTTTACCTTTTTTTATGATAATATAATTTGAACCTATTCATTACAATTTTCTAATAAATTAATATATATATATATATATATATATATATATATATATATATATATATATATATATATATATATATATATATATATATATATATATATTTATATATATATATATATATATATATATATATATATATATATATATATATATATATATATATATATATATATATATATATATATATATATATATATATATATATATATATATATATATATATATATATATATATATATATATATATATATATATATATATATATATTGAAAGATATATTGAAAATTTTTTTGAAGTTAATGCTTATAATATTTTTGTTTTGTAAAACAAGCATATGTATATGATTATATTGAGAAATTCTGATTTCAAGCTTCAGGTTTATGAAGAAAATATATTTACTATAAGTGTTGTTCTACATTGCAAACAATCCTTAGATATTTTTAACTTACTATAGTTTAATTTTTTAGATAGTTTACAAAGCTAAATATCCATTCATTATTTTGATATATTGTTGTTCACACACACACACACACACACACACACACACACACACATATATATATATATACATTTTAAACTATTTCTTGAATATTTTAAGATTTCAATTGATTAATATTTTTCTTGAAAATTATTCTTAAATAATAAGTTTGCTTAAAATAAATACAATTTTTATTTTTCATTTTGTTCCATATTTCCTATAAGTTCATGATTTATGAAATGAATGTTACTGTTTCTCAGAAATCAATGTTTTTATATACTAAATTCACTTCAATTTATATAAATTAAATGGAACAGAATATTGCTTTTTGTTAATGTTTTTCATAAATAGCAATTGCATACTTTATATATTATTTTAAAAATTCGTTTACAGGCGCAGCCATTTATTTTAAGTCATGATTACATACGCAACATATTACAAAATTCTTTTTAGATTTTGATAGAAATCTGTCACACTTATAAAAAGCGAATTAATTTTCACTTTTATTTTGATAGTTACTGTTATAGTCACTGTTCTCTTCACATCTATAAATATTAACGCTCCTTATGATTAATCTCTTTTCCGACTTTACTTATTTTTTTAATAAAATAATGTTTAACTTATAGGTCCAAATCTTTATCATTTGACCGATTTCTTTAAACATAGAATTAAGTAAAATATAACAATATTTTAATAATTTACTTAAAAGTGTGAACTTCAAAAGTATTTAGATAAAAAGGGTTATTAAGGAATAGAGGGAAAAGTGAATTTAAAAAAGATTTATTTCACTTATATTTTATACATTTTTTGAAAACTGCTTATTCGTTTTGCTGTGAAATAATTGCTAACACATGTTTTATGGTTTATGTGCTAACACAAACCTCATGTGCTAACAAAACAGAAGAAACTGCAAATAATAAAATTTAAATATTTTCTGAAATATATAAAAAATTGCTTACAATAATATCACAATTCCGCAAGTATATTTTGTCAGAATTTTTTATAAACTAAGTATATCGTTCATGTTGTATTGAAACGACTTTGAATGTTATTTTCTTGAGAAAAATGTATTATTCCAATGAGTTACTTTCATCAGATAGCTATATACATTTTATATATTAGATATAACTTCAGTTATTTTTCCTCGTATGTGCTTTTTCTCTTGCAATAAAATTAAATTTTGTAATATTTTAAGAAAACAAATTAAGTATTTTGATGTATTATTTTAATAAAATTCACTATATCACATCAAATGCTTAAAAATTTTTAAAAATATATCAATTTATTAAATTAAGTTTCAGTTCCTTTTGTCTAAGGTTATTTTATGTTTATGTTAATATTGAGTAAACATTAATTAATTTGTACCACTACTGACTCCGTCCGATAACGTCTTATACTATCTTTCTGCGTAAGATTTAATTTCTTTCTCTAAAAATTAGTGCTAGATCCTGATAGTACAGTACATTAGTTTCAAAGTTTATTTATTTATAATTTCTTTTTTTTCCTACAGTGTCCGTAAATTTGTTTGCAAAATATTATATTGATGATGTAATACTGAGGAAACTTTTCCATTTGTTTACCAACATTTTTATTCTTTTCTAATTTATTATAGTCGCTTAAATCTACTATGATTCATTAAGAAACACGAAATTTATGTTTTATAACAAGTTGCACTCTATGAGGTTTTGTACAATTTCGTCCTAGCAACAAAATTCCTTACTAACTGAATGAATGTTTAAGTTTTAACTAGTGTTACATATATATATATATTTGTGTGTGAGTTACAAGAAAACATTCTTAAGTATTATCTTTTGCATTAAATTAAAGAATTTACTTTAAAAATCAGAGGTTTCATCTTGTTCACACACTTGTATTTGGAAGCTCTTTTAGTGAAATTTGGCAGTATTTATACTTTTTAAATAGACTTTTTCTTCCTAAAATAAATTTACTCTAACTAAGTTTAATTCTTAAACTTTTAATTGTAATTTTTAAAATAAAAACCTGTAACATGTACACAATTTCATTATTTGGTGAAATGATTAATTATTTTTATATGAAACAGTCACGCAATGTTTTCCAGACTCATATATCAATTTTAAGAACAAATTTTGAAATAAGTATTTTATTCTTGAACAAAAAAAAATACAAGACAGTTACAGATTATTCTAAAATAGCAAATACTTTGCCAGCTATTAAAAGAGAAAAAATCTTCACAAACAGCATAAAGCGTAATTGTTTTTAAGTTTAGAAGAAAAATGATGAATACATAACATTTTCAGAAACATAATTGTTTCCGCAAAGATTGTTGCTTTACAAAGTGTTCTTCCAAAGTGCACGAAATTCTTTCTTTCGAGATTACAGAGCAGTTCTTTCTCATGGTATACAATCTTTCAAGACTGATTCTTTATTTCTCGAAATTTTCTAATAGCAAATTTTAACTTCTTCTTATGTTTATAAAGTTATTTATTCCATTTTGTTTAAAATTAATTCACGTGATTTCTTATGACATTTTATGCCTTTCCATCAAAATTATTACTTAGCATTTCATTTATAAATAGTATTTAATCAGTTTATACTTAATTCAACTTATTACAAATAGAAGTCGCAAAAATTAAGTTTTTAACTTTCTAAAAGTTAATTATTGGAAAATTTCTTCTGATATGACAAATAAATATGATAAAATGCTTTATAATATAAATATTTACGCGTAATATATCCCCAAATGTAAGCTCATATAAGTTATTCCACAATACCACAATAAAAACCCTTTCAAATTTTTAATAGCCTAGCATCTCATAAATGGAGATTTTCCCTAGGTTTACAGATGATGATTTAACAAACTGAAAATATTTTAGGTATAATAGAGTAAAAATATAAGGTTTTTAATTTTCAACGCAGGAATGAGCAATGTTTTTTTTTTTATTGCAGGAATAAATATTTTGATAAGATATTATTCAAATTAATCATTCTTCTAAAATTATTTATAAAACTTTTTTAAAATGTTGTTAATGTGAATTTTACTGCAATGTGACTATATCTAAAATTAAAAAAATTTAAAATTTTATGAATGTAACATCTTAGCCTAAATACAGAAAGTACAGAGGTGTTACTATGTACTCAGCTGTAAATTTATCCATAGATTTATACTTAAATTGAAACTTCAGTTCTAAAGGAAGAAAAATAGAGAGTCTCACGCACAACTTCTTTCAATATTTTTATCATTATTAATTACTGAGTACCATGACAAAAATTGGACATTTTTATGGGCACATTTATATGAAAATTATTACCAAATATTTCCACCATTAATAAGTAAAAACGAAATTGAATTATTAAGCTAATCTAATACATTAATTTTACAATTAATACAAAAATCAATGTAAAATTGCAAGCTCACAAAAGATATGGTTCATTGTAACAACAATCACCCAAATGAATTACTGTTTATTTGAAAATAATTATCTGCAGGAAGATTTCAAAATAGTTTTCCTAGTTGAAATTTTGACACCATATTTACAATTTAGACACGAACTACATATCACCATATTTAAAATATCTTTTGAAAGTAATCAATGCACTGAAGGTACGATAATTTGAATTTCAGTAAAAGTATTTTTGCTTTTGTTATGATAGTCTTGGCATATTGTTTAAATGTTATGAGATTTTTGGCGTATTGAATAAATGTTATGAGATTTTTGGTATATTACCATAATGTTATGAGATATTTGGTATTATTGAGTCCCAAACTCATATGAGATCTGGTAAAGCATATACAATTAATGACACCGTAAGACTGATAATAAACAAAATCTATATGAGAATAAGACATTTTTATGTAATGTATTTTTTTAAGTCTTTATACAAGAGGAAATTTTTTTAATGTATTTACTCATCGTTATTGTAAATTTTGTACCAATATTTTTTAAACATTTTAGGCTTATTAAATCCTTTAAACAATTTATAATCTGTTTTAGATAATCTATTACCTTTTAATGCCCATTTATTACTATTTATTAATATTTTAAAATATGATGTTTCCATATATTTTATGATTTAAAACAGTCAAATATTTATTCTTTTTTTGTGAAACATTACAGACTTAATTTTCGATATGTTTTTTTAGGAGCTCTTGAATGTAATGCAAGAATTTTAGAATGGTAATTTATTTTCACAAAACTGTCTTCTCGTAATATCCTCTGTGAACAGAAAAGCTAACTTCATAAAAGAGAAAGATCCAAAATGATCGTGATTTTGTGGAAGAACAGAATAAGAAACTTCATTTCTAAATCGAAAAAGAATTCTCATGAGAGAAAAGTCATCATCCATTAGCCAGAAAGGTTGCCTTTAATATAAACTCAATCAACCTTTTATTGAATGGCACACATATTATATTTGTCCTTTCTTATTCTGCTTGATTCTCTGTTTAAAATATTTTATATGGAGAAATATTTGAAGAAATGCAACGCTCACTAAATATAATTTTTTTAAAGAACTATTATGTAAAGAATAAATCAAACAAAATTGAAGAATGTGAATCAAATGTGCATAAGCACCTTTAAAATTAAATATAAAAAAATATTCATCATACTGATCATCGTTTTTGTAATTAATATCTAAAATAAAATGATTTTCGGTAGTTCGGTAGATTTTCGGTAAATAAATGTTCACATATTTAATTAGTTATATAATTTTTGCGTAAACATATTTTTACATTTGATGTCTGTGTTTTCTTACATCGTAATAGCAAAATTTATTACATTTATTTTTTTGCTTATAATTTTATGCATATACTAATTAAATAAAATCTTTATTTATATCCACTTAACATATTCACCTGCATTTCAAAATGTGAATTTACTCAAAACTTTTTTGATTTAATCAATTAGGCTAAGCTATCTGTGAAAAATGCCTTTTGTTTTTAATATATTAATTTTAACATATTTGGTAATATTTATGAATCATAGAAAATCAATATTCAGACATTTTTGTAAACTTCAAAGAATGGTAATGCTTTTTTAAATCGAATCATGTATTAAAAAATCATACATTTTTTATAACGAATTGTGATAAGCTAATCATAAATTGCGGTTTTTTATAAGTATAAAGAATTCATCTGAAATTACAGAAACAGGAAATCGGTTGACTGATCCATTTTTAAGAGAACTAACAATTATCACGAAGCGAAGACTATTTCATCGCTATGAATATTTATTTATTTATTTATTTTTGCTATCCCTAATTTAGCTTGACAATGAAAGTAGAATATTAGTGTAGTATTTTACTGGCGGAATCTCAGCAGTTAATACATCATTTATTTTAATGGTCTGTGTCTGTATAATGCTACATAATTGCTTAGCTTTATGATTCAAGGTTATTTTTGGTATTTACTAAAATGTATAAAAGCATTAATAGATAAAATAGTTTTTTTTAAATAATTGAGTCAACAATATTTTAAAATCCTTTATTGTTTTGCCATGACTATTCGAAAATGATTTATGTTTGGCAAAAATCCATCACTGTTGTGTCATATAATAAAGTGACATATTCTCATAGTTATAATATAAAATTAATTCCATTAAGAATCGGAAAGAAATTTCAAAACACTTAGAGACTTAAAATTCTAACCCTTTATGTTCACGAACAAAATATTTTTCTATAAACGTTTATTTATACTTAAAACAAAAGTCTGTTAAGGAATTATACGCCTACAGTAATTAATATGAATATTAATATACTGAAATCACTTAAGATATCAACTTTTATATGCTTACTATACATAGAAGTATAACCTGATTCTTAAAATTTTATATTATTTAAATTTAAGCATCTAAATTCACTATAAATCATTCGGAACATACTTTTATATATAAACCAGTTTTTAGTATAAAAATCACAGTTCATTGTGATGTTATATGCTTTTTGCAAGGAAAGGTTCTTGTAAATTTTCCAAATTTCTCTGTTGCGGCACTTAAAAAAGGAATATTATCTATAAATTTTTTTTTCAGAGACCAAATAAATAATGAATATTACAAAGCATTCCAGTTGTTAGGATGTCAACGTAATGATAAAGATAAATTATAGACTTGATATTTCTGTGAATTTGAGAAGAAATATTGAAGTTTGCTTCAATAAATAAAACTACATTTTGGATCTTAATCATATATGTATGCTTACAACATAATAAACTTACAATATTAAATTTTGTGTACTTCTTTTGCATTAGAATGTATTTCGGGTTCGTTTAGAAGCGAGGAACCGTTAGCTTAGCGAAATATTAGGTAATAAATATTAGTGATAAATTTTAATTTCTGGTAACCCAGGTATTTTTCCATTTTAACTAAAGTTATTTTAAAGTAGCAATTTTTTTATTCACACTTTAGTGCCTATCTGGATGTTAAAAAATCACCAAAAATTAAGAAATACCTGTTTATAAATTTTTACGAGTATCTCTTTCATATCAATGTATAATTATTTCATAATTACGGTAAAGTATTTATAAATATATAATACATATCTGTTAGAAATATTTGTATTTAAGTAAATTTGCATGTGATTTTACTTAACTTCGGATGTAAATAATTCTAATATAATATGTCCAGCTCCATTCATTTATTGGTTTCTAATTCAAAGGTGTAAAAGTCAAAGAGACTTGAGTATAAATATGCAGCTTTATCTTTCACAAGCAGCAGAAATAAACAGAAAAAAATAAACATTTTGAAAAAAAACCAGCAATAAAATTCATAATTCAATGCAAGTTAAAGTATATTTTTTTCTTCGTATTCAGATATATCCAAGTTCCTATTCTTGTAAAAATAACTATTATTTTCTAAATTTAGTTTTAAAATATTATAACTTAGAGAAAAAAATATTTTTCCCTTCTATAGACAGACCTAAAAGAAATCAATCCCAAATTTTAATTATAATTAAGTTTTGTATCTAAAAGTGCATTAGCCGTCCATCTTGTCTAGTGATCAGCGTGCCTAATTGTGGATTGGGAGACTCTCAGTTCTCATCCCGGCTTGGGATTAGGTGTACTCTATCTCTCACTCTCTTTCTCCTGTCTTTGTCCTTTCCTTATATGAATAGGTTGTGAAATGTTGTGCTTTGCCAATAAATACGTACATATGGCATGTATATGCAGTAAGAAAGTCTGACTTCTCATCAAATTACTGTTCATTTGGAAAAGTGATGCCCCTAACTACATGTTGTCAGCTTTGCTGCGCAAGACAAAAATGATAAAAGTGCATTGGGAATGAATTCCTATATCTTTGGTTTCTTAGGGATACACTTCTTTTTCTAAAATCTATATTTTATTTGTGCCAAATATATATATGGCACAGATGCCATATAATCCAGGGTTCCAAATTCTGATTTTTTTGGTGACGAAGAAATGTTGCGAAGATGACGTATTGTGACGTGCGACATAAATACTAGGGTTGCTAAAATAGAATTTACTGCATAATTTTTAAAGGTCTCTATCTCTATGACGTAATAAAAATAAGGTAGCATGATTTATAAGAAAATCTGCCAAGGATATAGCCAAGCTCAGAATTTCGCATCCTGTATCATACGGCACCTGTGCCATGTATATATAGGTTGTATTTAAGATGGTTTTTTTGTGGCATAAAAAATGTATGAAGATATGAAAAAATTCTCTAAAATCTATTTCCTTTGATTGATCTATGGATACAAAAAGTCAACTAATTTTATCATTACCTTTGATTGCTTTATTCACGCTGGCATAATAAACAGTCTTGTTTCTTTAAATTTTACAAATTCCTGTTAAGATTTTCCTATTTTCGGGACAGGGCTGTGTGTTTTTACAATTGACACGCATGAGTGTTGTTAGGAGCTCTTAGGATTTTCCAAGCTTCCGTCTCTGCATATGAACACTGCGGAAAAATATAGAAAATAGATTTCATGGAAATATTATGTGAGGTAAATTTTCAAATGTTTTGTGAAGGCTTCGGCTTTAAGGTCATCTGTTAAATAGAGTCCAAATAGAAATGATATAAAACGCTTTCAGAATCAGAAACTGAAAAAATGAGATAATCAACATTATTTTTATGGAAGCACTCAAGCACATAACATATTATGAGATTCCAAAGAAACTTATTGAAAATATTACCTTCAATTTGGCTTAAAAATAAAATGTTATTATTTTTCAATCCATCAAAATTTTCTGCAACTATAAATTGCTTTCTGTTGATAATATGAAGACGGTGATATGAAGACACCGTTAGTAATAATAGTTATTTCATTGTTAACTCTTCGCATATGGTAAGAAATGACAAATTTAATTTATACATAAGACCCATGATAAAAACATTTCGTCAATGAGTTTTATTGAAAGAGAATTCGATATTTTCCAAGACATTCTCTGCCATAATATACAAATATAGCAATGTGGTGCAAATATACATTATTAATTAATATTAATGATTGATTGGTCAAATAATAGTTTCATATCCATTTGTACGTAATGTTAATATTTAAACCAATAAAAATTGTCTAAGACATTTTATAATTCTACTAATTCAGTAATGGAAGAAAAGGAAAAACACTTTATCTTTCATTGAGCAAAACTTTCTGTTCAGAAAAGTATCCCTGAAGACAGTGAGATTACCAACTCTATATTGTCGCTTTGCTTAAACATTTAATGTACTGTTATGGGATGTTTGTCAAGCATACTATCTAATAACATACCATTAGGAAGAAGAAGAATTATTTAAATAGTGGTACTAGCTCACGGAATGTGCAATTTGTTTAATAAAGTATTGGAGGACAATTCGAAACATATTTGTTACAATATTTTTATGTGTTTGCAATATACAAATCAACTTTAACATTTTAGTTTCCATTAAATATTTAATCCTTCCTTATTTTTATATGAAACTTTATGGTTTTATTTTTGTTAAATGCATTCCCATAACATTTTAGTAAAATTATTTTACTATTATATATATATATATATATATATATATATATATATATATATATATATATATATATATATATATATATATATATATATATATATATATATATATATATAAACTCTTGTTTACATTTTGGTTAATATTTTCACAATAGTTTAATGCAAATTTGACATTTGACAATATTGTATTGAAGTCATGGCGTATTGAAATGGCGTATTAAATTAATATTATAAAAACAGGCAACTATATACCTTCGACAATAATTATATAAAGGCAACAAAAATTTTAAAATGTATTTTCCTGTTTTAATTATATACTTAAATTTTGTTATCAAATTATACTTATGTGAAAAAAGTTATAATAACAAAAGTTTGAACGTGAATAAATTGAAATATATTTTATTTTATTAAATGAAATTAAATTTATAATTTTGATAAATATCAATTTATTTTAATTATAATAAATGAATGATCATACTTTTTTTTAAACAAAAACCGTTTGCAAGCAACATTTTTTATAAATTTTATTTCTGCTGTTTTAACATTCCATTAGGAATGATATATTATTTTCGCACATTCAGCTTTAAATTACAGTTTTGCAGAAATTACCGAAGCTTGAAATGTTATTAAAGAATAAGTAAAATATCAATATTATATTCAGTACGATAATCTTAAAAATATGTAGTATTTATAATCCTTAATCCAAAAAAGGAAAACATATTTCAATAATAACAGTCCAAATTTTTAAGCTTTTGCAGTATTGAAATATATCTCAATTATTTCAAAAAAATGATGTACATAAAATTGCTTTTTCTTGAGTTTATTTAGCTATACTACTTTTTTACTTAGTTATACTGAATATTAGGAAACCAAAGAATATCTTAACCGAAGAAAAAAAATGTTGAACTGTCAAATGGGCAAAAAAAAATTGAATAATCTTGAATATAATATTAGAACCTCAAGAGATATTCAAATTATTCTTTTGAAATGAAACTATTTATTCAGCAACAATTCCCAATTCCTATGGAAATTTTTTTCTTTGACTCTAAAATAAATACGTTTTTCTTAGTAATGAATTTTTTTTTCAATGCAAGTCAATACTTAAAACGTATCTGTTCTCGAAACTTTGTTAAAATTGTTTTAAATATTTTTTGGGGGGGAATTTCCTTAAAATAAATTTTTCTGTAACTTTTTACTTTTTGCATTATATGTTCTTATTTTAAATTTATAAAAAAAAATATTTTGCAAGATTTAGCTTTTTTAAAAGATAAATAATTTCTTTTGTAATTAACGAAGCTTAATTGCAATGGAAAAAAAGCCTAACTGTTCATTTTTGTTAAAAATTCACGTTTTAGAAATTACTGGATGACAGTAAATATTTGATAAAGAAAAATATTGCAAAATACTTAAAGGAAGGAAAAAATTTTCTCTCATTAAGAATTTAAATTTAAAAGAGAGGAAAAAAATAGTTTCAAAGAATCATACCTGATATTTAAAAAAATAAGAAATCAATCTTGAAATTAAATTTTTCAAAGTCATGCATTAGATTTAAAAAAATTGTCTTTATATCATTCATTATAAATAGATTTTAGTATACTTATCTATTTCTACAGTTTCAAACTTTGTTTGTATCTGCAAGTCAGACTTAAAATTTGTAATTATATCTAAAACAAATAAAAGTCGCATGCATTAATATTATATTAAGGCAATTAATATTTAAAATTCTTTAGTGTGATATATATCAGTCCCATTTATTTCAAAGCATACACTTTATATGTTATATCCAATATTAATTTTAAAAACTTCAATGTAAGATTTTCCATAATGTTTTTAAATTATTTCTTGTAAAAAATATAGCTAACAATAAATCAGCAAGATATTATCTGTCCACAAACATTTTTCATGATAAATATCAAATAATAACAAAACTTTACAAAGGATAGTATTACATTTCCATATGATCTAATAATAAATATTTCATATTTACATCAGATAATTATTTATAACGACCAATATATTTATAACTTTAATAATTTGTACTTCACAAAATAATATAGTTTATTCTCCAGTAAATTGTTAATATAAATTTTACATAAAAGCTTTAAAATTTGATTGTTGCTTTTACCTAAGCCTTAAAAAATTGTGTACAAATTTTATATCGAGAAATAATTGAGTACTGTAATTATCATTATATAAGTGCAATTTATTTCTCTTTTAGCATTACAATACTCCATTTTTAAACAATAGTATACGTTAATTATATATTCAATCAAACCTTCTTAATTTAATAATTAGTAAATATTAAATAAAAAATAAAATTTTTAACTTAATGATACATAATACGATTTTTTTTGGCAGTATATATACTGCCAAATAAATATATATCTTTATATATATATATATATATATATATATATATATATATATATATATATATATATATATATATATATATATATATATATATATATATATATATATATATATATATATATATATATATATATATATATATATATATATATATATATATATATATATATATATTATATATATATATATATATATATATATAATATATATATATATATATATATATATATATATATATATATATATATATATATATATAAAAGTATGTTATTAAAATATCATGAATTATTCTCTATAAAAGAAAATGTATAAATTTAAAAAATAGCATAGCATACAGTTCATCAAAATATTTGATGCATTTTATCTTTAGCTATATTTTATGTTACATATATAACATAGTAAACTATCACACTATATTACATGTGCTACAGTCGAATGTTTAACATTATTGTCAAACTTTCGACCATAGGATATAATCAGTAATAAATTTTCGATAAACATCAATTCAATCATATTCATAACGTATTTAATATACTTACATAATTTATTTGCGTCATAAAAGAGAAATTTTAATGAACTTATTGCCGGCATTTAAGATGTATATAATTCATTCCATTTAAATTTTAATATCGATAATCTTATTTTGATACTCATTTATGCAGTATTTATTTCTTGACAAACAAACTACACTCTAATTTTCTAAAACATATTTTTATTCCCTAACAATGAATTAAGAGTTTTTATTAAAAATTTATTGTTCAGTTATTCTATACTATTGTATAAAAATGCAGCTATCATATTCGTATATATTTGATCTACAATTAATAATTGTTTCGCACTATTTATATTATTACAATTATTACAACGCAAAATTCAATTTATATACTAATTAACACAATATTTAATAATTGAAAATAAAGCAATGAAGAGAATTTACATCGTATATATATGTGTTTAAATATTAAAAATAATTTTTTTTTTCAAATAATCAGTTAAATATTTGAATTTCTTGTCAAATTTACGTTATATTATTAAAATTAGTTAATTTTAAGCATAATATTTTTTTCAATTTTTGTTAACTTTTATCAAATAGTTCAAACATGTTTTTTTTTTAAATAACATTTAAGAATGGAAAAAAATTTCATAAAAATATGTCCCATGATGAATTTTTTTTTGATATTTTAAAAGTCAAATTCTCTTGCGAATTGATAAAATGATTACTCTTTTTCAAGTTTAAGTCAAAGAGATTGCTTATGTATCATTTACTAAAATATATTACATATTTGAAATGAAAGTTCTGAGAAAACATAATAAATAATCTAAATATGATTATATAAAATACATGAAATATATATGAAAAAGATAATCATGTGAGCCCTTACAAGCACAAATAATTCAAGCATATACAATTTTTGTAGATGCTTAAGAGATTAATTTTAAAGTTTAATTGAAATGGTATTTTCCCATTTAAAGAAAAAATAGCCCTATTTTTGAAAATTTTCAAAATAAATTGATATTTCGTTTAATAATGTCATTCCCAATAATAGTTCTTATTCTCTGTTTCCAAAATTTGATGATAATTTTTTAAGATATTTATAGATTCGTTATTTGATGGTAAAGATGTTGAGATAATATAATTAATCAATACATAATTGAATTTTATTGATTTTGCTTAAAAAAATTATTTATATTTAATTTTATAAGAAAAATGTAGAGCTTAGTTTATTTTGTAATCTAAATGAAAGCCTTTCTGATGTTACACTACAGTCGAGAAAGAATTTTCATGTGAAGCAGTGAGGAGTATGCAATATTACATTATTTTAAATCAAGGTAAATGTGCTTATTACTAAAATTTATAATATAAGTGTAAATTAAAGTGAATATAAAATTATAACTTGTTCCTACAACATATGTGTCAAATCATCATGGAATTTTTACAATTAAATACATTTAATTTAAAGTTATTTGAATACAGATAAATGAATAATTTTATTTAAAAGAAATTATTATCATGCAATCATTGATTTTAGATTTTAATATTATTGTCCTTATTTTAGTTCTTCTCTTTGTTCTTATTAAACTTTGTGTTCTTTACAATCAACAAATAAATGTTGAGTTTTATGTACAACCACATGTATTTTTATGTGAACAAAAATTTCAATCTAAAAAAATATTTTTAAATCATCCTTAGTTCAATTCAGCATTAAGTGTAATGGTAGAAAAGTAAAAGTAAATAGTTTTAAAACTGAAAAGTAAGATGCATAATGATATGAATATTGAAATTTTAATGAGATTTTATCAAATATTGCACAATTGTTCACACATTTAATTACATGTGTTATAAATATCTTTTCCCCTATTTTGAAATTTTTATTAATAAATAGTTATATAAGATTTTTATGTTTAAAAAGAAAACCGTATTGATTTTAAAAACTAATTATTTAACTTTGGTTAATATTAAGTTTTATTTTTCTATTTTAGAGAAAAAGCAATTTATATTGCTAATAAACATAAATATCAAACTATAAATTCAAAACTACTCAGCATTTTTAACAAGTTTCAAAAACGTAATACAAATTTTCATATTTAATTAAAAACATAATTGGAAGTGTCATTAAATAATGAGTCTTTTTTCATAATAAGGATCGAGTTCTTAATTCGAAATTTCCCTCAAGTTATAAATTTTCCATTAAATTGTTGATAATTGGCTATTTTTAAATTTATAGTGAATTAATATTTCATAAGGAGAGTAAATTAAAGAATGATTAAAAATCTGCACAAATGATTTACAGTGAATTAATATTTCATAAGGAAAGTAAATTAAGGAATGATTAAAAATCTGCACAGATGATTTACAATGCATTTACATCATCTTTGAAAAATTGATCTAAGATTTGTTATTGATTATAAGAAACTATTTTGTGTGTTTTCTTATTATAAACTATATAAATATTAATTATATAATTTTAATATGGAATTTACAATTAAAATAGTTAAATTTGAATTTGATATAGAATTTTAAAAATTATCATGTATAAAAGACTAATATTTTTCAGATAACGTAATATTAATTGGATAAATAGTATTGTTACTTAGGCAGTTAAAAAATTTATTACAAATAAATAATAAATTAATAAAAATAAATAATATTAACAAATTATGATTATAGTGAATTGCTCTAGTTTTTTCTTTCCTAACCAAACTCTTTTTCTAACACATACTACATGTAAGGCAGGAATTTTCCTTCTAACTTAATGAAATAATTACAGCAACAGAATCGTTACATATACATTAAAATGAATAAATAAGAGGATATATACAAACCACTGTAAAAAATTATTTCGCAAGTATTTTAAAAAACTTGTCATTAAATGTTACAGAATTAAACATATTGAAATAACGTTTATAACTTAATAATGATTATTTTTTCATCCTTACTCAACAATTGTTTAGTTTTCGTTGTCATTGTTTTTAGTATTGAACTAGGCAAAATATAAATAATTATAAGAAATTAATATTTTTATAAGTCATATTTTTATGTGATGGGTTTTTAAATTTTGAATGCTTTACTTTATATTCGAATAAAAGATATGATTTCTGCTAATTTTGATTTAGTAATAACTTATTTATATGATAGTTTTCATTAATATGAATCAATGATAAATTTTCAAAAGTTCTGAAAACAAATGTTGCTTATATTAAATTTCATGTTTGTACCATTCATTTTTATTAAAATTTTAAAGTAAGTTCAATTAAAGCAATTCCATGAATTTAAAATTATTCAGTAGTCAACTTTCCTTTACATGCTTTAAATGATAGTTTATTTGTATTTTTTCACTCTAGTTTTATTCTTGTGTCAAAAAAATGTATTCGCAAACTCATGTATTCTAGAGTAAACAAAATAATACTTAGCAACTCTTACAAAAAATAATAGCATCAGATTATATTTTAATTACCTTATATATATTACACTTATATAAAATTATCGATATAAATATTTGATTAATTTTCGTTTTCTGATTTGATAATTATCTACAATTTCCACCGGAACTGTTATCAAATCTCAATGCAGAAACCAAATGCGTAATTACACATTTACATTGAATTTAAAATTAAAAAAGAACAAGACTAGTAACTAATGTTCGTTAATAAACTGCACCAATGCTATAAAATCTTGATTGAAATATTAATATATTTTCAAAATTCATATTTTTAAATATATAATTGCAATTTATACAAACAAATAAATGCTATATTTTAACTGTTTATTCTACCAAAATTCTTATCGATGTTCTGTTCTGATACAAAACATGAATGTTTTGTTCATCAAGTTATATTTAAATTATAATCCTAATTTAGTATTTTATATCATTTTCCAGATACTAATGTTGATTATAATTAATATAATATTCTACCATAAATTAATTTTATTAAATAAGTGTTAAAATAAATAATTTAATATCCAATCGATTTCATTCATAAATTATTCAATTTTCATGAGCACATGTCGTTATCTAATGAATCGATTATTTTCATTTTAAGATTAATTAAATTAATTTTTCACACTCTCAGTTTCTGCTAAGGGATTTTACATTGCATAAGTAATAACATCTTTATCCTTTGTTTTCTTTTCTGTTCAAATGGAACTCTTTTTAACGTAATTGCCTTTTGATAGTTACATTTTTATTCATGTAAAATAACTTAGTTTTATTCACACATTGTGTGTGACAGAAGAAAAACAATTATAAACCGCTTCTTCCTATTATTATAAAAAGTTAACATATAATCCTGCGAACACTTTGACCAACTGCTACAGAGAAATTTTAATTAATTTAGTGATTTATTGAAATAAAATCATTTAGAATATGCTAAAAACATACAGTGATTTATTAAAGTAAAATTGTAACAGTTAAATCATTTTTCCTAAGTTCGATTACAAAGTTTGAGTTTTATTTTACAATATATATGCAATATTTATTTATACACAAATTTAACAAACTGTGAACATTTTTCTAAGGTGATGTAGCAATAATTCAAAAGTTAAGAATATAATCATTTATAAAAATCTGATATTTTTCTATTATATCGCTACATCAACAAACATGCGTTAAATTTTGGAAAAATGTTTTATTAAATCTCAAAGCACAATATACATTTTTTTCACAATACTCCATGACTTGAGTAGCTAGGCACAGAATGCTTACATTTTTGTTATAAAACACATTCCAGAATAAAAATTGACCTGAAATATTAATTTTTTGCTTACTATAGTAAAAATATCTTATTTTAAAAATTATTAATTAGTGAATCGTGAAAGTATGTTTCAAGGCTGAATGATGGTGGTACTGGAATTTTAATTCTTAAGAAAACTTGCCGAAAATATTTATCTTACTTTTCAGAACTCGTAAACTGAAGCTTTTTAAGAAAGATTAATAATTTAATAAATTTTTAAAATTAAAAAGATATCAAACATTAAGTTATATTCGCAGATTTATTGCTATTTATAATAAAGAAACAAGTGAAGTCTTGCAAATTGATGCTATTTTAAGAATGATTAACAGTTCAATGAATTTTTAAAATTTAAAAGTAGTTATAAAACATTGAATTATATTTGCAGATTTATTCCTATTTTTAATAACAAAATAAATCAATTCATAAAAATTAATTTAATTTTCAGAAATAAATATTTGAATCTATAAATATCTTAAATTATATAATTGTTGATAAACATAATTGATTTTTAAATATAGTTAAATATTAATTACTGACATGATTTTAACATATAATTTGAAAAGCAACATGAAATTAACAATTTAGTGTATTAAAAATTAAAAATAATAAGTTTATGAAATTCATTTTATTTAATTTGATATTTGTTCCAGTAATTCAAATAATTATCTTTGTTGTTAAAAGTAAAATTCTAAGTGTACTTAAATCAATTAAAGATTGTTACATTTAATTTTTAAGAAACGTAAATGTATTTGTGAGAATAAAAACAAGTTTTGTTAAGATCTGTCTCAATTTTTATTAAAAAGTACTTGCATTCTTGTTACCGTTATATTAGCTTTTTTTCAATTAAAAAATTTTTGTATAATAATTTTTATTCTTCAATTTAATATTTCTAGTGAAACAATTTTTTTCTGGTTAGCCTTTAATTAAATTGATATTTGTCCTTATTTGAAAAATTATTGGTGCATGATGTTTTCATAAAAATTAGCGTATTTATGAAAATTGAAACAAACAAAATATTTTTAGAAAAGCCCGAAAAGAAATATTTTTTCCTTACGAAATATTCTGTATTTTTGCTGGAAAAATGCAAATCCTATGTAATAAAATTAGATGACTAAATCCATACAGTGATACTTTATCTGATATAAGCATATGTTAAATAAGAAGTTTCCAGATTTTCCACACATGAGTAATTTCCAAGATAAGTGCTGTAATATATGATTAAATTGTGATTAAAATTTTGTAACAAAATATTAGGAAAATAAATAAATGTACATAAGAAGAACCAACGTTCATGAACCAACGTTCATAGCTATTGATTTCAAATTTTAAGAATATTATTGATAAAAGATCGTGAATATAAAAGCTTATATTACAATTATTAAAGACAAAAATTTAATACCATTATTTCAATTCGTATAATAGTTAACAATAATTTACTAAAAATGTAAAATTTCATTAATTTAAACAAAGCATACTGCAAGAAATTTTATTTGATACTAAAAATGTAATTTTCATCCATGGATATATAGAATTTATATGACACAAATTTAAAAGAAAAAAATGTTTAATTGTTTTCTTCTCCAAAAAATCTGAAACTATTTGAACTTACAATATTTAAAGATGAAAATCTCAAAATATTTTATAAAAATGAATCATATCATTTGCAAAATTTCTACATATATAAGGAAAAATTAAAACTATATTAATGGTGGATATTTTACTTGAAAAAATATTGTAAATTGGTATCCATTAATAGGTATTATTAAAATCGGTATTACAAGAATCTGTATTGACAGTAAAAATAATCCAATAATATTGAATAAAAAATAATCCAATAATAATTACATAATATTGAAAGCAGCATTTTTATATAGTATATCACAGTGTGCCCAAATGTAAAGTATTGAAAGATTATATTAACATTATTCTCACAAAAATATTCCAAAAAAGAAAATTCTTAAAATTGTATTTCACATTTGGAAACAAAATGTATTAATACGCATTTTTAAAGATATTAATGTAAAGAAATATCTTTAGAGATTACTGCAAAAGAAAATTTGAAATCAAAAACACATTTTAGCTGCATGAAACACTAAAATTTAATTTACGTTTTCACACACACACACACAAGGATAAAAAGGAATAAAAAAAATACTCTATATCGTTATTTAACGAACGTAATATTTACAAAAACTAAATATGAATTATTTTTTGTTCAATAACTATTGAATGTAAATAAACAAAAATCCTAATATCTGTACAACGTATTCTATCAAATCACTATATATTCTATCAAAAGGAACAATGTATTCAGTTGTTAGAAATCAACTTATGGAGGGCCTATATCACTTTTGTTTTTGAAAAAAATGTAGTTATTTTTGTATAGCTGAAAATATGGTATTTATAAAAAGCTATTTTCTTCCTTTCTTGTATGCAAATTTCATTGAATGATTTCCCTCACTCTCTGATGCAATATATAACAATCTAATATTTTTATATTTTAAACATTTTAAATGTTTTGTAAATACTGAAATATACAAGCAATAATAATGATTATCAAGCCAATACAACATAAGAAGATTTAAAAAATTTTTTGTTCTTTGTGTTTTCATACACATTTTTATGATTTTGTAATGCCATAAAAACGGAAATCTGAGTAGTCATTAAATAAATGAATATATACCAACTTAATTGAGATTTCAAATTGAGAATAAGCCTGTATTCTAATGATTTAAGCAGATTAAAATTAAAAAATTAAAATCGGTAACCATTTAACCAAAAAACAAGAAGAGAAAATGTATTTATAGCAAAATCCACTTTTCAATATTTTGCAGAAATATTCAACTTGATGATTCACTAAATCTTTTATGTCAAATATTCATCTTAAGATAAGATTCTCCTGAAATAGAATTTTGTTGGCAAGGAAGATGAACTCGAGAAAAAGAGATCTTCCATAATACTGATATTATGTGAAATGTTTATCCCCTTTCCATCGAAATAAAATTCCAAACACTGTCACCGGTGCTATGAGTTTGATTTTTCAATATTTCATTTTTTAACGAAAAGGGATTTAAGAGGATTTTCCAGTCTCTTGATTTTTTTGTATTTTTGTAAATCGTAATTGTTTGTAAAATATGTGTAAATAAAATATTGCTAATATAATAAATTTAATGTTTACTTACTATAAATAATTTATTCTAAACAATTCAAATATCTTCTATTAATATAAACAGAAAATATATAAAATTATTTATCATTACTTACGTCCATAATTTATTTTTATCAGTTAAAAAAATTTAAATTTCATTGATTAAAATTTAAAATATGTGTTTTTTGTTTTTTATAATACACGAATTGAAACTTTTGTACCTTAAATTAATAAAATGAGAACGCAGAAAATGATAAAATATTTACATATATCGCGATGCATGTTCCAACTTAGGAAAACTTTGCACAATGATATAAAAGAGACTTCTTAATATTTTATTACAATACTCATAACTTATGTTGTACTGTAGTTGTAACAATACAATATCTTTATTGTAGTAGCAAATATGAATATTGATTATATAGCAGTTTTAACTGTTAACACTACCAATACGTTCCGAAAATAAATATTTATAGTGGTATTTAATATACATCACATCGATTTATAATAGTTACATAAATTTTTGGTAAATTTTAAGATTTAAATCATTGAAATCTAAAAACACATAATGTCATTGATCCTTCCATAGGCTTAAAAATAGGCCCATTGAAGGTTAATTTTTGTACGCTAATTTTAAATCAATATGTAAAATCATCAATACATTTAATCATTTTTAGTGGTAATGATAGTTCTAAGATATTTGAACTGTGACATCGTTGAAGTTGTGTGTTTTTATATACCAGCAACATTTCGCTTCTTTAATATTAATTTGAAATACATTTAAACTTTGAATGATTTTGAGTGGATGGCAATAATGTATTTGATCATGTGCGAATAATAAGCTTTAAATGGTATTCTATTATTACTCTTAATAAATGTCTCAATTTAAAATTTAGTTTAACGAGAAGGTATTAAATTTTCATGCATATTATTTCTATAATTATAAGAAGATCTATTGTGAGATATGGTCATACTCCTAGACACATAATTATATGGTAAATAAAAACATTTATGTATTTTATTTAGTCAAAAATATTTTGTTTCTTTTAAAAAGTTTACCTTAAAGACAATAGATTTAATTCATGTTAAGCATATTTAATTCATTGACGGTAAATGATAAACATCCATTTTGATAATAATTGTAACCAGATATATTTAATGAACCGCTGATGGTAGAACTAACTCAGTTTATACTACGAGACAATCTCTGATTGATTACCTTTCAAACTATAATTCATTAACTGTCATCTTATCTGATGATGATATCAGATATGTGACACATTTGGAATTTCTTGTGGAACATTATACTATAAAACTAATTTAAAATGTTATCTAATACTGATATGAAAAAAAGTAGCCGCAACATTGAGAAAATGTTTTTGTTCAAAAAATTATAATATTTAATTATGCGCATTTTTTTTAGTTTATTATCAATAGATTTAAACAATATCATGTTTCTTTTTGTCACAAATTAAACTAATAGATTTAAAACATTGATCAATTAGTTTAATTTGTGACAAAAAGAAACATGATATTGTTTGAAACTATTACTTTTGTATTCCTATGCATTTTATTTAAATACTTGCTTAACAGAGTAACCACATTGTCCTTCATTGGGTTACTGGAGCTTCATGGGTTAAGGCATGCCCACGTTAATCTGTACTCATAAAGTCTTTCCGCTAATATAGCATGATATGGAAAGGATAGTTCAAACTCAGTTATGAATTCCTCAGCTGTTTGTTGTTCATAATTATGCCCAAGCAGGTCATTTTGAAAATACTTAAATACGTTGCATCTAAGTAACAAATCACTTAAATAAAATTAGTTTATGAAAATAAATTCCATGTTTTCAGTTTAATACAATATTTTTGTCTAGAGGATAAAGTTGTCACCCTGTATTTAAAATATTACTAAAAATATGCATTAACTAATGAAAGATTTAAAATTTCTAAAAGATGTTCTATCATTTAATAAATTTCAATGAGCTGTCACAAGACTTAACAGAGTTAGAATAAATTTGTTGATGGTTTTACTTCATATTAAAATATTTATTATGCACATCGTCAAAAACATAGCTAAATATATATATATATATATATATATATATATATATATATATATATATATATATATATATATATATATATATATATATATATATATATATATATATATATATATATATATATATATATATATATATATATATATATATATATATATATATATATATATATTACATTTTGGTCTTTGTATATGCTTGTATTTTGATGAATACAATTTTAATAATGTAAAATAATAAAATAATTCAAGGTAGTGCTACTTGCATTGCTTACATAAATGTCTTATATATAAGCAATGCCAGTAATAATATATTGATTAAAAGCATAATTTAAAAATTTTGTATGCATTTATCCGGAGTGCACGGGCGTCAGAAAATGTTGTCATAAATTTTCTCATAAATGTGTATAGTATTTTCTCATAAATTAAATCTTGGTATTTTGTTTATGCATATTGTGAAAAATATCATGTGCAATTATACATTTATATGTTACATACATTATAATGTGATGTATAATTTTATACAAAAACATATTTTCATTCAGTAATATATAAGTCTCTAAACAATTATGTTTCAATTTAACAATATACCTCTTAATTAAAAAATTTATGCAATTTAATATCCATAAGAATTATTAAACAGTAACCAAATAGTTTCTTTAATATAAAACTGTACATAAAATTAATCTAAATATCATTAAACATTATCTTGAACAGCGTAAACCCATCAAATTAGTAATTTATAAGAATTGTTGGAAACTAATTTTAATAAAACACTGTATGTTTTTAAATATTTCTCAATCATTCGTTGTATGAAAAAATTAGTGAATGCAGTTTTGTCAATAAATTAAAGTAATATGTATTCTGTTTCAAAATAAAAATATCATTATCTAAAAAATTGTGGAATAATAGTATAAATAGTTAATAAAAATTGCAACTTAAATTTTGAAAATCTAATATACATATATTTTTTATGCATTTTTTAATTGCTGAAATAGAATTATCTTAATATTTATAATATTTTTATATATAACATAATTAATTTTTTTAAAAAAAATTCTGATATGAATCAAAGTAAATTTTCTTAAAACTATTGAATGTTTCACTTTTGATAAGCACATTGAAATGTAGTAAAACATTAAAATATTCTTTTCTTTCTTTTCTAAGTTAAATATTAAAAAACACAAATATTTTAAATGAAATTCTGTTCCTAAAGTATTCTTAGTTCTTTTCACATTAAAAAGTGATTACGATTTCCAAAATCAGTCAAATTTATACGAAATTTCAATAAAATGCAAATAATTCTTATCGTGCAGATAAAAGAAGAAATTCTTGTAAATTAAAAAAGAAGAATTTAAGAACGAGTAAGTCAAATGAAAAATCGATAATGAAATATCAATACAGAAAATTCCCAGATAAAAAGATTAGTGAATAAAATATGAAAAATTGTCAGCGAATATTGTTTGACTTTCACAAAATTTAATTCCACTTTCTCCATCGCAGAGGTAAATTGAATAAAATTCTAGAAATATAATGTAATTCGATAATGTTGCAATTTTAAAACTTCTTTTGCGATATATATTTTCTTTAAAGTAAATTTGATAACATATATTTGTAATAAATCAAATGAAAAAAATCACAATTTTTACCATTATTTCTTACTGTTGCTTGTTTTTCATTATAATTTAAAATAAATAAGGATTTAAAGTATTTGATACAAAAATTTTAAGTATATATACTTATTATAAAAAATTTTAAATATGAGGTCTACAAGTATGATAAAAAGGGCTGATTAAATTATTATTAGCAAATAATCTGAAAAAGTATCATTTTTTATTCTATTATTTAACAACAACTTAAAGGTTTATGTATATAATATGATTACTGCGTTATTTTTTCACAAAATACCAAAATATTTGCAACAGATGGAAAATGATCAGCAAACTTAGCAACGAAATTAGTTTTCACATCGTAATTTTATTAGATGCTCCAAATAAGCATTTCAGAATTAAAGATAAGATTGTTAAGAAGTATATATATTTTCAGTTTACTTCTTAACAAGAGTATTAAGAAGTAAACTAAAAATTGTTTTTACAAAAAAACAATATTCATTTTCTTTTATTAACTCTGAATAAAGTAATCTGTTTTAATTATATTATCATTTAGGATTGATGATACTGAATATCTTATATACTACGAAAATAGACCATTATAACGTTAACTAAATTATTTTTTAATACTTTTATTTTGAGTTTATATATACTTTTGGTGTGTTTGTATTTACTTAAGTATTCATATTTCATCATTTTATGGATGAGAATTTTGCACATCCCGAAACTACAAAAGATGTTTACTAACAATCATCAATTACTAAATAGGGATTTAGTCATATTACATTAATATCATAATTTTAATAAAGTAAAAGTATTGTACTATCTCTAAGATTTAGGTTAAAGATATAATTTAAGAAAACGTGTACACTTATTGCTAAAATCAAATTATAGAATCAAGCTGTCTTTAAATGTCTAAAATTAAAAAAAAAACTTTTATTTACATATCATATATTACAAATTTTAAAATATTATTTTTCAAAGTTTAAATTAAAGGGTTTCTATATATTGTCTTAAATTATTTCTCCCTAGAATCATAAGAGTATCATTTAATATAATCATATACATAACATTTGCAGTTTTTACCTACATAAATATCAAAAGGTTAATTTTTCAAACAAATATATTTTTTTATTTTTTTCAAAAAAATAAGAACATAATAAAAAATTAAATTATTTATTTTACAATAAAATTTATTTATTCTGAATATTAATAAAATTATTTAATAATAATAAAATTATTTAATAATTATTTAATATATTTTTAATATTAATAAAAATTTCAATTCTAAACTATTATCATTTTTTAAATTAGTTTCAATACCTCAGATTAAATATCTTTATGAATTCCATGAAAATCCAGGTATAAATTTAAAACGAAAACAATATATTCAATGGAAAAAAATATCTGATTAATATATGATTCTTCATAATAATTGTTTGCATATAATAATTTAAATAATATTCAGGAGCGATTAAACTGTTAAGAAATGTTTCACTAAATAATAATATTTTAATAAATTTCTCTAAAAAATATTAGGTTCGTACAGCATTGCTCATTAAAGTGAAGGAAAGCGTAGTTAAAAACCATAAATCTAAGACTTGAAAGTCTTGTAAAAATTTTTAGAATTCCAAATAATATTAACTCTTTGTGATATAGATTGTATTTAGCTTAAAGTTTTTGGAGTACAGAATTTACAGTTAGAATAAAGGGTTTTTAGTTGCATCACTTTGAGAACATTTGACATTATCGCCATTTTTATATTTAAGTCCTGTATATATTTTGCTGTTTATGACTTGATGTGGTTTTGATGTACTTTTTTTACACTGTAGTCCTTGTCCAATGTGTAAAAGTCATAATTTGTAATAACATTTTCTAAACCACCAAATGAAATTAGTAGCTTTGTTAGTATATTATATCAATTTTAATTTCGTTCTGTTTATTAAAATGTTAATAATTTATTCAATCTTTCATATTTAAAAGTTCAATTTCAACTCTTTTTTTTTCAGAATAGATTGCTGAATTTAAAATTTATATTGGTGTATTTATTGTGGTATATTACACAATATTTTTAATTTCCTTTATTTATGTATGCTTGCAGGCAAAGGAAAAAGTAGAAGGAAATAAACAATAAAATATAAAAATATCAACAAATTTTACAAAAAAAAACAGAAAAATGTCTAAAAAAACTGAAGAATAACGAAATAATAAATAAATTAAATATCTCAATTAAGTTATAAGAAAAAACAAAAAAATAAATTAATGTTCCCGCATAGAGAGCTTCATTCAAGGGTTTTTGTAAATATGATCCAAAATATTGTTTTTCTGGTGATATACAAAGGAAATGAATATTAATTTCATGATAGTTATCAATTCATGATCATTTATTAAATATTTACACATAAATACTTTATTTTTATTTGATTTATACATTTAATAATTATTTTGAAAATGACATAATATATCTTAAAATTTATCAAAATAGTTTTCTAAAATTATAAGAACACAATGAAAGAAAAAATATCCAAATAAATTAATGTAAATTATTTCAAATTAAAAAGAGTTCAGAATAAACATTTTTGCCTCCATATAAACATGGAGAACAAAAACTAAAAAATAATCATTAATTAAATTAAAAATAAATGTAGAAATGATTTAAATCATAATATATTTATTAGTTTTGATAGTACACAATTCATAAATACCACAAAATTTTTATTCAATTATTATAGCTGAAGTCCTCATGTGTGTAGAAAGTTCGATACTGAATTCAATTAAAATTACTTGATTAAGTCCTAAAAACTTCATGAATTAATGACATGTTTCCATTCGAGTTAGAAACATGTATTTATATTAAATGTTGAAATGTGTAAATAATTTATATAATTAAATATTTACAAGTAAAACAGTTTTAAACGAGATTGTCACATGACTAATTTTCTTTTCATAATCAAAATTCTAGTTAGAATACATTAGAAGGAAATCACAATAGAAAATAATCATCACAATATTAAAAAATATAAGAAATGACACTATTAATATTCAATTCCTGTAACCATTTTTGAGACATATTTCGTTTTTTTATCTTAATATTACATTTTCTTGCGTAAAATATTAGGAGAAAATACGAAGAAAGAATGTCTGATTTAAAAAACATTTATGAGTTTTGATCATTTATCAATTTTCTAATAAATAAGAAACCTCCTTTACAAATTTAAACAAAATAACGTGTTCATGTAGTTATTCAAACGACTTAATGTTATCCTGAGTGTAGAAAATTTGAAATATTTTTGCTTATTTTAAGTGTTTTGAAGAAATTGAATTTTATGTGAAAACTGCATTTCGAAATTTAGCTTTGCTTATACTTCAATTTCATGTAAAGTTTTTCATATTCTATACATAATTTTAAAAAACATTTAAATAATTAAATCACTCACAGCAAAAATAGTTGTGACGAGACAAAAAAGTTATTTCTAACAAATTTTAGAGTAAATAAAATGTAAATCACATTTGTAATATAAAACATGCAGAAATTTATTAAATATTTACACATAAATACTCTATTTTTATTTGATTTACATTTAATAATTATTTTGAAAGTGACATGAGATATGAAATTTTACAAATCTTTTTGAGTAACGTAACGTACTATACCCATGTTTGAATGTATAGTGTTCTAAATGTTTTGGGTCTATTTAAAATATGATTACATAAATTGTTATTAAATTGAATATTAAATAGATTCTCTTGAAGAGGAATTATACAATTGTTATTTTAAATAATTATATTTAAGAATTTTTAAATATTTTGATATATTAACATTCATATGTGATGTGTTGAAAACTATACATATACATATATAATATATACATATATATATATATATATATATATATATATATATATATATATATATATATATATATATATATATATATATATATATATATATATAATAGATTTACATCAAATTATGTACACAAAATATATTTTTCGAAGAAATAATAAAATTTAAAAGTATCAAACTAAATTATTTGTAAATTTTGACTAAAATTTAAGGCTAAATCAAAATAAAAGTTATAACCACACTTAAGTTTAATTATTAATTTAATGTATTAAAACTTAAGCATTTTTTCCAATAAAACTTGATGTTTATAAAAGTAAGTTACATACATATGTTTAATTTTCATACGCACTATCGATATACCAAGCGGCTATGGGTTTTTTGTTCTTAAGATCTGAGCCTCTTAAATAAGATTTACAGCTTTAAAAATGGGAAACCCTAAGTTGAAAAAGAAATAAATGTATTTCTCTAGTACAAGTTTAATTTCAAATTTTAAAATAACCAAGATTCTTCCCATGATATACATATTATACCGTACTTTTTCACTAAAACAGCTGATAAGTAAAAAGCATTTAGTTAAATATAAGATGATTCTTATTAAGTTTAATCACTTTAACCGATGACTATTATTAAAAGAATAAAGTCATACAGAATTTTATTTCATCTCTCTCTATAAAATCTGTTCTTACTTTCGCAGCAGTAAAGCACATAAAAATTCTTATGATTAGACAATTTGCTTTTTAAATGTTTATAACAGATATTTGAATTTTTATCAATCTTAATTTGCATGTTAATAAGCTTATAAAAAATTTTGAATTGGTTGTAGCTATAGATTCTGATTTTGAGAAGAATAAAGCAAATGTAACGTAAAAAATATATTTTGAAGGCGGTAAAATTATAATAATGAAAATTTGAATTCTACTGCTTAAAAATATGTTTACTTAAAAATAATTACCTTTCATTTTATATGTATGTCTATATTCCTTATTAGATAATTTACAGTCAATTTAATTTATCATTATTCACTGAATAAACATTTTAGTTCATAATTCTTATAGTAGAATTATTGCTGTTACTTGTTTCTTCATAACTTTTTCATATTTCTCACTATTTCTATATTCTATATTTTTCTATAAAGTGTGTAATATTTTTAAATACACTGTTGACCACCTAAATTGGAACACTAAGAAAAGCAAGAGTTATTACAACAAAATTTATTCTGTAGATAACATGTTGACCAAATATAAATTGATTAAATTTATAGACTTCTATGAAGTGTAGCTCCAGCCAAAATCATTAACCAGAATAGACAACATTGTTGGAGATCACCACTACCACCTCCTCGGCATTGATTCAAAGATACTTTGGATGTGTTCTTAGGGTAAAGATAACCAAGCAGTTTTGACACGTTGGCAAAATTCATTTGCTGAATAACTGGGGATGTAATTTGGGTCAATCATTAAGCAACCAAGGACCACGTTTCTTCTATCGGTGAAAGATCCGTAGAGCAAGACAGTCAGGGAAGAAATTCAATCTGGAAATTGATGAAGAACCCTTGGACAATGCATGTCACATGTTGCTGTTTCTCCAGCATGCTTTCCTGACCCAGCCCTGGCCACGCATTATCTTGTTGAAATGTATATGAGAAAGCTCTGAAGGTAAGGAAGTCAACTGGCTCTAACACCTATGGAATACATAACGTTGGCTGCTTAAAGTTCCTGAAACGCATTCTAGAGGAATACGATAGTGATTCCCAACACCGTTTCGTAACTTAATACCTGAAGCAGGACAAGTGTAGCGGTGCAAAAAGCAACTGTTCAGCATCCTCTCTCCACGGTGTCTCCTAACTCGAATGCGACCATTGTGGTATTACAGAAATAAGTGTCACTACTGAGTAAAGACAATTTAATTCTATTCTGCCGTACACATCCTTCTTTCAGGCCACCATTCGTGGCGGAGACGTCTATGATTCTGCGTCAAGGATAGACGAAGCAACGGACGTTTTGCAGACAGATTATTCTACTATAAAAGGCGTCGAATGGTAAGCGCAGATACTGGATGATGACTTACAGACTGAATGGGCTATGCTGTGGCTCGTGATTTGGATCAGTGGTCCGTCACTGTCATGCTCACAATTTGCCTGTTATCACATGATGTGTTGCACTGAGGTTAATACGATAAAACACGTTGGTTCGTCGTACCTTCCTGTACCCAAAGATCACACATCCACATTACAGTTGTTTGGTTTTGTCCAACACAATTACTAATATCTCTTTAAAATGATCCATAATCTCAGTAGGTCACTGCCCTTCATTGGTTGAATTCGGATACTTGATCAAAAAGTGATCGCTGTTTTCTGTGAGGCATAATTGATTATTTGTTTGAAAAAAAAATATAAAAAATACAATTACCGAGCTTGGAATCGTCGAAATCTCCAAGCCTTCAATAGCGCTTTGAAGTGGAACCACAGGCGTACGTGATGTGCGTATGCGTTGAAATTCAAGCCATTTGCATATCTCATTTCCGCTAATTCATAATATAAATTTCATGTTATTTGAATGTTTCCCTGGTAGTGTTGCATTTGTGTTGTCCAGCAGTGTATATCGTAGAAATATTTATCTTAAGATATTCCAAATAGTGCTAAAATATAGTTAAAATAGTTTAAACAATTGTGCTTACATAAAAATCTTTAAATAATTTTCCATATTTTCATACACGTTTTCAAATTAAAAATTTCAATTTTTATGATACTAATTCAGATATAAATTTTTTTTATTTAGTATACATTTCGAAAAAAAATGGACTCGAATTTTCTATATTCTTAATTTCTATTTTTATATTATGAAACCAAAAAATAATTTAAAAATGCACGGCAGTATAAATTTCTCTTAAAAAACATTTCGTAAACAAGAGTCACTTTTTCAAAAATACTATTAATCATACAAAACAAACATGTAGGGGTTCTAGAGATATTTTGAATATCAAATCATTGCACATAGGGTCTTATTTTATATTCTATTTGGATTCTAAATCACCAGTCATCATGATCAAATCTGCTAACAGTCCAAAATTGCGATCACTATTTTTTTTAACTCAGCTAGCCCATTGATGGGATAAGCTATAAAAACAAACCGAGCATTAACAAGATTCCTTTCGACAACAACAGATAGTTTTGAATAAGAGAAAAAATAAACAATTCTGGAAAGAAAACTCAGTCCAAAATTGCGTTCTGAATAAGAGAAAAAATAATCAATTCTGGGCAGAAAACTCAACGCAAACGTGTCTCTGTATTCAATTACTAACTTCAAATGGGTTATTCTTCACATCAACATTTATCTTCAAATGTTTTTGACATTGATTATAATATTTTTGTATTCCAGGAAAATACATCTAAACTAGATGGGTCCATAACAATGAAAGGACATAAGTAAATGTAGCTGTTATATTTTTACATGAATAAACATTCTAATTTTATAACAAATTCTGATATGATTCTGAACAAATTGTGCCATGCAATAGTGTTTATATTAATAAATAAAATAATTAAACAAATTCTTATCTTGAAATTTGTTAATAAATATAAAAAATATATATTTTCAAATAATTTTGCCAGGCTCAGGCGATTAAAATCTAATTATATTAAGTAGCATTTATCAGCAGTTATTATTGTATATAATAAGCATATCAAAGCGTTTTCACAATTAAATTTTATTTCTTATTGAAATATTTAACAATAAAATTTAAAGAAATATTATGATTCCCATCTTAAATTTGATATTTTATCAAAAATGTATGCAAGGTATATTTTTATTCAATTTTAATCCTCTTTCTTAGTTATCAATCATACTTTAGATTATTATTTTGAAATATCGTTTACTTGGTTAGTAAAATATTACAAATTATTTTAATTTTAAAAGAATCAATTACTTATAATGAATGACACACTCTTAATATACGTATTAATATTTTTTAACAATTTATGGTATTTATAAATGTATGGAAAGTTTATGAATATTAGAAATAATGAATGTTTAATTTTAGATTATCTACAAATCATTAGATTCAGAATATAATTTCTGATTAAAAAACCAAACAAGGATTAGTTTACAGTAAAAAAATATAATTAATCTTACATTAATAAAATTTTGCTTAAAATTGTAATTAAATGTACAATGTTTTGCTTAGAACTATATTGCTGGCCATCGTAAATTTCAACAGTATCAAGGAAACATGGAAGTAACATGAAATTTACAACATGCATTATCGTTATTGAAATATGCAAATGATTAGAATTTCATCACAGAAGTACATCCATCACATCTATGGCGCCACTTCAAAGCGCTATTTAAAGCTTGGAGATTTCAGCGATTTCAAATTAGACAATTATGTTTTTCTTGTTTTTTTTTTCAAAAGAAAACTATCAATTTTGCCTCGTAAAAAACAGAGATCATTTTTTGATAAATTATTTCAGTTCGACAAAGGAAGGATAGTGACCTACTAAGATTGTGGATTATGTTTCAAGGAAATCAATAGTCGTTTTGCACAAAACTAAACAACAGAGATGCCGATATGTGATAGTTGGATGCATGGTGGGTCAAACAGACCGACGTGTTTGATAGCATCCACCACATTACGAAATGTCTGGCAAATTGTGCCCATGACAGTGATGGATCGCTTAGCCACTTCACGTAAAATAGCATAACACATTCCTTCTGGAACTCATAATCCAATGTCTGTGCGTACCACTCGACGCCGTTTACAGCAGAGTGGTTTGCCCACTAGACGTCCATTGCCTCGTTTACCCTTGACGCAGAACGACAAATGCCTCCGGCACCAATGGAGTGATGAACGAAGGATGTGAAAGGAAAAATTGAATGAAATTGTTTTTCGTGACGAATCATGTTTCTTTCCTCAACACCACGATGGTCATTTTTGAGTCTGGAAATACTATAGAGAGTGGATTCTAAACAGCTGCGTTATGCACCGCCACACCGGTCCTGTATAAGGTAATATGGTATGGGGTGGTATTGGACATAATTCCAGGGCTCCTGTAGTACACATTGCCGATATTTTAAACGACTAGTGCAACATCTCTCTGGTGTTGAAACCAGTTGTCCTTCCTTAACATCAGGGCTGGCCCTCAGTTATATTTAAACAAGATAATGCGTGTGACCAGGGTTAAGTACGGGAAAGCCTGCTGGCGTTACAGCAACAAAACGTGGCATGCATTGTAAATAGGTTTTTCATCAACCGCCATATTGATTTGCTTCCTTGACCGGCTCGCTCTCCGGATCTTTCACCGATAGAAAACATGTGGTCCATGGTTGCTCATTGATTGACCCAGATTACATCCTCAAATGGAACACCAGATCAACTTTGATAACTTGTGGAAGCAGCTTGGTCTATTGTACCCCAAGAACACATCTGACATTTCTTTTGATTAATACCAAGGCATGTGCCATCTGAGAGCTCTAAAATTGGCCGCTACTCTGGCTACTTATTTTGGTAAGAACTATACTTCTAATAAATGTATAAATTTAATCATTTTATACCTTGTTAATATTTCATCTACAAAATAAATTTTGTTGTCATATCTTTAATCTTTCTTGGTTTTGCAATTTGGGAGCCCAGCAGATAATAAAAAATTTGGTGACCGGTACCAGACATTTTAGCAATCGCTAACAAATAGGTGATATAACTTGATGCACAATTCTCCATTACTTTTAAAAAATTTAAAAAGATAACTTTCCACGAAAATCATATGTCTTTAAATTCAACCTTATGGAAATTGAGAAATTCTTGGAATTGAGAAATCCTTTTGAGAAATTGAGAAATCCTTTTGAGCATTTTGAAACAAAACAAAATGGCATCTACTTTGTTTAAACTCATGGAATTGCTTTCGTCAGTGAAGAATTTTTAAAATGTAATAATTTCTTGGTAGTAAGGGAATCTTCTGTTATCTTCTTAGTAAAGTTTAAGCCTAAAAAAGATAAAATAATTTAAACATAGATTCAAAAACAAAACATTTAATAGAAGGAATGAACTCCCAAAGGAAGAAAGAGAAAAATTAGTGTTTTGAATTCTTACATATTTTTTAATGTAGAGGATGTTTTAATAAAAACGAACGAATAACGCATTCTGAAAACGATTATTAGCAATATCCAGAAATATGGAGATGCTTACCAGTTAAAGAGATAAATAAGGATTTTTCTCATGGGAGATAAATCAGTAGAAGTGGTTAATCACTAAAAGACCTTGCGTCTTTTCCAAAAATTAATACGTCTAACAGATAAAAATTTCTGGAAAAATAATGACAACAGCAGATGTAGAAAATTAAACAATCAGGCTTTTCCAATTCAAAAAATACAGAATTTAAAGCAGTGAGTCGATATTTCAGATAATGCTGAAATTTTCTCCTATCATGTAGACCTTTATTTTGTTGGTTGTATAGAGGGTATGGTTCATTTGAATCAACCAATGTATAAGAAGTTATGAAGTAGAGTTAAAAGAATTTGAAGTAAATAAATCAGTTATATATATATATATATATATATATATATATATATATATATATATATATATATATATATATATATATATATATATATATATATATATATATATATATATATATATATATATATATATATATATATATATATATACAGATGGATCCTGCCTCTCACAAAAGGAAATGAATTAGCTGGTCGCTTTTCTTATTTATTTGCACACTTTTCGTTCCTTGGTTTCTTTATGACACTATTTGTTGCAGAAGTGAAAGCCATTAGGTTACGAGAATTTTGATTAGGGGTCTTTATAACAGACTCAAAGTCTGAAACTCAGGCTATCATTTTCCGGGTACCAACTGATTGACAAAGAGCCAAAAACTGTATTTCCAATCTAAGTTTGTTGCAATAACTAAATAAAAATGTTATTCTGCTGTTGATTTCGGCACTTTGCAGAATATACGGAAATGATATTGCCATTTTTGCGAAAAAAAAGGGGAAACCGAAATACGACAAGTAACATGGGATAATTTCCCACATTCTATTATAGTGTGAGTTACTAAAAAATACGTCTATAATGACCTCCGACCCAGGCAATCAAGTAAAATTAAGGAAAGGAGAAGGAGAAAATTCCTCTTAAGCATCCATCTACCGGTCGTCGATCTGTTGTTGGAGTTTTTCATCAAGAAACAAGGCAACAATTGCCTGTCAGGCCATTTATTCTCATTCAAAATTATGACCCTGACAGTTTGATAAGTAAATGTGACACCGCTATGTATCACATTTGCTTAGTACCTGAGATGAAGAGTACTCATTGAGAAGTATATGGTCATTTATTTGAACGCTACTGGCAAGTAAGGGAGAAAATTCAGGATATCCAGTCTATTTGTTGCGTTGAATCTGCATATAGAATACTTATGTCTTATTTGTTCTTTCTGTTTCTGTGCTTTGTGATACTAGTAAATGAACTACGTTCAAGTGCTACTGCTAAAAATAAAAATACCCGGAAACAAAAAAACTGCATTGTCAATACAGAATTTTAAGGCACCCATAGTTATTAGTATTAAACTATTGATTCAGAGAATAACGAGCAAAATAATATTTGTTGGATAAACATATTATAATATAAATAATGACTGATTAAATTTGAATGTAATTAGTGATCATAGGTAAAGAGATACTAGAATTCAAAAGAACCACTTCTAACAAAAACATCATAATTTATATCCTTGATATTAAATCAAATATTCATTTAATGGTATGCCCATGCATAGCTCTCCATTCAGGTTCAAGGTGATTACACAGTTCAACATTTGTAATTATTTCATTTTGATGGCGTGGCAAACTCTTTAAAGCCATAAAAAATATGCTTGCTAAGATTGAGAGAAGTAGAGAGAATATTGTCAGTATAAGAGTCAAATATTTATTGTATCAAAAATCTCCATACAACAAGGACAACATGGATACATGCAATAGTTAGCTGAAATATAACAATTTGCCTTGTTTGGATAAAAGATAGTCATTAACCTTGATATAAGAAATTTATAATGGCTATTCTTCAAAATACAGTCAGTGAAAGGAAGGAGAAAGTAAAATTCATACAGAATGACACCATGCCATTGATTGCAGTGATACAATATAACCGAGTAAATATCTCTCTGGCAATGGGACATTGCCCCATTTCCACCAGACGTACAAAGTAACTATCATGATACTATAAAATAAATTAATATTAATCGAAATGTACTACTTTGTACATTAGTATATCAAGGTTTGCTATTTATGACACCCTTAAAACTCCTCCTACCTGTGACGTAACGTCAAAAGTTGGTTTTGGTCAACAAACTGGCAGTCAATGATGCTTAAAACATCATCGATTTATCCATATAAACATTGATTGTCATGCAAACAGCCTTGGATTTCAGAATTTATGAATTTACTGTACAATTTCAAATCTACCAGAGTAACGAGTCTGTTTTTTCAATTGCTATTGAACTCGTGTGACTAAAATTCAACATAGCCACTTTTGTACCATGTATTTTATATTCTGCTGATAGTCATATAATACTGACAAAGTGAGAAGGAATAGCACTAGAATGAGCAAAAATTTCTTTCTTTCAAAGTCACAAACGGGTTCATTACCATTTCTAATTTTTAAACAAGAAATCACAAGAAAGTTTTCACCGAGAAATAATGCTCAAATCCAATTAAGTATGAGAATTGTTTTCACTTAAACACATTTTATGCTTTGATAATTGCTCTCCATTTATATGAATTCTGAAATAAGTTAATGTAAGGTATCTCAGATTCTATTCGAAGTAACAAAAGTCTAAAAGCATATCATAGTTATTTAGTGCATATTCTTCCTTAATATTTATTATTTATCAGAATTGATTGCATAATAGAGTGAAAGTAGAAAATGTATTATTTAAGTAAAAAAAAACCTATATGAGATTTTTTAAATAATGTTTTATAGGGATTTTAAGATTCAATCTTTTTAAAATACAGAACACGAGAACCTCTTTTTCTCGAAAGACTTCAATTCTTTAGTAATAGTATCTTTGATAAACAAATTTCTAATATCTATGTTTCTGAAAGTCTTTTTTTAAAACATTTTTGATGTTAGAATCCTCTAGGATTGACATGTGTGCTAATGTATTCAGATTTTAGTTAAATTTTTTTTTTTATTTTTGGTTTTGCAGTTAAAAAAAGCTGCTATATGTTACGTTAGTACTCGCATTTATAAAAATAGCTGATCTAGATTTACCTTGCACTTGCTGAATTTAAACATGCATTACCCCTCCTTAAATATAATTTATATTGTTAATGTTTATATTGACTTCTATTTTTGTCCTAGCCCCCAATTTATTTATAGTAAGATTTTTAGATGAAGAAAGAAAGAATCAATATCTTAATATGTGGAAACAATCATCAAATTAAATTTCTAATTACAACTACTTACTGAAAATAATTTTTCCAAAGAACAATATTTAGTATACATGTACGCATACAGACATATAAATCCTTAATTTACTTAAAATATTTCATATTTAATAGTATTTATTTGTTAAATAATTTTTTTAAATATTCCTGCATCCAAAATAAAAGTTAAAAATATATATCATAAATTATAAATGAATTCTTAATTAAACTTTCTTTTCTAATTTATTTCACATGTAAAAAAAATTACATCGAACTATTTGTAACATATGTCATGTGCAATGATTTAGTTCAAGTAAGAAATATATGTGAAAAGGTAAATGCACGAATTCAAAAATTGTCACACAACAGATCATTAATATGAGATAATTGATAAACAATTTTTTACTATAATAAAACATCATGTAAAAAATATAATAGAAGTAAAATTTTGATAAAAAATTTTCCGTCATTTGATTGCTTCAATTTCATGAAAAAATTCCTAAATATAGTATTGTTCGATTTCTTTCTCACCAAATCATATTTATTATATTTTTAAATATACTTTTGAAATCTTATTCATATTTAATTGAAATATATATTTATAACAGTCAATAAATCCCATTTAAATTATACAAAAGAATGCATTTTTTTAAAAAAAATTATTTAATAAATACTTATTTTAGTAAGGTATAAAATATTTAAAACATTTAACTTTTCTTCTCAAATGAATAATGTGATAATTTCTGATTGATACATTTAAGATAAAAGTAATTCCTTTGTAAAAGTAAATTCCTTTGGAAATTATTTTTTATTCTTTGTTATCGCAAAGATCTTATTTATAAGATATTTTTTGAAACACTTATTATATTTTTTTAATGCAGCTGTAAAAGAAGAATTTTACTTGGGGCATTACATCACAGTTCATAAAATGAATCAAATCAGACACTTTTCGAAAAAAATTAACTTATTTTAATAGTCAAAAAGATATTCTTTGCATTTGAGAGTCTGAGCTGATTTATAAGGTCGGCTTTATCAGCCAGCTTAAGGCCGGAATTAGTCCTCAACGACAGTGTCCTCCATGATCGACGTTTCATTGACTGAAAGAGAAAATGAACTGTCTTCTGGAGCTTATCTAGGGATTTTCCAGATCTTAACGTCAGAACTTGGTGAAAAGTCGGAATCTCACAGCTGCAAATTTATTTCTTCCCTTTAGTGAAGAAATATATCCAATTTGGTGCGTTATTACTTTAAAATTAATTCCCTTATTTTGTCTAAAGATTTCTTTTTTAATTTTTTTTTAGTTTTAAATATTTTTAATAAATAATCGCTAATTTAGTTTTCGAAACTTGAGTTGACATTTTATTATTTTTGTTGTAATATTCTATAGAATGAGATTCTATAGAAATTTTTAATTGAGTAATAATAGAAGTTTAAAGCTGTTTCCTAATTCTCTGGTTTCAAGAACTTACATGTAGTTATTTTCTTGATTACAAGTTGTAATACCTTAACTGAATTGTCAAAAAAATGAAATAAATGGAATTATATAAAGCAAATAATGCAGATGTCTATTCACTCAAGATGACTCAACTAATCGATAAGCAAGAGGATAAATGTTTATTATTTCAAATTCCAAATATACATTTTTAAGTTATGTTGTTTATGGAGAAGAAGTTGAGTTATAGGATGTACAGCATTTAAAATTTAGAAGTGAAATACATCGGTATTTATGTACTTTACTATTTGAGTTTAAATGAATTATTCAATTTCGCTTCCATTGTCACAATAAAACTGGTTAATCGCGAGAAACATGTAATTTGAACGATTTGTAGACACATATACATTTACATCATTCTTGTATATGATAAATGCGTTATCCGTCTATCAGATAGATAACTCCAAAACATGCAACGTTTACATTAAAAGATTTTTGCACATTTCCAATCGGGAAACTTTATGAAACGGTTTGGAGATTATAATCAAATAACTTATAGGAAATAAAACTAAATATTTTTCATTTATTTCTATTGTGTATAATTTCTAATAATGAATTAACCATATAAACACAAATAAATTTAATGTAGGTTGTTGGGAAAGTATACTGTGTGATATCTATAAAATCAATGAGCCTTAATGATGTGTGATACATACTGTATTTTTGCAAAGACAGAATATGCAAATCTATTCAAGCAATTAAATCAGTTGTGTTTAGGATAAAATTGGAGGTTATCGCAAACAATCAAAAATGGATTTCATCATTCCTGTAATCCAAGCTAGCGTATAGTGTAAAGAAAATAGTCTACTGTGCATAAAAAGAATGTAAAATGGTATTAGACTCAAATAATATTTTCTATCAAGTATATTCATTCAGTTTACCATGCAACCTCAAATATATTTGATAATAAAAAATGTAATCATAAAATAATATTATAATTTTTGTACAATGATATTACAAATGCTGTTCATTGATGCCATTGACCAAACATGGAGCCTTATATCATTTCAAATGACAGTTTAGTGGCTACAAGTTATATAGACAAGGTACTGACACCGCATCTTGACTCGCATATCAAATTAAAAAAGTTAAACCATATGTAACTAAATTGATTGAAGGTAATACGATACCATATTTGTAATAATCAATATAGTGCCCTGGCATAATGATTTGCTGATGATTTTTTAAATAATTTTCATTGAATGATGAGTTGGTGTGAAACTAAAGCTTTATTCAACTGTTTGTTCAGAATTTAAAAATAACGTCTCTTTCAGAGTAGAGCATTTTCTTCAAATCCTAAGCAATATCTCTGTTTCATGCATACTAAACAATGGTGAAATTGTCTGTTGTGTTGTTTGAACTGGCCACATTTTATAATACAAATAAAATATCATTTCCTGAATAAGAGAACTTATCATATCATAGAGTAACATTTTATAATGAAATATTCTTTTTATTAAAAAGAGTAAAAGTCCTGAACAAGTATTAAAGTTTTTTTTATTCTAAAACTTCCTGTATGACTGTTTCCGATTTTATTCACGTATAAGTTTCCACCAATTTTTTATTTACTTTCCATATGAATTGAACGTCACATGGGTTGAAATATAAGTTTAGTTCTTTATATTTGTAGTATTAATTTTAAAATTTAGATACCATTCTATTAGGTCTTGTGGATGTACTGAGACTATTTATTCATTGAGTGACTAAGCAACTTAGAAACCATGAAATATATCTATATCTATATCTACCTATCTATTTATCTATCTATCTATCTATATATATATATATATATATATATATATATATATATATATATATATATATATATATATATATATATATATATATATATATATATATATATATATATATATATATATATATATATATATATATATATATATATAAGATTGAGTAAGTGAATAGGAAAAACTAGGTTAGATCAGACTTATAAAAGACGCGGGGCGACTGTGGCTGAGAGAAGTCTCAGCTAACCAACCAGCCAATGAGGGACTGGGTTTCATTTGATAGCAGCAAGATGGCTGTTCTTTTCTCCACATTTTTATAAATCTCCTTATTTGTGTTTTTATGTAAATTGTAAATATCTCAGTATTGTAATATATATATAAATATATAACAAATAACAATATTCTTTGATATCCATCCTGGAAATTTAAGCTGTTGTAAAAAATTGGGAACAGACACTTTATAATAAGTATTATTAATACAAATATTGAAACTATGAGTTCATAGTTATTTCAATAAATCTAAATTAAGGATTGTTCTCAAAATAAAAAATATTGCCTGGATATTAAAATATTCACTTGAATATTCATTCTTAAAATATAAAATAATTTAGTCACTGTGACACTCAGCCTAGTCATTATATCTGATGATTGTGAATAGGCTTGATACAGCATATATTTTCATAGTTTTGAGAAAGACCATAAATCTTGATATCTGAACTGGCTTCCTCTTTCTCATTCTATTCCACGTAATATCTGGAAATGGAGTACTTGACTCCGTGAAATTCTTAGCTTGCATATTCATCAAAAGTATCTGTGATTGTATCAGGCATATCACCTCTAAATCTCACTCATGAAAATTATCGTATTCCCTACAAGATTACTGCATTCATTTAAATACAGTAAGTATTTTAATCACAAAACAAACTCTTATAAAATCTACCGAAAGTTTTCAATTAATTTTTAAATTTCAACTATTGATAAACGATTGTTTATGAGCCATAAGCAACTTTGCATCAAAAATGTATCCAATTTTCAGGCAAATGTTTTTTAATTTTGTATGAATACATGCAGGTGATTATTTGTTTAGAATTGGTTATGGATACATGTATTTAATAAATTTAACAAAGATAATTTTTATAATAAAAATCTCTATATTTTTGATTAGTTACGAATAAATTTCATATTATTTATATATATATATATATATATATATAATATATATATATATATATATATATTTCATATTATATTATATATTTACAATATTAATCAATAATGTATTGATTTTGTAAGGTTTGAAATCTTAATTAAATGGCGAGTTAAAATTTCTTGAACAATATCACATTTATTTAAATTTTGAAAAAAATAGTAAAAACTTCATATTAATAACGAATGATAAGTTAAATATATGAAATTGCAAATTGCCTAATCAAATTTCTTCAGTTATTTTTTTTTAATTGTGTGTTTCATCTTTGAAGCACAGACTTCATTGTAAACAGTACTAAAAATTTGTTTCATCTAGTGCACTATTTATGTTTTCATTGCATCATTGTTTTTTATGGAAACAAACTGATATCAAAACATAATATTATTATTGTGAAATTAAAAATTATTTCAATAAAAAAATAAAACTTATTTTTTTGGGGTAGCTGGTATATCTGGTGTTTTTTTTTTTTAAATTAAATCTATATCTGTAATTTCTGAAACGTATTTGACTGTGGTATTCGTTTCTCATAGACATTATAATAACCTAATTTTCCTCATTAAATTTTCAGTGCAATATTTTTATAAAGGAAAAATGGGCAAACAATTTTTGTTTGAATTAACTACTGTTTCTCCTTCTTAAAATCTTCAATAAATGATTGTCTCAATAGTTATTTTAATAAAGTAAATTAATAAAATATCACTGTTAGTTCTTTTGCAGGAGAAGTTATTTGACTTTTTAAAATATTAAAAGCATGCATCAATATTAAAAGTATGCATGTTATAAAAAAATCAATTGATATAAATGTACTTGTTCCAAATGTAACATTAAGTATGTTTTATCTTGTAGATTTCCATATAACGTTATTTAATCAACACCAGAAATAACAATCAGAAAAGTAATGTACGCATTTTGTTACCATGAAATTGACGTTTTCGTTAATGATATGCAAATGGTGGATTTTTTATGTTTTCTCACTCCATACGCATAGTTATTTTCTGCGATCCCCCGGCCACGTGTCAGCTAATGCTAAGCAGTAGCAGAAATGTTGTCGAATAAAGCAACTTTTTCTTTACTGAACAAAAATGTCATTACTTAATTGCCTATATTTGTTTAATTTAATAATATGTATTTTTCTGAAAAAATGCTTTAAATGATAGAGGTATCATTAAGGAAAAAAGAATATTTGAAATAGATAGTTTAGTGTGAACTGGATCAATTATATTTAAAAAGCATGAATGTATTTCAAAGAAGAAAAAATCAAAATTGTTATCCATGTTTACAGATGACAATCCATCATTTTTGAAGGCCTTTTTTTATATAATTGTTTTCTGTAAATAATTTGATCAAAATTTTCAATATACATCTCATAACCAAATATATGTATGAAAAATCTAAAATATGCGTTACTATGAGAAATCTCAAGTTAGAGCATCGTATTCCAGAGTTTAAGACCAAGCTTATTTTTTTATGAATTAATCAAATATAAAGTCAAAACTATATCAAAGAAAATAATGTTTGATTATAATCAATTTCATTTTTACAATTATTACCACAAGGGTCTAGATTATTTGTAAAACTTTGGAGTTTCCTTTAATCTGTAGGTTTTAATATATAACATAAAACTTTCAAATATCTTAACTAAAGTTATTAATGTTATATATTCATTCATTATAATGAGTCTTATTATGGATTTCGTCTAGAATTTAAAGGAAACAGCATGATTTAGCTATTGATTTTATAAAAATTATCTCCTAATGCATTATAAAATATTCAATGCAATATTCAGACTTCATGAAATTAACTATGCAATACAAAATTTTTTAAGCAAATTTTCAATATTCATTTTAAGGCAAATCCATAATTGCATTTGACCCTAATTCTTATAACATAAAATAAATGTAGCTTTAAAATTATTGTCGTAAGAAATACATTTGGCAGATCAAGAGGAAATTACTAATACTTTCAATAACTTAATAATCACTAATATAAATAGTCACTAATATCATTTATAAATAATTATAATACACAATTATTATCTATACAATGTTATTTTTGCTGCTAAAGATAAGTGTATTTACTTCTCTTATATGCATATGTATGTATATTGAATAAAAATTGTTATTTAATTTCATTCAATAAGATGAAATTTTAAGGATAAAAATAAATTGAATAATACATTCCTTTACTGTCAGAAGTGTACCTAAGACAAATAATTCAAGATTCGGGCATTAAGTATTATTACGAATTTAAGCCATTACTTACCAAAGAAAGTTTATCTAAAAGCAGTGAAAAAGAATTTGCATAAGAATTGTAACTGAATAAATAGTTATTCATCCAACGAAGCACTTGAAATTCTCTAGAGAGAATTTTATGCTTTTAAGAAATTTTCTTTTTCTATGTATTTCAGAACTTTTTGCGCTTTTGTCTCGAAAATTGATTGAATGATTCATTACTACATTAGGCAGTATGAAAAGTTCAATAAAATCTAAATTCTGCATTAAAGTAGGATATTATTGAAACACGTTTGGTTGAAATTGAACTTTGCTTGATATTGCTTGAAAATAATTGCTGATAGCACAGTTTTCTTCCTTTATTTAAATATAATTAGTTTATAATTGCGTTTTTACTAAATTTTATTTTAAAAAATAAATTAATTAAATTGCTGAATTTTTATTAATGATCAATGTTGAGCAGAAATCAGAAAATTTCAATTAAATTCATCATACGAATGAGTTTTAAATTGAAATTATGAGTTATTTATAATATTTTTCCAGTTTATGGAGAATGATATTACAGGATATTTTAAAATTGCTTTGTTAAGATATAGTTAAAATATTGTATTCTCATTTAAAATTACAGGTTTTACAGAAATCTTAGGAATATTTTCAAATTAAATTACTCATACACTTTATTTCTAACAAAGATTTCTTTTAAAGTTACATCATATTGATTTCAGGATGTATTCTCATTTTAGCCCACAAAATTTGATGTAACCATGACCTAAAGAAAATGTTTAGCCCAAATCAGGGCTCTATGTCAGTCCTTTTGACTGACTTAAAACTTTGAACACGAATGATTAAAATAGAATATTTAAGTTCTTATTAATCAATTTAATATTCATAAAGATACAAAATATACATTTGGAGTATATGCTATAAGAATATGGCAATTTCCTTACAATTATATTGATATAGTATATTAAAATGTTTCTAGCTAAAATCTGTATGTATTGTTTTACAGTGCAAAATTAAAATAAGAATATTTAAAACAAATACAAAAATCCATCTAAAATAGACTCATTAGAATCACGTTTGTTGCAACAAAATTATAGCTACTAAACGTTTCGTTCAAATAAGATAAATATTCGGTTTGAAAATATTTTTGTGAGGATTTCTGTAAGGAAAATAGTTTAATATTGTAAAAAGTACGAAATGGAATGAAGGTAATTAGCGATTGAATTACACATTCGATTTATGATGAAATTTTAACTTTACCTTACGAAATTTAATTTAAATTTTATAATAATTATATTTAAAATGTAATTTAAGGATTTAAAAATTATATGTGTAAAGCATTATCCATGAATTAGAGAACTTAATATGTAGAAACAGTTAATTAAACTAAATTTAAAACTATTAATGAATGATAAATTGCTGTATTGCTGAATAATTCATCAAAAAAATTTTTATCATTTAAACCACAATCCCAAAAATCATTATTAAAATGTATGTTTGAGCTAAGAAATTAATTTTTATAACAGCATCATTGTTTGAAAAACATAGCAGATAAAATTAAAAAACATTACATTAAAAATAGAGAAAAGTAAAGGAAAAATATTTTATTTTAAAAAATTTTAAGTAATATTCTTCAGGAAGTTTTTTGACATTTTTAACTATAACTTATTGTTGTGTTTGGATGTTTGCATTTTTTGTATGTTTGTACATTGAATTTGTACAATAATTTGTATGTTATTATATGATAACAAAGCAGTAGATATTGAATTACCAATTTATCGATTAAAGTGAAACATAATTTCTGTCATTGATATTAACCATTTAAGATAATAAAAGATTCTACAAAAAATCTGTTTTATATATTTAAACATAATCATGAGGAAAAATATTTTTAATTTAAGTTAATTTATAGATTTATAAACATTATTTAAATTTCGAAATTCCAGATATTGTATCATTCATTAAGAAAAAAGTAATACAAATCATATTTTGTTCTTCAATATAATTTTATACATTTAGATTAGTTCAATTTAAAAGTGTAGTAATATTATTTAAAAGTTTGCCATAAAAACTATATTCTTTGGATGAAATCCAAAAATGAATTATGAATCGCGATACAGTAAATATTAACTGTATCACGATTCATACAGTTAATATTTACTGTATCGCGTTATCATTTTTACTTGAATTATAAGATAAGAGCATGAATGTATATATATGTATTTATATATACACCAAACACAAAAATTAATTCGAAACAATACATTGTTAAATAGGTACCGTTCTTTATTGAAAATGATTCACTCATTTTAATTAATTTAAAAACAACTAAGCATTTGATTAAATATAAGAACTATATTTTCAATCATCTGATTGTTCAAATTTAAAAATAAGGGATTAACAAATTCCTTACACATATGCATTTCTTGAAACATTAATTTGGATTTTGAGAAGAAAGAAATTAAAAGTATCTGCTAAAATGTGTGTGTGATCCTGATTAAAAGAATAAAGTAATAATAAATTCTTCAATTGAATAAAACAGATATTTGAGAAGATATAAACTAATAAATGCTTTAGATTTTAAAAATTTTTCCACGAACTAATTTAAAAATTTGTTTTATCTAATGTAAAATAAGATAAAATACAGAATTTGCTTTTATATTTATTTCACTTATTTTTTCCGTATTATCGTTGTCATGACAAGCAGTGTTTATCAGTGTATAAATGTAATGCAATAGGAGTTTAAGATTTCCAAATTCCATATGACAAGAAATTATTAACACATAAAATTTAATTAGCATTTATGGATAATATAAGCAGAAGAGAAAATCAATGTCGTTTAATTTTTCAATATTTTCTTTATAACTATGATATTAAATCAAGTTTAAACTCTCTTTCATTGCATTTAACGAATCTTTCACTAATGATTACAGCAAACAAATATTTTTAACCTTTTTGTGAAATAAAATTTTGAATAAATATTATAAATTATTGCAGTACATAAGAAGTATTAAAACTTTTGTTTTGAAAATGTTAAAGGTTTGTAGGTGTTTTAAATATATTTCTCAATTATTAAATAAAAAAATTTGAGAATGTGTTTGTATAATTAATAAATTATTTAAGAGTCTTTCACAAAAGAAATTATTGATTTAGTTTTCGACAAAAAATATTATATAACGTCAAGATACGTTCAAGATAATATGCTTAAAAATACATTTTTAAAATGAGCATGAACATAAGCATTCTTAATCATTTTACAAACTTATTTGATACAAATTTCATTTCAAAGTATCATAATCAGTGAAAAATAAATGAGTTTTATTAAAAATTTTATGAAAATACCTTGTGTACCTAATTTAAAAAATTCTTAGAAGTATTTACTTATAATATTTGCATTAAATGAACGAAGAGGTGGTGTCCAAGTACGTTTTCTTTGATAATAAATCAGACTTGTAAGGATCTTAGCTAATTAAATCAAATAAGTATTTTCAAACTCCGTCATATGTAAATCAAATACAGATTTTGCTTTGAAGAATGAGTCCTCAAGTACTTCGGAAAGGGAGATTTGTTGCATAAGAAATTATTTGAAGTTTTTTCCAAATATGTAGGAATACTGACTCTTGAAATAAATTATTTTAGAGCATATTTAAATTTCAGATTTAAAGATCTATTACAAAAAATACTCGAATGTTTAAATTGAAAACTGTAAGAGTCTTCTATAAAACAAGTTATTGATTGCTGGATAAATTTAAGCAATGAGTTGATATGCTTCAATTTGATTATGAAAAGCAAGTTTTTAAAATGCTTTAAATATCACAATTCAAAATTCACTCAAGGAATTTTGTTTTATATTCAATCGAAATTTTATATTTATGTCAGTTAAACAGAATATTTCTATCAAATTCTCATTCAATTGTTTTTACTTTATAATATTTTTCTTTAGTAATAACCAATACTTTTTTTCTTTAATAAAATAAACTGAATGTATTTGTTTTTGTCTGCAAATACCGGGTTCAAATTTTATATCGCACTTTATTTATTTATATCAAATTACATATTGAATGCATCTTTCAATTCATAAATCATTTGACATATAAAAGGAATTAGATGGTGTATTATTTGTTATTTTAATACCATAATATTGATTCTTACTTATAAAAAATCATTTTCTGATAAATTAGAATAATAAACTAATCATGAAGTAATACCGATATTAGTAAGGGAAACGTCAATCCAAATGAAAACTTACAATTCATTAGAATTACTTTACCACTTTAAGAAATTGTATTAAATGCAATTAGGTTTGTTATAGTTTGGTAATAGAAAAATAAGAAAAACCAATATAAAATAACTTTAAAAATATTTTACATTATATAATCGAAGCTCCTGCAATTAGAGAATGAGTTATATAACATATAATAAAGATAGAAGAAGCGGAAAAATTTAAATGTTTGTTACCGGAAATTGAAACGAATTCACTTAATAAATTAATAATTAATTTCTTATTTAGTGAAAATTTTCCTTTTACCCTCAAATCTTTTTATGAAAAAATAGTTTTGATCTCATGTAAATTATCAATCAAATTTATAAGACAAATGTTATCCTATATCAAAACATATCTTAGGGAATACGTGTTTTAATTTGATAACGTTTCAATTATTCAACTCTGCGTATTTAGATAAATAAATCAACTCATAAAAAATAAGCAAAGAGTTATCTTCAGAGAGAATAAACTGAAATTTAAAAAAATAAATAAAAATATAATAAATACAATATTTTTGTAAATATTTTCAGAAATTTATTTGAAAGAATTAGAAAATATTTATTCCTAAAAGTTTGAAAATTTGATTTCAGAAAATTTCCCATATCAAAAGATTTATTCAATAAAAAATGAAAGTGCAGGTAAAAGTGAACAAACAAGATAAAGTTTGCTTTTATTTATAAATCGGTTATTTTGTTTTCGAAATTTTTATCCTGCAAATGTTTATTTCAGTGAAAGTTACAAACACTCTGTTGAAACTGTTTTCTGATATAATATCAAAAAAGTGTTTTTCACTTTACCTTTTAAAACAAATCTATCTGTAAAAACGCTACTAATTAGTTAAAATTAGATAATATAGTTATTCAGTTTCAAAAGATGGAAACATTTATGTCTTGAATTATTTGTTCTGCTAATGCTCCAGGATCTGTATTGAAAATGTCTGTTATATCATTTGTCATAATACCAATCATTTACAAATAAATATATTCCCCATATATAAAATAAAAATAGATATTATGATAATAATTTAAATAATTATTTGCTTCAAAATTTATTATTAACTAAAATTAAACATATAATTGATTAGAATATTTTAAACTACTGTTATAAGTAAATATTTCAAAATTAAAAAAAGAAAATCATCAAATATTTAGTGATTAAATGTAAGTACATATTAGGTTTCAAACCGTATTAGATATTTATTTGAAATTAGCTATTTTCCTATTATATTTCAAAAACAATTAGCATTCATGTTAATCAAATTATTTGTTGTAAATATTTGATAACAATCACACTATTTTATGATTGACATTAAGCACAAAGATTTCAAATTTAAAAATCTGTGAACAAGAAAAAATTTATTTTTTGAAAATTTCTTTATGAAACATTTTTCAAAACTTTTGACGGAGACAATCTGAAATTGATAATTAATTTCAACAAAGAACATTTAAGGAAAACCTTCCTTCTTTGTGTATATAATGTGTTTGTCGTTTCTAGCAAAAAGATAACTTTTCTAATAAATTTGCATCGAGGTAAAAATATATATAAATAAGATATTTAGAAAACATTCCTAATTTTTTAAATATCAATTTATATTCAAATCCACAAATGTTACAGTTAATAATGTGACTGTGCCTCAATAAATTTCTTCTTTTATTTCAGAATATTTTTTTGTGCTTTTATAAATCTAAATAAAAGCAATTCTGTATTCTAGATAAACAGTTAAAGGTTCCCAAAAAATTCAAGGTACTCTGCTTAAAATTATTAAATTCTGTTGGAGAAATTAAGTGGTAACTGTAAATCGGTGATTTGAAAATAGTTTGAAAAGTATTTTGAATAAATTAACACATTATAAGTACATTAACAAATGAAAATAATTTTATGACATTTTTATGATTCTTAAATATTCATTAATTCTAATTAAATTTAAAAACTTATAAACTTATATTATATTTATTCCTATTTCATAAAAAACTTAAACTTTCAAATTTTAAAAAATTTTGTACAAATTACCAAATATTAAATACTTAAAGTATTGATGTCATATATTTCTAACAGATAGTTTAATAATTATTAATTAGATTAGAAATTATTCCTTTAATTTTTAAGTGGTCATGTAAAAAATAAAAAGAAATTTTTTGTTCATGTTAAAAAATAAATTAAACATTAATAGTTTATTACAATTACCATCAGCCATATATTTGCTACTATATGTTACAAACATGGACTCATAACTGTTGAAATAAGGTATTAAACTTAAATTAAATCTATTATCTCAAATATAAGTTAAAAACATATTTATAGTGAAACATTAAACGTAAATATAGTGATGCATTAAATTTATAGTGAAACATTATATGTATTGTTGAATTTAAATATTATAAATTACTTCATTACTTCAAAAATCTGCAGATAACATCTGCTTAACTAAATTAAATTTCAATTTTGTTCCCACCAAATATTTTTCTTTATAATATTAGTTGAAAAAAATCATATACTTATTTGGTCCACAGCTGAATAAAGCAGAATTAAGAAATGCTAAATATTTTTTTTCATTTCACACAATTTTTTTTTGCTTCATCGCAATTGATTCCTAAAAGCTTTCAAATTTTAAATGAACCTCAGATTTTTCATTTGATTAATATATCTGGACGTTATATTTTTAAATCAAGTTATTTTACAAGTTTGTCTCTAAACTACATTGAATCCATTTTACAAATTGTTTGCCTTAAATGGCTAATATATTATCGAAATTATATTATCAACGAAAGTACCAATGCTTATTTATTTAAAAAAAAACTCATTCTCTTTCTTAAGGTCATGGGACATTATTATAGTAGATCGAACCAATTAACGTTTAGAAAATATTATATATTTGTTTATAACAAAGCATTAAAAATTATAAAATCCTTTGTAGAAAATATCAATTTCAATCCATTTCTATTGATACATGTAAAAAATATATTTTTGCTTTATTCTTCCTTATGAAAACAATTTAGAAATTTTATACAATGAAAAAGGGGAAAATATTAATATTCCGATTCTTTTAACAGTATACTTTCTTGATATTAAAGTTTTATGTTTGATCTCATGTCAATATAAGCATAAGATTTGGACAAAACAAAATGAATTCAGTTAAAATTTTTGTCAGCAGTTCAAAATATATATTTTCTATTCACACGATATAATTCCTTGCTTTCAAGTTTTTTTTTTTGTTTTTTAGAACCTTAAATTTTGTATTTTTCTCCATTGTTTGAGATATTTCTTAGAACTAAATCTTAAAAACCAATAACATCGTCTGAAATCGTGATATTTAATGTAAAAAGAAACGGAGATTTAAATTAGGGAGTTTTTAATTTCCATTATCAGAAAGTGTATATTACTTGATTAATTAGTATTTACAAATAATAAATTATTTACTCTTTGTACGTAGATACTTTCTATATTAATAAATGAATATTAGTTAAATTTTAAATTAGGTATTAATTGTAAAATAATATTGAAAATAGAGAAAATAATAAGTGGAATTTTAATTTTATTAAACAAAAGTATCTCTCTTTTTGAAATTTTTATTTCTTTTATAAAAAAATTAATTATTTAACAATTTTATGTTCATTTAATTCATCTGAACTTTTTTATTTGCTTACTTCTATATTTTTAGCCAATTTTTCTTAATCATACATTTTTAATATAAAGTATAAAATAATACTCTAAAAATATTCTTATTTTCTAAAAAATGACAAGTGAAATATGGAATAAAAAAACAAAAGGAATTGTTTGAGGGTGGCAAACTAAGATAAAACAATGTTTTTTTAATTAAAAGATAAAAAGCAATTTTAAAATGGGATCTAGCAAAATATTTTAAGAGAATACAATTATCTTACACACATGACAATACAACCTCATGTTTAGTTTAACTATCAATGTTTTTTTTCCCAAGTGTATTGTAAACATTTGCTTTAATAACTGTTTTAAAAATAACAATCTTATCATTACTTTGTAGCTACAGAATATTGTGGTTGATGTTAATTTTCCCTTATGTTTAACAAAATCGAAGATTTGTTTTCTTATGGGGAAATAAATACGTTGATAATAATAATAAACTTCCAAAAATATTCTCTGTATGTCTTATGTTTACTCGTCTATTTTAAGTAAAACTTATTCTTATAAATTGTTTCAACTAAATTAGCACACGTATCTCAATATGATTCTGACAATATTTATTACAAATTTCCATTATAAATTGTAGATATCCTCCGAAAACTGTTATAGCAAATTTCTCCTCCTGAAAATATTTCTACAAATCTAATATTGCAATCTAGAAGAATCAGAAATTTTCACTTTAAATTTAAAAACACTATTTACACTAAAACTGGTTTTTAATATTTAAATATTTTATAATTTTTCTATTTCTTAAACATTTCGATTTCATAGAATTATTTATAATACTCAATTTGTACCATTTATAATGAGACACATATAGAGTATACTGAGATATAGTATAAAATCAACCGATTGATTTGGAAATCTGTTTTTATTCAAAATGCTCTTCTTAGAATTTCCTTTTATGCCATTCCTAAATTCAAACTAAACTAATTTGAAAAATATTAATAATTGAAACAGTTTGTATTTAAGAAGATGTAAAATATAAAAGTGAAAGATAAAAATTAAAAAAAAGAATTACAGTTAAGGCAAATTTCCTAGCATCATTCTTAAGTATTTATGTTACGTATTAATCAAACTCACCCTACTTTTGAATGTTTTCTTTATCAAATAATTCTCCTTAGATACTATTTTTTTAATAAAATATATCATAGGAAGCATTTAGTAAACTTAATTAACTTTCCTCTTTGTAATTAGTTTTCAATCAATTTTAAATTTAAAAATATCATTCTATTTAAAAATTTCTTTTCAGAAATCAGAATGTGATGTTTATACTTTGTAATTAAATTTTTAAGTGGTGAATCAAACGAAGAGATATTTCAATACAAATATCTTGCAGGCTGCATAATGAATTTCTCATTGATTTTTAACCATCTGTGTTCGTTTTAAGCCCCTAGTTTAAGTTTTTCTTACAAATAAACTAGCCATCTTATTTTTTTCAATTTATTTCATTGAATTTTAACTACAACACATTTAAATCACATTTATAGAAAACTCTAAAAAATTTTCATAAATAACATATTACCAAACATTTATCTATCTTTGTTAATGTTTGGTAAGATGTTATTTATCAAAATTTAACAACATCTCCAAAAATAGAAACAATCTACATGCCTTAAAAGAAATTCGAGAAATAATATTTAAAAAAATATATGCACTAATTTTTTATGTGTCCACAAGTTAAAGATATTTGCAAAATTTCTTCTGTATTTCTTATGTCATTCAAAAATTTAATTTAACAAATTAAGTCCGTAATAAAAATAATTTATTCATTTTTCAAAATTAACTACTTTATATAATAATTATTAAAAAATATTATAATTATTGAAGTAACTACTTTATATAATGCTACTTATAAACACTGTATTTAACAACACTGAAATTTGCTCTTTATAATGTATATTGTAATTTATATTCCTTAAAATGTATTTGATATCATTTTGTTGTATATTAATAAATTATTAGATATGCATAATTCAGAATCCAGACCTGATTATTACTACAAAATATATAAAAATGTGTTCTACATTCCCAAGTCGGATAAAAATGTAATTCTTATCTTTCCAATCTTTAAATTGATGAATTGAAAACAGCGGTCTAGATCAGGATATTAAACTAATTCAGATTACAGTATTAGGATAAATGATCCACATGGAATGTTTAGATATCATTGAAAAAAGGTAACGCTCTCACTTTAAATCAATTAATAAATATTCGCAGTTAAAATATTTTATTAGAGTAATTTTAAATTAATTTATTTTATAATATAAATATTGTCTTAAAAATGACTCAAAATTATATGTACAGGGTAAAAGAGTACAGCAAAAAAAATCTATTCCACATTTTAGTATAAAACAAATTAAAATTATAGAATTTCAAAATTATATTTTTAATTTTGACACGTATAACTGCAAACTTAAATTTTAATAAATAATAGATGCATGAAAATTACTTAAGGATACCCTTAAACAACTCTTCAGATTTTAGAAATTTAAATTAATTGCCTTATTCTAAACAATGAATATGAAAGTATATACTAAAATAAATAACTAATATTTAAAAACACTATTAATATTTGACAATCATCAATTAATCTCGCAAACCAAATTCTAACATTGAAGCAATCAATAGATAAGCTTTTTAAGGTCTGAGATCTCAGGAATATTTCTGATTTACTTAATTTATATACATACATATATATATATATATATATATATATATATATATATATATATATATATATATATATATATATATATATATATATATATATATATATATATTATATGTATTATATATATATATATATTTATATATATATATTATATGTATTATATATATATATATATATATATATATATATATATATATATATATATATATATATATATATATATATATATATATATATATATATTTAATACCAATAGTTTTCCCTTATAAAATTATAAGCATTTTCTAATGCTTTCATAATAAAGCTTCTATATAAATTTAAAAAATTATCTATTTTCAAGTAGAAAAAAATACTTAATGTCCATTAAGATATATATTTAGTGCATAAACATTTGTTCCTGATAAAGAGATTATGACGAATATAAATTTTGTATTCTTAGTTAACGAAGCTTTGTCTAGAAATATAAATTAATGAGTTTTAATTCATCAGTTTAACACTAAAAATTTCGCAATTTTGTAGATATTAGATATTATTCAAACAAATAAATCATTTCAAATTATTTGAAATTATCATTACAAATGTGACAAAATAAATTATTTCACCATTTTTATGTATGCATGATTACTTAACTAGATATTTTCCAACATTGATAAACGTTTTTTCCCCTTAATATATTTATGTAACGAAAATATGATATATCATCTTTCGTTGTTAAACAAGATAATAATATTATTATAGTCTTAACAACTATAATTATTAGTCATAAATAAATTAATTTATAAAAAAATTAACTATTTTACATTATAATGGAGTAAATTAAAATGGAATGTTTATCAAGAAAAATATACCATTATTATTTTTCAGAATTACAACATACTAGTTTTAAAAAGTAAAAGTATAATATAAATTAAATTATAAAAGTTTAAATTCGAAATTTATTTATAATTAATAAGTATTTTTATCTGATATAAAACACAAAAATATTATTACATAATTTTACTCATGTTTATACTAATTAAGAAGATTATATGGAAACATCTTCCATATTATGAAATATATTCTTCATATTTATAAAATTCCTCGCTTATGATAGCAAAAATATAATACTGTGCATTTAAGATCTATTAAAATTGTATACTATATAAAGATATTTTGATTTCAATAACTGCTTTAAAAATGTATTTGACATTTGTAAAATACGATATAAACCTAACATAAAAGTAGTTTTCTACATTTATAGAATCTTTTTCTATTGCCACAGAAATTACTTATGAAAAAATATTCAATAAATCTTTATTACAAACATTGTTTGGCTTTCAAATAATTTTATATAATTGATTTTAAGACATGATTGCCGAGGTATAAATCATAAATTATATTATTCCTTATATTACATAAATTTAATGATTATAATCATTTTTACAATACATTATTCAGTTAGTAATTTTCGAAACAAATTAGTTTTTCTCATTGTTTTTTGGGGATTGAATTTTATGCATCATAGTGTGTGCGTGTGATATTAAGTTTAAATTTTTCCTTGATAATGAAACTATAAATCTTATTTAATTAATTTGTATTTCCTATGTCATACTTGAATTCATGCGTTTTCAGTTTACAAAGTTGAGTACTTTTATTATATAGCATTTCCTTCTTTCTTTGTTTAAAACTAACCAGGAACAATTTTTTTTGTGCTTTAATCTACTAAATATTTAGGTAAATACAAATAAGAATATCCTTTTGTAGCATGTTTTTTATAATATAGAAAATTTTCGTTTGTATTTGCAGAAATATTTAAAAGAATAAACTTGCTGAATTTGTTATACTTTTACTATATCTTAGAAATGCTTTAAAATATTTTTAAATCTTTTAAAATCCTAGTGTATTTTTGTAATTTTCTCTTTCATTTTTCTACTTATTACGTTTATATACATGTACTAAGTTACTTTTACTTGGGTAGATCTCATTTTCATACTTTTGTTTTCTTTTCTATGAAACCACTTTAAAATGTTAAACGAGGAATGAGGGTGACACAAATATATTGTAGATTTTCAGTAGTATTTTCCTAGCGTAATTTACACTAAATCAATATAGAGTGTGTGATAGTTCAAAACATCGTTACATATTATATATTATCCCTTTAAAACTAAATCTGTATTTAGGGGAAACGTAAAGATAGTTACAAATACTAATCAAATTTATATCCTAATAATTATATTTGACAGTCATATTCAAAATCATGGACAAGCATTTAATTTCTACCATGATTCAATAAATTTTCGTAAAATTGTGTGTAAGTATTAAGAAAATAATAAAAAATATTTTATTCAAACTAAAAAGGAATTATTTTAATACAGTTATTATTAAAAGGCTAATCATTCCATTTAATATTTACATCTTTTTAATTGACACCATTTCTGATGTTAAAAATCTTAACACGAGGACTCTTCTGAATTGAGCAAACGCTATAATGAAAATTTATTATTAAAATCTAAGATAAAATTGTATTAATTGAAAATTAATTTCATATATTTATATTTTATACACTAATATATTTTAAAAGATATATTTAATTTCTTTAATAAATCTATAAGTTTCATAAAATATTAATTGCTAAGCAAATAAGAAGTAGTCAATAAAATAACTGTTCAATGGTATCATGATTTCGCTTAATAATTTTTTCCACTTAATTGCCAACAATTTTATTACCTAATATATCTATATAACTGGATAGGTGTATAAAATACCATTTAAAAATTTATTTTATTCAAATTATTTCCTTAACGTTTCGCAAAAATTATTACCATACTCTATTGACAAGTAAGGTATGTATTTTCTAGTAACACCAATAAACGTGTAAAAAATAAATTCCTATTATACTTAAATTCCTTATCTTTTTTTTTTAATCAAGAATCTATTATTACATGAATTTATATCAGTTTCATTTATCTCTTAAATATCTTTAAATGAATTGCAGTGTTTATAAAAGCAATTTAAATTGTGATTGTGCTCAGTACCTTCTACGAGAAATTGTGTACAATGCATGGCATGTATTAAAACTATTATTTTACATTGAATAATACATGTATCTACATGCATTAATTTTTTGCATACAGTAAAGTGTCATTGGCAATATAACCGATGAGCATTAAATTCATTTTAATCAATTGTGTTGGGAAACATAATATTTTTTTTCAATAATAATATAATTTTATTCACTATATATATCATTTGTGATGATAACTTTATTTGCTATGCATAATTACTAATTCCACAATCAGTTAAGAGGTAAAACATGTTGCTCTAATCCTAAAGTGTTTTCTCGATTATGTAACTACAACTTATATACGAATAACCCTTTCAAAATGTAAGGACCCGATGAAAATTCAAAATATCTTAAGCCATATTTCAATTGTTAGGCTGCCGGGAGCGTGGACTTGATATAAGGAAAATAGGCCTCACACTGCTTCAAAATATTTGGGTCGTGCATTTCAAAGTTAAAAATCTCTGGCTCAGCTTCAACCGCTGTTTATAACCGGATGCAAAGTACAGCGCTTCGCTTTTCTTCTTGCTGGAGGGAGGCTGTTTTGAAGTTTTAAGAGCCATCTCCTTTGTGCTACGTGGATGTGGTTTGGTATTTATAAAAAGTTTTGGTGAAATGTCAAAAGCAGCGGGTATCAAATCTCTTATCGCGGTATATATATATATATATATATATATATATATATATATATATATATATATATATATATATATATATATATATATATATATATATTAATATAAATATATATATATATACATATATATATATATATATATATTCAGCTCTTAGATTTCCCTCTATGGGGTGTCAAATGGCAAAGATAATAAAGGTGATCTTATTTTATTCAAATGAAATCCTTTTCTTCCAAATTAAATCAAAACAGCATTTAAAGAGATATTTTTAAAATAACATTTTGAGAATTTTTTAATTTTCAGGTTTAGATGCATTAGGAAATAACTTCAAATTCATGCATAATTTAACGTTTTTGTAAAAACGAATTTTGTTTTTTAAATAATATAATTTTAAAGGGTATTTAATTTTTTTTTTGTTTTCTGTCCGCTAGGCTGACAATATGGAATGCGCTGCTCCACTTTTTCATACTGAATCACATTTGGTGTGGAGTCCGACTGCTTCAGTACACAAATGCCATAGGGACACGTTTATAGGGTAGGCAACCATTCACAAACCATTCATACACAGAAAGGACAAAGACAGGATTGATAAAGAGAGAAAGTACATCCATGTCCAAACCGAGATTCGAACCCAAGACCACCCTATCAGCAGGGGGGGGGTCAGGAGGCATTTCATTGATGTACGGAATAAATAATACATACTAAAATATTATACAACCTTTACTTTGTTTAGACTTAATTTATAGTTCTATTGAATAAAATAAAAATTTTATTTTATTGAACAGATAACAACTATCTCTGTAATTAAAATTTTAATTAAATGAGACGGAGGAAAATTATTTCCTTACTTATTCTCGTGGAAATATAAATTATGCTCTTCGTGTATGAATTTTGAAGTTATTGAATCATATATATATAAATAATTATAGAATAATTTATTTAATATATTTATAAGTTACTTAATTATTATTGAAGGACCTATATTTGAACCTTCATGATTATTTTAAAGCAAGCAAATATAATTTTCTAATGTATTTATTTTCTGTGAAAAGTTATACGCATCAAGAGAAAACATTTTGTTCACATTCCAATATAGTACTTGATGCACATGAGATCAAAATATTTATATTGAATTTTATATTGGATATTTATATTGAATAATTTTATTATTTGAAACATATTAATTTTAGTAAGCATGAACATTAATTTAAATTTTAAACACTATATCATAAAAAACATATATATTTGAATTTTCCTTACACTCTTATATTAGTAATTAATTGCAATTTTCAATTGCATTTTAGTTTTATTATTTTTTTTAAAATATATTTTCAAACAAAAATAAATAAATTTGTAAATGCTAATTATTTTTTAAAAAATTCATTATCATATTTTAACTGATACTTTAATAAAAAAGGCACTAAAAATTAAAGTATACGTAATTTTGTGTCAAGAGATTTTGATATATTTTTTAGTATATAAGACTTTGTTTTCATATGATTATAATATAGAATATGTTTATATTAATTGAAAATTATTTCTGGCTCTTTAGTAATTTTATTGCAAATAATCTATTTTTTTATAAAGTTTTATACAATTACTTAATCTTATTTAAGTTAATGGATAATATATAACGCTCCAATTTAGTTTATTAAAATTTTAATTAGATGTATTTACTAAAATAAATTAAATTTATTTATAAATTATAAATTTAATGATGATTATCTTATATGAAAAATATTACAAATGTGTGTTACAGTTATTTAAATACTTGTAATGATTATTTTAATAAACAAAACTCCATTCACATTTTTAAAATTACTTTCGAGTAAATATTGTCAACTCTAGCATTTTCTTACCCATGAAATTAATATATTTGGCTGATAAAAATTAAAACAAGAAATTAATGAATTCAGTCTCTCAATGGATTAAATATATTGATCCCCTTTACTGCTCTAACTGAATATCAAAATGGAGGTCCACTTATTTTATGTTAAATCTGTTATTTAGCTTTAATTCATATGCAAATCAAATATTATTTTAATTTTGAAGAATTATTCCCCGCCCCCACATGTCTGCTGACAGAACCAATTAAGGAGATTATTTTAATATCAAACCATTTGAAGTTTGTTGAAGCATACAAAGTTTAATTAGTTTTCAAGAAATTCCTGACTTTTCTTTTAAATTTTGAAGTCTAATTAGAAAATAAATTTCTGACTTGAATGGATACCGCAGTAAAGTATCTAAAACCTGAATATATACTTTTAAAAGAAACTTTATATAAAGTTATATAAAGTTTCAAAAAAGTAAATTTATATAAAATTTCAAGAAAGTAAATTTATATACCTACATATTGATTAATGGATATACATTTTTTATAGCCACAACTTCTTGGAATTCGCTTAACTATAACTAACTAATTAATATTTTAAAAATGAGTCTAAAGTTAAGACAAGTTTTTCAGTAACAATTTGTTTGATGACATGATTCATAATTAATAACTCAAATTAATGTATTTCTCAATTCAGTGCATTCAAATTTTAACATTTTTTTAAATGTGGATTAGCGATTTCTTAATTACTGTTAATTATTTATATTAATGGTGTAAATTAAATGCAACAAGGATTTTATTAATGTTTAAATACACATTTCAATAACTAAATATAGAATACATATTTACTATAAATTGTTAAATAAAATACACATTGAAATATAAACGACTCTGCTCATTAAAATATCATTAATTTTTTGTCTTTTTTGCATTTAACTATTAAACTCATTTTACCAGTGGAAATTAAACCAATTATTAATCTCTGCATTTAAATGAATAATATTTTTTTTCATCATTTACTTAACCATTTTGATTCACTTGGCACTATTAAAATTGTCTTGTTTTTTTGATATTTTATTCATAAATTGTTAAACAGAAATTTTTAAATATTTACCTTGTAAAATAAAGACTGAAAGCTTATGTTAGATAAGTCGAAAGTTTTGTTTCAATTTTTAAGTATCACACAATTCTTTGGAAATAAGGAAAGGAAACTCTTATGAGATATGTAAAACTAATAATTTATTAGTTCTTATCAAACCTAGGCAATTATTTTGGGGATTTTAAAATAACAATTTTTATAAAAATGGCTAAAAGTTGAAGGTTTTTTTTTACTTATGTAAACTTGTATTTCAAATTTCTTTTGAAATATAGATACTTTAAATACAAATAATTAATTTGTATTTCAAATTTCTTTTGAAATACAAATTAATTATTTGTATTTAAAGTATCTATACAACTATCGTCGTAAGAAGTTAAAATAATTTACAATATTGTTCAAAAACTTTTATACTTAATTTTGCATATTATTTTTACAAAATGTAATCATGCAACAATTATTTAATTTTTTTACATCTAATAAGATGCTATATCGCAATGTATTTTCATAATTATGAAAGTATTATCATGCAGTTTTGCCATTTAAGTGCAAACTATAGTTTTAACGAGAAAAATATTGTAACATGTCATAATTACTTCATGAATATTTAAATTCTGTAACATAATGTGAAATCGTCAATGGAGTTATTTTATGAAACATTGATTATTATTTTTAAATAATTTCAAAAAACATTATTTACAAAATAAATACATTCTTCACTACATTAAAGTTATTGCTGCATTGAACAATGTAAGACTTTTAATTAATCGTAGAAGGAATAATCCTCCATTTTAAGTATACATTGTGCTTAAATTCCTGCGTAGAATATAAAGAATCTCATAAAATTATTTGCAAAGATGCTAGCAATTTTAATTACTTATTTATATGTAAATGTATGAGAATCATCAAAATAAAAACGGTAAATGTTATTGACGTACGATTTTTGGTGTTTGAATCAATTGTCCATCGTTGTTATGAAAATAGGTACTTTAGTAAAAACAATTTAATTTTAAAATTAAAATAAATTTCAAATATTTACTATAAAATCTTTTTTTTTCATATCATAAAATTGTTTCAGAGCTTTCTTGAGCATAAGAAAGAAATAGTAGTAACTAAGTGATAGGTTAGGTCGTTGGAAGCATGATCCAGAGCTTCTAAGTGAAATTATTTTTTGATAATGTTTTTGGATGCATTAGCTAAATGAAGAAGAGCTTCATTATTTAAGAAGATCACGCCACGTGTTGCAATGTTATTTCTCTGATTCCTCATTCGTGTTATCAGTTTGTATAATTTGATAAAGTAGCTGGTAACTATACGAGTTGAATCTGGAATCAATCAGTAAGCAAGACTATTTCTTTCAATTCTCATTGATAACCGAAAGCATTTGCTGCTGATATGTAGACAGTCACTATTTTATTCTTATGAGCTCTCTTTCTAGATTAAAATGACGACCCTACATATCACCAGTTGCAAAACCGAAGGAAGGGAGTGGTTTCATATTTTGTTGTTTGCATAAATGATTTTTGAAACTGTGGAAACATAACGTTTGCAATTTATAAAAACCTCTGTATTGTAACTTTATTACAGAAATAAATGAATACTTTCTTCTCTCATTGATTTTTCATTTGCAATATCGAAAAGAGTGATTTTGCAATCACTCATTACAAGATTGTCCACAGTTGCAAATGTGTTCAGAAGGATAACTATATAATCTCTACAAGTTGTCTTGTCGTTCAAACTAAATCATTCATGTCAAAAATCGTTACACTATTGAAATATTGATCTACAAAGCATGCACATTTTCTGAGAGACAGTATTTGTTTTCCACACTCACAATTTTCACAGTTAAAAATGCATAATTATATGTTCTTTACATTTGACAGAATTCGTTATGCAAATAATAAGGCTAATTTTTTGTAATCAATATGGCAAGTATTTATAGCATTCAGTGCTTCTATAGTAGAAATGCACATACTGTCGTGTATTATAAAACGGAATTGAAAACACAGTGCAGTGCAACTTTAATTTGGTCATCTTTTGGGGGTGTGTGTATATACTTGCGTTTTTATTAAAAAATAACAGCGTTGTAACCAAACTAAAAGTAAAAAATTTATCAAAGAGGCCAAACTAATAAATTTTTACATATTTTTACATTCATGAATAAAATTACAATTTTTATAATTTTAATTTTTAAAATGGATTATACTGACAAATAAATGGCTGACAATAACTTGAATCATATTTACCCATATATCTCATGTAATTAGCTTCCTTTGAAAATTCAATTTACGAAGTTAAGAACAAATTACATCTTAGCTACGCATCTACTTAAAGTATAAATTGAATTTAACAGTAAGAATAGAGTATAAATTTGAGTTAGAAAAATGATTAAAATTATTTAAAGTTTTCCTGCTATGTTTAAGCATGAATACAGTTTCTTAATTTAGATATCTAACAAAATTAAACTTCCATAATTATTTACCACAAGGTATAAAGCTCTTACTATAAACTTGTTTACCAGAAGATATAAATATTTTGATCTCATTTTTTCCTTGATTTTAACATTAACAAAATCTTTTAAATGCACTATACATTAATTTTACCATACATTAAAACAATACGTCATTTTTAATCTGATATTTATGTTTGTGAGATGCTCTGAAAGCAGTGCTAAGAGTTATAGACTCATTTGTGATTGTTTTCATATCAGTACAATATGTCCCCTTTTCTTTAAGAAAGTAAATCTAAAAATTTACGGGGGATCATAAGCCAATACACATTTAAAAAAATATCTGAAATTGCCAAAAATAAAATTTTAATATATGCCTGCAATATATTTATGAAAAGAAATTGCTAAGACAAAATAACTTGACATTTTAGTTTGCCTTCAAAAATAGATGATAGTGCTGAAATTTTTATAAATTTTTATATTAAGCTAAACTAATAGCTGCCATAAAATTTTAAAGTTGTTGTCTTTAAAATAGACTGGCCTCTTTTTAATAGTAATTTTATTGTATGTTTAAAATTGAAATCAATTAGGATAATGCATAATCTCATTTATGATTAAGCAGTTAACTCGTTATGAAACTTGACTGATATGTTTCAGATAATTTTGCTAACTTAGTAAATATTTTATTTAGAAATCAAATATGTATAACATAAAAATTCGCTGCATAAACTTTTTTATAAAATAAATTTTAGTTGAATAGAATGTAACGAATGAAATAAATTTATTTATTTTATATTTATGGATATTTAAAAATAAATCTGCTAGACGCGATGTTAAAAATATACATATTATCTATAATTAACATTCAGAATAGAGATAGATTACTGAAATATATTTTTCAAACAATTACTTTCTGAATTTATTAATTCTAAAAATACCCATATTTATTATAGTATTTGATAACATTTAAACATTTGATTTCCTTATATATTTTTATATTATTACACAAAATAAATTTATTACACAAAGAATAATTAATTAATAACATATTTACATAATTAAGGTATACTTTATAACGATGATTAAAATAACGTATGCTTTAAAATTTGAGAAATTAAAGGCTTAGCATACATTAATTTAAAATATTTAGAAGAATCAAACATTTTCCATGCATTTTTAAACTATTTGATTATATTCTTGCAGATAGGGGAAAACTTAAATTTAAACTACTAACATAATTATCAACTTATTTGGTTCAAGACATTTAATTCTTACGTACATAAAATGAGTAAAAGTATTTCCAAAACCTTCAAGTTGTCACACGAGGAATATTTCTAGACATTCTGGCACCGAATATGAGGAACGGACATTTATTTGGACAAGTGAGTATAACAAGTGATCCATCTTCGTAAGGAAAAGATTTTAGAAAAAGGTATTCTGTGAAGCTGATATTTATGCATTAGTATAACTTGTTTGATATAACTTTTTGCCTGTAAGATGATAATTTTTGTTTATTTTTTTATCATCTTCTTGTAAGAAAAATGTCTTTTGTATCACTCTAGGGATATAAATCGCAAATCTTTAAGAGTTTTGAAAATAATAGCAACTTTATTCACATTTTTTCTTAAACTACTTGTAATTTTATTTATATTGCACATGCAAAATAGAGATTATTTTACAATACTTAATAAAGTAACTATTTGAATACAAATATGTAGTAGTGTATTATAATTACTACATGTTTTAAGCATAAATATGTAAAGCTATGAATATGTTTTACTTGCTTTTTACTTGTAATATGTTTACTGAAATGTACTTAAAACATACAGTTATTGTATTAACCATAGTGAGTTTTTTGGATTTTAACGAAAATCCTAACAACATATTTAAAGGAAAGTGTTTGCAAGATTTTTAAAAATACCATAAAAATACATATTTTTGGAAATCACAATCTATGATGATTAATAATATTATATGTGTAAATAATGTTAATAACATCTAATTAAATTTTTTTGTAGAAAATTTAAGCTGAAATAGACTTTAACAACTATAATATTTACAATGAAAATAGAGCTTTTATCACATAAGTTTTTACACAGACAAATTTAAAATTTTGTCACAAATATTTAAATACCTGAACATTCCATTCCTTAGAGATTCAACACTATTTAAATAGTTTAAGCTAAAATTATTAAAATTATTCGTAATATAATTAAAACCATCAAATTTATACAGAAACTATGTTTTATGCAAACTTTATGCACTTATTTACATTTGCTTTATGTGAAAGTTACTCTTTATAAGACCAAATAGATAAAAAAAATTGCAGAGAAGCGTTGTATTTATGCGTAATTACTTGGTAAGTTCATATCGAAATGTTATTCTTTGAATGTTATAAATTTTTAAACTTAAATATTTTCAAAATAGAAATCATTTATTAAAAACATCAATTAGAAAAAATTAAAATTACCTCATAGGAAAACGATATTTTGCTTCCAGAAATTTTTAGTTACTTACTACACCCTTTGAAAACTATTGAGGGTGACAATGAACATCTTTCTTTAAAATAATTTTAAGTTCAACCCATCTAGAGAAATGATACATTGGAAAAATTAATAGCTGTAAAAATTCTAACTTTATCATTCTACTCCCCTTTGAGGGAGTTGCCTTCCCGTATACGTGTCACCTAGTCTATTATAGAATAATGCGTAAATAACGAATAATTTAAAAGCAATTATTTTCCTTAAACTACATTTGCATATGAATTGAAATACCTTAAGACTAATCTAAATTTGAAAAAAAATGCAATACATTTCGTCAAAAAAATTACAGATATGTGTTACATTTGAAACTAGTATTTCTTATGTAAGTATTTTAAAAAGTTTTAAAAGGAATAAAAACCATACTTTGTAATAAAAAAGTTGATACTAAAGAATTTTTGAGGAGCTAAAACAAAGGAATACGTGTAAAACAATACAAATTATATACTTACATTGAACCAATATGAATATAAATTTATTATAAATAAATAAATGTGTGTGTGTGCGTGCGTGCGTGCGTGTGTGTGTGTAATTACTTCACATAAACTTTTTCTGTCCATACTTACATTGGCTTTTACTAAAGTTTTCAAATTGTATTTAAAGCTATGTTCTTTTAATTAGTATCTAAAATACATTTTTTTTAGGTAAAGCCTTTTTAGTTAAAGAATGTTTTTTTTAAAAAAAATCTTAAAAAAAAACATCTGCTTTAACGTTTTGAAAGAAAAACATTTAAAACCCTTTTGCAGTTTTAATTAACAATGCTTTTATTTAACAGTTTTAATTAAGAACGCTCAAAAAATGTACTTGTTTTTCATTTTTCTCAAAAATACAGATCCTATTAGGTCTTAGTGGTAATCTCATTAAATATAAGTGAACATGATTCTTGGAATAAAAGAGAATTACGAAATGTCAAGTACTTTTCATACTTTCAGATTTTTAATATCATGTTTCTTGACATAATGAAATAATTTTGTTAAAAGAAATATACTTTAAAATATAAATCCATATTATTTATACAAAGCATGATTAATCTTTTGTATTATTGGAAGGGTTTTAGAGCTTTATTTGCTTGCATAAGTAAATAAAAAATATAGTATAAAACATATTTTTCTCAATTCAATCAATTGAATCAAAAATATTTAATCTAATTACTCCCACTAAATCAATACAGATTCATATTCCTTATTCTAATTTAAAAATTTAGTATTGTAAATCTATTACATATTAATTAAATCAAATATTTCTTGACTGATGTATGTAGATATATGAGATAGCCAGTCTAAATATCGACTTCATCAGTTAAAATGTTTTGAGAGTTATGAAGATCTATTTTTAAATTAGCTTAAAGTGAAAGTTGATGCAAGCTAAATATTTTTCCATGCTTTTAGATTAAATAAAAATAATTATCACAAGACATGTTAATTAAATATTAATTAGGTACATTATAACTGTTTATTTAGTAGGTACAGTCTCTTCTATTTATCTTTGAGTAGTAAATAATATGGTTTAGTAAAAGTATTGGAACTTTAGATAATCTAGAAAATACACAGTTTTATCTCTATAATTCTTTAAGAAATGTCATAAATATGATGTAAGGTTCTTCCATTTACAGGTTAATAATTATCATATATCGTCTCACAATAAATGAAAACAGTTTAATTAGACATAATATAAAGTATGTGTCAGTGTAAAATATATCACAATAAAATGCACACAATTGTAAAGCATACTAAAATGTGTGCTTAATATCTTTAACTTATTTAATATTCTCAACAAATGTGACAAATATATGTTCTTCTTTATATATAAAATAAGTTTAAATCTGTTTTTTCAGATGCAGTTATAATTAAATTTGTAAATTTCTTGTGTCTTTTATAAAATCCGCTTATTTAAATATTATTTTAAGATTATAAAATTACAATTTAAAAATATTTATATTTCATATGTATGTAAATCGTTCAAACACTTCGGAGAACAATTTTCATTTTGATAAATACATTTTTATTCGTGTATTAATTTATTAATCACAATGTATTACTTTGAAAATATTAATATGAAAATGAATGCTGTTATATAAAGATTAAAAAGCTCACAAAATAAAATCTGAATGCATGAAACATCAAGTTTCGAAAAATTTATTCTTTTCTTCACCCAAATAGAAATCGAGTTTGATGATTCGCAAATCTATAGACAAATACATAATGTTTATGCATAAAGTTATTCTTGTTAATATTGATTGTAAAACATACTTATATCCTCATAAAATGCTAAAAAGGATTGTATTTAGATGAGATAATTATATTGGGGGTGAAGAATCAAATAAACTGTAAATAAAATCTCCTTATGAAAAATGTTGAATATGAATTTGAAGCCTGTATAATAGAGATCGAAAGTCAATAAATCAGTTTGAAAATTTTTCACTATTGGCAGAATCTACAAGAAGGTAGTATCAATGTATATCTAATATAAACTGAAATAAAGAACAGGGAATTCCTGTATAGATCAAGCATTACAGACTGTTCTAATAACTTGAATTCCTCGCATTGCTGTTCCGTTTACAATTTGATGAAGTTTTCTGTGTTGGCTCTTATTGGGACAAATGTTACAAACATATAATTTGGGAAATAGACACATTTTATAATAGTAATGTAGGAACGTCTTTCATAAACTTAAATACAAATAAACTACAAAATCTTTTGTTTTTTATAAACTATTAAAATTAATAATAATAGTACTATGAAGAATTGACCATTTATTAACACTTTATGGACTTATTGAAATAAGTTCCAAAATTTTCTTATTCAAATTATTAACCCAAATGTGAGTTCTATTTATTAAACCATTACCATATTGATATACCACCTCTTTTATAAAGAAAAAAATGCTAGAAAATAAAAACTATTTTCATTACTGTTGGTTATGTGTTATACCAAATGATTTATAAATTGCGAGTCTATCAAAGCAAATTTTAAAAATTATACAATTTATTTTTACGGTAAAGAATCTAATGATTAGTAACATATAGGTTTTGCAATCAACAAAGTTTTAATATATTTATAAGAAAATAGAGCTTTGATAACAAATATATTTCCCCATATTATTAATTATTTGAAAAATTGAATGTATTTTAGAGTTTAAAAAATGTTTTATGGAAGCGTGAAATAAGTAGTTACAAAATCAATTATCAAAATTTTACTCTGCTATGATTGTAGAAATTTAAAATACAAAAAATAAATGATAGATTTCGTTGTAAATGTCTGAATTTAATTGTTGACATAAGAATGGACATAAGACAGACTTAAAACGTGTTATATTTTCAAAATTATTTATCAATTATACTTAAATTAGATTAAGTATAATATATTATTAAATCAAATTTAAACTTTGCATATGCATACAATATAGAAAAATGGCATATATTTGTAAAATATTATAGTATTAAATATAATAGTTTATTGGATCAAAAAAAGTAGAGTGTTTTATTCCCAGTGAAGAAATAATTTCTGCAGTGTCTTATGTTTCCTGAATGATATCAAGTTTTCAAATTAAATTATTTTTAAATTTGCTCGATTATATTACCAAAAGAAATAATTTTTTGATACTTTAAACGAATAAAATTTAAAACTATGGTTATATCTATTTCAAACTTTCAAAGGAAAGAAATCAAACATTACACTTTTAATTTTTATTGTTTGATTTATCTTTTACTCGAATCAGACATATATTTTCAATAAAATTTATATAGTGATTTATAAAATATTTTTTCAAAACTAATCTTTAAAGAACTTAATAATTAAAAACCACCTAATATATAATGATTTCATAATTTATGATCCTATTATTATAACTAATTATGTACAAATGTTTACATTCATAAATCAGAAATTAAACTTACTATACAAAATACTAAGCATTGGTTTAAAAACAGAATTTTTTAAATTTATATTACAATTATTTTTTTCTTTAATTGTTCTTAAAAAAGTACCTTTTTTGGATCTAGTACTATATTTGTATGTCAAAATGAAAAATTAATATTAAAAAAATATATGAATATACTATAGAAATAATATTAGCTAACATTTTTTTACTCATTGTGACTTTGACTGTGTGATGTTTATATTTATGATTTAAATGAAATAAATTTTAAATTTTCAAAATTCAGTTTGGAATTTTATGCAACTAAGTCTCTTTCAAAACCTTTTATATCATAAATAAGTTAGATTGATTCAGTTTTATATTCATGTTGAACAAATGATTAAGAGCCTATCTTAACTATTTGCTCCTTCCGAGAACATATTAGTTTTAAAAATTCATTTATTTGATGAAATAATGATTTTTACATATTTTTATTTGAAATAAATCCAAATATTTCAAATAAAACTATGTAATATGTAACAATAACAGTATTTTATTATTTTCAAAGTACTGAAACCGGTTAACAAAATAGTACTTTTTGAAGGGAATAATTAAGTGTTTGATTTCAATGGATATTTTTACAAATAGTATTATTATTATTATATTTATTTTTAAATTTTAAGTATTATTCAGTACATCTCTTTTTTTAAAATGAATTATATATATATATATATATATATATATATATATATATATATATATATATATATATATATATATATATATATATATGCCGGCGGGGCCAACTTTTTTAGTGGTCAGCGTGCCTGACTACGGATACGGAAGTCCTGGGATCGAATCTCGGTTCAGGCATGGATGAATTTTCTCTCTCTCTGTCATGTCTTTGTCCTTTCCTTGCGTGTGTGAATGAAGTATGAATGATTGCTATACTATAGATGGGTTCCTATGGCATGTTTGAGGGTGCGATGGTGGCCCATCCCCTGTGGTGCACCCGGTCAACGCCTCGGCGGCTAAGAAGTTTCTCAATATGGCCGGTTCTTTGGTATCAGGGAACAATAGATAAATAGACTCTGTTGCAGTTGTAACTGTCTACAATCTGCCATTGGAATATATATATATATATATATATATATATATATATATATATAAGATAACATTTACGTAAATTGTTTTTATTTTTTATCAGAAAAATTTTAGTTTATTCTAATAAAATATAACTTATTAAATAGATAGTCTTTTGGTGTTCACAAGCTTTAAAATATTAAAAACAATTTTATATATGCATAGTCTTTTACAGACAATTTGCAAATTTATCTCTGAAAATTATTATTATTAATTGTAACCAATATCATTCTTACCTGTTAAGAAGTATTTTTTATGCATATTTATAAGTTTTCTATAAAATGAACAATGCCTTTTTGTCATAAGAAACATTTTCCTCTCATTTAAATAAACAATTATTTTTCTTTCAAATTTACCGTATCATCTTGTAAACGTTAACAGAAAAAAGACTGGTGCACCAGCTGTTATTTTTTTTTCTTGTATGTTTAACAGGATATTTTTACAGTGGTAGTTTAGAATGGAATGGAGATAACTGTCATACATAATCGGTATTTAAAGTACGATGGAGTTTTAAAATATTATACTGTTTTCCTATTCTTAATCAATAGCAGGTATTATGTTTACGGTTGGGATCTTATGTTTAAAAAAGTATATACTATATACTAAAAAACGTATTAAGGTATACTAAAAGTTATACTAAATTTAATGCATGGATTTTAAAGGTTGCCTTTTACTTTATACGATGCTAATATAAATTACGTGCACCAATTTATTTTCTTACAATTTACTATAAGAAAATTTTTATTAATTTCACACCACTTCATGTTTTAAAATTCTATTATTGAAGATCATTTTTTTCAAGAAATTGTTTAACATAATATAAGAGTATCAATTTCTAAAATTCTATATATTAGAAACAACCATATTTTCTTAAACTAATTAATATTATTTATATAATTTGATTCGGAATACGTATCTAATGATGTTAATGAATGTCATTTATACTTATGTAAATGATTAACAATACGGTCTAGATATAAATTAAATAAGAACTTATTAAATAGTATTTGTTTCACTCAAATATTGATTCATAAATGCACTCTTTTCCTATGAAATATTTTACATTTTTATCTTTGAATAATGTGTTTCTAAAAATAATTAAATGGTGAATGCCAAATATTTTTTCTAAAATATTCTGAAAATGTAAAATTAAAAGTATTTTGATTTTTTCTGATAAAATAAATGTTTGATGATAAAATTATATTTTAAGTTTTCGTGACGTTTTCCATTATATTTAAAGTAAATTTTGTTGCAAACATTTAAACTTTCTGCTCTTATTGATTACTTAATCCTAAAATTTATTAAAAAGATGATATAAATAAATTTATTTTACTGAATTATAATTATTCAGAATAAAACGCGATTCAGCAAAAGTATATTATAGTTTAAATATATTGCTTAAAATAGAAGAATATTGATTACATTTAAAATAACATTAAATTCAAAAATTACATATTGGACATTTATTTAACTTTAAATGCTTTAAAATTACATTAATATATTAAATTCATTTCATACTATGCATCAATTTATGTAATTAAAATATTACAATTCAAAATTACTGATTAAATTAATCATAAAATGTAGTACGTTAATATACAATTTCTTGCATTATTATAAAATCAGAAATTAAAGTAATCAAAAGTTGACGAATGAAAAGATATAAATTATACTTCACTGTGCATCGATATTCTTATTTTACAAAGAATATTGAAATTACATTATATTTTTTATTCAATTTTTATTATAATAGATCTTATTGTAAATGGATTGGAGAAATATAGGATGATATTTATCAATAATAGAATTGGGTACTTAACGATTTAAATCATTTTATGAAATGCAAGATTTCAGATATAACATGAGGAATATAAGAAATGCACGAATATATATTATATATATATATATATATATATATATATATATATATATTTTTTATATATATATATACATATATATATATATTTATATATATACATACATATATATATATATATATATATATGCACGATATATATATATATATATATATATATATATATATATATATATATATATATATATATATATATATATATATATATATATATATATATATATATATAAATATTTAAAAAAAAATTTTTATACTATGAATATGAGAATATGAATATTTTCAGATATTAAAAATAGTATATATGTGTCATTCACACTTATAGTCTGGTGTAAATTAAAAGAGGTATTAGGTCCATCGTTGATTTAGTTTCTAATTTTTATAATAATTCTTAAAAAAACTGCCTTTTCTTCTAGTTATTGTTACACTAAACATTAAAATTTACAGATAATTTTATGAAACAAATATTATGAAGTAAAATTCTTTTCAAATAATCTCGAATGCTAACATTTGTTTTACTATCCCCAGCGTTCATTCTATTTGAAAATTTAGAATTAATTTCAATTAGGAAAACTATAAAAATTACTTAAAATCTTTACCCTTATTTATAGTGATGCCATTTTCTACAAAATGAAATAGCTGATCTTTTGCGTTAATATTTTTCAAAATAAGTTAATAAAGTCCGCAAAATGCAGAATTATATTTCACAAGTTTATCTTAAATTAGACTCTTAATTGGGCTTAATGAAATATTTCGTTGTATGAAAAACTAAAATTTATAATAAGATAACTTTATATTTTATAAAATAGTGAAAGTGTAAAAAAGAACAATTATAAGATTTCATCTAAAGTAGAACCAAAAAAACTTTATAAAATTTAGCTTCAAATATTAAACACATTGCTTGAGAAAAATATTGAAAATCAGACATGCTCCTTCTGGATAAAATCCCATTTTATTAAGTCAAAATCCCATTTCAGGTTTCTTTTCACACTTTTTACACAAACGATTTTATATTTCACAAATAAATGATTTTATATTTCTCAAAATTTTTTTATATTTTTCAAGTAACGCAACTAAAATTATTGACCAAATTTCTATGATGCTAATACCTTTTTAAAAAAATATACAAAATGCATGATTATATAAAAACTAGCATGAATATAGACAATGTTTCATTTTGCCTAAACTATAGCAATCATTTATTTTTAAGAAATATGAAGCATAAAAATTATTCCTGATTGAAAAATACAGCACGATGTATTCAAAGTAAATAAGATATTCTTATAAATTATTCATAATATAACTGTTAAGATTTATCATCAATGCATAGCTATTTTTAAGATAAAATATCAAGATAAAACGAAAAAAATTTTTGGGTAACAAAGAAAAATATCTCTGAGATAGTTATTGATAAGAGAAACGAACCATTAAGAAATGTTCTCAAGAACTCCTCATTTTAATTTCAATGTATTAAAACTTTAGTAATATTTGATTTACCCAACCAAAAAATATACACATCTGTAAAATGAAACGCTTAGCAAAAATACCTCCCTAAAATATGGGAAAAGCAAGCTTAAAATATCTGAAATATTCGTTTAATTTTTAAAATTTTTAGCGATTACAAAAAATTTTAATAATTTTAAAATCACGTTTATTTTTGTTTATTTCATTTTGTGCAGATATATCTATATATTCAATGGAATTATTTCTTTTTATTCTTTATATATAATTATTTCTTTGAATATATATATATATATATATATATATATATATATATACATGTAAGAAAATACAAAATTTACTCCAAATTTATTCAGGATTATTAAGGAAAATCTTTCAATACTATCTAAATTATTTTACTTCATAACAAATGCAATAATTATAAAGTCAATTTCTCATTAATAATTTTCATTGACACTTTTAAATATGATATATAAAATGTGTCTTAATGACTTTATGTTTTATTCTTGAAGACAAATTCCCGCATTAATATTAACATAAAATTTAAATACTGTTAACTAATTCACAAGTATGCATATTTCAGAAAAAGTCAAAAGTATATTATTATTATTTCATCAAAGAATTTTATTAAACTATATTTTCTCTTAAAATAATACTACAATTATTGCATATAATTATATACAAAATTATTTTAGGCTCTTATTTAATTTCGAAAATGAGATAACATTTATAAAATAAATTCTTTCATATACAAAAGTGCTTATCACATTTAATATATTTATCATGCATATTATTTACTTAAATGATATGCATAATAATTAAACATTTTTAATATAGAGAATTTATTTTGATTTGTTAAAATATAAATTAGGGATACTTATGTGAAATGAGTTATTATGTTTTCATTAGTCATAAAATATTAAAATACATTTTTACACTAATAATTAAGTACACATAAAATGCTTTCGTAGGAAGTGATTACAAATTATTTTAGGGCCATTTTCTTTTTCAACATTCATAAACTCAATTTTCATATCAAAATAAATTAGTACTGTAATTGTTAAAAGTAAAACAAGTTATAGATGAAGAACGAAATTTTTCACAATATTAATTTTTTTATTAAACATATCTCTGTAAATTTATGATAGATTTATATGAAATATAAACTTTTTCAAATATTTATTATGATATATTGTAAATATTTTTCAGAAAACAACCTGTCATATACATTAAAAAAATGGAAATTACTTCGATGAGTGTTTTAAGTTTATGCATGTAAAATGTATTTTAAATATTTGGCCTACATGTATCCTGCTACAAAATGTCTGTTTATAAATTTTTTAACTGATTTTAAATCCAACAGTTAAAAAGGAAAATTAAAAATGGAGCAGCTAAAAAGGTTAAATTATACAGGAATCTCTAGTTTAAATATATGTGCAATTTGTATAAAACAATCCAAAATTAGTATTATGGAATAATTTTTTTTTCTTTAATCTTACTGTGAAAATTATTTCCAGGATAATTTTTCATTATAATATTCTATAAAATTATGTAACTTAATTTAAATAATAAAAGTATATTTAAAAGATTAAGCCTATGATAAAAGTTACTTCATTATTAATAATCTTGCTAAATTATTCTGAAGTAAAAATTAAATTTGATAATATTGGTGAAGTATTTCATTTAGAACATATTTTGATTGTAATATCTATGCATATATTAGACAGTTAGTTTAACTGAAATATTGGAAATAATCACAAATTAGGAATATTTCCTTTGTTTCTATGTTTTCTATATCTTTCTTTGATTACACGATACCTATTCATCATTAAAAATCTAGAATAAAATTTAGACAATGCTTTCCAGAAAAATTCTCAGAATAAGAATTATCCAATTATACAATGTGCATTTCTATTCAACAATTATTAATGAGTTACGGGGAGGAAACTACAAAGAATAAAACATTTGCTGACTTTTGTATGTCTCAGTTATTATAAGAGCATCAATTCAATAATAAAATCAATTTCTAAAATTGCATCAAGTGAATTTCATCCGGTTACAAAACTTCCAGCAACAATTGCACATATTTATGTTCTATATAACAGTCTAAGAAATATTCGCAATTATAAAATCGTTTTTGTTCGTATTTTATACATACCTGTAAAATAAACGTGTTGCGCTGTGCTTAATCTAGATTTTTTGACACATTTTATAATGATTACAATATTTTTCATGTGCTTTGAAATAATTGCTTTTTATTCGAAAATGCTTGAATCATTAATAAATAAATATATAATTTTATGTTATTAAAATGTTATTGTATTATTTTAATTAATTTTTTATTAAAATAATAATATAATTAAATTTTCTATTATACTTTTTATTTAATATGTTTAAATCTTCATATCTTGACAGTGGTTCAAAATAAAAAAAAACCATACAGCAATATTTTAAAATTACTAAATTATTAACAATTTTCTTCAAAAGTCATAATTGATTTACATAATTTTAAAACACAACATTCTATCCAAAAGCATCATATTTCTTAAAATACTTACTTTTACCTATCTGTAAGTCGTCGAATGTGATTCACTACGCTGCCTGTAGAAAATGTGTAAAAGTTCTTGTTTGTTGGAGATATGATGATTCATTTCAGTAACCAGTTCCTCATAAATTTACAACACAAATGTTTCCACATGAATGTTCTTAAAATGTTTCCACATGAATGTTCTTAAAATGTTTCCCCATAAATATTCTCATGTTTCTACATGAGAATATTCATGTGGAAACATTTTAAGTGTTAAAAATGAATTTCTTATGAAAATTTTCAATTTTGTGCAGAAGTGATAATCTGGCTTTGTATTTCCATCCATGACTGCAGCTATCTGTACTACATCAGAGGAATACTAATAGTTCAACAAGATATGATTTTAATATGTATACACGTAGATGCATTTGAATATGCATAATATTCACTGTGTTTCGATTTTCTTCGTGGCAACAAAAATATGATAAATGAGGAATAAAAAGAATAGTCTTTTTTAAATAAACATTTTATTTGCAGTTCCTTTTAGAACGTAATAATTTCAGCCTGAAGCTTTTGCGAAAGATGAAAAAACTTATAGTTTATATAAAGCAGAACTTAAACAGCAAATTCCAGAGAGCTTGAGATGTCAAATCATATAACTTTTTGTTTCGCTTTCGACTAACTTTTAATTAAATCAAGCCGAATCTGATATTTATGCCCTTTCGTTAAGTTCTTAGGATATTTCTCCCTGAGAATTTCTTGGTGTCTCTAATGAAATTATTGTAACTCATCTTCTATTGTTCCTATCAACTCAAAACTTCAAAACGTTGAATACTCTTTTAACAGTGAAAATTTCACTAAGTCACCCAAAATATTGCCAAATGTCGCCAAGTTAATTTGAAATATAGAAATATATTTCTCAGAACTGAAAACCACAATTTTCATAGAATAAGCATTGTTTGGACAATAATTTAAGAAATTAAATGATAATAACTTATTAAAACAAATAATTACACAGAAATATAAAACATTCATACAAATACACTGAAAGTGATGAAACTCGGCAAACAGAAAGAGACTCTAAGGACGAATAAGTGATCTATATTCCAAGATGATATACATAGTACCGAGCGAAAAGAGGGGTTCAATAAATTGTAGGATCACAATGGACGATGATACATGAAGCAACGCGTCCAGAAATACAGATTCACAGAGAGTAGAGATAGCATCCTAAGAATGCCTCTCAATTCCTTGTCAACCATTTACCAAAATGAGTCTTCTGAAAGAGGCAGGGGCAGAATCTGCAAATTGCATCCAACAATATCCAAAACGTGTTCGACTGGTAAGTGATTTGGTAAGAAAGGTGGCCAGGGAAGCAACTGTACACCTTTCAGGGCATGTTGTTGAGCAATATGTGGTTTCTCCTTATCCTGCTGATAAAGGGTATTGGACACCCCATGAAGGTAGGGGAATATCATCGGACGCAGCACATAATCCACGTAAAGATGAGCTTACATAGTGCCATGAATTCGAACAAGAGGTGACGTGAAATCTTATGAAATGGTGCCCCAAACCACGATTCCTTTTTGTAGCTTCGTTGGCGTTGCACTAATGCTGCAGGGTTGGATCTTTCTCCGCTTTGTCATATTCTTTCGTTGCAACTATTACTGAAGAAACATAAGCGTGACTCTTCTCAGAAGATGACCTTGCGCCACTCCGTCGTCCACTTCAATCTAATGCAGTACCATTGCGGATGTTGGTGTCTATGATGCGATGTCAATGGAATTCTTCTCAACGGACGCAATGAGGGCAGGCATCATGCAACCAATCGAAGGTAAAAAGTTATGCTCGATATGGGAGAATCTAGTTTGTCTTCAGCATATAGCAGAATTCTGATAGACGTGCTTTGTAGGACAGCCATTGCCTCCCATCGAACGCTTTAATCCATGCGTGCCGAAAGTCACCCTTGCTGCACCGGCACCCCGCAAATTTCCCACAGTTCCTTGCTCCAGCCATCTTTCCCATAACCAGTAAAATGTGGATACGTCCAAGTTTCTATCAGCTACGATTTCCATTAAGTGCTAAGTTGCTCTTATCAGTTAGATAACCATGGCCCTCGTAAACACGTCTGATTGCTGGAACTGACTCCGTCAACGCTGGCATGGCATTCTCTGCAATTACAGCCTTCCTTTGTGACAAGAACAAACTTTCAACGATTATTTTCAAAGCAGCAAAAATTGCATGAATATGGCCCACTCTGCCGGCTACTCACCTTAAATAACATACTAAATGCTCTAAAGAGTTGTGCATTTCACAACATTTGCATAACTGGGTAAGGTTCTGCTACACTAAATTTTGTACAGTTTTCTAGCCACTACCTCTTGGTATTGTATTTTTTATGTCGGGCAGTATATTTACACTATTTGCAGTTTTTATAATAATGTATAAATCACAAATTTGAAATGTTGTGAACATAAATAAAAATTAAAATAATTATTGGAATTACTATCTTTATCGGGGAGAGCAAACATTGAAAACACGTAATTATATTTAATGCTGTCTTGAAGACAAATGTAAAAAATTGAATGTAATAATAAAAATTTTGTCTTTTTCTATTTTAATAAAAAGAAACATAAGTGCAACAAATAATAATCTTCCTCTGATGATATTGGGTTTGCAGGTAGTTGCATTTATTTATGCATTTCACACTTCATTTAAGGCTTATATTTTATAAAAATTCAATTCTTGAGTATTTGATTTTTCATTCTGAATATGAGGTATGTGTGTATGTACATATGTATGCATAGAATATATAATATCCCATAAACAAAATTAACATGAATTTCTTTAAATAAATATATTTAAAATTAGGAAATTAGCAATCAAGTATTAGAGCTAGAAAATAGAAATCATGAAATATATTTAACATCACATTCACTTCAAATATTATTTTGGAATTGCAATAAATATTTCTAGCAACTTCTATAAATTTTCAAATAATTTTCATAGCATCATAGAAATTCTACGTAATAATATAAATTGTTAATCAATTTATTTTTCAGCAATTTATTTTTAAAGCATCTAATATTTATAAACGATTCTGCCATGCTGCAGAAATCAATCTTTATAAATGACGTGGAAAACAATAACTCTCATAACTTTTCTACGATAATAACAAATTAGAATAAACCAATATTTTCTGTTTTGTGCATTTTACTACAAAAAGGACTTGTAAACGATACAAATATATGAATATCTAGATGATAAGTTCTTGAATTGAAAAGTAATAAAGAAAAGAAATACAAAGACATTAAAATTTACATTAACTTTAAAGAAAAATAGTACTGGCATGGAATGTTTTTTCTAGAAATTGTGAAAGATCGAAATAGTAATAAAAACAGATTTTATATAACTTCCACACAAAATTACATATTTGGAAAGCACTTTTATAGAAAATGCAATTTCATGGAAATGTTTTCATATTATTTACATATTTTCTCTTTGTAAAAACACGGAAATTTTGAAATTTTTTTAGTTCTTTTACTTTTTTTACAAAATGAATCATCTGAATTAAGTATTTATATAACATTTTAAATTCCAAATTTCTCTCTCTGTTTTACTTTGAGAAAAATTATGTAAAAATTAAAACGCTCTAATGTACAATATATATATATATATATATATATATATATAATGTATGTATTTAGTATTTAATATATGTTATATAGATATACACGTGTGTGTTACTCGGAGATCATAAATTCATAATTAGCTTGTGGTGTTAGATATTAACTTATGTAACTGTATGTTATTATTTAATGTTTTTGAAAAACATAACAAAATTTTTTAACTTTATCCAAATGTATGTGTGCACTGTGACATGGAATTCTAGTTTCTAAATACAATTTACCACTTTAAAAACATTGTTTGTATTAAATGTTATAAAGAGTTATAATTACATATGTCTATTGTTAATGATATTGTTAAATGAGACAGTACTCTTCAATTTTATTAGCATTACAATACACTTTTACTATTTGTTACAAACACGTCTCAGAGTTAAAATGATTTAGATATTAAAATAATTGCTTGAACTGGAATCAGTTTCTAATGACTCAAAATTATTTTTCTTATTTATAATGGTATTTGATCTTTCATCACGATGAATTCGGAAACATATTTTAAATGTAAAAATATTTAAGAAATTCCTATAATTTAAAATACGAATTAATATTATTGATGTCATATCAAATTGAGATAATAATGCATAATTACTAATTAAAAACGTTAATTACCACTATTTGCTGAACTTAGATGTAACCTGAGATATTTTTAATGCAATTTGAAGTGGAGAGCAATACAATATGAATGTCATTGAATCAAGGCATTCACATAAAAAAAATTTCAGTCTTGAAAGAATAAATTTTTTATGAATATTGACTCAGGCAAGTTAATATAAAAAGCAGTTCAAGTGATCAAAACAGAAGATAGACTTCCTAAAACTGAATAGGTATTACAGGAACTTTCAATTCCTAGTACAGAACTTTTCACACAGTTATATTAGGGATAGTATATTTACTGAAATATGACTAATACAATGTTCGTATCTTGCACGTTTTTCATGTCTTTAATTAGAAAATAAATTTTAGCTTTTTTAATTTATGGCTTACAAACAGATCTTTTGTCCTACTTGAATTCCGGTAATTTCAAATCTTAACGATTCATGTCTTTAACTTGCATTCTTACCGATTTTTGGTGAGCTTTTTCAGACTGGAATGCATAAAATACAGCATCATCATTCTCATTCCGCTGAAATGAAATGCTTCATTGAGAAAGATGAAATGACAACTTTTTAAAAATACAAGATAATCTTTCAAATGAATAGTTACTATACTCAAACAATTACCTTCACTAATGTTACTCAAAGAGTTGTAACATAAAAATCCCAATAATTGTATTTTTGTCTTTTGTAAATTAATCTATTTTACTCAATAAAGAAGAACTTTTTTCAAAATCATATGTTCCATGTATACGCTCACCAAATTGTTTATTAATTCTATATTAATTCTATACATCGCTTGTGAGATGCCTTTAAGCATTTAATGTTAATATACTCTACGATATACACAAATACAAATATATGTATATGTATATATATATATATATATATATATATATATATATATATATATATATATATATATATATATATATATATTTTATATATATATATATATATATATATATATATATATGTATGTATAGTAAAGTTATTACTTAGAAGAAAATTAAGGTAATAAGTGAAAGAAAAAGTTATAAAACTGAATATATTTTTTAGAAATTTCAAAATAAAACGTAGAATAGCTCATTTATTTTTATATATTTATATCGCATTTTCCATGTAATTTTTGTTGGTAAGGCTTATAATTTATAATGAGAGAATCATTAATTTCTCATAATTTAATTTAGTTTGCATATCAAAGAACATACTTTTAAGAATCAGTGATATAAAAATCATAGGGCAAAGTATAGATCCTTTATTTAAAGCAGAAGTATAGATCGTATTCTTTTCCGTAGAAACAAATCTGGAATTTTTAAAGAAAAATTAATATTTAATTTTGAAATTAAATCAAGCAAGTAGCTTTTTAACTAACAACTGATATTAACCATAATTATCAGTAATATTAGAATAATCTATTTTAGACATAATTTATTTTCACATATTTTTTGAGTTTAAAAATTTATGAGAATGAAGGGAACAAAAGTTTGCCTAACAATGTTTAATCAGAGTTACAATGTTCTAGAAAATTGCTGTTGTTAAATGTCCACAGTAAATCAGTAAAAAAAATCAAAACTAAGAACATTCTTTGTTCGAATTTGTTTCTTTTCTCAAAACTCAATTCCTTTTATTCCACTTAATTTAAGCAAAAGCGTAAAAAGAAGCATTGTATTGATTTGTAATTTGCATCTAAATAGTGCTTTAGATAGACATGTACCAGGAGAAAATAAAAATTCGTTGCTTTTCTAGGTAAACTTTAAACATTTTTTATTCCCGTTTTGTTTATAAATATTTTTAAAATGTTGTTTAATTATTTAATAAATGTTTAAAGTATTCTTAAAATATTTCAAGTGTGCTGAAATATCAATTTACTTTAAATTAATTGCTACGTTTCAGCGGGCTAAAAAATTGAGTTATAGAATTATAGACATAGCTAATTATTTAAACGTCAATTGCTAGTTAACAAAATGTACAAAATGCATTACGAAATGTGTAAAATTACAAAATTACAAGCATTCTCTACTAAAAACAGTGAGTTGAATTTCAATTTTCTATTAATACGAATAAATTCTTGGAGTTACTGATGGCAATTTCTAACAAGGAAGGATTAAACTTTTTATTGGTATAACTAATTTATATAATGAATAATTAAAAAAATAGTTTGTAAAGAAATTTAATGTTTAAAGTAAAACTCTCTTTTGTATCTAACTGAGCTAAACTATGCGGTTGGACAGCCCATTATGGATATAAACAAAAACTAAACTTTATGGTACAACCAATGTCGTGTGCCAAAGCCTACTGTGCCCATCTGTGTTTTCGTCACCAAGAGGCCTTGGGGTGCGAAGCATTTGTCCCGATTAGGTGGTCAGCTTAAACGAAAACCCCCAGTGTTTATTTTTAATTTTCATTCATGATATGTTATTTTGTCATACTTAGTAAGCAAATATTAACATAAAATGTAAATGCAATCGAAAATTTTCTGAATAAATATAAATAAATAATTGTTTTCTTATAAAACCTGGGAAGCACAGGGATTCAAGCTAAAATAGTTGATTTATGGTTGTTAAATCAAAAATTTTTGACAAGACATTTTATACAGCTAAAAAGAATAAAACTTATGTACAATGTTTCAAATATTTTAAAAAATAAGCTAAATTTTTAAATTAAAATCAAAGCACAATTGAAACATGTATTGAAATCTTCTATTTTAATAGATTTAAATAATTATTTATAAATCATCCTATCATTTATTTTCACTTTAATTCAATTGATTTTTTTAGGGGGGAATCAGTAGATTTAATCATTATTGAAGGAAATAATCAATAGCTTTAAAATATGCTTCTACATCTGTAAAATGTACTATGAGATTACAGTTTAAAAAGCTTTATAAACATAAAATCAATTTTAAAGCTTCATGGCTTAAATATCTTTATATCTTAGAAAAAGATGATCTTAAGTGGTTATTTGGCATTTTAAAAAAAAATTAAAATAATATTGGAAATATTAAAAATATATCAAATCAATTCAGAAAATTCCTTCAAATTTTAATTTAAATCCTCTAGATAAAAATTTTAATTAAAAATTATTGTTCCAATAATCTTCTAAATTATGAAGTACTTCCAGTTATATTAACGTGAATAAATTTTATGAAACTAAAATTGAAAACATAGTAAAAAAAGTTTAGATTTAATATAAAGACAACAAATATTATTCATTTATGAAAGTGTTTAACACTTGTTCCAGTAACTTGTTGCAAAGCTTACGCCTACTCACATCTATGAGTGTCCGGCTATGAGCGGCAGCCTGAGAAAGATTGGAGTGCTGCTGACTATGATAGATCCGTATGGAGACAACATCAAGCAAGTCGCAGAGGGAATTTTCAAAATTCATGGACACATATAGTTCGACTCTCAAGGACACGACAAAAAAAAGGTAGCTTGAGAAAAGTATTGATTATGTTAATGTTTAGCTTTGCGTTATATAATATACATCTTATTTTTAAAACAATTTTCAAAGAAAATTCTAAAGATATTTTATGCTTCATATTTAACAGTTATATTTAATGGTATATTTATTTCATATCACTTTATGTGATGCATATGATCGGTAAAATTTTAATCTAAGAAAGAACTTTTAAAAAGAGCATTTTAATTATTTATAAAAAAAGTACAAAATATTTTTCGATAAAAGTAAAATTAAATGATTACTGTTATTTAAATAGAAAAAAATATTTCAACGTAAATAATTCTCTTCAGTAATAAATTTTATGTATTATGTCTCAAATATTTAAAAATTTTTAATGAATTTGTTTAAATTGGTTATAATAATTATTATAAATTATGCACAACTAATTAGTTTAAGAAAATTTTAGAAATAGGATATATATTTTTTATTCTATATTAAGAAAAGTATTTTGCAAATTATTAATTTCCTTTAAAAGTAAAAGTAATAAATTTTATATTTTATTATTATTGTATTTTATAGCATATTACCGAAATTTTATTAATTTACAAATAAATGCGATTAAAAAATCAATTTATTAAATGCTCCTTTTTTAAATTTTTTATGAATTATTTTGTGGTTTTGTATATTATATAAAAGCACATGAAATATCCCCTTATTTATTATCTTCGCATTTTTTAAACATAAAAATGATTTTTCTTACCATTTCATTTCATTTTTTGAGTGTATTATATTCTCATTCTGCTATATTTCTCATTTAAATAGAACAAAAAATATTCTTTTAAAACTTTTTCTGAAAAAGAAACTTTTTTTTAATTTTGTTTGCCCGAGCATACTATCAAAAATTTTGTTTCTGAATGCATATTAATACATGAATATAGATTATCAATAGCAGCTTATCTATTTAATAAATATTTTTTAACCTCAGAAAAAATTTAAGCAAAGTTTTTGATTTGGAAATTCAAATAGTAAAATAATAAAATGCTTTTATCTCATATAGGAAGCTTCTTGTTTGTTTTAAGCTTTCCAGCTAAGCATCCATCCGAAAACTTTTTCAATATAAATTACTAATCGATACAAGCAGCAAAAGCTGCTTCATTTTCTTAGATCCAATTTCAAATTAAGTTGGATGAAGAAAAGTAAATTGCTCAATCGAGCGAGCATATTTCGCACAGAAAAAGAAAAGTGGCTTCTGTTTTATTTACTTCGCTCTTAAAGTACTAATTTGACTGAGGAATTTATCGTAATTATATTTTAAATACAAGATTTTAACAGATGATTAGATATACTATGAAATTCTAAACATAGAATGCTCAGAGAAACTTAAAATTTTAAATTAATCTTCTTATAAATTTAGAAAACAATTTAATGCATTTTGATATTTATCATTTTTTCAAATTTATGTAACGGTTTTTTTTAAGTTAATTTATGACAAAATATCAAAATATCTAAAAACAGAATAATTAAATCTTAAAAGGCACATATCGAAATATTATCAAAAATAGTTTATATTTATTTACTTTGAAAATTGCTAATAACTATTGAAATTGTGACATATATTCATTTGTTCAAGTGTAATTTATGGATTGCTACCACAGCCACTTCAAGTATTTTTTCTAAGAATATTTCTCTATAAATAAAATAGTGGTGTTTAATTCATAAATAATATGATTTAATTTCCAAAAATATTATTCTATACAAACTAAATATCTATAAAGAAATAATTGGAATAAAGAGTTGTTCTACATTCGTGATTTCAATGATTATTAATAAATCTTTTGTGTCAATCAGCTATTTTAGATACTATTTTATTTCATTTTATTGTAATTCGTTGAGTTTTTAAAATATAAAGCTTTTTTTATAATCAAACTGCAATAAACTAATAATTGTGATTCTATTCTTTAATAATTTAATTAAATTTTTATTTTAATAATTTTAATATTAAACCTAATAAATCATTAATTCTCTGTATTATAATATCAATAGTTATCAAAGCGAGAATTAAAAGAGTAGAAGAAGGTAGGTAAGCATACAATTAGTATCATTGTTGGAAATATTTGCTCTGAATCTAAAAATGAAAAAAATGAATAAATTGAAATTTCTGTACCAATATTCTGAATATCAAAATGAATACATTTACTGTTTTACTTGGAAGAAGCTTATGCAAAACTACATTATTAAAACTATATTTCATATGAATTAGATACGTCACTGTCTGTTTCCATTAAAATTGTTATAGAAAAATTTGTTTCAATATTGTTTTGTGATAACATTTTTAATGGATATGTATGAATGCAAATAGAAACGTGGAATATTAGAAAAAATTATTTTTAGATTTCGTTTCTAATAACTTCGTTTTTTTTTTTTTTTTTTTTTTTTTTTGTTACTTAAATAAAATGTGGAAGTTAAATAGAACAAATTTTTAATCTATTCCTTCCGAATATACTACTTATGAATTTCATTTATTATAAATATTTTAATAAAAACATATAACATTGCAAAAGAATATAAAAGTTACTGTTATCATTCAATAATTAACAATTTTCATAAGATATGTAGTTATTAAATAAAAATAAAATTACTGGCTGTATACAAACTAAAATTGAAACAACAAAAATAAGAAATGGTATTATTAATTTTAATGGAAGTGAGAAATTTTCTTAACTTTATTTGAAATATTAATAAAATTATAAATATAAAAATTTAAAATTAGACGTCATTTAGAATATTCGAATCTACTCATAATAATTTTGAATTTAAACATAAAACCATTATATTACTTTCAATGTAAGTTAACAAGCTTCATCATGCATAAAATTAAAAATTGCGCACAAAAGTAATATTAAATTTTAATTTTTACAAATTTTGTAGTTAAATAAAAGTAAAAAACTGGAAAGAATTATGAAAATGAAAAATTGAATATAATAAAATTGGAAGTCCAAATGACATAATTTGTTTTGAGTATTTTAGCATGTGTAAAGTTTTGTCTGTCAGATGAATTCTTTCATAGATAATTGTTACTCTCCAAGTTTCTTATGAACATAAGAGCCTGAGATAATTCCATATATCCATTTCGATCTGCAATTCTGCATAGTTAAGAAACATTAGATTTTCCATTGTCAAGGCCATTTGGATGTGGACATACATATAAAACACGAATACTCATTAATATGGAATATTTTTCACAGAAAATATGTGCTATTATGAGTAAAATGAAATCTATTACGGAAATTTAATCTTAAATTTAGATCATATATTTTCTTCATTTGATTTTTTTAAGAAACTGAAAAAATTCCGTCATTTGTCCCTTAAAAACTTTTTTTAAGACATCTAAATTTTATGATACCAAATGCTATGATATTTAATAATTTTATCTGCATAATATTAATGTTTTATACATTCACGTTGTATTTTAATCTCTGAAGAAAAATTTAAACCTCAAGCACAATTTCTTTTTAAATATTGGGATCAAGGATTTTTCATGGTAATTAATTTTATGCAACATTACCCATTCTATAAAATAAATGAAAACATTTTGATTTAGTTTTGAATCAAAATAAGAAAAATAAATATTTTACTGATTTATAATAAATCCTAAGATATTTCAACATGGTGATTATTAATTAAAAAGTTATAATTTTTGATTAAAAAAATTTAAAAAACTAGTCCTAATGTGCTTAAATATTTGGAAAAAGAAATAATGATATTCACTATTAATACTTGCTTAAATTCATTAGATAGATAGATATACGAAATTTAACGCATATTTTCCATTAAGATAGTTTTTAGTGCTCGTCACATTCCTCAAAGTATTTACGCATAAGTAGATTTAAATTTCAACGTTCAGCAAAGAATGATTGAAAGCAAAAATATCAGAGTTTGTTTTTGTTTTTTTAATTTATGAGAAAGGATATATAACATTATCCTTTGCCTAATATATAGCCCTAAGTATACAATTATACAATTAAAATATATTTTCTAAATGTGTATGTATATATATATGCTATAAAATAGTAACGCTATTTAAAAGAAAATAAAGCTGAAAAACTTTCTTTTTTATTATGTCGATTGTGAAGAAAGCACTAATAATTTATTAAAATGATTCTTAATGATGAATGAAATCGAGCAGTGTTTCTCAACCTTTTAGTACTCACGGCCCAATTTTTAATTTTAATTTTTATCGCACACCCCCATCCCCACCGCATACAATAAAATGTATACAATAACAATGTATTTGGAGTATTTAGGCGCAAAAACCTACACTACAACCTTAATTTTAAACATTGCAAATTACCAAGAATACGGAAATTTATTGAAATTTTGCAACACCGATCCTCAGCATTGAAAAACAAGAATCTTATGCCTTTTTATTGCTCTTGCGTCCCGCCATGCCGGGCATTCTCACAGTTTCGCGAGAAACTTCGATTTTTTCTAGAATTTGTCTGGTCAGCTTAAAAGTTAAGAGCGTGCGCAGATGTGAACATATGTTTACTTATTGGGAGAAGGAGAAAGTTCTATAATGCCAATTTCAATTCCAGACACTCTCATTTGAATCGATCCTTCTATCGCTATTGAATCTATTCTAAATGTGTATGTTATATACATTTTCGTGTAATTGTAATTTACCATACTAAATATTCACGGCAGCAGACTTATGCATAATATGGCGTAAGTGAGCATTAGACGATATACAAACATCAACAAGTATATAGACAAGCATGATTTGGAAAATAAATTCAAAAAGTATCTACAAGAATACTTACATTTTGGGTTCACCAGTACTGAAGTAAATAAAGAAGAAAGGCCCCTGTGAATCATTTGCTCAAAAATGCTTGCGGCAGACAGCATGAAACCTAATAAACTTAAACGACATTTGGAAACGCTTCATAATGAGTACATAAACAAACCCAGAGAATTCTTCGAATTAAAATTAAAATTATATGAAAAGAAAAAATCATTGTTTAAAATAATTTTTGCTGTGAATGAAAAAGCCTTAATAGACTCTTACAAAGTTTATATAAAATAGCCAAATTTAAAAAGCCTCACACCATTTGTGAAGAGCTTATTTTGCCAGCCGCAATTAAGATTGTAGAAATCATGTTTGGAAATAATTTTGCAAAACAATTACAGTCTCTATACCTCTTTCAAATGATACTGTTGCCCGTCGAATTGCTGATATAGTTGAAGATGTAGAGTGTCAGCTTTGGTTGAAGTTGCATGACAAATTGTTTTCAATACAACTCGATGAGGCAATAGATAGTAATAAAGATGCTCGTTTCATTGCCTATGTTAGATTTTGATATGATGTGTCAGTAGTAGAAGAATTACTTTTCTGAAAACCAATAGAACTCAAAGCAACATCCCTCGCATTATTTGCAATCTTAAATGATTTTATGAACGAGGTAAACATAGAATCGAAAAATTGCGTTGGGATATGCACCGATGGTGCTCGTTTTATGTCCGGAAGATTCCAGAGTATTCAAGCATTTGTGGAACAAAAATCACTGCAGTGCGTCTGGACATATTGCATGATCCACAGAGAATCTTTGGCTTCCAAAGAAATAAGTCCTGGTTTGAATATTGGGTTAACTACGGTTGTAACCGTAGTAAATTATATAAAAATGAGACCCCTGAAATTAGGAATCTTTTCCGCACTTTGTAAAGACATGGGTGCAGTACATTTTGCGTTACTCTTTTATTGCGAGGCAAGATGGTTATCACAAGGGAAATTTTTGCAACGACTTTATGAATTAAGAGAAGAAATCGCCGTTTTCCTAGAAGAGGAAAACAGAGCGGAAGCTGAGAATTTTCGCGATAGTTTATTTGTGATGAAATTCGGCTACATGGTAGACATATTCCAGAAATTAAATAACTTGAATCTTCAACTGCAACGAGCAAATACACATATATTGGATACAAGTGATAAAATTAATGCTTTTTGTAGGAAATTGGAATTGGGGAGCAGAAATTTAAAGCAAGAAAACTTAACAATGTTTGCAAATTTGAATGATTGCATTAAAACTTACAAGGCTGAAGAACAATATGTAAAAGCTGTTTTTGTGACCATTGAAAATCATTTAGTAATGCTAGCAAAGAATTTTAAAAAGTACTTTCTTGCTAACGACAAAACTGATATCAAGTTACAAGTGGGTGAGGGATCCATTTCAAAATACTCCCGAAGGACTCTCAATTGATGAGGAAGAAACCTTCCAAGACTTCACGGCAAGCGGTGAAACCAAAAGACAATTGGGTAATAAATCACTCTTTGAATTTCAGGCAGGAGTAGATGATGAGTTTACTGCACTAAAAACAAAGGTATTTCTCATTCTACTACCATTTTCAACATCTTACCTTTGTGAAACTTGATTTTCTGCGGTGGCTTTTTTGAAGACAAAATATAGACCTCAGCTAAATATAGAAAAAGAACTGAGAGGGTCTATTTCTAGTATTAAACCCTCCTTCGAAAAACTTTGCTGTGAAAGACGGGTCCAAGGAAGTCACTAATAATTATGAAATTTGTTTTTAATCCAGTTACTTGTTTTAATTTAATTAGTTAATTATTAAATATTTCGAAATGCATTTTGTTTTGTATGTGTGTGTATGTTCTTTCCTATCAGTTATTTAATCCACGTTTTAAAAGAATTTTTCCTCTTGGATTTTCTCGCTGCCCCCTAGGGAGGCGCGCCCCACAGATTGAGAATCGCTGAAATAGAGAATTACATTTCATGTAATAAGGATTTCTGGATATCATAAATCAACTGAGATTATTCAATTTTAAGTAATGTTTGTAGGGGAATTTCATATTTTTCTCTTATTAAGTAACAAAAATATTTAATTTTCAGCTCCAATAAACTACATTAGCCTAATTTAATTTGAAGTTCAAACATTTTCTTAATATATAATCAAATTTCCCTTTCTTTTAAGAAGCAGTTTATTATTATTCATCACAAACTCGTTTATTTTATTAAAAAGTTGTTTATAAATTAAACCAGTGTCATGTTTCTTATGTAATAATACTTAATAAACAAGATATATTTTCCATTTAGATATACTAGCTATTATTTAAAATACATCATAGAATTTTAATTTTTATCATACTACGCTTTCTATTTTATAATATTATTCGACGAAATAATTTGAATGTTACATATTTGTTCATTAATGTTATTTAATTAACACACACACACACAATTAAGTTATAGTTCTACTGTATAACTAAATGTTATTTAGATTAAAAAATTTCACGCATATAGTAAATAAATTGTTTTTAATTATTACAAATATTTTGTTACTGAATTAGACATTGGATAAAAAATAAATTTACATTGTATCAACAATCAAAAGATTGATTTTACATTACTTTTAACTCTTTTAATGTAAGAATTATTTTCACATATTTCCAAAATAATGAAAATATTCATTATTTCCAGTAAAACGAAATCTAGATTCTATTTAAATTATATTCAAAAGCTAAATAAAATTTGATTTCTTTATATAAAAATATCTACCAATTCTAAATATTAAATACAAAAATATATTTAACTATCTTCTATATAAAAAAACTCTATGTACCTATCTATTTGTATACAATCTATTTATACACTAGTTAGCTATATAATGATAAATTTAAAATTAAAAGAGTTCATTAGAGTATGATAATTTTGCATTGTGCTCAGATGATCTAAAATGTAAAAATTTGAAGTGTATATAATAATTTGAAGATAAGTTTTACAATGAAGATTAAAAATATTGTAGTGTTCCATACAAATATTCACATTTTCCTATTCAATTTTTTTTATTTTCTTTATTTTCCTATAGTAATATTTATTCCTATAGTAATATATAATGTTTTTCTTGTTTCTTTGGGATTAAATTTAATCCAAAAGAAACAAGAAAAACATTATAAATCTCATTAGAATATATGAATTTTCAAGTGTAATTCGTTTCAAAAATACTAATAAGTCTAATGTACTAATGATAGTGTACACATAAGAATAAACTAGATTCTAAGAATTATAACTATCATTTATCATTTATAATTCAGTGGCAGTATTATCTGTTTTATGCAAATTAAATACTAAGATATATGTAACTTTTAAGTTTGTAAACTTCAAACTAGATGTATAAACAGCACGTCTAGGTAATGCTCATTAGAGTTAGAAAATTAATAAGTAGGAAAAATATTCATATAATTTAAGATTCCTGAGTTGAATTCTTAATATTCCAAAATCTCTTACTTAAAAATAGAATACATGGAATAAATTAATTAAATATGTAGCGCTTTTTATGTAACACACTACGACAAAGTTTGAAAGTATATATTTAAAAAGTGAAAAAAATTATTTATATCCCTCCAAAGCTTATATTTTATTCCTATTCCGTAAACAAAATTCCCTTAATTCTACCCCACTTCATTTAAGACAAAAGATAAAAAAGATGCAAGGTATTGATTGGTACTTGTATTTGAAAGCTTCGTTGAATGGTGATTAAAGTGAGGATAAAACAGAAAAATATAATATGAGACTTAAACAAAATTAAAGTTTGGTTCCCACATAATTGTTTTACTTCAGAGGAAGGGGAAATTTTTCGTTTTTATATACTGATATCGATAATATGCATTAGAATGGAATAAATTTTTGAAATCGTAAAATGTAGAATTTAAACCGTCGTACATATATAATTTTTTTATACTTTCTTTTAATTTATGGAATAAAATAATCTACATGATTTCTAAGTTATGCTGCTACGATTAAAGAAGATTTTACGTTATAGATAGTTTAAAGGAAAAGTTCCTTTTAATAATTAATAACCGTAATAAATTAAATCTAGCAACTTGGCAAGTTTAAGTAAAACATTTGTAATTTCTCTTTTTTATATGCTTAAATTCGTCAAAACAAGTATTGAAATGTAACTCTTAGTATTATATTACAGAAGAAAATTTGATAATAATCATATTATTAATATAAAAGCTATCCTTCATCAACATTCTATAAGTAAATAATTTGAGTTTTATAAATAAACGCAACGATATTTATGTGTACATTTTGCTACAAACAAACAAAAAAATTATTTTTACTTTTGGAAAAATCACATTAAAAAAATTTCATACCTATTTATAAGTGTAAGTTGTTCTATCTTTATGACATTTTATTGACTTGTTGACAAGATGTGTGATAAAACGCTCAAGTTACTATTTATATACAATTTTATATATATATATATATATATATATATATATATATATATACACATTTATATATATATATACACATTTATATATATAAGGTGTCCACTAAAAAACCTTGCCACCCTCTTAACTTCGGAACCGGTGAAGCTATATTCATAAAAGTGGTGTCTAGGTATAGTAAAACAGCCATGTGCTACTAAATAAAACAGGCTACAGTGCCACCTGGTGGAAAACAGCGGAGTTAGCATTCCTATCTCGAAAACGGAACGAGATAGAGAGAAAAAGGGATTTACAAAGTTGTAGAGCATCCTCGATTTAGTACGAAAATATACCTTGTAGGCATTAATGTGAAGAATACAACGGTTAAAACACGCATTTATTGTTTCGTGCTGTGACGTCACAAAACGATCTAAGAAAGAATAAAAGGAAATAATTATAACGATATACTTTATTTAAGATGTTCAAATTTCTCACAGTCAGCAGCAATGCATATTTGGATCCTCGCTAGAATATTACGTTGCACACTTTGGAATACGCAAACGTAATGCGTCGTTTAAGGTCCTGCAAATTTTGTGGAGGGGTCGAATACACTTGCTGTTTCAAGTATCCCCACTGGTAAAAGTCCAGTGGAGTCAGATCAGGAGAGCGTGGAGGCTACTCTTTGAAACCGCCATATCCTAGTATTTGGTTGCCAAATTTCTGGACGAGGTACTGCTTCACTAGAGATGTCTTGTGAGCAGGCGCGCCGTCATGTTGAAACCATAGATTTTTAAGATTAAACAACGGCAGGTTCTCAACAAAATGTGAAAAACCTACCGAACAAAATCGGGTAATACATTCTGTAGCAATCGTAAATATTGTGCACCCGTTAGCGTGCCATTGTAGAATATTTGGCCTATCTTCTTGTTATTGTAAATTGCACACCAAATGTTAATAGCATACCGCATTTGATGTTGAACTTTGGCGAAACATTTAGGATTTTCCAGTGCCCAATAATGAGTGTTTTGCCTATAATACATACCATTCCATGAAAAGCATACCTCATCCGTCCATATTATATCTGCCAATAATGTTGGCTGGACCTGTATCTGATTCATAATGAAGTTGCACCATGCATAGCGCTCGCCATCCCCGTCCATTAAAACCTGTTCAGGCGTTGGTCGGTATGGATGAGCACCTGATTCGCTAGGATTTTCCAAACCTGACTTTTGGAGAGACCACAGTGTTGATTGATCTCTCTTACGCTGCATTTTGGATATGCAAGTGCATGTGCTAATACCTCATCCGGTTGAACTTGTCGTCCTACCTTAGCTGGTCTGCCATATAAATGTTGCCTAGTAATGCAACCTGTCTCGCTTAAACGTTTTACAACTGTTAGGATGGTTTGATGAGAAGGATGCGGGCCTGAAGGGAAACGTTGGCGGTACAACCTTGCTGCTTATCGTGCCTTGTGTCGACATTCACCATACAGTAAAACCATCTCACAATACTCAATTTTGGAATACTCAGCCATGATCATGAGCATCAACATACTAAAGCCGCAAGAAGACTCTTTTATAGCTGTCTCAGGTGATCAGGCGTGACGTTTCTTACGTATTTGCATATTGCATTCAAAATGTTGGAATTATTTTTAATACGTCCGTTCTTCCCATTTCAAAATAAAAGACAAAAATTTAAGTATGAAAACTATTTTGTTTTTTTTTAAATTATTCACACTTACGATTTGCTACGTCACAGCACGAAACAATAAATACGTGTTTTAACCGTTGTATTCTTCACATTAATGCCTACAATTTATCTTTTCGTTCTAAATCGAGGATGCTCTACAACTTTGTAAATCCCTTTTTCTCTCTATCTCGTTCCGTTTTCGAGATAGGAATGCTAACTCCACTGTCTTCCACAAGGTTGCGCTGTAGTCTGTTTTATTCAGTAGCGCATGGCTGCTTTACTGTAACTAGACACCACTTTTATGAATATAGCAGCAGCCGTCCCGAAGTTAAGAGGGTGGCAAGGGACTTTAGTAGACACCCTGTATATGCATGCATTGTTAAATAAGTTTTAGAAATTTAACCCTATTTGCCTTCTATTTCAAAACCATAGCGATAAATATTTATTATTTTCACCTATTCATCAACCAATATGATCACTACTTCTTTTCAAAATGAAATAACTGCAAATTCACGTAGAAGCATCCCTTATTTTGAAAGATATATGCATATTTCAATGTAAGAGTCTTTGAATATATAAACTTTCAATGAAAGTGTTTGTTGCTGCTGAACAGAAAAAAAAAAAACATGGCAGAGTTTTTGTCAAACATCATAAAAGAAAAATTTAAACAACTCGAAGTGTAGAATGTAAAATTAGACAACCGTATGTTATTGCAAGTGAAGGTCACTTTGTACTTAAAAGTGCTTATAATGTGAATGAATTAAGAAAATAAATTTTTCGTCTCTTCTGATGCGCTTATTTTGAAACAAATTTCACAGTTTAAGCTAAAACTAATAGAATGTAAGTTATTTTAAACAAAAAAAAAAACATTACGTTCCTGAATAATATTATATTTCAATGAATTATATAAAATATTTTTTTCTCGCTTTTGATATTCTTTGAAATTATGCATAAATAAAACTTGTCATTGGATCTCGACCGACGCGAGCAGCAATACTGCGATAAGATAAGCCGCAATCCCGGTACGCTACAATTCACCCTTTATCAAAGTCAGAAACGTGCTGGTACGCATTTCTCCTTCTTACACGAGGCATCACAACAACTTTTCACCAGGCAACAACGTTCAAATGCAATTTGTGTATGAGGAACCGGCTGAACAATTTCCTAATTTAAACACTATGTAGGTGTCGCTACTGGCGCCTGCTTTGTCTGAATGCGCTGAAAAGCTAATCATTTGCATATCACAGCACCTTCTTCCTTTCGTATAAATTTCACGTCTGTAGCATGTCGCCTTCTTGGTGTAGCAATTTTAATGGCCATTTTAATACATATATATATATATATGTTATTTTTCACAATCGAATGACATTTTATAAATTAAAATATTTACTAAACATAAACTAGTCCTCATGAAAGAAAAATGTTTCATAACCTAATTTTATGATGTCATAATTCAAATAAATAACAATCTTAAATGAGTAAATGTGTTAAAATATATTATTATTTTATTTTTACACACAACATATAATTCATAATTATCTATGATGATATAAAATAGGGCTGTGTTGAACTCAAAACGTGATTTCTTTTAAGTTAATTCAAGTCTATATCAAAATTCTGAGTAAATAAATTTTAAAAGTTGTATGTAAATGTAATATTGAAAAATAAAATATTAATAATAAAAAATTGGAGGGAGAACTATACGAGAAAAAACATTGTAAATGTGTCACACTTAAGTGTAATTTTGCTGTACATATTTTTCTTAACTTTTCGGTAAATTTCCTTTTTAAATTGGGAAAAGAAACGCTCTCGTAAAATAAAGTATATTTCCATATTTTTTAAAGTTATTACTATATTTTTTAATTTACCTACATTTATTATTCAGGCCATATTAGTTTTATAGGGAAAGGTTTAAGAGAAATACTTAGTTTGAGTATAGTTTTATTAATAAAAGATGGGATCTGTTGCACTTTATTTTAAAGAATTATGAAATCAGAAGAAGCTTTTATATGAAAAATGAATTACTAGAGCAAAACGAAGATGTACTAGCGAATATAATAGATAAGAAATGTATTATATATATATATATATAATATATATATATATATAATATATATATATTTATATATATATATATATAAATATATATATATATTTATATATATATATAAATATATATATATATATATATATATATATATATATATACATATATATATATATATATTTATATATATATAATATATATATATATATATATATATATATATATATATATATATATATATATATATATATATATATATATATATATATATATATATTTATATATATATAATATATATATACATATATATATATATATATATATATATATATACAGAGAATGCCATTATCACATAATACTTTTTCGTTAATAACAAGTACTTGTTTTATTGTATTAAAATATAAATGAGTAACAGAAGAAATCAAAATAAGAATATATCTGGTTCACTTAGAGCACTAGCAAATAAATTATTCTAATGTGTAAGAAATAATTAATTCATTAATTTTATTCAATATTTAATTGTAACATTGAAGGTTATACTATGTATGCATATTTATAAAAAGTAAATGTGGCTTTCTTAATAACAAATAAACGATAATATTTTTAATACTTTCCTTTTTCCCTTTGTTAAGCCTTTCTCATTATTTCACTTGTTGAGTTTCTTTTATAAGAATGCGCTTAAGGCTTAATTTCGAACAAACATTTTCCTGCTGTGACGTAATATTAAAAATTTCATTTTTGCTTCCATTAAACACATATCATTCATTACCCGATGTAATAAAAATTTCCTCTTAGTCTTTTCCGCTTAGATTTCTCACTGATTCTCAAGATTTTTATGAGAACTTTCAATATATTTTTAAATGCGCTTGAGCATTTTTTTATCTTATAATTAAATTTGCTCGTAAACGAAATTGAATGAAAAAAATCAAAAAACAATTTTTAGCGTAGAACTAAGCCTTGTTGTTTAATATCTAACAGTTTTTTAAAGTGAAAACTCAATTGTTTTCTGTTTATCATGTATTTATACTATTATGTACATAGCATCATGAAACAGGTGATACAATATGATTACCTCTCAACAAATCGATTCTCGATAAGGACCCATACTTATTAAATTAGGATATCATTATATGTATAGATTTCTGGAGTGTCACACTACATTTATTCACTGATAAGTAAGATATTATAAAGAGTAACTACCTCATATTTTATGAGTAATATAGACTGTCATAGAATAAAAATGCTTAAATCAGTTTTAGAATACTGTGAATTTACGATTTATTTACCACTTTATCAAATAAATAGCAATACTAAATTATTAATTTTTAAGCCTATAAATTATTAATTTCTATTATGAAATTTAAAAAAATCATCAAAAAATAACTTTTAGTACAATTGTTACTGCTAGGATATTATAGTTTATAATACGTTGAATTTTATATGAATGTGAATTTTGTATATTACTTTTTGAAATTTAATCAAAGAGAAATTGTGATTTTAATAAAGGCAAGCAAAAATGAAATAATAATTCCTAAAAGTTATGATAACTTTAGTGGTTCATTTATTTAATAAAATGATAATAACCTACGCCTTAAATTCACAAAAATTGATGAAAACTAAAGTTACTTTTGATTAAAAAATATCTATTTGTGGGCTTTCTTCAACAAATCATTAAATAATAAAAAGTAATGCGAATTTTAATTGCGCTAATGTGTAATCTTCTGATAGTTTAGCCATGTAGTTATACATCCAATTAAAAATGAATAATACTTCAATATTGTCTATTAATTTGCAAATAATACTTCAAAATTGCTTATAATTCAAAATTGCCGGAATATTTTGTTATTAACTTTCTTTTTTTGAAGCAATCCTTTCTACGTTAAAATATATTCTTCTCTGAAAGCTGTTTGATGTGACTGCGTATGCCTAGCTATATCCTATGACAGTACAAAAATTAAATGATTTAATGGTTTTCTTAACTTATCAACAAAAAACTCATATTGAGTGAGTTGCTAAAATTACAAATTAATTGCAATCCATAATACAGTTATAATTAGATTTTAGGGAAAAGAGTTCTTATACTAATTAAGCAAGATTACTTTTCTTGCATTACAAGAAACAAGCTTTAAGGCAATAGTTTTTTTTTTTTTTTTTTTTTCAAAATACATTAATAAATATGTAGCCATTGTATGAAACAATAAACCTTGAAAATAAATCTATTCCATTTTTACGAATAAAAGTAGGATACCTGTAAATATTCTGAAATACAAAGATATATTAGCCTCAAGTTTCTAATTAATAAATAATGATGGAATGCAAATTTACAAATACGCTTCAACAAGATTATTATGAACAATTTTAAGTAAAAACAAAGTGTCAAGCTTTAATTGACTTGGTCTTAATAAGAGACTTTCCAAAATATATACTATCAATCAATCAATTTTACATGACTGATATAGGTAGGGTCTTTTTTCAAAACATTTTAAAAGTGAAATTAAAATAAAACTTACTGTTGACATATAGCTCTTTTTAAGCAAGGAATTATCCCAAAATGCATTGTTGAATCATTTTAGGCAAAATTGAATACTAAGAATGATTTCGAAGTATTATATTTCAATAGTTATTTATTATAATATCATCTATTATTTCTATCTTTTATGAACTATTTTAGCAATAATATAAAATACTTTATTAACAGTCATCGTTAAAAAATTCATGGCGATATATTTTGCAGCTAAAAATATTTATCAACGATGTAAAATAAGCTATACTCAAATCTCACAAATATTATAATTATTTTCTAATGTGAAATCAAAGTTAAAAAAAGCAAAATTTTCAACTAAACATACGAAACATAAAAAATGTTAGGCCTGGTTCCGATATTAAACTGTATTCTAATATTGTGTTACAACCATGTGTAACTTATTTTCCTTTTTTAAGATATTAGACTCATTTTTCCATAAAATATTGATACAATGAAAACCGAAGATGATTTCATGGAAAAATGTCTTTTGTAGACATTGATTTGAATTATTTTGACAAGGTAGGCCACTTTCATGTGAGAATAATTAATGTAGGAAATATGACTTCAAGGTGATGTTCGAGAGACATTTAAAACATGTGCAAAAATAAAAGCTTGATGCGTAGCTTTGTAATAATAGAAATCAACTAATTATTCATATATATTCCAAAAGGTTATTAAAATCTTATATCAAGAATTCTAAGATTTTTATAATAGTTATTTAAGAATCAATAAAACCAAATAACAAATTACTAATCGAAGTCAGAGCATAAACTAATGTAGTGTTTTAAAAAGAATTATAATTTCGTCAAGCGATATAAATTTTAATGTCTGTGTATATGTGTGTCTTGCATCTGTTTGAAAACTAAAATTTTTATTCTAAATTCCATTTTAAATTATATGCTTTAACAATTTTTCAAAACAGAAGCTATTATTTACAATAAAATTCGTTTAAGCCCTCATAATTTCCAATACGGATATATTAATTATAGCTAGAATTAAAATTTTTTCATTAACAAAATCAAATAGCATCTCATTCTTATCATGATGTATATGATATGACTTGGAAAAATTATGCAAAATAAAATTTCTAACTTATGTTTTGTGTGAATTTAAATTTCAAATAAATTTCTCTTATTTAGCATTATTTATCTTAATCCTTTATATCAGCAAATGGTTTCGTTTGAATGTGTGGAAAAACTTATGATAAATAAAATTAATAAAAAAACCTAATTTTTTACTATGGTGATTGCAAAACTTTGCTATAAAAATATTTACGTTTCAATCAGAATCAAGTAACGAATTAGTTCTATTTAATTATATAATATGACGGTCAACATCTGAGATTTATAGCTACATAATACTGTTTCACACAACCTTTTTCACAATTATTGCATAATATTTAAAAATAACATAATCTATAATTAAAGGAAAGTATTTTTGTTTACTTTGAGAAAGTATTTCACAAAAATGTAAACAATTTAATTTTTAATTATTGTAAAACTTAATTTTTAATTATTGTAAACTTGTTATTTTTAAGATTGTAATTATTTATATCGTAAGTAATAGTAATTGTTTAATGAAACATAATTTAAGAATAGAAAATTTCCTTTTTTTAACAGTTATAGTTGTGACACATCATTAAACTTTGATATTAAATAATCAATTACAAACTCTCATTAAGTTTAAGTCTAGCAGTTTCAGAATAAAGTTCAATTTTTCAATTTAAAATTAATTTCCTTATTTTTATTGATAAATAAAGAACATAAATAATGTGTTATTAAAAAACTAATTTTGATATGTTTAAATTTCGTTTCGTTAACTTTATGTTTTGCTTTATGAAGGTCGTTTTTTTTTTTACAAAATTGATTGCTTATGATTTTAATAGGTAAAAAATTGATTTAACTTGAAATTTTGAAAAAGTTTATATTTAACAAACTAAAATAGAGTTAATCATAGTATCATTCATTTTTAAAATTTTGTAAATGATTAAAACCTTTAACTAGAAGCTAAATTTTTAAAAAATCATAGCAACCAATCTATCAACCAAATGTTAATTATATAAATTTTTATTAAATTTTCTAGCTTCGAATATAAAAAAAAAAACTCATTTAATTTACTCGGGTTATTTTAATCGATTTTATTTTTTACATAACAATAAAGTATAGAAATTTTTTTTTCATGTGATCATTTTATATATAAAATCGTGCCGGCCAATGTTCAACTTAACTAGTGGTCAGCGTGCGTGACTACGTATAGGGAGGTCCTGGGCTCGAATCTCGGTTCATGCATGGATGTACTTTCTGGCTCTCTATCCTGTCTTCGCTCTTTCCTTGTGTGAATGAGGTATGAATGGTGCCTACCCTATAAACAGGTCCTTATGGTATGTGTGAGGATGGGATGGTGGCTCACCCCCTGTGTTGCACCCGGGGCAACGCCTCGGCAGCAATGAGGTCACTATTTCTGACCGGTTCCTTAGGTATAGAGGGATAATTCATCCCAATAAACCCCGACCATTGGAAAAAATATATAAAATCGTCTTATTTTTTTAAATTGTAGTTTAGATAAATTTGTATGCGAGTTAATGAACATAAAGAATAATGTGTTCAAATAAAATTAAATTTAGATCAGTATTATCATTATTACTCAACTTAGTTTATGAAAACATGTAATATCCTCTAAATAAATTAAAATTTTTGACATAAATTCCTGGAAAGTACCTATAGGAGCAGAAAATGATATCCTTTAATTTCGTATCCTTTTCTATTTTTCGTGTCATTAAAATATTTCCGTTAACGTTTTATTATTTTTTTATATTTCTTCATCTAATGACAACCTAGTGTACTTTAATTGCAATAAGTCAGTAGACTTTTAAACTAACCTTATCCGATCTTCCTCATTATATCATTTAATGACGAGAGTTACTTCTTTTTAAAAATTGAGTAGAACTTTATGGAAATAACTTTCTATTTGGGGGTAACTGAATTTGAACTTCTCTCATTAATATTTAAATTTATATCTTTTATTGTTCAATTAGTATACATTAAATTATTTACACGTATAATATTTTATATAGACATGGTTAATATATATATATATATATATATATATATATATATATATATATATATATATATATATATATATATATATTCTTATAAATGTAATTAGAATATTTTTAATAAATTTTTCAATCAGATATTAGTCTACTTGAAAATTAATTGTTTCAAATTATGTTCACAATTGCTTTTTAAAGTTTATTTTTTAAATAAATATACATTATGCTTAATAAATATAACTTAAAATTAATTTGCTTATTTATTTTTCAATGATACTTTTCCCAAATATTTAATTTATAATGCTTATTATTTTAGGCATAATATATACTTAACTTTTAATAAGTAAAACTTATTAAAAATTAAGTTTATATTTTGTCTAAAATAACAATCATTATAAATTAAGTATTTAGAAATTATTACTTTTAATTTAAAATATTGCAAAACACTAAGCATAAAATTAACTGCATAATTTTACCAAAACTGAAGAACTAATGAAATAATAGAAACTTATATTTGAGAGGAAAAAAACGAAAATCACTAAGAAATAACTTTTTGAGTAAAAATTTAATACACCATTGGAAAAAATATATAAAATCGTCTTATTTTTTTAAATTGTAGTTTAGATAAATTTGTATGCGAGTTAATGAACATAAAGAATAATGTGTTCAAATAAAATTAAATTTAGATCAGTATTATCATTATTACTCAACTTAGTTTATGAAAACATGTAATATCCTCTATTTTGTATGAACTCATGAACAAATAAATAAATATCATTGGAAAAACGCTTTATTGCAACTTAATAACTAATTGTATGGTATCAATAATGAAGTTTTGATTTTACTGAGGTTTAAGAAATGAATTTTATTTGCTACGAATTTGAAAGTTATTGTGTTTACATGATGAATAAATAATATATTTATAAACATCAAATAATGAAGCTATTTGTTTTTTCAGAATTTCAAAAATGCTTTATTGAGCCATAGGAAGTTTTAATGCATTTCATTTAAATGCCATAAATTTGAGAAAGTTGCTTGGATTTAAATACTTAAAATATCACATTTTATTTTATTTACTTTTGTTTCCAATGGATTCATGGCATTTTTTATTTTAACTTATATAATTTATATGTTGTTTTTATAATATCCAATGTACGGAAATATAAAATATTTACCTTTTTATGAGTCGAATATATATGAATCGCACAAACGATCTTATCAATTCTATAAATGTAAATAAACTTTCATATTTTTCCGATATTTCTAAAGCAAATCTAATATAAACATGGAATTTTATCTTTGTTGACAAATACTGAGAGAAATTTATTATTATAAATATAATAATTTTGATTTTCCAATCCGAGATGTGCATATACTCCCAATTCATCGAGAAATATTTCATTCCTTAAAAAATTAAACTAATATGTTTGCTTGGTAATAACTAAGTATCAATAAGTATTTATGCTAAAACTGCTTACAATTTCTAGCTAAGATATAATTTAGCAAAGATTTATGCCAACAAAAAAATTCTTATGAAAATTAATTTATAAGAACAAAACTATTTAGTAAAGTTTATGAACAGCACGTTATATCAGAATTATTTATTTGATATCTAATATTATTTAAAAAAATGCTTTCTACAAAGTCCAGTGAAAAACAAATGTCCATAAGCTATGGAGTCACTATTTCAATTATCAAACGTTTTATATTAATCTATTCGGCATAGTTCATAAAGTATAACAAAGACGAATTTTAGCGATCATAAATACTCTAATAAGCTAAAACTTATTTATGGCGATTCAAATATTTTTTCAGTGGGAAAATAAACATACTCAAATTTTATCTTTCAATATAATATTAATTTAATTTACATATTAAAATTGTAAATTAAGTGAACAACATACATGAATATTTTAATGATTTATTTTATTTTTAATCAAAATATATTTTATAAATTCGCATAATATATTTTAAATGATTAGATATTCATAACACTTAAAAAATAAATTTTATATAAAAAATAGTAGACAATGAGTTCTATGAAATATTATTTAAGTAAATTAATATTTTGCCAGTTAAAATATATTAAATAATGGAAATAATGTTTAATTTACTAAGGTTTGCTATAAATCTTAGTGGTGAATTCCAGACTGTATAAAAAATGTGTATTCCTACATTTATTACGTTTTCAGTCATTTAATCATCTAATAATTTTTATGAACAAATTACATCTAAATCAAGATTAAAAAAGTCTTGGAAGTGAAATTTCAGGGAACGGTAGGTTTCTGGGTCAAAACTCATAGATAAATAACTTATCTTCACTCAAGCGTACAGATATTTTTTTTTGTTTTTCTTCAGTTATTGTTATATTTAATAACGCTGGAAAGTCAAAAAGACTTAGATATCCCTCATCTGCAACATCATTTTCAATCATTATCTTAAAATGGCATTGTGCCAAGAAAGCCAATTTTATAAGGCAAAAACAAAGGTATGATAACTCCATCCAAAAGTGTTTCACTTAAAACCAGTGACAACACTCAAATGCATCCAAAGTCAAAAATCAGACTATTGCTTAAAAATTCTATAAGGTGAATGGTAATTAAATCAAGAGCCTATTAATAGCTCATAAAGTCTTCTGACATCACATTACAATTTGTAAAGAAATGATTTATTTCGATTTCAATTTTAGAATCTTAACTAGTATTTATTCTTAATACTGATTCAAAGTTTCTGTAAGAAACCCACAATTTAGATTTCTGAATGATAACATCAGTTCAATTGTCTCAACCATCAAATAAAAATAAATAGTACATCAGATAAATAAAACACGAGGTATATATGGGTCCAGCATCAAGCATCTATGGATTTACAACTATAGGAACCTGTTAAAGACCTGCCAGTAATTTGTAAAATCCTAAGTTAGAGGTCCTTTAAAACGAGCATCTATTGTATAAGTGAAAATAGTATTTTGTATTCAGACTGAAATCGTTCTTTTAATATTGTGTACAATACAATATTCGCATGTGTGTGTGTGTGTTTGTGTGTGTGTGCGCGCGTGTGTGTGTGTGTGCGCGCGTGTGTGTGTGTGTGTGCGCGCGGTGTGTGTGTGTGCGCGCGCGTGTGTGTGTGTGTGTGCGCGCGCGTGTGTGTGTGTGTGCGCGCGCGCGTGTGTGTGTGTGTGTGCGCGCGCGTGTGTGTGTGTGTGCGCGCGCGCGTGTGTGTGTGTGTGCGCGCGCGCGTGTGTGTGCGCGCGCGTGTGTGTGTGCGCGTGTGTGTGTGTGTGTGCGCGTGTGTGTGTGTGTGTGTGTGCGTGCGCGCGCGCGTGTGTGTGTGTGCGCGCGCGTGTGTGCGCGCGCGTGTGTGCGTGTGCGTGCGCGCGCGCGCGTGTGTGTGTGTGTGTGTGTGTGTGTGTGTGTGTGTGTGTGTGTGTGTGTGTGTGTGTGTGTGTGTGTGTGTGTGTGTGTGTGTGTGTGTAAATATAGTAAGGTTCATTAAGGCATTTTCATGGTTTGTGCACATTAAGCATTGATCACCTGATAATCGAGTAGTTAAAATATTGTATTGCAAGCCCATGTGCAATAGGCCAAACGGTAGACCAAAACCAGATGGGTTAGGCCAGACGCAAACTACTGCAGAATTCTCCGGTGAAACTTTGCTCGGAGAATTCTTCGTGAATTCACAGAGAGGGAATAATGACGTCATGTCAGTGACTATGTGATGTCATTGTTCTGTTGAACTAATGAAACTATTTAAATCAAATTGAATTTATTATTCACATTTTGACCGATGGGTAATATCAGTTTTTTGAAATGGTTATTGTTTATTCATCGTTGCATCTGATATATCTGTTAATTTATTTATATTGAAACTCAAAATGTGTAATTTCTTGATATTTTTAATATTTTGACCCTTTTTAATTGAAAATATTAAAAACCATCATTTTTTGTCAAAATTAGTGCATATATCATAATCTAAATTTAATCAAACTCTTTGAATTACATCATTGCTTTGAATATAATATAATTATATGACATAATTTTTTATAATAACTATAAATCTTTAAATTAAACTAATTATAAGTCTTTAAATAAATGGCGAGCACATTATCAACACAATTTAAATAGTAATAAAATATTTTTTTACGTAAGTTATTTTTTATGAAAAATAAAAAATATAATAATGCATTCCTGGATCTTTAAGAATCTAAGCTAATTCTGCAATATTAATTAATTTTTACTAAATTTCTTCATATATACATGTGTGTGTGTATTTTATCGTAAACTTTTAACTATGTAATCAAAAATAAATCGTAGTTTCATGTACAGACTTCAATAAATGCTTTCTAAGACCTTAATTATAAATCTAAGACCTATTATATATTATTCTAAGACTTTATCAAAATAAATGTCTACATTATTGTTTCTTTTTATTTAAACTTAATGTGGCTCAACAATATTCAGATGAATTCTTAACAAATATTACTTTTAGTTGTTTCAGTTATGTATATTAAACACAAGAATCAATGTTTTCAATAACATTAAATACAGTATATGTAAATGTAAAATATGTTCTTCCATGTAGTTTATCTAGATTAAATTAAAAATATATTTAAGTATAAAAAAGTAAGATTCTGAATTTTAATTTATTTCTTCCTTATAAAAAACACCATGTTTAATAATAATAAAAATTATAGCACGTCTAAGATTTTTCAAATGTTTTGTAAAACATGTAACTGATATTTCCTAGAATCGAACATATTTTTTTGTCAAAAAATGTTCTATCATTTGAATCCCACAGATATCTTCGATGTATATAATTTCATAAAATTAATAATGTTTCTAAGATTTTATTAAAATATTAATTTTATTAAAATAAATTTTCTTTATTTTATCTTCATTATTAAATGATTTACATAAAAGATAATATTTAGTATTCAAAAATAATTTAATGACCTTTGCGAAGATTTTTGATTTTTGAATTAATCTTAGTAAAAATATTGATAAAAATAAATCGCAAACATTACTTCGAAGAGAGAAGAAAAGAAAAAAACAAAAAAAAAGGTAAATAATTTGCTTTGTCGTTGCTGTCCTGCCAGATATTTCTAACTTTCTGGAAAACTTGAAAGTTTTCTAGGAACCCCTATTTTGTAATGTTTCCTGACGTCACTTGTTCGCCGAGGTTTTGCCGGCGTCATTTTTCGGGTGATTTCTTCCTCGTTTGCCCCCGGCCTTAATGATGTCTTGAACGATCTTAAAGATTTCCAATTGGAAAATCAAAGGCAGAGATAGACTTTCATTTTCCAGTTCTGAGCTGTCAGGACTGATATTGTAAGACAAACTAATGTCCACATTGAGGTGTAGTGCCAATAAAAAAAGACTAATAATTATAAAAGTATATTTGTATGTTTGACAGTGTACATAAAAACCAGATTCTAATTCTATTCAGAACCTAATTATCATCAATTTAATTCAGTACTTAACCATATGATTCATAATCTTAAATTCATTTTCATTAATTTGAAATGATTCATAATCGTTATTTTTGTATTATACTTAAATCATTTAAAATACATGGTAAGGGAAAGCTTTAACATTTAACTTTGCTTTAAATTCGATTGTTTTTATTTGGTATGTCTATATACTTACGTAGAGATAATATGCTATTAGTTTTATTATATTTTTAATTTTTACATTCCCTTTAATTAACATTACATGAGATAAATATTTATTAAAAAAACAAATTAAATAAAATTTATCATGACTTTTCAACATCGTAAGGAAAATCAAATAAAATGCATAAATATAATATAAAATTATAATAATATATTCAGTGTATGCTATCTAACATTTAAAATATTGTACGGAAGGAGCTTTTAAGGATATAAAAAAAATAATCGTAAATGTGTAACACTTTTGTCAAATCCAAAAACAGTAGATTATTATTTCGGGAATAATTATTCTTTCTTTATTACGCAGGTAGCTAAGTTACATTACATTCTACATGAAAAAGTGCTAAAATTTGTTTTTCTTATTGTTACTGAAATAATTACTAACATTTGGTGCTTTTTGCTTAAAAATATTTGCTCAGTGTATGATTTAGCATAATTAGATGACAAAAACACATTCCAACGTAAAACTGTTAAATTCATATTCCCTGTTATTAAACATAATTGCTTAAATTAGCTCCAAACATAAGTATTCTCAAGAGAAATGTTGAAATGAATAGTTTTCTCAAGCGTAATCAAGTAGTTATGAGAATATGTAAATTTGATTAAAAGTTGGAAATTGTTCTAGGTGAATGCGCTAAGTGCAGTGGAATAAGAATTAGAGAAACAAAAATAAAATTTTTTGAAGACTTTACATTCGTGAAGTGTTGTTATTTTTGCAATATATTCAGAATAATAATGAGATATATTTTTTTCAACATATGTTTCTTACAAATAAATTTTTAATAGGTCGCAAAAGCTTTTTTTTTTCTCCTCTAATTGAATGGAACACACATATAAATTTCATAATATTCATTCTAAGACGTATAGAATCTCTTCTGATAATCTCGTTTGTTATTATTCTTGGAAAAATATTTTTATGAAACATTTCGATAAACTTTCAAAATTAAAGAAATATAATATAAAAACTGCCGTAAGTTTAAATCTTTTGCTAAAATATTTTATCTAAACTAGATGTTACTTGGTATATAGAGGTCCTGAAAAAATATCATCTATAAAAATACCTTGTAAAAAGTTAAATATCACATAACAGTTATTTTAATGGATAGTGATAAAATTCTTATGAACTCAATGTTAAAACCTTTTATCACAATTTCCAAATATTTACATCTATTCTATTTGATAATTTCAATCAGTCAATGAATTAAACAATTTGATAAGATTTCCAAAATTATTAGATGTAATGAAAGTATAGTTTAGAATTATCTAATTAAATCACACACTTACAAAAACACATAAATTTAAGTATAAGGTTTTTTTTTTACTTCTTAAGATTTTCTCTTCAAAATTTTACCATAATTTAAAATTGCTAATATCAAGATACAGAATCTTATTTTATTGAATAAAATAAAATTCCTTTAGCAAATAGACCTTTTAAAAAATAGAAATTTAGAAAAGAACATTCATTCCAATATTGATCTATTCCAAAATATTACATAGCATAATTTTGGCTGCTTCTGGATAAAATTTCCAATGCTATTTCGATTTCATAGATTCGAATGTTAAATTTTTAAATTATTTTAAACTTATACACACACACACATTAATATATGCAATTTTTCTTAAAGATTAAATTTTACTTGCAATAATTTTTTTTTCATATCTTGAAAAATCATAAAATTATTAGTATTTGGAAAATATTGTTTTAGAAAATTCTTCCTGGATAGATTTATTGAATAAAACAGTCAGATAGGAATAAAATTATATTTAATAAATATGGCAAACAATTTTTCACACAACATTTGTATATTAAATCATATCTTTATTCATATCTTTTAATTACATACTAACTTTCAGTTTATCATTTATTATTAGCATATTTATATATTTACTTGTGTAAATATTTGATTGTTGCACATATAAATCTAAATGATATAATTGAATGAATCCACTTTGACTCATCTTTAAAACTGCCATTTTCGAAATCTCAATGTTTTTTACCTAACTTTCCTTGAGCCGATACACCCAACTATCAAATTTATACTAAATTAATTAATTATCCATTTATCATTATTGTCTCATTAATTTGCAGTAAGTGCGGGTACATGTATTCAATTCTGATTTATCATTTTTAATTCCCTTTAGTATTTCCATTTATTTTCTTTATTTCTTGCATGCATGCAATTTGATTTTTATTTTATATGCCTGTCTTATCATATCCTGACATGTATTTTGTCTGATACCAATTTTGAATGCTTCTTACGTGTCCTTTTGTTAACTCTCAATTGCAATACCATTTGTTAAATAGTATGCTTTACAAACCGTCTTTACTGTGTAAAAGTAACAACTTCCAGTGTCTTTACACAATTGCAAGCACAATTGTATTGTCTTGTGTTTACTGTGTTCCGTTTTCTTTTCTCTCCAGCGGGTTCATCAAATCTAGTAACACCCTTTCAGGGTTAGATAAGGGACCTCTTCTGGTGTTTACTTCACTAATTAACATATAACAACTAAATTATTTTATATACTACTTAACGCAAATGTGTTTATTTTAATCTAGTTTGGAAGAAATGAAATTTCAAGACTTTTATAAATAATTAAGACTAAAATGGCTAATATTGAATTTTGATTTTTCCTTTACGTAATTTTTTTCTATTACAAATGTAAATTTGAGCTATGCATATTTAGAATTTTACTAAACATTTGAATTTGTAAGCCTGTTTTAAGAATTCACAAGGAGCTACTTATGATATTAACAAGGAATACCACCTACAGTTGAATGACATTTTAGTATGATATGTTTTTAAACAAGGTGAACCTATTGTTGGTATTTACTCTAATAAATTTCAAGAGAATGGAGTATAAATTTTAATATAATTTCCAGTGAGTATATTGGTATAAAATAAAAATACCTCTGTAAAGTTACTCCTTTTAAGTTCATATTTTTTATTTCAAAATTTAAAACTTTGACCTATCAGGTTGGTAAAATGTCTTTCATCAATTATATTTCAGATACTGAAATATTTTCTTTCTTTATATTGAAATCTTTACAGCTTTTTTCCTTATATTTTCATCATTTCTACAATTTCTAGATATTAAAACAAATTTTCTAAGTAAATACTCTAAGCAAATAAGTATTTAAAATGACATGAATTTTTAAATAATTCAATTTCCTAATGTTTGTTTTTGCTTTTTTTTCTAGATTTTTATTTTTCATACATTTCATGAAATAAATTTGGAATAAAGGAAATAACCAAGAGTACAAAACTTTGCTTTATATATGCGAAACCATTACTATAGTACAATTCTTCCATATTATATGTACAAAACAATAAATACAATTTTGAGTAAAAACTCTAATCAAATTATAATAATTTTAAAGATAAAGAAATAATTATCATTATTTTTAAATGTTTGTAACAAAACTTTAGTTCATATGTTAAAAATTATTTGTTTTGTAAAAATTTTTATATTATGTAATCCTTAATTCAATGACTTTCATGTTTTTTTTTATATTCTTGAAATCATAGAATGTCAAAAATGTGATTAACAAAATGCTCATAAATACTCTAACTGTTACACGGAAATCCTACACATCAGTTGAGAGATTATGGCTAAAATCCTTTTCCTCTTTTATTTAAGCACCATCCCGAATCAGTGTTTGATAAAGGATTATGAAAGATTAACGTAGCATGTCTTTATGAGTAAATAATAGAGGTTGGGTAAAATTTGCGACAGATATTTGCGCATCACTAAATTCAAACTGGATTTACTTAATGTCGCAACTCAAATTATTGGCATTTTTAAATAAAATATGCGTATGACATAACTGCATAAAATGAAGCCAGAACTTTTATTTTCATCAGATCCATAAGCTGCGGAATAATAAATAATAATTTATTTCCTCTATTAAATAACTAGAGACAAAACTCTTGTTTGTTCATTTTAATCAGATTACGAACAAGTTTATTTCATTATGGTTTCAAATCTGTATGTTTGTTGAGTCCCATTTAATATTTAAACCTTTAAACTTTTAATAACCTGATTTCTTACAATTGTCGATTTCTTCTTTCATTTCATTGAATAAATAAATATTCCATTCGATATATATATATATATATATATATATATATATATATATATATATATATATATATATATATATATATATATATATATATATATATATATATATATATATATATATAGATAGATAGATAGATAATGAGTTTTTATATTTTCCTAAATTTTTATACGTTGCTTTTTATTAATTAGTATTTTATTCTCATCTGTACATAATTACATCATGTTATTTTATTCTTATCTGTACATAATTATATTATGTTATTTTATTCTTATCTGTACATAATTACATTATGTTATTTTATTTTTATTTGTACATAATTATATTAACTATATCTGTACATAATTATATTTATAAAAATCTCAGGTTAGCCGTTCTTAAGAGGTAATTAATGTCAACATTTCAAAGCAATCTCTGAAAGATATCTTAAATTGGCATTAACTTTTGTTTTTGAAAAATATGCGAACATTTTCCCGTTACCCTGGAAATTGGCAAATTGATTCATTCTTCTAATAAATAAGACAAATTATAAATAAATATTCAGCTTTAAGCGATTTTTAATCTTACCACTCATAAAAATTTACATCTGACGAATTATTTGCACCACCATAATAATAACTGAGTGCCTGATTTTTAAGTTAAAAAATATTATATATCGCTTCAAAAATTGGCATTTTTATTTACTTTCTACTGAAAATACTAGCTAGCATTTTCGTTTCCACAGATAAACATAACTTTTCTATGCAATTATTATTATTTTAAATCTTAGATTGTTACGTATATTTCCTATTCCAGGACATGATTTGAGGACGAATTTTCTTTCACAATTTTTTTAATATCATGACTTTTAATTATATCTTTTATTAGCAAAATATTTTTAAATCATCAAATGACAATTTTTGATCAAAATATACTTATCGTCATTTATCAAAGATACATACTTGCTCTAATATAGACATATACTGACAATTTAAAAAATAAGTGCATATTTTGCACTAATAAAGTAAATTAAAATTTATTATTCCTGTTACATTAATAAAATAAATATATGAAACAGATTTAATTCTGAGAATTTAGGAATCATTTGTAATAATGAGAATTGCATTAGGTGTGTTTTATTACATCTAGTGAACTACTTTCAGGTTCAATAATATTCTTTTATAAAACTTAATTCGAAAGTAAGTTTTACATTTATTTTGAAATTAACTTACAAATTTGAGGAACGCCCTATACTCAATTAAGAACATTATGTCAAAGAATTTTGATAATAATTATGGGGGGTATTTAGTAAAAGTACACTGCATTTTCCTCTTTCTAATTTCTATGTCTAGGACGAGGTCTACGAGTCCATTTACTTTCAAATAGTCGGAAACAAGAGTAGGAGACATTTATAGGCCTTCATGAGACAACCTCAGGCACTTAATGATATGTGTCGGTGAAACAGGTTCAATTGACATTTAGAACAATACGGATGCACCTTAAGGCCTCTCTCGAATGTAAGCCAATTCAGGTGTCCGCTGAAGAATCGGGAAAGTGTTGTCTGAACACATCTATTTCAATCAAAAGCAAGAGATCTTCCTGGACAATATGCTTGATACTAGGGATTACTCGAGGAAACGAGCCAAATTTTCGCCACCATGTTTTCTAATGGAACACAGTTCAAGATATGTCAGTAAATTAGTAGCTGGTAATGGTTCTTCAGAACCCTCCTTCGCCAGAATGTCTGCCATTTCATTCCCCTATAAGTCAACATGCGAAGGAATCCTCTGAAGATGCACTTCACAAAGTGTCGAGACCTGCTTAGTTTGCTAAAAATTGCAATTCCAGCCTTATCACTAACTCTTCGCTAGTTTGAAAGGTATTGGATGGCGCTACGATGGTCAATCAAAAACCAAGCATCCCTAAGATCTGTAAAGGACAAAACTGCGCAAAGCCCCTCTTCGATGGCTATATGCTCACTCTTGAAAACCGAATTGAGGTCAGGATTTCTTTCCTTCATTTTGATAATTACATTTGTGCATTTAAAGACAACACCACTACCGGAACGAGAGTCTTCGCTTTTACTCCCATAAGTATAAATAAGGGTAGCTTAAGCGGGAATTTCGTGTATAGCTCCCATGGCAGATTTTAAATTATATTAACTTACACTAAATTATCACATAGATAGATGTAGGAGATAATATTATTAGTAAAATAAACATTGCTGAAATGCAATGATGTTTGCTTATTTTTGAACTAGTAACAGTATATGATGAATAAAAACACTAATATATTTATTGTTATAAAATGCATCTTTATTTAAACGTGAATCAGGGAAGATATGAAAACTTGCTTATCATTACTCACTATAATCCCATTACATTTGTATTATAATTTATAATTGCTTCGTTCATATCATCTTAATTTCACAAGCTTAACTGTAAATTTGTTTCAGTCCATCATTATTCAAAATAAGAGGGAAAACATTTACGTTAATACCATATTAAATTTCATATTAAATGATCAAATACAAGTTCTTTAATACTTTTTTGTGTTAAAGGGAATATTTTCCCTACACGTTTCATAAGAACAAATACAATATTTCCAGAAAATCATTTATGTAAGAATCATTTATGTATGAAAATCATTTTTTCCACCTGACAATTATCTATTTCTCTTAGAGAATATTTCTTTAGTTGTTTTCTGACTATTATGTTACAATACTGGAACATATTATGGAATTTCATACAAAATAATAGACCAAACTCGAGATAAATAAATGGAAATTGCAAGGCAATATGTATAATGCTTATAAAGGAAATGGTAAATGAAATCCATTAAAGAAAACAGTATGTAAAAATCACTTTACACGTAGAATTTTTTGCCACTTAATAGCTATTACTTTATAAAGAAAATCATCCAATATATATATATATATATATATATATATATATATATATATATATATATATACGAGGTTCATTCTGGAATTTTTGAGATACAACTAGGTTTTTAAAGTTATCTTACAAAGTTTTAGGTGTGTTCAAAGTAGTCTCTTACAGCATCAATACATTATTGTAGACAAATTTTCCACAGATTAAATGCCTCAAGCCATTCGTTTCTGGGAATAGATAAAAAAAATGCATTTATAGCCACACATCAATCTCTTCTTCTGAATGAAAACGACGTCCACGTACGTTCTTTTTTAGATTAAACAATAACCAAAAGTCGCGCATAGCTAGATCAGATGAATGCTGAGGATGTATGATAACTTTAATTTGTTTTTGTTTAAGAAACTCAACTGTTATTCCGGCTGTATGTGAAGATGCATTGTCATTGTGAAGCATTAGTCCCCTAACATTAAATTCTTGTAAAATTTCTAAAAGACATTTAGTGGTGTACCAGTTTGCTGTTACTGTCTTCTGTTCTTTTAACTTGATGGCTTTGACAAATTCCGTACTTGTAAAGAAAACCTGATACATTACTTTTCTCAGTGCGCGTTGTTTTTTCACCATTGTTAGCGTGGGATCTTCTTCAAAGACCCATACTTTGCTGCTTTCTTGACGTGTTGAAAGGTCAAAAAACGGTATGCACGTTTCAACAATTGTTAGAATTTTAAAAATGATGCGGTGACCTCCATCATTTTGCAATTTAAGAGTTTCTTTACTGATTCTGACACGCTCCTCTTTTTGGTGCTCAGTTAGATTATGGGTAACCCAAAGACAAACTACTTTCTTCATATGTAATTCTTCATGAATGATTTTGTCTATGGATCCAATGTTAAGTTCCTTCTGTATCATTTGACAGGTACAGCGATTATCATCCATTAACATTTTTCGTATTGCAGACACATTATCCGAGATTACTGCCGACGGCGGCCTTCCTGTGGGTTCTTCATCCTGAAGAAAATTGCGACCTCTTCTAAATTCTCTAAGCCATCTGAATACAGTAGTACGAGCTGGAGATTCATCACCAAATGCTAATTGCAACCGTTGAACGCATTCTTCTTGATTTAATCCTGCTTTAAAATCGTCGAAACTCATAGCGCGAAAATGTTTTCGCGTCAACTCCATTTTCTTTTCTGTTTAAAATTTATTCTACGCTAAACAAGTTGAAGTAAGTCGGTAAAAAATCGTCTTTTGTGTTAAACTACTTTGTATTTTAAAATTAAACGGTTAATTTTATTTTGTAAATTCTCGTCTGCGCGTATCTCAAAAATTTCAGTGCAACTCTCGAGTATATATATATCTAACACAATCAAAATATAAATTACGTTAAATTAAGGCATTTCTTTTTTATTTACTAGAATGCTCAATGATCAGATGCTTCCTTTTACAAATTATAACATTACATAATATTATAGAATCTCTCTAATTCCCATTCCAAGGATAAAAAAAAACCCTGGTTACGAGTTTGAATTAAAAAACAAATCAGTTAGAAACTGAAATGTTAAATAAAGTAATAGAAATTTTAGAAAATTAAATACAAACCCAACTAACAAAATCCATGAAACGATAAAGTAATATTTTTAAAAAATAATTTTAAATATGTTTCAGTTTCAAAAATGAAAACATTCAAGATAAGTGCTTGAGTAAATTATAAAATTCAGATTTGTAAATTTCATATAAAAACATCAATTATTTTAGTTCAGAAAATTGATTTGTTGAAATTTTTCAGATGTTTGATAAAATGCAATTATTTTTCATATCTGGTAATATCAAATATATATTTAATTTTTTGTCATTATATTTTAATTTAACCTTTAATTTATTTAAATTAATACTTTTTTTAAAGTTCTTACTCTTAAATTTGTAATAAATAATATTAAAATTTTCTTCGCTTATGACAAAAAACATTGAAAGCTATTCCTAAATTGAAGTATTTTCAAAATTAAGACATTTTACTAATTAATATAAAATAGTCTTTTGTTACATTAGAAATTTTTGTTCCTGCTTTTGTAGCTCTCAATGAACAACAATTTTATTCATTTTTAAAAGAATATTCCTAGACATTGTTTACACATGATAAGAAAAATGATATAAAACGTGTATTACGCTTCAATATCAATACCTTTGAAATTTAATGCAATGAAAGTAAACTGTGTATGCAAAGAACACACTAATAACATTTTATTTCTTATAAACATTTTTTGTCAGTGGAGACCTAAAATTTTTGTCTTTTCTAATTGAATAAATCTTTCAATATTACAATGTAGGTAGTACTGCTCCATGCTTTTAGCTTTTTTAATGATTTTAAGTAAGATTAAATACAATTTGTTTTAAATTTTTTTAAGAAATAATTCGCTTAAATTTATGTTTTATTTCGTACAGAAATATGTATTTAATAGTTTATCAACTGAAAATCCAGAAGTCTCAAAGATAAAATTTATATTTCTTTTAACTTCATATCTCTTTTCATTACTATGTGTTCATTCTATGTCAGATAATCAGGGCCGGTTTTAGCCATTTTGGTACTCCGGGCAAAACCTGAATTTTGCACCCCCAATCCCCACCATTTTTTTAAGTAAATCTCATGCGACCATATCAGAAAGTCGTGAAAACATTGAAAAAAAAGGAAACGTTTTATTAAAAACTCAAGCATCAGATAACAAAATAAGCAATTTAGCACTTAAGACAAAATAGCAAAAATTAAAATGTAGTAATGCTAACTAAAGTAATATCCCACACATATAAATAAATTCTAACTAACCGAAGTAATTAAAATGTCCTTTTTCTAACTTTTCTTTCGGTAATCTCACGAACCAGTGATTTGAGGTCTAATTTGTCATTAATTTGGTGTTCTGTAGCTATCATTGCCAATCTATTGAGATGTTTTTGCGTCTGCATCGATCTGAAATATTTTTTATTATTTTTGTTTTGAAAAGCTTCTTTCCCCTGAAGCCACAACGACTGGCAATGTAAGTAAGATTCTTAATGCAGTGCTGAGGTTTCGTACGAATTTAAGTGTAGCGATAAACTTGAGAACTTTCACATTTTTCTTTTTTGTTAATAATGACGAAATAAGGCCTATTTCATCGGCTAGTTCTAGGCCGTTAAGATGGCTTGAATTTCTATCAATTAAAACTACTTCCAAATCTTTGCAATGAGCCAGTAGCTCATTTTCGGGCACATCTTTTAGACCAAAAATATTATAAATTACTGTGAATATTTAGCAAAATCATATCTGGTTTCCAAGGCATTTATTGCTTAATTTATAGTGTGAAAAAAATCTATTTTATATTTTTGGTTGAGGTCTTGAACGGGTTCATCCGGTCCCTCATACAAAAACGTTCTTGCTTTGCTTCCGACACGATGGCTTGGTTGGTGGTTTCCAAATTGACTTACACTTCAATCTCTGATGCAAGCTCGGTTGCTTCTAAAATGGGGCTTTCAAAAGTTTCATCTCATCTCAGGTTTTCAAAGAAGAGTTTGCATCAATTTGTTAAGCATGTAAATAGCTTGTGACATATCAAAATTTACAGTTTGCAAAAGTTTGCTGATGGGGTTAATATGACTCAAAATTTTGTACCATATCACAACAGAGCATATAAATTTGAACTTCTTCAAATTATTTAATAATCCGCTAGCCTCGTCTCTGATCATATTATTGATTTCTGAACTTTCATATATGTTGTACAAAACGTCATGAATTGGACCAATTTGAAACCGCAGAGCTTTTAATGAGTTGACTCGACTTTCCCATCGTGTGTTACTCAATGATTTTAGTGTGTAAGTATCAATATATATATTTCAGTAATATTGCTCAACGAAAAGAAGAGGAAGAAAAAAATTTACATAACTTTTGAACAATATTGAAAAAAAGGGTCGCCTCATACGAGGACTTTGCTATATCGTTTACAACCAAAATTAGCGAATGGCTGCTACATGGAACATAAAATGCTCTGGGGCTTATATTTATGACTCTTGTTTGTACTCCCAATTTTTCTCCTCTCATATTGGAACTGTTCTCATACCCTTGACTGCGCATGTTTTCTACTTTAAGCCATTTTTCTCTAGCTCTTCTAGTAAAACTTCCAACAATTCCTTAGCTGTTGATCTCTCAATGGATAGAAAGCCCTAAAAATGTTCGTTGATACTAACTTGAATATCAGACTCTGATTCCTGTATGGAGACAAATCTTACCACAAATGCCATCTGTTCTACTTTACTTGCATCTGGAGTACAGTTAAGAATCACAGAATAATAGTTAGCCTTTTGAACTTGCTCATTGATGTAGTGCTTTATATTGTCATCAATAATTCAATTATTTCATTTTGTATAGTTTTCCCTAGATATGTAGCTTTTATTTCTTCTTTATTGAGGACTCTGCGAACATGTTCCTCCATTTTTGGATCAAACTCAGCCAATAATTAAATTAACTTCTAAAAGTTTCCACCATTGTGTTCACACAGTTCATTGCTTGTTCCTCGAAAAGCTAGAGAGCTCTCGCCTAGCATTTTAATGACTGATATATATATAATGCGTAAAAGAACTTCAGACCATTGATTTATCTTAGAATCTATGACTCTCTGAGAAACTGCATCTATTGTTTCATCTATTTTCAATCATTGCTTCAATTCAAGCCCTAATTTTAAACAATTTATATGAATTTTAGCATTTTCATGATGTGCTAAAGAGTCCCCTAAATGTTTCCAGTCTTTAAATCCCCGATGGCCAAGAGCGCTCAAACTAGATATTTCAGCAAAACGTTGACATGGAAAACAGAGTACAAAGAGTTTTGAAATACGGAATATACTATCCATTCCCTTAAAACCTCTTTGCCATGTTTAAGCCTTTTCTTGTAATGTTTTAGTAAGAATCTTCTATGCTGATCATCAAAAGGAAAATCAAAATTATACAAAAATGCAGTTATGTTTATTCAAAAAAAAACTCTATCTGCTGCACGCATAATTTTGGGTCATAATCCTGGGTCAGAAGAGATACTTTGGATGGTAGCCTTTTCTAAATGTTTCTCTGAAGTCTGCACAACTTGCGAATTTTGATTTTTGGAACTGCGCGGAATTGCATCACTACTCGCCAAACTCGTTTGATCTGACTTACCCAGATCAATAATGCTGACGGTTGCGTCAAAATTAGGATCCATATCCGGAAAGTCAGTATCTATGTTCTGGGTGTTGTTCAAATGTTGGTTGGTTGTAGGAACGTTGAGTCTACCTTCTTTCAAGAAGTTCTGCAGCGCATCTGACTGTTTTTGAAGATATGTTTGCCTGTTCAATCTCCGTTTTTAAATTCGCTCACAGAGGGTTTTCTCTTAGCACCAGACATTTTGGTTTCTGGAACAGATTAATTGAAATAAAAAATAATACTTATATAAAAATAATAACAATTGGTATTTTGTATCTTGTTTGGTAGTTTTGTGTTAAGTATATTTTTGTTAGAAATTACGCCTGTGGCACGTTTTTAATTTTTTTTTTTAATTTTTGTTCAAGTTAAAAGATTGTATAAAACTCATGCCAAAACTACGCTTTTCTATACTGGTTACTTCTAAGTACTTCCTGCACTGTGCTTTAAAAACCGCTTGTATAAAACAACTTGCTTTTTGACATTTTTATAAACTACTATTTAGTTAGTCCTCAAAAGCATGGTCTCACCATAACAACCAAGTCACACTATGCAGCATTGGATTTACAATTTATATGTGACCCTACGCTATATAATTTTAGGGGTCACAGCACTCCCTACATTTTATTTTTATAATTGTAATATATAATTACCTAATTTTTTTAATATGAAGGGCAAACTAAAACAAACAAAATGAAAAATACTCTGCCAATTTATCGGCACCTAAGCTCATATGATTAACAACAAATCCCCCCTTCATTGTATGTACCTCCACTGGCAAAAACAATTGATACCACACAAGACACTTTTTTATGTAAACTCTAATTTTTAAAATCCCCCTTGTGCGCCACTTGCTTAAAAAAATAATATATATTTTATTCAACTCCAGACTCAATTACCTTTTATTTGATACCACACAAGCAATGTTTTGATCTAACTCTAATTTTTGAAATCTACCCCCACCCTTTTTTTGGCTTATGTCTGATGGATTCTATTAGTTTTTAAAAATCAAAACAAATATTAAAACACTTACCTTCACAGAAGCCAAACGTACTGGACAATTTGCACAAGCACATTTTTAAAGCTTTTTTGCACGAACAATTTAAGCAAACTATTTTATTTCGCACCAGCCGAAGTCTAGTGGCAAATAATGGATTGTCTTAAGTCTACTTCCTTTTTATATGTAGTTAAAGGAAGCTGTTATATCTTGTTTCGCTAGGTTTAAAAATCAAAATCAAAAGTATCTGTCAAATCTTGCAATGCGTTTTTGAGTAAATTCCCGTGAACTGATTTTAATTAAATTTGGTACACTAACAATGCAAGCGTCCGATAACACAATATTATGAAAAGTAATTTATTCATATGATATCAGAATGATAAAAACACATTCTTTACTTATTAGTGCATTTTATAAAAGCCTATAACTTAATTTTTGCATCAATTTATTTTCATTTTCCATGATTTTGGCGCTCCTAGATCATTGCACTCCGGGCGCCCACCAGGATCGTCCTACTTTGGGCCGGCCTTGCAGATAATATCGCATCTATAAATTTCATATTGTTTCTCAATAATTTTAATGTCAATAATTGAAAATACTGGAACTCAAATAGTTCTTTAAAAATACATAAAAACATATTTAATTAACTGAATTGTATTTATAATATCTGTAACACAATCATGAATTTACTGAAGAACAAATAAAACACCAAATAGATCCCCTAAAAACTATTAATATTCCAATTAAATTTATTTTAAAATATATAGGAATTATGCAATTTCTTGTAAGATTGAAGTAATGCATAGTGTTTATAATTATAGAAGGGCCAAACAAGCATTGAAATGCTTACAAGAATCCTAAAAACACCTACATTAACTCAATTCCTTTTATTCTATCCTTTTGAACACATATTTTCAACCTTAGTATCAAGTTGGATAGTTACCCTGGCAGCTTGAACAGGCAGGTTGTTCTATTTTGTCATCGATGCAATTTTTGGTATTGTGTGCGCCTGCACACTTAACACATTTCAAAGCCATATGGCACAAATCTGCCATTTATTAGAATTGTTGACAATTGAAGCACTGCATTACTGATTTTGTTCCTCTGTAGTGCTTAACTATCACTCCTGTAATGTGAAATAACGACTTGATGTCATACATAGTGGCTCTATCTGGTGCCGAAAAGATGTAGGCCAAAAATAAAAGCATGAGTTTGCCATTTTTAGGATGAGTCATCTGACTCACCCTAGCAACTTTAAATCCTATTAAGCTAAGATTCTCCTCTATATATTGGGAATTTTTTTTCTGATGGGGAGACCCCTAATCACGTATTTTTTAGGTTTTTCATTCTTATTTCTGATCAAAATATATTCAATGCCTTTACCTTGTTCGTCAAACAATTTGATGAGCTCCTGTAGACGTCAGTAGATTTGACAAATATTTTGAAGTTACGACCAGCTGTCTTGGCCTCGAATTCAAAGTTAAATTTTGATTTTAAATTTCTAATGAAATCGATATTGTTATTACCATATCTATCTATAATGATATTTTTTTACATTTTACCAAAGAAAAATTTCGTACAAGAAATTTCAAAATTATTGACTGTTATTAAAATTCCAGATTAAAGGGAATTCATCTAATTAAATTTAATTTATAAGAGTTCCTATGAGATGATAAATTTTGATAAATTGCAGGAAGCTGCATAGAATAAAATAAACAACTTGATCAATCAAGAAATAGCCTCATACTTATTAATATAAACTTATCATATAAATAATTGATAGTCAAAAATTTATAATGTTTTAAATGAATTCCTTAATTAATTTAACTCTTTGAATAGGATAAATCAGTACAATTTTTCAGCATTACTTCCAACTTTAATTATTATATAGAGACGCTCAGAATTATTACGTGAGACGCAAAGTGGCATTGCAATGCGCACACAATTTGGAAATAATCATGTTTACAACGATTATGTGGTTTCTAGGGATATTTTCTTGAGCAGGAAAATTTACTTGGGATCTTCCATATTTTCAAGATTTCTCATCAGCCTCTAATTTTGTTCATGATTAGATATGTTGGAAAAGCCTTCAGAAGAAATCCCAATTTTTCTTGGTTTGGAAAACTGTTACAGAAATTTTAGTGGTTTGTAGAAAATTCATCTTTTTAGATCCTGGTTCGGAGTGCTTTTTCAATAATCCTATTCAAATGTCCAGTTTTCTTTTTCCTTCTAGAACCACAACATCCTCCTTGCTTGCTGGAGCGAATTCACCTCCCAATAACCTCCTTATTCTACTTCCAAGCTCACCCAGCGTCACGACGTAAAATATCCAGCATCATCTTACAAATAATTGACTTTTACCATCCATAAAATAAATATCATTGTGGTGAGCGTATACATAATTATACGAATACTGATATTTATATATCTACATTTGTAGAAAAATTTCGAAGTTGTTTTAACAAAATGTTTTAAATAAGTATTTAAAAAATAAAGTTATCTTTAGAAAGAGGCATGATTGCTTGAGAAATAAAGGACATAAATATCAAAAAATAAATACTTAACTATACAATGTATTTTTCTATAAAATTTAAAACCATTGCCAATGTATAAATATCATGTTAGATGAAATTTAAATAATAAAAAAATTATAAATTTTTAAAATAATTATGATTTGCTTTACTTTAATATTTAATTTTAACTTTTTCATTACGAGAATTTCAAATAGATAAAATACAATTAGCAAGAAATAAACGTTTTTAATTTTTAATGAAGGTTAGAAAAATAAATAGAAAATGTTAAATGGCTAAAATAATTTCTGTTAACTGTATTTTGCGAGGTTTTTTTCATATTTACATTATTTGTGTTTTTCTGCAAAAAAAAATTATTCATAATTGTTTCCTGAGTGCCATATTTATACATCTTTTTTATTTAGCAACAATTTTTTTGTACGGAAAGCATACTCCATCTGGAGAAGACAAGTAATATATTTCCCAAGCAATTAAGATTTCCAATAATGAATCTGTCGGAAGATGAAATGAAAAATATTTCTCATGATCTCAATTATCTGTGGAAATGTAATTCTTCCAAAATAGATTATGACAAAAAATGAAAAACAGAAAAAAACACTTTTAATTAAAACGTTATAATGTATTTTTTTTCCTAAACTAAGAATATTTAATATTAATTTTTAAAGATAAATTATATATATGTTTAGTTAAATCTGAATGTAAAATAATGAAATTAATTAAACTATGTATTATTTGGTAAGTTACAATTTTCAGTTATAAATATTTGTAAGGTATGCAATGTGTTTTTTTCTTTGTAGTATATTATGAAAAATTTATTAAATACGCGAAAACATGAAAAAGGAATATTAAAGTTTCGGAGACCATGGCTGCGGCTTCCCTTGACGCTGCGTCATAGACAAGAGCGCCTTCAATGGTGTGATCAACGACGAACCTGGGCGCACGAATGACGAGACGTCATCTTTTCAGATGAATCCATGTTCTGTGTACAGCATCATGATGGTCACATCCGTGCTTGGCGGCATCTTGGTGAACGCACACTGGCAGCGTGCATTCGTCATCCTCATACTGGCCCATCACCTGGCGTGATGGTATGGGGTGCCATTGGATACACGTCTCGGTCTCCTCTGGTTCACATTGACGGTGCTTTGAACAGTGCACGTTACATTTCTGGTGTGTTACGACCCGTGGCTCTACCCTTTATTCGAGCCCTGCGAAACCCTACGTTTCAGCAGAATAATGCCCGACCGCATATTGCCGGTATTGTACGGACCTTTCTTGATACGGAACATGTTCGGCTGTTGCCCTGGCCAGCACGTTCTCCAGATTTTCACCAATAGGAAACGTCTGGTCAATGGTTGCCGAGCGACTGGCTCGTCACCAAACGCCAGTCACTACGGTTGAGGAACTGTGGCATCGTGTTGAAGCTGCATGGGCATCTGTACCTTTACATGCAATCCAATCTCTGTTTGACTCAATGCCCAAGCGTATAACTGCTGTTATTATTGCCAGAGGTGGTTTTTATGTGTACTGATTTCTCAGGATCTATCCAGCCAAATTTTTTGAAAATTTAATCACTTGTTATTTCTAGTATAATATATTTGTGCAATAAATATCATTTTGTTATCTGCATTTCTTCCTGGTGTAGTAATTTTAATGGCCAGTAGTAAATATATATATATATATATATATATATATATATATATATATATATAAGTCATAAAATTATATTTAATTTACATTTCTTTGAAAATCAAAGCATTTTGAAAAGAGATGTCTTTTAATTCAAAACTTTTTAAGGAAATTTTTTAAAATTATGAAAAAATTGGCAATTTGGAAAAAAATTCTAATAGAAATTAAAAAGCATTAAATTTTTAAAAAATTGTATAGAATGAATGGTATGATAAAAACCCATTGAAGAAGTTCATTTTTATTAGGTACATATCGAAAGATCTATTGAATGCAAAAACTGAATTTTTACATTCATGAAAATATTACACAATGAATAAGTCAAACATCCGACATGACATATGAAAACACTCTCTGTTAATATTTGTAAAACTTTTATTAAAGTGCATTCAATGTATTTAACTAATGGTCTAATATAAACATTGAAGACATCTCATTTTAATTACAATTTGCTAAAAAATGTAAAATATTGATTATGTAAAAAAATTTTGGAACTTGTTTTGAACGAAAATTTAATTAAACATTTTCAAACTGATGTAGACTTGCATTTGGCTTAGAAAATATTTAAAATTATCTAAAAAGTTCGCAATGAAGTTTAAAGATTACATATTTTGGTACACTGATCCCATACATCAATATATTTAGTATTTAGATACTTATTTTTATTTCATTATAACAAAGCTATTTTTTCAAACTTCTAGTGTCAATGAGAATTTATTTATCATTAAATAAATGATAAGAAAAATGATAAACAATGAATCGAACTTTAGCTAGCTTAGATAGCAAAATGTTAAGCTTCCGAATTTAAAGATAGGTAATGTGTGTTCTGTCCTTATTATTAATCTTAAAACCATTTTTGTGTTATATTCTTTAAAATAGATTTACGTATATAAAAATTATAATTTCAATCATTAGTTTACAAAATAATTTCACGCTGCAGTAAATTAAAGAAATTTTTAATTGGATGGGTTCGAATTCAATCTTATATATCATTTTTTTCTGAAAAGTAATTATACGAAATAATTTTTTTCATAAGAAAACAAAAAATATTTCATTTATACACATGAATTTGATTTTCTTAATGCATACGTCCTTAATTATTAAGAAATAATCTCTGAAATAAAGTCCGAAACGCTGCTAGAGATTTTAGGTCCTTTTTATGCAAACTTTCAATTGGAAATCTTTTAGAATAAACAATTCAAGGAAAAAGTAATTTTTTAAATAAAAAAACTGATTCCGTTTTCCTTCTTTTAAGATTTCATTTGATTTATTATGGTAATTTCGAAAGCAAAAGCGTTCCAGATTGGTTGAGCTAAACACTACTTAAACGGAATTGGATACATTTCAGTTGACTCCATTATCATAATTATAGCAACTCTTGAATTACATGCTATTAATTGATAGTTTAACTAAATGGACGCTAATGAGATGGAATATTGAACTAACTGCATAAGAGCTAAATTAATTACATTTTTAGTTAAATAACACTGAAATTACAGTGAAATTAATCTGCAAATTGCTCCATGAAATAAAAGGAAATTAGAACAATTTAAAAGATCAAGGAATACTCTACTGAGAAAATTTCAAATAAATATCTGATCTTTTCCTTCCATTTCTGCTTTATTACATTTTTCAGGCTGTATATGTTTATTAATATATTTAAATCAATTTTCAAAAGAAATCTTAATTGTTATTAATATTAATGCATTTTTATTTTTGCGAATCTGAAATTTTATATATGTTTAATAATTCGTTATAAGAAATTTAAATTTGACTTTCACTCTTGGAATAAAAAGGTTACATTTGTAAATTATATAAGATTAATTTACATAAAAATGATATCTTTCCTTCATATTCTTTTCATTAGGTTGAAAAAAGTTTAGAATATATAAATTTTCTGATAGTGATTAATTAAATATAATTCTAATGTTTACTTTTATTTATATTGTCTCCATTTTTATCAGATTGTTAAACCAAATTTATAGTGAATTTACATTTCTAATGTTTTATACAAAAAACAATTTGTTGTGTGTGGATATATAATGTAATATTTAATATATAAAAGTAAGTAATATCTCAAATATAAATATATATTTGTAGATAATGATAACAATTTTTCAATTCGTTTTTGATAAAAAATACCATTTTGATATATACTTTAATAAAAGTACGAATTTTGTTATTTTTGAAGAAAAAATCATTTTTAATGTTTTTCAACAAACCTCAATTGATTATTTCGACATTAATTGTGTAAAATTCATGCATATATTTATCAGGATTTTTTATTAGATTTTAAAACAATGATGTTGCATATAAATTACTAAGTTACGAATAATAAGATTCTACACTGAAATTTTAAACTTTTGAACACTGAAATACAATAAAATTTGTTTTATTTCCAAAATTCGTATATTATTTATTATTTTAATAACAACCCAAAAATAAAATGTTGTTTATACAGGTGTAATTATTACAGAATGATTTAAAATTAAATTGAGATGGCATCAAAAAATGGAAAATTCCAGCTTACATGATATTTCAAGAACCCTTAATGTCAAAAACACATGGATTGAGATCTGGAAAAAGACAGGACAGGTACATCCATCCCTGTTCAGGCATGGATGTACTTTCTCTCTCTCTATCCTGTCTTTGTTCTTTCCTTGTGTGTGTGTGAATGAAGTATGAATGATGCCTACCTTATAAACGGGTCCCTATGACATGTGCGAGGGTGCGATGTTGCCCCCTCCCCTGTGGTACACCCGGGGCAACACCACGGCGGCTAAGAGGTCGCTGTTTCTGGCCGGTTCCTTGGGTATCAGGGAACAATATATTAATAGACTCTGTTGCAGTTGTAAATGTCTACAATCTGCCATTGGGGAAAAAAATATCTGGTTATGAGAAGATCACAAATCACAAAAATTGTTGTTCCTGACACGTTTTTTCTGTGTAATGATTTATGATAACGTTTTTAATAACAAGACTAATTCCGAATTATCCCAAATTAGTTGCATACTGATATGTGAATCAGGAGTTGAGATTCAAAATCATATGACAGTAATTTCCTTATTATTTGAAGTGTTTTCAATGATAAAAATGGATGACACTTTACGCGGTCTTCTTAAAAATAGAAATGGGTATAGTCAACAGTTTTGTTTCACATTGAGAGCTATTACAAAGTTCAACTTTTGAAGCTTTGTCTGAATTTGCTCACATTGAGAGCTATTTGTCTTTGCTCTTCTATCTGAGGTGCAGTAATCACTCTGTATTTAATACTTCTGTTGGAGCAGATTTCGTTCCATTTCAAGCAGGAGTGTTAAATAAACACATTTTGTTAAATTTGGTTACGATTTATGAGATTATTTGACTGCTATTGGACTCACATTCCCTTCAAATAAAACTTTTCTTTTGAGTAATTAGCGTTAGCATAAAACCATTTAACTATCAAATATCAATTTAGCAAATATAACAATATTCTGATTAGCAATGACCAACATACAGGAAACTGAATCTCCGTGAAAGATCCTACTTTTTATGACAGCTAATACGTGATGTAGGAAAATATTTCTGTTCCATCTTCTTTGTTGATTCATCTAGTCTAGAAGATACCATACATAAATTTTGAATGAACATTTTCAGTCTTTAATATAATTTGTCTTTTCCATATTAACAGCTGCAAAGACTGTTTTTTTTTAATTGAGAACAATAAGCTTGATTATAATTAGTGACAGAACTAAATGAATGTGTTTTGATTAAATTAGCCCATTTATTATAGAGATTGTGTAGTTTAATAAATAAAAGTTATTGGGGGGATTTACCATGGTCTTGTGGTCACTCTTTCTAGGGTAATGCTCTGTATTAGATCTCAGTCACTATTGCAGATTGGAAAATTCTGTATCTTCATCTCCGAGGTTCAGTGCTTCAATGTTTTGCTGATATTATTTCTTTGGACTCGTCAAATTATTCATTTTCTATGAAATGAATAGTGCATCCGGAAGCCAATTTAAAAAGGGGATTTTAAGAAAATGTTTTACAATACTATAGATCATTAGACTATCCACTATTTAGAAATCAAAATTAAAAATTACGATATAAATTTGAGTTATGGATAAAAAGATAATAAAATATAAAAAAGGACCAGTATTAGTTGTAAGTCACTAAAAGCATCTTCTAATTGCGAAACTAAACTATTTTAACTTGCTTAAACAAATTTTCCTTCCTTCATTTTGTTCTAAACAAAATTTTATAAATTGCTGACCATTAATTTCAGCTACAGACAACAAGACAAATTGTTTGATTTTGATCCCCCTGTAAATTTCGGCATATCATATTTATCAACAATCATCCTAATAATCCTACTGTGCAACATTATATCTAATTCAAGAAGCCATAAAATGAAAAGTTTAATAAAAAAAACTAAATATCACTTAGAAATTTTTAATAGCTAGAAATATGAATTTAGATTCTCAAACAAATCACATTTATATAAAAAAAAATTTCGAGTACTGATAATGAAATATTAAGAAAGCTTCAATTGTAATAAAAATCAAGTAATGTTCTACAGTAAAAATAAGGCGAATCAGGCTTTAGATGATTTTATACTTTTTACTCTTTAAACATCACATGCTTTAATTAACATTTCCCATTTACATTTTAGATGTAAGCATGTTTGAAATACTCACTTTTTACTTAAATAAAAAGTCTCACGTTGTATGAAAATGTCATGTCATAATCGTTCAAACAGTTATGATAAACTATTTTTACTAACTTTTTTCATTTAATTAATTTCACAGAACTTGAAGATTATATACAATTATATAATAGTTCTAACTATGAACCTCATCTATTAATTATCAAAGCAAAAGTATGTTTGCTTAAATTTATAATGGATTTATTAATAACACATTTGTTGATTATTTGCAGAAAATAATTTAAAATGAAGAACAGAACTTATAAGGATTAGTTTTGACACGTGTGAAAAAATTCGTAAATACATTAGATGTTTCAGGATTTGAATGTCGTAATTAAAGTTATTTGATTTTAATGGTGCATTTGCTGAAAGATATTGCATTTATATCCATTCAAATATTCATTATAGAAAACTTATTTTAAACGTTAAGATTTTATATGTGTCTCTCTCTCTCTCTCTCTCTCACTCAGCACACTTATAAATCAATAAACTACTTCCTAAAGGTATCAATGTGAGATTTTTCAAAGTATCATTCTGAATTGAAAATTCAAACTTTTGTGGATTTCTTATATGCCACAAATAAAACCTATATTTAATTTTATTCATTAAATTATGACCTTTGGTTTAATGAAATGAATGACGATTCATGTTCCCAAAAATGCTACTTTAATTGAATGATAGTGTTATGATTAATTTTAAAGTAGCAAAGTAATTAATAATGGATGATTATGATATTAGTTCAATTGAATACTATCACTTCGTAAACTATTAATGATTGCGAAATATAAAAAGGGAAATTTTCTTTAAATCTCCCTCAAAAAAAGCAATCAGTTCAAACAAATAACATAATCACATAGTGAAATAAATATATAAAATAAAAACTTTTGAATAGAATACTCAAAGAAGAGAAAAATAACAAAACTATTGTAAGATAAAATCACATAAATCATTCACAAGAAAAAATAGCTGAAGAAAGTTTTAACCAGTCTAAGTTTAACTTTCAGCATCACAAAGAATTCTTGTTTTTTATATCCAAATGAAAACTTGTAATACAAAGAGAAATAAATCAAATCATTGGAGCTACGTCGAATCACAAAGATACAATTTCAAAGTGAAGCAAATCATTAAAGTGAAAAACTTAAAATGGTAGGATAAATAAATATAAAAAATAATAAAACATTTTAGAACAGATTCATTCTTCATAAAAATTCCGTCTGATTTTTTATTTTTTCAAATTTTGGTCACGGCAATTTAGAAAAACATAAATAAGTATATCAATGATATTTACTGTAAATCATTGTATCTTTGAAACTTGCAGTTTATGTTAATCTTTCAACGATTAATCAAAAACTAAGTAGGATATGAATCAATCATATTAAAACAATTTCGATAGTTTAACAACAAATATTTCTATTTATTATTGCAAGAAGCCTTTCTAAAATTATTGTTCATAAAGAAGAATGGTTCACATTTATTATATCAGAAATAGTTAATAAGTGTTAGGAATTCAAATAATAGAAAAATTTTCATCTATAATATTGAACAAAAATAGCATATTTATAAAGCGAACAAAATAAATAAATAAGTTAGTAAATTGACGGCACAAGTAAGTCACTGAAAATTTTTAAATATTTATTTTGAAACCGAGTCGCCCAGCCAGTATGGGGGTTACAGTCCCTCGGTTTCTGCCGGTTGGGTTCGACTCCCGAGTAAGACGTGTTGTTATGCGTCGCCATTATGCATCGTTTATTAATAAAATCTGCTGTGCTCGTCTAGTAATCCTGTTTGCCTACAGTTCTTCATATGTATCTCGGCATCTAAGGTGCGATGATGGCCCATCCCCTGTGGTGCACCCGAGGCAACGCCTCGGCTCCAAACAGGTCCCTGTTTCCTGCCGGTTCCTTGGGTATAAGGGGACACTACATCCCGACTTACCCCGACCATTGGGAAAAAAAATTTAAAACTGATACATATTGAAAATAAATTCAATATTACTTTACTATTTGATTTATTATTAAAAATATCAAAATACTACTCCGAAGTAATTAAAAAAAACTGTTCATAAGTAATTCCAAAATGCAAATTTACTTTATAAGTTATGAATATACATAATGTTGAAAATTTAAAAAGTAATTCCTTAAAATAATTATTCCAATAATTCAAACACATAAAGTTGTATTAGATTATATCTTCGGTTTTATTAATATACAGTGTAAGTAATAGTTTAAATTAATATTACATGCTCTTCACAATTTTATTTTTCTATCAGTGACAGTCAAGAAAAATGCAATTTCCCTTAATAATCTTTTCAACAAAATATTCTATTTTAAATTTCCTTTAATAATTATTTTCTTTACGCCATTAAAATAGAAGTTTACAACAAATATACTGCAAAAAGAATATAAAAAAATATATTGGCAATTGCCTCATATAAAGTTTTCTATTTTTGTCAGTAAAATCAAAGGTTACCTAAAAGTACATCAAATTGTTCACGTCAACATCGTCGAAATTCTAAGTTTTTTAACAGATGTGCAATGTGTTTGTTGTTAGTTCAGTAACATTTAATGTAATCTAAATTTTTGTATCTCAATACGATTGTTTTAGAATGCACTTATCTTAATGTGGGAGTCAATTGAAATAGGTGAGTTACATATGTGTTTACTTTTTATATTTTATGCATAATACTTATTAATTAGAACATGATTTCTTCCAAAATTAATATGAACAAAATCCTAACGTTCTAGATATAATGTTTTATTTTCATAATTTTTATCTATTTTTTTCTGAAAGATTTTTCCATATTCTTTTAATTTATATTTCAAAAATGTTACTAATTTATTTAATATTACATATGCTGTAATCTAATGCCCTAAATATATAAGACCAGGTTTCGATTATAAAAATTTTGACATTGGCATCAGTAAAATTTATGGTTAAGGAGATTTTGAATTCTCAAAACATAAAGTAATCATATGTTAGATTAGTTTTCTAAAATCCTGATGTGTATATTCTATCAAATCGAAATAAAAAAAAGGGTAAAAAATAATACTCATGATAAGGAAAAAATATAAATTTAGTATTTTACTTTGCAGCAATACAAAAGTATTAATATGCATGGCTAATATAGCTTTATATATATTAGTAAATATAACTTTCTATTTTAATTATTTTTTTCATTGATTTATGATTACTTGATTCAATTTATAATACGAAGAATTTCTGTAAGGACTTCCTGTGCGCTGTTCTATTTTAACATTGTACTCGCTTATGCGATTATAAAAAAAAGTTCTGGAAAAGTTTATAGGAAACAAATGATGATATTGTCATTTTAATAAAATGTCAAATTTTACAAAAAGTGACGTTAAGAATTAATGTATTAAATTGCTTGTAGCTATGTAATAATTAAACTATATATTTCAACAATTTTATAATAGTGGTGTTTATTTATGCAGAAATATGATAAGATATTGTTGCTTACCAAATTGTATATCAAACCTTCTTGGTAAATATTGTTATCTGTTTCAGATTTCCAAAACCTGAAAAGTTAAAAGCGTTTTTGGTTAACAAAAGACAGTATTGTGTGTTCCAAACATTTTTTGTATATATATATATATATATATTATATATATATATATATATATATATATATATATATATATATATATATATATATATATATATATATATATATATATATATATATATATATATATATATATATATATATATATATATATATATATTATTCACCACGATAATATCACTACTAATGATGGGGAAAATATTAGTTTGACATATTACCTAAAACTGCTTCAGGTATATCTCCTTTTGTGTTTTCTGACTCTTCTAAGCATAAGACTCAAATTCCTCCGGAACGATCAGTGATTTTAGAACATCAAGTCAAGATGAAAATACTTGATGATGAGGAAAAAAAAAGAAATGGGTTGAATAGGACAAAGTAATCATCTCGGGATTCCAATATCAAAGTGTTAAAAAAGAAAAATAATGCAATTCGTTTAATTTTACTTTAAGAAATGATATTATATAACATAATTGTAAAAAATGTATAACTTTCATTTTTTTCTCATGTTAGCTTAATTTAAAAGTAAGTAAAAACTGACAAATGATGATGAAAATTCAATTCAATACAAATGATGATGAAAAGGATGAAAATTCAAACATGAAATTTTCTATTAATGATCTTGTATATGATCACGAAATATTTTTTGAAGCTTTAAAAATATTTTATTGGGGATCTTACTAATCTATCTGTGCACCACACGTTATCTTAAATTAATAATTTAATGTAATAATTCTATGTAAATAATGTAATCGCATATACATCGTAACATTATTTGCTTACCAAGTCTACGACATATTAAAAGATTTTCTGTTTGCTTAAAAGGGACATCCAGACTAAATGATGAAAATCTCAGTGTTTTGTAAGATATGTGTAATAGTTTATCAGAAAAAGAAAAAAAATAAAATTTATTTATTGATGAAATATATATAAGACCTCTCATATATTTCAAAAAATAAATATCATGTGGATTTATTGAAAATAAAAAAAACCCTGTCCCTACAGTGTCCATTTATGAAAACATCCATTTTTTCTAATGAAAAAGAAATTGCAGCTTTAATACCAGTGTGTAAATTAACAGCATCTGATCTTCATGAAAAAATCTTAAAAGTTCTCGAAACTTTAAAAAAAGTTTTTTTTTTACTGTTTTAAGCGTAATTTCTGTTAATAATCATATAATTAGAAATATTATGTGCTATATATTATACAAATGAATTGTTATATGACCGTAATGAAATCAAACTTTGAATTCCATATCCTTTTACTTATTCTAAAAAGCTATTTTTATAATTTAATTCATTTCATTTTATTTAACAAATTAGAAAGAAAAGTAGAAAAAAGAAATAGAGAAAAAAAAGTGATCAAAAATTTATTTTTTCTGCTTCAACAGGTTTGTTTATCGCTCAACGGTCATTTTTTGCACTCGAGGGCTAATTTGACCGGGACCTACGGCTTGAAGTGGATTCCGAACCACTACAAACATCCATGCCCAAGGTGGGATTCAAACCCACGAACTGTTGAGCCGAAGGCAAGAGCGCAAACCATTCGGCTACCAGCTCGCTTCGTCTTCAACAGGAATACTAGTTTTAGAAACAGAAATAAATCATAGTAAATTTAATTTCTCTGCATTTTTGTTGGAAACAATTCATGCCAATGAAATAAATTCATTTTTAAAAATTATTTCTAAGTTAAATATGAAATCATTAAACCCGAACCGTTTCGAAAAGCAAGATGTTACATTAGCATTAAAAGTTTTTGATAAGTAAAATGTTGCTGCCCTAAAATATTATCTGAAGAAAAACAATACTTCATCTTATGTATTCAATCTTATATATTATCAAAAGATTTGGAGTTTGATCTAAAATTTATGAGAATTTCCGATATTTGTATATGTTGTGCAGAGGAGGTTTGACAACCCTTTCTTTATACATTATTTATGTATTATCAGAACCGTGGTAGCCTAGTCGTTAGGGTATCGGCCTTCCATCCGGAAAGGTGGGGTTCGAGTCCCAATGCCGTCGAAGACCCACCGAGTACATACAATATACGTGCTCGTTAAATCTGTGGAAACGAAAGTCCTGTGGTCGGTCGTTGAGCACTTCCCATGGGTGCAATGGCCTGAAGAAATTTACTCCCCCTTCTGATGAATGCCAAAATTGAGGGAGTAGGTCCTCTGGTGCTGCCATCTATCGGAGGACTTGAAGAACAAAAAGCCATACTTTCACTTTTATGGTGCTCTGAAAGACGCTCCCAATTGACTTACATTCGCATAGCCAAGGCAAGCTCGCTATGCCTTCGCTATGCGAAATATCCATCATATTGTCAATGAATATGCGTCCAAGTGTCATCAAAAACAACAAATCATGTATTATCAAATTGTTATTTAATATTTTCGCAGATAGTTTCTCTAACTGAAAGAATTTTCAGTTTTTAAAAATCAAGTAATGCTTCTGATAAAATTAACTAAAACATTTTTCGAAGAAAATGATAATATTTTGGAAACAATGAGTTTAGAATTTAATATTTCTTGCGATTTTTATGCTTCAAAAGTCATCAAAACAATTAAAAATATCTACTTAAATAACTATTCCAAACGATGCAATGGTGGTGAGAAAGTCAAAAGAATATTAAAAATTGAAAAAAAATCACATTGTTAATTAAAATATATAATTTTAAATATATTATACATGAAAAGATATGACTGTGTATGGGAAAATTAAGGATTTTTATCTGCGTTGTCAATTTATTATTAAAATTTATTAAATTGCTATAGTATCTTTATCTGTTTATTATTATTTTCTATGCCTCCTTTTGGGATTTGAAGTGAATTCAAATTCAGAAAGTATTTTCCAACCATAAAATTCTTGTAATTTTCGTTACATCTAAGCTTTATAATTTCTAATCATATATTGAACCGAATTTTTGATTCGTAACTGTAGTTTTTATAAATTATGTTTTGTAGTTATTTTGGAATACATATGTAAAATCTGATTTTTATGCCATTACTTTCTTCTAAATGTAATTAAACAAGATGATTTAGTCAAACCTTGATAAAAATAAAATTGCACAATCAAAAAAAGACTCAGTTATTCCTTTTGAAGCATTTTCTATTTGTGTTTTCATCTATATGTGTCTTTTTCTGTGATAATTACTATTGTATGTTTTTATATATCCCCCTTCCAGAACTCAGATAAGTATTTTATTTCGTAAATTATCATAAAAATCATCAAATAAAAGACACTGATAAAACATTCATCAACTTTCAATATTTATTTTATGTTGATATTAATTTTAGTGTGTTCTGTATGTTTACATCGTTTTATTACCATTCTTTATTTCAAGAAAAACTTTATAAATTTTAAATTATATATTTTTGTGAGATAGTTCGATTTATTTTAATATCAAACATTCATTCACACAGTAGCGTATGTTATTTTTCTCAACATTTAAAAACACATCTATACCAATAGCTAAAAGGGGCTCATTTTCACTGCGCTTGTCAACTTCGTTCCCAATGAGGATGATTATTATTTACTGCCATGCTTTTGATATCTACGATATCTTGGTAAAACGCTTATGTAGGAAAAATTCTTTGTATAAATGGGTATTTTTTCAGTTACATGTTTAATATACTGTATTGGAATTCTTAATATAATATTTAATATTATATCCTTTATTTCTATTAATTTCTTAATGTAACATTTGCATAATATTTATAATATATTATATTGGAGTTCTTAGTAGTTCCTCCCTGTACTACATGTTATCTAAAATTGATAATTTTTTCAAAAGTAATTAAAAGTAAAAATTACAGAAGAAGTACACGAGTAAGAGTTTCTTTAAATACTCTAATCACATATATTAGAAGTTAGAGAGGGCAACAGTAGTTTTGTTTCTGTTTTTTTAATAAAAATGCTGGTAGCAAAAAGAACGTCAATACGAACCTCGATTGCAGCAAATTACCAGCAAATATGTGTTTATTTTTTATGAATGATATATTAATGTTAACTACATAAAAAATTAACAACAAAAATGGAACAAAGGTATATTTAAAGATTTCAACACGCGTTACATAACACACATAAGCTGAAAATGAGATGTGTGTAGTCAATAATTGATATTTTTTCTAAATTAAATTAGTATAAGTAGAAATTAATTTACGTGACACTAAAATTCTTACAAAACATTCGTGACCTTGCAGATGATTGCTTCATTAGAAAAAACACGGATCTTTTCTGCATAATTATATAAATGGACTCGCTTTAGTTCATTTATGAAATTCTATTATCAATGTATTCAATTACTATCAATTAATATCCGAGTTACTGTCAATATATTCAATCGTAGGAAATGAAAAGAAAACTAAGAAACCCGAAAACTACAAAATTATATATTAATAAACAGAATTTTAAAAATCAGTACACAAATACATTATTATAATTGAATGAATGTGAATATTTGTTCGCAATATTGGCAAAAAAATACCATAAGATAATAAAAATAAATAAAACCACAAAAGCTCATCTCATTTTATAGCTTGATAATATTATCTCTACATTATCAAGCTGATAATGATATGATTTAATTGCAAAAATAATTTCTATCAAATATTGTAAGTGATTGTACGGTTTTCCAGAAATTATATATTATTTCATTACATATATATATATATATATATATATATATATATATATCTTGCAAAAACCCCAATCTCTATCATGTAGATGATGATGTAGATAATCATTTGGAGTAAATATATATATATATATATATATATATATACAGAGCATTAAATAATATCAAGTCATCCCACGAGCATTTTCAAACAGCCACACTAATAAAATTAATAGTAATTCTAATTGCATACGTAACATATGTTATACAAGGTTAAAAGAAAAACATTCATTATTTTGAAAGGAAATTCAAGATTTTATTTAACATAATTGGAATGCGTTTTGAGAAGATGGCTTAAAACTGTTTTATAGCTATAAAAAGCTCCGTCAAGGCATTACAACTGTTAACATGCCGATTAACTTCGACTGATTCTGTAATTTTACTGATATTTTTACTGATAGGCATACCTGTGTGAAATGCATTTTTAACATCAGAAATACTTGGACATAGTAGATTAAATATAAATTGCACATAAATGGCGGTTACAGTATAACAGCACCATAAACTCCATTTGATTTTCATATATACTTTAGTTCATAAATTAGTTTTCATTTCATTCATCAAAATAAACTGTAAAATATAGAAAATTTTCTCTTTGTTGTCTTTGAGTTTAGCAATCAATAACACTAATGTGAGTAATTAACTACTAATTTCATATAGATTTTATTTCTGTCATTGAGTTTTAAAATTTATATGATGTTATCGATTCGTGGTATATAAAGAACAAATGTATTACAGACAAATATGAGTAAAATAAGGTATATATTATATATGTTTAATATTTGTAACAAACGAAGAAAAAGCATGCAAATGCAATAAAATGTAAAAAATCAGCTGTAGCTTATACCAAGTTACTGCTAATTAATAATAACTAATGTACTGCCGTAAGAAATATATTTAATTTATTTTGTCCTACTGCAATCTATTGTAGGGAATTTATTTTTTTATGAAAAAGAAATCAATGTAATAAAGCAATGTAGTAAGAAATCAACAGATAAAGAAATCAACAAATAAAGCAATGTAGTTTTGTTTTGCATAATACGTTCATAATTAATGAACAGTTTGATCATTCTCATTTAAAGAATAAAAATAAACCAAAGATTACCAATACAATGAAAAATAATAATTATTGTAAGCTTTCAATCAAAAGTTAATTTACTGTAAGTCTTACGAATATTAATTTATTTGTTTCAATTTTTAAAAATCATTTCATTTAAATTCAACACCAGTTAACTGGAAATTTATTTCTTCTAGTTACCGTAATAGTTGCAGTTATATTTTCTTTTTTGAGCTATATATGCACATTAATTTATCAATAGATGGATTGTTGTTTTCTGGAACTATTAGAGGAATAGTGAAAGAGAGAATTGGATCATTCCCAATTCCATTTAAATGCAGCAAAGCAGACCAACTGGAAAGCTGTTGTGTTCAAATTACCATAATAATTCAAATTAAAACTTCAAAGATAGAAAGAGAAACAAACAAAATAGGCACTTACTTTTATTAGCTTCCGCCTTTTTTTTAAAAAAAAATTAATCTGATCTCATTTACACTATAATAGAAAGTTGAAAATGCAAGTAATGAAAATTATAATGATGAGTTGTAGAAAACCTTTCAGTCTGAGGTGAAATTGCTTGAGGATAAATTGACCATAAAATAAAATGCTTTTGTTTTCTGTTGTTGATTTGTTACTGGGTGTTTTATAATACTAATGCTTATGAATATGCAAATGTACTACATAAATATGATTTAACAATACTGAATATTAGATAGTCTTATTTGAGTAATAGAATGCTAACCACACATTTAGAGCAAATCACGCATTAGCATTCAAACTTTTTTTTTAAATTTAATGATATTTTAACATAAATGTTTTCTCATGAAGACACCGTAACACATATAATCTGAACATTTTCATCTTACAATCAGTTGTCGAGCAATTAAAATTAGTCAATCTAGAAAATCATATATTTAATGGCTTAAATAAATAGATTTTTCTCATTAAATGTAATATCGGAAAGTATATTTTACAAAAATGACTCTAAGTAATGATTTTAATATTTAAAAAAAATATGTTATTTTTAAAATCATTATTCCTAATTTTATTAAATAAATTTATAAAAACATATTTCATAAAAACAAGTATAAACTTTAGTGTTGTTAATGAAATGGGTATTCAAAATAATTATACAAATGGGGATGTAAATAAATGTTACAAAAAGAAAGCTCTATAATAACTTATGTATCCTAATTCTTATATGGAGGACTTCATTGTTTTTAAGGATTTAACTGTAATGCATTACTTTTTTTCAATTGTGTGACAATATAGATTTAGAAGAAATAATCGAAAAATACCTATTTATCTATGCACTGTGATAATTCATTTATTTATATTTAGGTATCAATCCTAATTCCTTTGAATACGATATTAGAGTTTTTCATAAGTTAACATTTCTCCATATTCTTGTTATAGATGGAAAATATATTTGGAAATCCTAAAATAGTTATCAATTTTATGAAACTTATTAAAATGTTATTGTTAAATTCAAAAAGAAAATTTTAAATTTTATTTTTAGCTAATCTTTTTCCTAAAACTATTTATTTTACAAAAGTTTGTTGACATAATAAAAGATATAAAAAGTAAAAATATTATAACACAAAAGAAATTATTTTGGACATAAAGTTGTGTTAAAAGGGTTCTTATAATGCTTGGAAATAGCTGACTAGAACTTAATAAAAATAAAATTGATCAGCATTTTATTTTTCAATTTTTGAAAATTAAAACTTTTATATGAAATAATGTAAAAACATCTCCTAAATTATACCACAAAACTCTCCAAAATCCTTATTAATATATATTCTTATTCAAGTTGCATAGCAATTCACTTTTCGTAATTTCCCGTTTAGGTTTACTACAAATAATTATACTAAACACAATTTTTTAAAAGTATAAATGCATCATAATAGAATTAAACTTTGATTTCAAATTTTCAGTACATATACTTCTTATCAAGAGATTTTAATTATTTTATAATAATTTTACTTAACTTAAAGAATTGCAACTTTTTTACGAAGAATGAACTTTTTCTATAAATGAAAAAAGTGTAAATAAAATAGTGAAAATATCATAGATAACATTTAAATAAGGATTTATATATCTGAGAATAAAAAATTATATTTATAGTTATAACTCCTGCTTACATATTATATTTATTAATTTGTTTTCAATTACAGTACTATGTATAATCGGTGAAACTACAATATAAATAATATGCAATGAATCATTTCTTTGTAAATTATAAAAATAATCCTTAAACAATAATATCAAAATATCTTTAGCTCAAAAATACGCTGTTAAATCAAAATAAAATTTCTAATTTATGATTTTGGCTAAGATTAATTGCTATAATTATTATAAAGATGGTGTTAATGCATTTATATATTACTTAACCTTATTAAAAATTTGTTTCTATTTTCAAATATTAAAAAAAGGGAAAATATATTTAGTAATGTATCGAATTAAATTGCTTAAAAAAGTATGCTGTATTTGTTTACTTTTAATAATAATTTATTTTTGTTTATTTTAATTTTAAAAATTAAAATTTTCTGTATAAAAATGATTTATTATTTTACGAAGTAAAAATTATTTTTGTTAAATTTTAAGTAGTTAATGGTAGATGAAGAATGAAGACGTTAAATTTTACGTGATATATTTAAATGAAATTAATTATTTTCACCCAATTAATACGGTTATTAATTTCTGGAAGTACACTAGAAGATAAAAATTTTATATAATTTAAATAAAATAAAACACGAGTTTTTTTATTAACAAAGAATGATTGATTAATATTTTAAAATAAAAATATATTCTTTAGTTTTAATTAGCAATTTAATTTACAAAAATTTAAATTCTATACATTTTTCTGTATGAAAGTACGGCAGTATAAATTTGTACTTGTCATGTGATCTTGTAATTAATGCAATATAATTTGATAAAAAAATATGAATCCAAATTTTTCAAATGAATATTATATTTATCGTTTTATTCCCCCTTATCGCAAAACCTTACATAAAAGCTTTATTAGTTTTTGAGAATGTCTCTCTAATCATGAACCATAAATTCACCTAGAATCATAATTTATTTCAAAAGAAAGACAAAAAATATCTTTCTTTTGAAATTATGATTTATGCAATGCTGGAAGTATTGATAAATGGCAATACTTCTTTCGATTTTAAAACTTTTCAATCTCTGTAATCTAAAAATGCAATACATGCCTTAAAATCACATTGAAAACAAATTAAATTTCTTTCCCAGAAATTCAAACACATCATCGATTTTTTTTTTTCATAAAAACAAATATTGATTATTTTAGTTTTATTTTATCAAACTGGATATTAAAATGTTAGGGTGTGAAAATTGCATAGTATTGATTATTTTTTTAATATTAAAAAAGTGTGATATATTAAAGGTATTCTTTCAAAGAAAGTTACTCTTTTCATAACATCTACTTTTAAAAAGAAAATAATATTCAGTTTCCACGAATTTTTCAATGCATTTTTAATATTTGTTATCCACAGTGACAATATTGAACTTTTACAACATTAAATTAGTATAAAAAGATAATTCACTGAAAAAGAAGTCTTCGTCCTTGTTGATTACGTTGAGGAGGAAGATAAATTTTTAATAGAAATTTTGTTGTAAGCAAATATATCATAAAAGTTATTCTTTTCAATTTTTCAATTTGCCACTTCTGATTTGTTTTATTATCGTAAAGTCAACATTTAATTAACTGTATACGTGCAGGAGTAAAACGGCTTGCAATATCTTTTGTTAAATAATGTCTCTTTAATTGCGGAAAATATTCGTTTAGATAAAAAATAAATATGTATAATTCCTTTAATATACTATAGAAGCTCTATAGGACGAAACCTAGAATTTATTTTTATTAAATAAAAAAAAACAAATTAATGTTTGTTCCACTCTTAATTAAATAAAGAAACACAATTAAAAAAACAATAAACTTATTACTGTTCTTAAATAATAATTTTCATTAAAAATGCTAGAAATGTCATGCTTTTTTCATCTAATGCATGCATATAAGCGAACTTTAAATAGAATCGTAAAATTAAAATGACTATTTTTCGTTCAGAAATCGAAACTAATTTTAATAAGCTTAACATTTAAAAACTCTGAAAGTTTGGTTCTTTTTATTCACGCAACAGCTTCTCACTTGCAAAATTGATAACCCTAATTTCTTAATATTTAAAATAATAACTTACATCATGTCATTAATAGATTGCGATATTTTAAAAGGATTTTAACTTAAAATCCATTTACGAAAAATGTAAGTAGTGCGAAGGCTAATTTAATTAATAAAATTGTAGGATTCATCTATTCCTAATAAACTATTTTAAACTTTATCTAGAAATAAAATCACATTGTTGCTTAGATATTCCTAAATTTATAAATATTAAATTTTCTTAGCAGAGAGAATATGCACATCATATTACAAATCCTCTCAGTAGAGATATTCAAATAAAATAAGAGATTCTTTCTCTGAAATTACTTACAATTTGTCATACGAGAATCTGTTTTATTTTGCAGAAGTTATTTATGAATTATACTTACTGCAACTTACGAGGTATGAATAATTTCGCAGTTTAGGCAAATATACCAACACTCGGTGTCTTGTTTTATTAGTATTAATTATACTTGGTTGCCAGCTTAGTTATTATGCAGGAGTAGATTTTATTTCTAATTTAAAGGGAAATGCATCATATGATACATAGGCATCAAGAACAACTTATTACATATATGCTGTGTTCATAATATTTACAATACAACATAACTAACTTAAAAATAAATGGTAATTTTTAAGAAAGTGTGTTAAAATATATCAAGGTCATTAATAATTATTTCTTAGAAGAAAGGAAAAAACTAATTTTTAAGCGCGGCAAGTAAAGTTATTTTACTTTTCATACTCTTTTCTTAACATTTAAAAACTCTGAAAATTCGTTTTTTTTTTTTTTCTTTCTCTCTCTCTCTTTTTTTTCCAACTTTTGATAGTATATTTACGGACATACAGTATCAAAAAACCAATTCCTAATAATAAACAATATGAATGATATAAAAATCTAATTTTGATGCAAAAAGATAGCATGCTGACAGTTTAAGTACTCTTGGAAATGACATTGACATTTCATTTTTGAAGTGTATCAAATTAATCAGGGTAAATAATACAATGACTTTTCAATCTGTGTCGCACAAACATTTTCAAATATTTTTTTTTTTTACTTTTAATTTAAAATTCATTATTTGCAATATTTTGTTCAATAACTGAATTTTTTCGAACTTCATTATTTAAAAACGCGTACTGTCGTCAAGTAAATATTTGGATACACTTAGAAACAAAACAATCCGTGGTTTTGCGACATATCACATCTGCCACCGTTGCATAAAATATGGGGAACAACTTTTAATGTTCCAGAGATTCCTACTTATGATAAGAGTTTTTGAATTTTGAGAATGTCATGATCTTTGGTTATTTTAGAAAGGCTGGTTTAAATAGAACATTTTCTACTAGCGGATTTGCCTAAAATCAAAAATGGCATATGTGATTCTCAAATAAATAATAATTACTATCCGATGCAGCAGCTTTTTTTCCAATTTACCTGATTCGGAACAGTAACACAAATCCGGAGGTCTGTATCAACAAGGGATTTTAATAGGCTTTCATAAATTACTATATTGATGAATAATCATACGTAAGGAATTAAGTATGCTCAGTTATCACTGTTGTGCCTCTGAAAACACGCCTTAGTTCATTACATCAAGCAGATTGGCCTGATTAATATAATACAAAAACAAAAAATAGTAAAAAGAACAATGAAAACAGACTCTCCTCCTCAAATCATATCTGATCCCAACACCCAAAACATCCTACTAGACAAATTCCTCTTTAGATCCTATCAGATCCCAAAGCCCAACACTTCCTACTAGATATACTCTTCATTAGATCCTATTAGGTCCCAAAGCTCAATGCCTCCTACTAGATAGACTCCTTTTTTTATCCTATCAGATTGCAAAGCCCAACGCCTCCTACTAGAAATTTCTTGCTACGAATGATATTTCGCAGAGATGGTGTTATGTTTAGGGTGTTAATCCAAATATGGCCTTGGACCCTAAGTTTCATTATTTGATAGGCAGATTTCAAAAACCTTCCACTATATTCTGGAAGACAACGGGCTTGATACGACGTAACAATGTTGCAGAAATATTTCATCATTGCCTTCAAAACAAGAAAGACAGATGTAATTTAATAAAATTATACCATAATTTAGTATCGCGAGAAATTTGGTAAACTTGGATTACGTGTTTAAAAGTTTAAACCTAAACCTATGGATGATTTCAAGAACAGACCTAAGCAATCTGCCCGCTGAACTAAGTCAGTGCTTATTTACCTTCTATAAATTAAAAAAGAGAGATTAATATTTTGTTAAAATATGATAAGTATGTTTGGTGAGTCACCTTTGTTTACAGCCCATAGAGAATCCGCAACCTGTTTATAGTTCATAAACATAGTTTTCTTATGATTCTTGATCTCAAATTACTTGTTGATTGATAGAATATAACAAGAACATAATTTATTCTTATTTCTATGTTTTTAAGTCATGCTATTTTTCCCCTTATTTTTTAAGGTATAGTATTTCTTATAAATCAGTGATATTAAAACACGCTTTTTGCATTAATTATATCATCCAATTTATGTATCAAATAAACATTTTCTAACACTAAACTTTGCTTGTGCTTTCTTTAAAAATAATGCACATTTATGACAAATAAATCCCACAAATCTTTGAAACATATACGAATTTAAATACCATCACCCATTTTGATTATAAAATGCTTAAATACATAACTTTTAGTCACTGAAACAAAAATGTCAAAAAGTACACCATTTGTACCCATATTTTTAGTGTAATGCAATATTTACCTACAGAAGTATAAAATGTTTTTCTGTACAATTTATGGAGTAAAAAAGTTTTTCTCATGAAAGTTTTATAATTTTTGAGGATAAATTATGAAATATAACATAGGCACTTTATTTATTAATGCTTAAAGCAAGTGCGTAACATCTTATAGCAGGAAAATGTTTTATTTAAATTATTAATTATTAATCTTTTATTTTTATTTAAATACTCTCTATAGAACCCCAAAATTGTAAGCCTAGAGATCTCTCTTTCTCTCAAAAAGGAGAGTATTTTTATTTTTAAAAACAATTTCGTTACAAAATGAAACATCCGCAAATTTTGATACGTATATTTTATTGAGTTTATATGAAAAAATAACAGAAAAGATTACAAAATTAACTTTGAAATATTTCCTGTTTATTTATTCTTTATAGTGAACATTAATTTTAATTCTATATTGTAAGTTCCATTTTAGACTCTCAATTTTAAACCTCAATTTTTTCTTTCATTTCATAACTATACATAAGAATTTTTAATAAAATTAGAATTCAGAAATAATATTTTTTATTCAAATCTACTGTTTTGCTCAGATAAGTTTGAAATTAAAAAGCATTTAAAATATTTTCAGATAATTTTGTTTCATTCTTTAACATCCATATTCACTTTTTTATTTTTAATGTAATTTTTAATATAATCTTCGTAATTATTTTTTATGTGAACTATAAAAAATATTAAGAAATATTTTAAATAAAATAATCATATTCATATTTTAGTTTATGTTAGTTTTGTTTATTTATGTTTATTTTAGTTTATGTTTATTTTAAAGCGAAATTTTTAATTTCTTATAAAATAGAAAACAATAAAGGAAATATATTTTATTTAAAAAAAACTTGGAAAATAACTAATACAGTCTTACTACTTTCTTGAGCTTAAATAAGGCTTTAATAAATGAATAGAGATGCATATGTAATTTTCTGACGAAGTGCAGAATTTCACAAAAAAATATCCAATCCATCCTCGAAGAAAAATATCCAATGTAAGTATTATTCTCTGAGGAGGACGTATATAGTCTGTTAGAAAATATTTTGAATGGAAAAAGTCTTGTAAATAGTTTACTGTGTATTAATATTCTGTTTCACTTTTTGAAAACTGATTTTGGAGTAATGAAAGAAAATCTAATTAAAAAATAGTATATAATAAATTCAAAATTTAATAATTAAACATTGGAGAATTTGTCTGTGAAAATTATTTTTCTTTTTGTAGATTGCTTCCTCCACATTACTATAAAATCACATCAGTAAAATATTCGACATTTTTGAAAAAATTAAAAATATATTTTAGATATTATTAAATTAATTATAAAAACCTTAGGTTATGGAAAGAAAATTAAACAATATATTATAGAATTTGTTGTATTAAAATAATCCGAGGAATAAGTTAATATTAACAACATGCAAAACGGATTATTGCATTCACAGAAATTTTAAAATCATTACAAGAATATGAATAAATAAATTATGAAAAATTTGTCATTATTCCAAAGTTTAACTAAAATAAAATAATTAATTACTAATAATTAAAAATTTTCATGAATATATTGATACTATATAAAATTTAATACTTCTATTAAAATATATTTTTTAAGCATATTTTCTATAAAAAGAAACTTCAAGATTAAACTAATAAATGTTTTTTTATGAAATACAGAACAATTATCAGTATATTAATGCTCATAAGATTGAATATAGTTCTTTCTCAGATAATTCAAGAGAAATACGTTTTTATTTCATTATTGACTACACAAATATAAAAAATTCAAACAAAAATGCATCTATAATTATGATTTACTAAAGTATAAATTACTCTATACATCTGTGATTTATTTTTAACTAAAATTAAGTTCTCCAATATTCAAATGTGAATACAGCATCAATTTTACATGTATACTAAATATCTTTAAAAAAGATATACAAAAATAAAAATATAGGTTACAAACAAAAGTGCACTTTTGATTTCATTAACACTGATTATTCGGCGTATTTATGACTTATTTTTAATTACATGTATATTTTATAATACTCCAGTATGAAAATAGCATTGGAATCACAATTATTCAAAATATTTTAACTATCGAAATATATGTCTCTGAAACAAAACTCAAGCGAAAAAGAGATATTGAGACCATTTGCCTACCTTAAATATGAAAATCAAATCAATTAGTTTTAACAATGAGCTTTTATCTTAACATATATATTAATCATATCATAAATTTTCGTACATTAATCATAACTAAATTCTTAACATAAATTTTCTCAAAAACTAAACAATTAAGTTTGATGAATAATCAAAATAAATTTACGTTCTAAAATCTGTTGTAACTATAGAAATCAACATTTGTTTCAATTGTGAAAATCTTAACTTTCTTTATGAAAAGCTTTACTTTTACTTTTCAACTTTATAGAAAAAATTTGCCATTAAAAAATTATCAATCCAAAATACTTCTATTTTACGATAACATATTGTTTTTACATTCTATAATATTGTCTATTCTATATAATATCTAACTCAAAATATTTTAAATTAAATATTGTTTCAGAAAACATTTAAATCTTTTTAGAAAAGTTTTTTTTTCTGTTACTTCTCGAAGAGTATGTCACTTGATCACGTAGTTTGATTATTAGATAATTATTTATTTTTACTCCAAATATTCATTGAAGATAATCAGTGCCTACAAATGCATCCTGAATAAAATAATTATTTCTGCAAAAATATTATTCCTCAATAGATAACTTTTCATGCAAAAGTATTGATTTCAGCATACATTTGCTGCATCTGGGTTAATATTAATTTGCATTGCTTTTAATGATATGTGAAAAAAAACTTTTAAATAAGATAGTATTCTTTAAATACTTTAAAATTCAACAATTAAATAGCAAAATGAAAATTTTTAAATCAATTCAGAAATTTGTAATCAGTGATTAATGTCCTAAAAAATAGGAAAACTTAAAATTATAATATAAATAACAAAACTTTTTGTGATGCAAAAGGTTATAAAAATTATTTTTTATGCAAACGAAAACATGTATTCTTTCATTGTTTGAATTTTTTCGTAAGCACAAAAGCCACTAAATTAAAAACTAAATTAAAATGAAACAGTTCTCTATGTTCAAAGGTCAAAACCTGAACACTCTTCTGTGTGAAATAGTATTTCATTAATATTTACTAATACATAAAGCTTTAATGATAGGAAAATCAATTCATATGTCTAATAAAAATGTTACAGCATTTTGAATTATGAGCATTTAAATAGTCTGGCAAGAAATAGCAATGTTTATTAATTGCTAATTCCAAAGATATCTAATGCTCCATCGTATTGTATAAATTAAGGTTTATTTACTTCCTATATATTTCCTTACATACTTTTAAATATTGTTAAGCATTTTTATTCATTTTCCTATCAAAATCTGCATTTTTTAAAAGGGATTTCTTTTCACTCAAAAAAGATATTTAAAATGTTGAATTACTCATCACCTGTATTTTTCTGAATAATGTTCCTAAACGCTTAAGAATTAAAATTAGGTTATAAAACTGTCATTGAATATTTTCAATGATAATTTTATATCTTTTTGAAGATATTTATAATTGACTTGACCATTCAAATTATAGTAAGAAATTTTTTATATGATATAAAATAGAATACATCAAAAAGTTTGCAGAAAAAATTATTTAAAACTTCTTCCTTCCTAATTTATTCCAAGTTTTAATGTATCAAGTTTAGTTCAAATTTTAAACTTTAAAACAAACTTTATTTTAAAAATGTTAAGATCTTATTATTTTTTCTAGTTAAATTAAAAAGCTGAAATTTTTAATTCAAAATTTGTAACACACACAGATTTAATGAATGTTAAAAATTAAAAAAGCATGGTACTTCTTAGATTTTGAAATAATACGATAATTTAGGATTTAATCTCAAAAGATTAAAATTATTTACCTGATAAAATAATAGGTTTTAATTATTATTTGCTTAATAAATGTGTTTTAACTCACTTAATATTTCCCTTCACATTATATCCGAATATTTTCTTCTCTAATAAAATATTTGCTTTCCCTCAATTATTAATGGTTAATTATATCCAGTATTAAATTAGTTACTCCCTCAATACAATTCTTAATTGAATTTATTTTTCTTCATCAAACATTGCTTTTGATTTTATTCCAATAAATGCTGTTCGTTAGTATAATAAAAAATGTAATGTTATGAAAAAGATAACTTGTATATTTTTTCGTATTTCTCAGAATAGTTAATGAGTTGAAATACTTTCGTTTCTGTTCGATGTTGAGAGAAATTAAGAAAAAAGTATGTTTTACTTTTCCAAATTTTCATTCATTTGTCTATTACATCATCGTACACTTTTTGTATTAGAAGGTGATTTTCATCTACAAAACATTTTAAATTTATGAAAATTGATCCAAAATTTCTATTACTCAACTTATCTTTTAAATGACATAGGTATAAGAAAATATAAAATGAATAGAAGATATATTATGGGATATGGTAAACTTAAGCACATCACTATTTTTATAAGTAATTATTCCTTTTTTCTTAGAAATTGTCAAAATAATTGATTAATTCAACAAACAGTTTTTGATTTATTCGGCATTTCTTTTCTATTATAGTTTCTATATCTACATATATAATATATTACAATCGAAGTTTAAAAATTAGAAAATTTCAATAATAATGGTTAGCATTATAAATGAAAATAATGATTAAATAATATTTTGTTTTCTTAAGACCTCTGTTCGAATCATCAAACCCATACTTTAAAAGAATAGTTAAAATTTTCAATTGTAAGTTATTTATTTAAATATATCAACTTAATAAGACTCGAATGCTTCATTCGTCATAACTCAAGTAATATCAATTAAAGAAAATTATAATAAATTTATGTGTGTTTAATCTATTATCATAAAATGATTATTTTTGGAAGAATCCCTCTCTTGTTTATTTAGGTCCACATGAATTTATAATCCGTCTCTACTACTAAGTATGACACTTAATCTCCAAATATCATTCGTTTATCTTAGAATTAAAATGTTAATGTAACAAAATTTGCATACACATATCAGCAGAGAGAGTTCTCAAATTTTAATCCTGATTATTCGCTACGCTTTATTCATTTTGAAAAAGGAAAATAAAGAAAATTCTTTAATTTCTCATAATCCTATGTAATTTAGTAACTTCGCATAATTTTTCCTTCTTCAGTCGACTAATGCTACGTCTTCAGTTATTAAGAAGTTTATAATGTCGTTAAATATTTCATTGTTTAACGTTTTGAGTTATCATCTATAGTCTATTTAAGAAATTTGAGTGCAAGATTAATTATAATTTTAGTAGCAACCAAATATAACTTAATCTGTGTAAATAGCAGAATCATTAATTACTACATTTAATCCTTTTCTTACAGAAACCTAATACTGAAATAAGCTAAGTGTAGAGTTAATTTGAATAGCATCTTGAATTTTGTTTATTTTTATCATCAAAGATAAAATATAACTCTCTCTCTCTCTCTTTCTCTCTCTCTCTTTCTCTCTCTCTTTCTCTCTCTCTCTCTCTCTCTCTCTCTCTTTCTCTCTCTCTCTCTCTCTCTCTCTCTCTCTCTCTCTCTCTCTCTCTCTTTCTCTCTCTCTCTCTCTCTCTCTCTATCTCTCTCTCTCTCTCTCTCTCTCTCTCTCTCTCTCTCTCTCTCTCTCTCTCTCTCTCTCTCTCTCTCTCTCTCTCTCTCTCTCTCTCTCTCTCTCTCTCTCTCTCTCTCTCTCTCTCTCTCTCTCTCTCTCTCTCTCTCTCTCTTTTTTTCTCTCTTTCTCTCTCTCTTTCTCTCTCTCTTTCTCTCTCTCTCTTTCTCTCTCTCTCTTTTTCTCTCTCTTTCTCTCTCTCTCTTAATATCACTTCTTCATAACAAGAGAGAAAATAAGCCTCTTGAAATTTTATATATAGTAATAATAAAATAATTTGTGATATTTTAACAACTGAATAAAAATTATTTCTCATATTTTAATATTGATTATGTTTAATCTTAAGTTTATCAGTCACTTTATAATCAAATTATTCATCCTCGAAATGAAATTTTTGTATGTTTATGCGTGAACTTTTTAAAGATTTAATGTAAGAAAAATAATGATTAAAATTAAAAGAAACTGAAGACTATCTCATTCAGAATGATTTTAATTCTCAGTCTAAAGATATATTATTGGAAATAATAAAATATCTATATTAATCTATTGTAGAGTAAAGAAGAGTTATGTATTCAAAAACGCACATTTTTTTCAAAAAATGTAAAAACAAAAATCCTTAAAACTGCTTTAATTTTAACTATTTTTATTTTACTTGGAGATGTTTTGTGTTTTTAATATGTTTAATCATGATAAAATATTGTATTTGAAAACTACTTTTTTAAGACATAAGTTTGCATGCTTAACAACACTAACACTTGTTCAGAAAATGTTTATGGCTTCTATGCAGACAAATATAAGAGTTCTTTGAAGATAATAGTCTCGAACAACTGTTCTACAGAAAAATAATCCACCGAAATGTTTTCCCTACAGACACTTTGTAAGCAGTTACGAGAACAAGTGTTGTTATGCAATTATATTTCTTTTTGTTGCTAAGATGCTTAATGCAGAAAAGAAACTAGATTAAACAGTATAATAGAATACAATAAATAAGAACAATGGGTATTTTTAGTGCAGTCGTAATTCTAAGTTATTCAAAGATTTTTCTCTAGTTAAACTGTAGACTTTTTAATATAGTAGTAATCTCTTTTAATTCATTTACATACTTGGAAGGCTTACATAAAGTTTAAATTTAGTATTCAGCATTCTAAATATGCTTTATGGAAATATATTATCATTAAAAAAATAATATTCATAGCACACTCTTTTATCTATTTATGATAAATTTAATCTATTATTAAAATATTTAATCTATTATTGACAAATTTAATCTATTACTGATAAATTTAATCTATTACTCCCAAATTAGTATTTAAAATTAAAAACTATCATAATTTTTATTTATCCTTTCTAATTTATTCTCGGGTATTTAGATTTTAAAATGTTTTAATGAAGGGAACTGCATTATAAAAGTCATTATAGATTTAATTTTTTAAAAATTTAATAACACAAATCTATACAAAATTACATCTATTAATTACTGGTAATTACAAGTTGTTACAATGCAATTCTTATTAAATAAAACTAATATATTCACAGATAAGTGTGTGTATAAGGATGTAATTTTATTTTACAAAATGTAATTAAAAAATTTTTTTCTTAAATCTTTAATATAACCCAAATTAAATACCAATCTGATATAAAATTAAATATAAATTATTCGCCTTTCTAATTAGTAATAAATTAATGATATCAATTTTGTAATCAAAACTACACTAAGCATATATTAAACATATAACATTACTGAGTCACAAATCTTTTGGTATTTGAAAAAAATTGGATCAATAAAAATAGTTAAAGAAACAGGATAAAACTGCTAAAAAGAACAGAAAAAATTAAATGTACCACAGATACCTTCTTTATCAAAAAATATGGATGGATTCAAACATTTAAACGCAATTTTATTTCCTTTTTGGAAATATCAAAAAACTTTCCTAACTTCATTTAACTAATTTTTTCACTTTTCTAACACAAATAATATGCATTTTTATTTAGCACTACTCATTTTTTTAACAATCCACAAAATTAGATACAAGTTATCGTAATTCAAAGGAATAAGAGAAAATCTTTACATTTTTCGACAATCACGACATGGAATTTAAAACAGCAATATGCTCTTCATGCATGAATGCATAAAGCGCAAAGACATATGAAAACACATCAGAAATGCTTGGTGATGCGGTGAAAAATGGTAACTTAAATTATTCATGAAAAACGCTAAACTGTTTTGAAAAGAAAAGTATAGACTGTTTTCCATTCCATTAAATTCAATGTCGTATTTTGTGAAAAATTTCTGCTCTTACAAAGAAAGATTACATGTTGTATCAGCATATCAATAGAAAATTTTCTTGGCTTATGTACTTGTTTTTACTATGCCAATTCATGACTTTCCAGAAATAGTTTAGAAATTCAAAATATCACCTTCCCATTTTCATAAGAAATTGATAATACTTCACTAAATGGCATAAGTTTTATTAAAAATATTACTAAAGAACATAAATTTAAACTTAGCTGAAGTAAATTAATTAAGTTCATATATTTTACACTTTTCAGATAATGACCAAAGTTCATGTTTTCTGCTCCATCTAAAATTTCATTTCTGTGATAATTTTTATTTATCTCAAACAAGAAAGCTTTCCATTTCATTATTCATGAAGCTTATTGATTTTTAATGAATTAATTTATTTGTATACAATTTTAAATTAAACACCGAATTAATGTTGTCGTAACTTTAAGAAAAAGGGGAATGGTACGAGAGTTTTATTCTTAATAAAAGTTTTTATTAAAATTGAAAACATGTGTTTAATACATTTTATGTCATCTAGTATTATAGAGACCCATGTTGCAATGAAATTTAAATTATAAAGTTTATTTTAATACCAGTTTTACGTCAAGTAATAATACTTTTACTTTTTTTCTATGAAATTATATAGTACAATTAGATAGTAAAAATTTAAATGCTTACTAATTTAAAAAGTTTGTAAATTTCCTTTTAAGTGTTTTGTGCTCTATGTTTATAAGAAATGTGCCATAAATATAAAAATAAAGGACATAAGTACTATATCATTTTATCTATTAAAAAAACTGAAAAGACAAAATGTCTTTCTTGTAACAATTAAAACAAATTAATTTAACAAATTAACTAATTGTAAAACAATAAATTTGTGACTCTTTTGAAATTATACCGCAAACAATTATGTGTAGAATAAATCCCCCATATGGCATTTTAATTGGCTGCAAAATAAAAGCCATTCATAAAATTGTATGTCTTTCTATTGCCTCTCACCATCATCATCATCATTATAAACAAAATCATTCGAAATAGTTGCTTATCAAAATACTGATGATATTTTGCTCTTTTAATTTATAGTTTTAACTAAAGGTAGTTTCTAACGGCTTTGCTTATGTAGAAAAAAATGCCGAAAAAATATTGTTTTATTTAGATATAAATTGTATACTTAGACTCTTCACATAAAATAGTATTATTACAAAACATGTAAAGAGCATAATGTTCTTAAAATTTTACTAAATGAATTCTTACAGTTTTTGTTTTAGTTTGTTTTCTGCAAACGAAAAAACTTTTGTTATTTTAATCTTTTTAGAATAAAAAAAATGGAGAATATAAGGCATTGGACTGTCTTGCTTAAGTTTTCTTACAATGAAATCAGAAACTGGTTGATATTATTTTTCCTAAATTGAGAAAAACTAAATTTGATATTGCGTCCATTTTCAAGAAGAAGTAAACAATTAGTAGTAACTTGAAGAAATTTAATAATATAATGAGAGCAATAAAATTATTCAAATAAGACTATCTTGTTTTTCAAAAAAACAATTTTTGGTTACACATATATCATAAAACATTGATACCCTTTGATAAAAGGATGAGGAAACAACCCCAGAAAAATAAAATATAATAATAATTGTGGATGCAATCAATTTATTTTTGCAAAATTATTTACATGTTTTATTGCTATATTACTCTACAGAATTAAGCATTTTATTTTATGAAAAAGGCGGAAATGTGTACTTGGTTGTGAAAAGACGTTGTTCTCGTTATCAGGAAAAAATGATTTCTGTTCTTGTTGTTACGAACCAAAGTTGCATGTCTTCCATGTTAAACGGTACCTCTGAGGATGGCAGTTTGTATTTAGGGGCCATCTATTTGGTCTTCTTTCGAAGAGATAGTGGCATGTCGATTAGTTGCAGCACCACACAATATATAATAATTTCGATTCGATTAAACAAACAAAATCCATTCCGTCCGTTTCTGAACTGAAAGGAGCAAACCCGTAAATGGCTGGTCATTGGAAGAAAACATTATCAAAATCCAAATAAGACAATAAAATGCAAATTGACTTTACATTCAATTTTTTAATTTGAAATTAAATTCATTTTTCTTTAAATAAAGAATATCTAAAAACAGCTTCAATTTCATAGAAAATTTATTTGCTTTCAAATTGTTATGAACAATAGGATTAGATAAGAAGCATATAAAATTCAAAGCCTTCTAGCAGAGGAATTTTAAAAGCCATAAAAATTTTATACAGCAAAATTCAGATTCTTAAAAAGTTCTTTCATCCCAGTATACGCTATAATTAGAATAAAAATTCAACGTTGTTATGAGAAATGAAATATATTCAATAAAAGTAAGCAATTAATTTCAAATACACTTATATACAAATGACTAAATATCTTTTATACGTTACGTTGTTTCATTCTATGAATTTAATTCCTATTACTCTAACTTAAAAGCATAGTGATAAGATTTTATACAGCACATCAATCATTTGAAGTTATGTAAAAAGCAATGAGTTTATTTCATGCATTAATGAAGAGTAGTGTATGATATTTGCAAGTATATAAGAAATATTTTGATTCAGAATAAAATAGTACTTTAAAATATTCATGAAATACACTAAAAACATTTTAAAAAATAAGATAATCTTTTTCAGTCTGTTTTTCCCGATTCACGTCTCAGTATGAAATTTTCATACCTACAAATGTCTATAAGATGAACCTGCATTTCCAAGCAAAGAATCTTCAACATCTCTTTAGTCTGCTATTTTGTACTAAGAAGGAATGGTCACCAACTGTTTTGATTTTTATTGCTTGAAAAAATATTGTTTTATAGAGTAGTAACAAAATAATTTTCCTTTTACTAAAATGAATTTTGTTTTTATTATATTTAAGCATACAACTTACATATTTCAAGCTTTTCTTTAGGAACGCTAATGTAAGTTTCTTATGCACTAAATTTTGTATTTTCTTAAAAGTATTTTATTCAAATGAAGGTCTTTAGCATATAAGTTTACCAAAAAAAATTCGCTTTTTGTATTGTTCCCTATTTAGTGGAAGACATTAGCTTTTTTCAAATCCAAAATATTTTCACTTAAATGTAATTTTATCTGAAACTAGTTGTTTTACTTCTAAACCAAATCATAAATAATATACAAGATTAATTTTTTTTTATTTTTCCAGAAATTCTAACTTAATTTTGTAATTGTATTAACACTATTAAATATGTAATTAATAAAAACAAATTTTATACGTTTATTATTAAATGTGAACACTTTAAAATAGTTAGATATTTTTTTCTTTAAAGAAAAACATGCAAAATTAATAGCAAAACAACTTAAGATAAGCAATGCAAATACAACATTGATTATCAGTAAAGTTTGTGAATTATTACCTAATTTATATGATTATTTAATTATAATGATAATGCAAAAATTTCGTGTCATTATAATGATTTTATAAAAAAAATTTTATTGCAACCAACATTAAAATTTTATTACATATATTGCTTACTATTATATTTGAATATATATATTTGAAAATTATTTGAATTTCATACAAGCTACTAAATTAGGAGAAATTAAATATCTCATTTAATAAAATTATACACAATTCCAGTAAATTATTGATCAATATATAAATCTCAAAATATTAAATTTTAGATTCTAGAGAATAATTAAATCTAGAGAATTCTCTAGATTTAACTGATTTTTATAGTTAGCTGTTCAAATATTTTAACAGCTACTACGTGAAAAGATATATGCAGTTATGAAAAATTTTTAATTCGTCATATAAATTAATTTTTGTTAACTACCATTTTAAATTATTAAACACTGTAACTTTTAATTTTAGATAAAAAATAAAATTGTGGTTTGTATTTCAAAATTTTATTTTGTATTTAAAGAAATTTTTTAAAAAAGTTTCTCAAATCAGTGCGTAAAAAGTACAATTTTACAAGATGGGAATTTGAAGTTTAATTATAAAGTTTTATTTTGCATTGTTTTTAACAATACATTACAGAATTTCCTTATCCCTAAAACAAGTTACCTGCAAATTCAAAGCGTAATTTCTTCAGTCCTTTCAATTAAATTTTAAAAAATTCATTTATTAATTTTTTACAATTTTAAAAACAAATTGCAAGAATTCCGAAATTTTCAAACAAAACTATGTATTATTTTTGCGAGATCTTAGTTTTAATTTAATATATAGCAATTAAATTTGATTATTTGGTGTAATCAAAACATCATGAGACTACTTATTTTAATTTTTTTCATCAAATTGATTGAAATTTCGATAATTTCCAAATTTATTTACTTTTTTGCCTATTTATTTTTTATTTTTATTTTGTTTATTTATTTATTATTTATTTTTTTGCATGGAGTGATTCTACTTATATTATATATAATATTTTTAAATACAAAAATTCGCTTATAATAATTTTTACTAATCATAACACAATAAATAAATTCATTGATTAATCTATAATTCAGTTTAAAATTAAAATTGCATGTTCAAATATGTTGTAAATTGTTTATTCACGTGTATATAAGCATTTCTACGTTTTAGCATATTTGTTCTTTATACCTTTATACTGAAAGGATTATTTTTCAAAGTGATACATGTGAAAAGTTTAATATACAAATAGCATGAGATTTATCTGGGATTTACACTAACATGGCATCAAAAAATAAATTAAGATAATTTTAATGCAGATTAAGGCAAAAAATGTGCAACAGAATATTACGTATTGTAGCGACGTAAGAAAATGGAAGTTAAAACAAACATTTATTACATTACACATAATTAAGATTAGTTACAAAAAGAAAACACTTAATAATTATAAAATAAAATCAAGGTTACATAGTACCAGGGTGGTACCAAACAGACGTATTTAGTAACCGGATGGTTTTTCCTTGCCGTTTCTCACATCACTACTCTCATCTCATTCGATGTTGTTAGTATATTGGGCAGCAGCGCCATCTACTGTCAATATCGTTAATATGAGTCTGTTACAACCTCCCCCTCTGATCCCAAAGACGTCCCGACCAGGGGTCAGCAGTTTTCTTGGAATGGCTTTGTTCTTGAGCATGAGCTTTGGCAGGAATGTTCCTAGCATGGTTTTGCTCTTGATCATGAGCTATGGCAGGAGTGTTCCTGGAATGGTTTTTCTCTTGAGCATGAGCTTTGGCAGGAGTGTTCCTGGAATGGTTTTTCTCTTGAGCATGAGCTTTGGCAGGAGTGGGAGTTTTAGGAGAGTTCAATTTTCTGTAATCCACGCAGAATCTATAAGCACCATTTGGCTTCGGGATGAGCACAACAGGCGCTGCATAAGGAGATTGGCAGGACTCAATAATTCCTTCATTCAAGAGTCTATCAATTTCATTTTGCATAATTTCTTTCCTTGCTGGAGACACTCGATACGGAGGAACAGCAACCGGAGGATGGTTCTGCGTATCTATGTAATGTTCAATAAATGGGGTGGCTTCTACCCCTGGATTGAAGATAGTTTCAAACTGGGACAAGAGTTCATTTAACTTAATTCTTTGTTCACCTGTCAGATCAATACCTTCATCTTCACGCAAATGATGAGGATGATTCTTTAATTTCTTTTCCCAGGTGGGAGTCAAATGGGAGGCTTCATCTTCAATATTACCTTTTTCATTCACAGTTAGCGGTGCAACCGTTTGTAACGATCCCCAAAAAGTTGGCGTTGGTTTTTCAAAAGAAAAGTGTCGTCTGGGTTGATTATGAAAAAACCAACAGTTTCGTTTCAAATTTAGTATAATCCCAGCCGAATTCAGAAAGTCTATTCCCAACAGGGTGCTGTTTCCTTTTGCATCAGGGATGGCGACAATGTTCAAAGCAATGTACGGCCTCCAAGATGAATTTTTACCTTTGTTGTGTGAACTTCTCTTTTTATTTTACTACCGTCTGCTAATGTCATTAGTAGTGTACTGGTAGCAAAAGTTGCTCCTTGTTTCCTCAGGATGTGATAAAGTGTTTCTCCTGCAATTGAGTGGGTTGCAGCAGTGTCTGCGCAAGCGGTACCCATGACTCCATTGATAGTTACTCTTAACGTTGCCATCGGTGCGGGTGCACTAGAAGCCGATTGAAGAATAACTGAATGTATTGAAGAATGCTAAAAGAACCAGAACTTTTATTTTCCTTTCCTTTACAGGTAAAGACATTTAGGTTTAATGACTCCTGGACTACCACATCCATAGCATGCAACTTCACTTGACTCTTTCTTAAGATTCCCATTTCTTTCATGTTGAGGTTTTCTTTCTTGAATAGTAAAGGGTTTAAAGGGAAACTGCTTCTTTTGATGTACTGGAAGGAAAGATTTCTTTACACCACACCTGACACTTTCGTAAGCATCTAATTTTTCCACAAGAACAACCGGAGAAATAAATTCAGACCAAATATCGATAAAATGCTCTTTAACATCCGGGGGAACTTTCTTCTTGATTTGGTATGCAACGATAAGTTGTTTTAACTTTTCGAAATCCTGAACCTTAAGTTCTTCAAGCCAGCCATCAAAATAGCTAGACAGATCAAAATAGAAGTCTCTCCAAGTTTTTTCAGGGTCTTTTTTGTGTTGAGCAAACATCTGTCTAAATCTATCTCCAGATAATTTAAATCTTTTTAGAAGTAGTTCCTTTACTTTAGCATATTCTTGTGTTTCTTCAGGTTCTCGAACGATGAGAGTTGCAATGTCATATGGCAGGGTGTCTAGTAAGTAAGGGATCCATGAAGATTCGGGTAATTTCATAAATTTAACTTGTCGTTCGAAGATTGTAAAGAATATACACAGTTCTTCTTTTTTCGGATCAAATTTCGGCAAAAAATTGCTGAAATTACTAAAACCCAGTTTCTGGTGTGCTACCGAGGGACCACTTGACGATAGAGGATCTATACTTGGCAAATGCTGAGATTCAACTTGAAGCTGGAGTTTCTCCAATTCATATTTTTGTTGTTTCTCCAATTTTTCCTTCGCATCAGCTATTTCAGTTTCTCTTAAAATTGCCGTTCCTTTCGCAATTCTCTCTTCAGTAATTGCTTGAAGCATACTTTTGACCATAGTTTCTTCATAATTAGGGGCTTTGCTAATGAGATCCGTTAACTGGACTATTTTTAAATTATCTCTCACTACCAAACCAAGCTCGTCGGCTAAGGTCCTTAAATCTTCTTTTCGGGCACTGTAAAGGAAGACCATTCTTGATCTCAAAAGTTCTTATTTTATAACTTATTATTTAAATAAAATTTATCAATTAAACGAATTTTAAACACTTGTTTACCAATATTAATTAAATACTAATTATTAAATTAATCAAACACATGTTTTTACAATTACTTTTAAACAAAAATATAATTTGAAAACATTTTTTCATATTTATCATATTCGAAGACTAGAAACAATACAGAAAACTAGTAAAGATATATTGAAATTATAATTCAAACTAAATTAAAACCCAAAAGTTGTAATAAATATTTAACAATATTTCTTAAAAAAGAAGAAATATGTATATTAAACAATTTATATATATATTAACAACTTCAATTGCTATTCAATTAATAAACTACTTCCATAATAATTAAACAAATAATACACAGTTATCTCTGAGTGAAAACAATTATTTCTAAAAATAACGCATTTTTAAATAAATTCAAAATTAATTCTGCATTTCACTTGACAATCAATTTTACATTATTAGATGAATAATTACTAATTTATTAGCAAATTATTTTCAATGTAAAAACATTTAATGTTCTGAAACTTTATTTAATAAAACCATATCTAGTAAAAATTTTTAAATTATAATATACTCATAGAAAATATTCAAGATAAACAAATAAGTTCAAAACATTTATTTCTAATATCTTATTTTAGCAATGTCATAAAATGTAAAATTCTACAAAGTATTATTTTCTTTCAAAAGAAATAAAAAAAAAATCTTAAGGTATCAATAGTAAAAACAAAATAATAATTTCAATTCACAACAGAAATATTATTCTTATATTTTGTTCTGTTTTCGTTTTAAAAATTAATAGATTCCTTATAGATAAAAATATATATGAATTTTCTTTCGAATATAAAACACTGTTTTTTTAATAATAAACAAATAAAATAATTATTTATTTTTATCAAAACCAATATTCATGGAGCCGTTACTTCGACTTCCATACTTTTTCTAGACAGAACATTAACTCATTTTATACATAGAAATTATTCTAACTTTAATCTTTCAATGAAAATAATGAAAAAAAAATCAGCTTTTAATTTAAATATGCAATAGGAACAGCTTATTCTGATTTTAAGCAGTAACAAATTCAATCAATCAATTTTTAACCTTTAGCGAACAATATAGAACAGCGTTTTGCGTCAGTTCTGTTTTCAATATAAGCAGATTAAATTCAAGAATTTTACTGAATATACTTTACATTTCAAAATATTAAATTTCACTATACATGCAAAATGACGTTCAGAAAAATATATATCAATTACATGCAGTATTAGTAAACAAATTTTTAACATTCATGCAAACGTCTGAACAAAATTTAATCGAACCAGAAGTTAGAAGAATAACGAAACTAATACTACAAAACAAAAGTTATGTTATTTGGATTAGTTTTAATACAAAACATGCTATTATTACAACATGCTAACATTACAAGGATGATAATGAAATTTGTTAGAGCACATAATAGAACTTACCTGTTTTCTGGATGAAAACGATATAGTTCGACGAAATTCCGACATGAAATACATCTGTTCTATTTCTGGATGAAAACGAACGACGACACGGGAAAATTCCAAATAGAATGCATTCCAGATGAACACATAATCAAATAAATTCCGACGTGGAATTATAACTAACACCTCAATAGAGCTAAAACTTATATCCAATTAGATGGAAAACAGTGGGAAAGGCCACGAGTTGGAGCGCCATTTTGTAGCGACGTAAGAAAATGGAAGTTAAAACAAAACAAACATTTATTACATTACACATAATTAAGATTAGTTACAAAAAGAAAACACTTAATAATTATAAAATAAAATCAACGTTACATAGTACCAGGGTGGAACAAAACAGACGTATTTAAGAACCGGATGGTTCTTTCTTGCCATTTCTCACATCACTACTCTCACCTCATTCGATGTTGTTAGTATATTGGGCTGCAGCGCCATCTACTGTCAATATTGTTAATATGGATCTGTTACAGTATGTATATACATGTGTGTGTGTGTGTGTGTGTGCGTGCGTGCGCGCGCGCGCGCGCTATTTTCACTAATTACTTTATATACCTCTAAGATATATTAATTTTTTTTTTCAAATTTAACAAGAAAATTGTAATATGTTTTTAGACTTTCATAAACTACTCATGATAAATTACTCAAAAAAAACTCATTGTTGTTGTTACTTATCTCAAGTTGTCCAGCTAGGCTAGACAACCCCCATAAAACCAAAAGTATCTAAAATGTATAAAAAATGTGATGGGTTTCGAAGGACATCGTCTTTTTTTAAATTTAGTCAGGTTAAGATATGTCCAGGGGAGGCCATACTGACGGAACACCAAGGACAGTCTGGAAATGTCCTTTGCCACTCTGAAAGGTGATTCCTCTCGTGTGTCCCTCAGATAGCGGGAAAAAGCAGTTTGATAAGATCTTGGTCTAAGATTGAAGGTCTCACCCGGTCTTTTGGCGAAGTACCATGGATGGTTGGGAGGAATTTCCATAAGCTTAATTGTTTTTTATATGTAATGCATATCTTTGCCTTTTCAATCCAGTCTACATATATTTTACACATTTATAGATATTTTTGTTAATATTGATAATTATATTTACTATTTATTGATTGAAATATTATTTTCATTGTTAATAATTTGCTCTTTGAAATATAAGGAAAAATATAAAAATATCTAAATATATGGTCTTGCAGAAACTCGTCACTCAGAAAAATCAAAAATCTTTTTGTATTTAAATGAAAGTGGTCAAATTTCTAATTTTTCAGCAAAGTGCTTTCAGAAATGACCTCATTTTCTTTCCCATGATTACAGGAAAGAAATCAAGAATATAAAACAAAGTGTACGGAGATTCCTAGATAGTGGAAAATAAATCTTACAAAAATATTGAAATCTATTCATTAAAAGAAATATTATTCTACCGTATAAAAGTTTTTTCCAATAAAACAATCCCTTATGCTAATCAATTAATTTGGCTCATCACATGAAATTGTTTGAATCTAGCAATATTGAGCTAATTCATTAAAAATTATGTAAGTATGACGCAAAACGATAATATGCTAGCGATTTCAGATGTGTAGCATAGATTTTGTAAACGACAAATAAAATTAAAAAATTCCAACAAGACAAAGTTTTTTATACTGAATTCAGAAATTTCAACCATAAGATATCAATGAAATAAAACATTATTGACACTGAAATTATTTCCATAATACGCAAACTATTATGAAAAAATGAGAAAAATACTGACTTCTGAAAACCATGGCAACATTTACATAAATATAGAATTATAAAAAAAAAACAATTAAAAAAAATACAAATTTCATCTTATAACTTCCGGAAAACATAAAATCAAATTGAAATTATTCAATTCCTGTATCTTCAAATCATAGAAAAAATATTTTTAAACAATACACCAATCTTTAGATTTGATTTAAATAAACAAACAGTATATATTTCATACATTAATGCATGAAAATTCAAAGCACATGGAAACAATTTCGAAGTATTTTGATGCTGTAACAAATCGTATCTTAAAATATTCATGAAGTACCACAAAAATTCTTCAAAGTAAACTACATCTTTTTCCTAGAGTTATCTTCAAAGTCGTGTTTTTGTATTAAAATTCTGCTTTAAGAAGATAAATTACTTTCTATATCCGCGCATTTTCAAATATTTTAGTGTGTGTAGTTGAGAGCCAAGAAACGATAACCTCGAAAATACTTAGAATTTAGAAATAATCTCTTGTTGTTTCGGAAAAACTACAAGGTAATATTTCTCAGCTATACATTTGGAAACATAAAAATAATGCATATGTTTCGTGTGTTATCAACATAAGAGTATCAATCTTTGTTTGGGACGAATTTAGAAGAATTAGAAATTGATTTCTATGTGTTAAATTCATTCCTGATATATTTATGTTGATAAAATGATTTTAATTACAAAATTTATTTTATATGAGAAGATATTTTTCAAATGAAATATTTTCAGTTCTGAAATTAATATTTTAAAAAAAGTTTTCATGTAAACTTTTAAATTTAAATAACTATAATATTTTAATTTTCATATAAATTTATTTATGCTTTACAGAAATTCAAATATTTTGTTTCTAAACTCAAACACCTAAAAGCGATCTAGTTCATTTGTTATAATAGGGCTTTTAGACTTCGAGTTCTGCTAAACATAGAATCCTGTCACTTTTTATGATTTCAAGCAAATTATTTCATATATATTTATTTTTTGCCTAAATTTTAAACAAGCCCCTACATGTTGTATAAATTTGGTTGCTTGGCATCATGTCTAGGAAGTCAAATTGGATCCGTAACTACCAATCAAACTATAGCCATCTTTACTATATTTTCAAAAATATATATTTAAAGTATTGCAAATAAAAAATGTCCACATAAATTTCCTTTTTTCTCAATTGCGTTTCTTCAATTTTTGGGTTTCCTTTTCACTTTAATGTTTTAAGTTCTTTTTATATTTTATGATTTATGTTTCAATATATATTTATATTTCTGACGTAGCAGAAATCAAGTCTTAGTTACTAGTAAAATGATGATAGATTGTAACTTAGATCTACAGAAAAATTGTTATACTAATTATTATACTGAAATATAAATTTTATATAGGGAATTATAATCATAGAATTGCTAAATAAAATACATATATCCACAAAGGAAAAATTTAGCATGTGTACTGCATATCCCATGCTTGTGTTTACAAAAAGAGAGTTAAATCACTATTTTACACGTTAAATTTTTGGTTTTGCTAAGATTTATTAAATACAAGCCAACGGAAGAATAATGGAATAACTGCAACTTGTTAAGAAAATATTCTTAAAATGACAAATGTTTTCTTAGAAATATTTGTTTACTGTTATTAAAAAGTACTATTCATTTGAGTATTCAAAACATGACATAAAATATATCAAAACCTGATATAAAGTGTTCAAAATATGATATAAAATATTCAAAACCTGATATAAAGTATTCAAAATATGATATAAAATATTCAAAACCTGATATAAAGTGTTCAAAATATGATTTAAAATATTCAAAACATGATATAAATTGTTCAAAATATGATGTAAAATATTCAAAACCTGATATAAAGTGTTCAAAATATGATATAAAATGGTCAAAACCTGATATAAAGTGTTCAAAATATGATATAAAATGGTCAAAACCTGATATAAAGTGTTCAAAATATGATATAAAATGGTCAAAACCTGATATAAAGTGTTCAAAACAAGTTAAAGGCATTCAAAACATGGTATACAAATTCAAAACAAATTATAATTTATTTAAAACAAGACAGAAATGATGTAATATTTTAATTTTTTACTCTATATTATAAGTAAAAAGATTTAATCATAGTAAATCATGAATAACAGGTGTTACTTTTTGAGAACAATACGCAAACATAACCCTGGATAAAAAAGTTTTATTTTAAACTTTTAGAGAGAGATAGTTTGATGTGTTAATAATATATTATTACGAAAATTTCTGAAAGAATGCATTGTTTTAAAAGCCTCTTTCAAGTCAATGTATAGGGTGTAGAAATTGAAAGAAAAAAGTTTGTCTTTTTATTATTAAAAATAAAAATTAGAAGAACAATAAAAATATTGCAGACAAATTGATTTCGTAACATCACAAATCGAAAAAATAGTAAAATTGCTGAAATGAATATTTTGAAAAAGATTTTCTTATCACTTCATTTATTGTTAAGTGTAACTTTTCAAATTCTTTAATGTATATTTTAATGCAGTCTTAATAGTTTTTTAATGATTTATTTTATCAGAAAATATAATTTTCTGAATATAGAATTTTAAAAATATAAAAAAGCACTTTATGAAATCAGGAATAAAATATTTTAGAAAACTCTCAAAAATGTATCAAATTATTAAGTTAAAAATATGCTGTCGTCAAATAGAGTATGCGTCTCATATTAACATGAAATACATGAATCATCAGAAAAAATGAATAAAAGACCCGGATTGGATTGCTGATTGTCTACAATCATTGTGATGAGTAATCAGTATTATATATATATATATATATATATATATATATATATATATATATATATATATATATATATATATATATATATATATATATATATATATATATATATATATATATATATATATATATATATAATGCTCAAAAGATAAAGAGAAAGCAGGGAACCAGAAAAGATAATGTATGTTGAGGATATTCTCTTATATATTAGTCTTATCCATGTGACGGAAAGATAAATGCGTCACATGGATAAGACTAATATATAAGACTAATATATAAGACTAACATGGATAAGACTAATATATATACAAGTTCTGCTTGATAACTGTACATTTATTCCTTATACAATATTTAAATTAATAAACTTTAAAACATGCCCTTAAAAAGAATAAATGCAAAGTTAACCTTGTTGATCATCTTCTCTAACCATCTATAAAGGAAATTCTATCATGGTCTCTTCATAATCGCAGAAATTTACGGGCTCTAAAGTAATTGAGTTACTCTGAAAATGGAACATTTCCATTTATGTAGCCGTCCTAAGTATCAGTTTTCTAAAATGTTATTCTTATATTCAATTTTGAAATCAATTGTTGAAATTCTTGCTAGAATAAAAAAGTATTATAATTAAAGATTTCATAACTACAAATAATACGAAGAAGAATTGCCGTATAAATCGTCTTCTGATTTCTTATATTAATCTTTTTAACAAAAACATGTCCCTAAATTAAAAAATTTTAGTAAATTTTTCCTCACTGACTGGCTGGTCAACAATTTGAGAGTACTTTTATCAATAATCTAAATCATAGCCATGAGTTTCGTGTTAAACAGATTCATTGCAAATAGTCTTTGCCCTGTTTGCAATGAAACTGTTTAGCATTTTTCAGTGCTAAACAGTTTCATTGCAATTAATTCCTTTTAGATCCCACATCTATACTGAAGAATTATATTTATATCAGGAAGAGAAGTCAGCTCAAAGTATGGATTTCTCAGGATTCAGGCGTCTCAAGAATTATCAGGATTTTCAGATTTGGAAATTTCTGAAAAATCAATTATGTGCTTTTGTGTAGTGAAACACGTGTCTAATAAATGTAATTCTGTTATTTTGTGGGTTTTTTTATGGTGAAGAAGTTTTAACTTCCAGATGTGTAGATTTAAATTTCATATTTTAAAAATACGTTTATGCTTAGATTTCTAGCTTAGCAAATAAATGTGCAAATGTTATATAACATAATTTAAGAATAACAAAATTTTGACTCATTTTACAGCAGACAACAAGTTTAAGTAATTGCACTTGTAGAAATAAATTCCTTTTCAGGAATTTACTTTCACACATTTTAAATTCTAAACATAGAATAAATCCGATTTTGAAATGGAATGAGAGCATATTATGATTCAATGAAATCATCTTCATTTGTTTAAAAAATTTCTGATATAGCATTACTTTTTAAAAACATTTATATTTCCATGTATAGCAAGTTTAATAATTTGTATAATTATATTTAAATAATTGTCTTAGTCACAGTCTACATCATGAAAATTTAACTACCTAAATTAGAGAGACGCATTCATCAATTTTTGAGGGAGGAGTGTCTGAAAAATAAAAAAGTATCTGCAAAAATTATTTTAATCATGTTTGAAAAATTAGTTGTTTAAAAAATTATTAAGTAATTCCTGAACATTGCTAACATACGAATATACATAACTTCATTACTTTAGGATTTGTAAGACAACACAAAATGCATATAATTTTGAATATTTCTGTGAACTCATTAGTTGCAAATATAATCGTATGGTTTAAATCTGTATAAGTCCATTTTATGTCACCTATAGGAGAATAGAAAATAAAATAATAAAATTCTCTGAAATGTTCACAGAATATAAACTTTATTTCAAATACGTATTCTTGTTAAATATTATTAACTTTGTGTTCTAAGGAAAACATCAAAATAAAATAACGATTGTTATTTCCTTAAGAAAATATGCAGAATTTTTCAATTATGCTTATAACTTATAAATTTAGATATTATCTTATTTGAAATGAAAAATGTGTATTACAGTTTCCCAATTAATCAATGGTACAAAATCTTGCTGTGAGTGATTTCTGAAAACAGTTGTTGTTGTTGTCTTGTGCAAGGCTGGCATTAAGGGGTGCGCTGCTCTACTTTTCCAATGGAACCACATTTTGGTGTGGAATTTGACTCAGTACACACATGCCATAGGTTTCCAATTTATAGGTTAGGCTACCATTCACATGTAACTTATACAAGGAAAAGATAAAGACATGATAGACAGAGAGAGAAAGTACATATATGACCACGAACCGGGATTCGAACCCAGTAATTCCCTATCCACAGTCAACTCCCTGACCACAAGAGAGGGTGCGTGGCAAAAAGAAGCAGTTACATGTGGAAGTTACATTATGTGTCACTGATACATATCTTTAAATTTAAAATTTCATTAAACAAATATAATATATAAAAATAGGGATCGAAAACTACAATCAGGATATTCAATATAGTTCATAGAATACAGTATTAAAAATTTTAAAAATAAAAGATTTCAAGCTGTTAATATACTGTTCCTATAATTAAAAACTGTTATTAAAAATTTAAAAATAATACTTGAAAATGCAAGTTAAATTCTCATGAAATGTTATTATCTTTCCAAGTATTAAGTATGAATTAAAGAAAGTTAAAGAAACATCTATTATATATAGAAGTATTGTACTTTCTTAAGTTCATGAATTCAAATAAAATTTTCCAGTTTTAAATCATAAAAATATCATTTTTATGCCACATCAATCACTTGAAGATCTTTAAAATAACTAATACAGATTATTCATTTCTTACATTAATGCTAAAGAGATATGGCGTAAGGAAGAAAATTCGAAATTTTTTAGTACAATGACAAATTGCGTCTTAAAATATTCATGAAATTCACTAAGGAAAGTCTTGAAAGAAAAGTATAAGCACTCTTTTCCATCCTGTTATCCTAAATGTCATGTTTTGGTACTCAATGTCTGATTTTACAAAGATAGATTACATGCAGTACTCGTATAAAGGAAATGAATGTTTTTGCTGTTTTCTCTGGTTGAACGCCTTGTCTAATATTGTGTAGATAATTATAATTTCAAAATATTTTATTTTCATAAAACAAACATTGTTATCATTTAAAGATGAATATAGAATATTGTAAATATAAAAAAAATAATATAAATATAAAAAAAAATTGCTTTACCTGAAATAAACTTTATGAATTATTTCGTTGTGTTTTTAATTTTTTTACGTGTTTTAGTATTTTTTTTATCTTTTGTACATACTCTGACTTAAAAATAAAATGTTTTACTATAATAGTCGAACGTATATGTATTCATATTGCAAATTTCAAATTTGTGTGTATAACAATAAAATATTGTAACTTAAATATCTTGGTACATTTTTATGTGTATTTAACTCAATATCTTTATATAGAATGTTACTTTCTTCTAGTTACCTTATTTACTTGTAGTTTACGCTTAAATTTCTCGTTATGTATTTTTGTCTATGATTCTTCTAACTATGTCACTAAGCAATAATGACGTAAATTGTTGACTGAATATTTTTGAAATACGTTTTAAGCCAATAGTTATGATTATATTATCATAATTAAAAAAAAGAATGAAACTTATCCTGTAAATTTATGATAATTCTAAATTTTCTGATTAGAAATGGCTCACTATCACCAATATCATGTAAATAAATATAGGTGTATATTTTTCTCATAAACGCGCACCAAATGGAATATCTATTCTATTTATAGAAGAGAAAGAGAAGTTCCTGTAAACAAGTCTTCACCTACGCATGAAATCATTTATTATAACATCTAGCTAACGTCTCTAAAGAACTTTTTGCCACATTTAAGTAAGAGTTCAAGAATTTCATTGCACACATTATAATTTTGACAAGACCGATGATTTTTATTATTCCATCAAAATAAATGAAACAAGAACATTTAACACTATGGCATTAAACTCAACAATTCGTGGTTTCGAATCCCACTTTAAGTTTGGATGTATATTATATTTCGGAATCCACTTTAAACTGTAGGCTCTTGCCAAACTAACACTTATGTGCAAAAAATATATGATCAATAAAAATCAAGTTAGCCAAATAATCTAATTTAAAGTAACTTTTTCCCTTATTCTAATAATTCCTGTATGTTGATGAAACAAAGTACTCTTTCTAAACTTTTTATTTTGTCTGGAATGAATTTTCAACCATTAGTGATAGTTTCTTGATTTTAACTTACCATAGCAGTTTAGATAATAATCAATTAATTTTTCATTGTATCCAGAGTTTAAATTATGATGTTTACATCGGAGACATAAAAAGATATCAGTTTTTACTTTATACAAATATTTTTACTATTAGTATTATTACTTAAAAGAAGACTTAGAAAACATAATTTCATGTTCATAATGTATCTACATACGGGCACTATTACTTTGTTAATAAAATTACAATATTTTAAATAAGTGCTTCCAAACCCTCATATTTTTATAAACTAAAGATATATTTTTCATAAATTTTGGTATTAAATTGTTTTAATGCAACATGTAATTCATATCAGCACAAAAATTATCAGATAAATTGAAATTAAAATAAACCTTTTAATTACAAGTAAAAAATAAAGTACTACAATATCAGAAATAAAAATAAACATTTTGATAAAACATTCATTAAACACATAACATTGTTCCATTTAGATACTCTGATCCTAATTTTATTTTATCTTATTTTCTGTAATTGCAGAAGTATCTATTATGAAATTTTTCTGCTTCAAAAAATAATTTTAAGTTTTCAAGTGAAACTTGCTCATGCATTCTGGTACAAAGATGGGATTTATGTTTCCAGAAATGTTTTTTTTTTTTTGTCTATTTAACAAAAAATTGCCTATTATGGATATTATAGTAATGTCATTTTCAGAACAAGACTGAAAATTAGATATTAATCATTGTACTTTTTTTTATATAAATAGTAAAGTTCATATAATAGGAATCATTAATATTACCTCACTTTTTACATTACATTTTAAGTTTATATAATATTTTATATTTTTAATATTATCATTCTACCCTATATGCATAATAAATTATTTACTCACAAAATAAAATTACAAAAATAAAATTTTTAAATGACGATAAATTAAAATTCAAAGTATTTTGCTCATTACTTCTTTATAAATAAATATGGAGCAAAAAAAACAAAAGCCATTTATAAAATTGATTTTAATTTCAACAATTTTTAATTTATATAAATAATTTTAATAATTTTTAAAACCCTGCGCAATTTTATCCCGTATTTATATTTCATTAAAATATATATTACAAATTGTTGACGAATTAGCTGTGTTTTTTTTTAAATTACCTCCTTTAAATATAAATAAATTAATTTAAATTTTGAAATACTTTTTGTACTATTTAAATATTAAAATGTTTTTGTAGTGCGGTACCTTGTACCTACTTAATAAGAAAACAATACGAATTTATATTAAAAAATATAAGATTATTTCTATTAAATCTTATTTTATAAATACAAAAAATAGTCTTTTTAAGAAAATATTTACATTTTTATTTATAATGAAATTTATATTAATTGTAAATAAATATTGATTTTAAAATTCTGCGTCTATATCTTCAATTTTTCTAAAATTATGCTTGCATTGTTTAAAAAAAGGCAAAATTTTGTCACCAATTCATCGAATAAATTGCGTCAAATCATTTGCTTTTATGAAACATTTTGTTTTGAAAACACAAAATAGCTTACGTTTCTTAGTAGATTAGTTATAGCAAACAGTCTGTCGTCATTTGATAATCCAAATAATTTGATATTCATTGATAAAGAATTATAAATAAAAAAATTTTAATTATAAAACCAGTTATTACTTACTGGTACACATTTTATTTATTTTTGACTTAAAATAGTTTTGATATATAAATAGCATCATATTTGTTTAAACTTTTTCCTGCAAACAACTATTACTTTAATATGATTGAAAATGATTTGATTGTTATCGCAGTTTGCTTTCATTCTGTGGTTCATTAATTGAATTCTCGCATGTAAATACTTGTAATGTTTCTGAATTCCCATTAAACATGATATTCCCGCCCGAGAAAGCTCTCGTTTTGAACAATTAGATTATATAATAAATCAAAAATTTGCTACATCTTACATGCGAATGAATAATCGAAACAAACTTTCTTGTTATAATTCTAGAAATAAGATACTTTAATTGTTGGTATTTTTTTCAAATCAATGTATAAACTAAAGAATGTTGTCACTACTATCCGATGTCTCTTGAAAGCTTAATTCTTTCAGATATTAGCTTACTTCAATAAGATAACTTTTTAAGATAAATTTTTAATTTTTTGGATGTTCTGCAAATAATTTACATAACTCGTAGTAAAGGTTTAAGCATAAATGGAAATCAGAGACATATATAATTGTCTTTAAATCTTAAGAAATATTTTAATGAAACAAGTTAAGAAAGCTAAATATTTTCTCATAGTATTATTGTGTACATTATAAAATGAAAATAAATTTAAAACTATGCGTTTAAAAATGCACTTGTATTTAGAAACAACAATGTAATTATACAAAATGATTTTTTTCTCCTATCCAATGCAGGTATAATGAAACATTTCTTTTACATTTACATGCCAAAAGATAAATAAGTATATAAAATATCTAGAACTTATACGTCATGAACAAAATAATTTAATTTTGATAAAAAAAATAAATATAAAAATTATTTTCATTAATTTTTATGTTTATGAATAATTTTCTTCAATGAAATGCTAGTAAATATGTTATAAACACTTTCTACATTTCTAAGATAATGTAATATTGCTCATTAAAAATATTTTTGTAAAATAAGCTTTTAATAATGAATTTTATTTCGTTCATTCAACCTAAAAATCTTCATTTTGTCAGATTCAAATGTATTTTTCAAATTTTAATGTTAATGTACTTTCACAAGAAACTGTTAATTCTAAACATGGGAAACATTTCCATTACAAGAAATATTTAAATTTAAGCAAAAGCATAATTATCATAAATATTCATTCAGTAAAAATAAGAAGAGAAATAATATATGTTATAATATTAGGTAGTAATAAAGTAGCAAACAAATGATATTAGAAAAATACTTTATTTTTAAAACATCATTTTAAACTTTTTGAAAAATCGATTGAAAATACGTGATTAATATTGAAATTAAGCTATTTAAACGGTAAAGTCTATTTTTCCAGGATATTCAAGGTGTAACAATATTTTTAATATTAAAACTAAGTTTGCATATCAAGCATTAAATATTAAATTTTAATTTTTAATTTAAATTTAATTACAATATCTAGCTTATGAACAAAATTTATACGTTGTCAAATAATTCTAATAATTAATTGAGTTCAATAAAACAAGAAATCGTTTGTGTATTCAATTTAAATTATGTATATTTCATTGTTTTATATTATTGAAATTGCTGTATATGTATTTAATATAACTGTTTTCCCTATTTAAATATGTTACTCTATAAATAATTTTTATAATTTTAATACAATAAAACAGATTTTACTATTATGAAAATGATATTTGGATACAACAATTTTATTTTGTTGACATCTCTTAAAGTAAATTGATTGCATTTTTCATTACATAGCCAAATATGATATTTCAGTAAAATTTTTTAGTAAACTTCAAATGGAAATAATTTTGTAAAAATAGTCTATAAAAATTTTATAAAAGCCTAGTTTTAATACACGCACAATAAATGAATATTAATTTCGAAGAGGAGAGAAATTATATAATCTGGCACGCAGATACACTACTAAATAGTGGAAATACGAAATGCAACACCAAAAACACTACTGCATATATATATATATATATATATATATATATATATATATATATATATATATATATATATATATATATATATATATATATATATATATATATATATATATATATATAAATATATATATATATATATAATATTTTATAAAATCTGTGTATCGTTCATTTAAGTAATACTTGATGTGGATTTTCATAATGTGTACTATTGACAAAACATGAGAAATAATATTCAGATCTTTTTCAGTAAATTATTCGGATGATATTTTTTTAAGAAAATTATCTTTCTTATAAAAACTCCCATAAAATGTTTTGCATTGGTTTCTTCAAATTGTAGTAATATATGTATACAGTATAAAGTTTTTTCGGTGTCTCTAAACAGTGATTCGAAAATAAATTTTACTGAAATTTGTTTCATTTTGCTGAAAAACGTTATCCTTTTATTGTTCTTCAAATTTTCAGGTTTCAAAATATACTTTTTTAGGCACTTCTAATATATTGAATGTAAGAAAAAAGTACTTTTCAATATTTTCAAATCTAGATTTATCTTCATAACACTACTAAATAGTTAACTTCTTTGCTTCAAATTATATCTCATTCCACAAAATATGTTTTAATTTAAACTTAAATAATTACTAAATATTGATGCTATTTTAAATAAGGAAGAGGGAAAGATTTTAAGAGTTTTTTTTCCAACTACATCATTAAGTAAAAAATAATTTAAAAGAACAAAATCAGTCACAATATTTTCCAAAAATATTTCTTCTATAGACAAAAAATCTCGAGTCATGCTAATGAAAAAATCAAGCATCGGAAAAGAAATAAAATTTTATGAACCCTAACAAAAATAGTTGAAAAATAATTGGAAGACAAATGATCATAAAAAATAATATACTTGTGTTTCCTTATCTCTTCGAAAGATTAATTTTCTATATTAAAAAACAAGATCAGAAACATTTCTGATTGTCTGTTTTCTATTATTTCAGATTCCGTGGTTTCGAAGATCTCATTGTTGTTATTGTCCATTTTTTTGAAAGACATGACATTTCCTTTTATTTTCTGTTTTCGACTTCTTTTATCATCAATTTTTGGTCTAAGGTTTATAACCTAGACACATATAAAAGATTAAACGAATTCGAAAAAAATGTTTGATAAAACTAAATCCCAATTTCTTAAGGAAATATTATTTTTAGATAAACTTTGAGGGAATTGATAATCTAAAAGTTTACTATATATTAACCCAATTCTATTATAGATTTCATTGGTTTTCATTCGTTAAAAAAGTAAATAACAAAAGTAGTTTCCAATGTAAATTTCCAAAATAAATTTTATGAGAAAACTAATAACTTTGCGGTTCAGATGTACAATTCAAACAATGCTTTACTGTGTACAGTATATCAAGCTTAAATTTATTCTTTTAAATTTTAGCACAATTTCAATGTATTAATGTATCTTATGCCACAATAAATATTTGAAATTTTTATTAGAAATTAATTTCTGAATAATTTCATATGAGCATCAAACTTCATATGTGTATTTATTTGTTTAAAATGCGTACACATTAAAAATTTAGTATGTAAGCTCTCATTTCTAAAAACTATATATGTTAAAAGAGTGTAGTAAATTGACTATTATAATTTGGAAAAATGGAAAAGACTGCTCATATTGATACAAAATATGGCAAGAAAGCAAAAAGGAATTTAATTTTGAAATAATAAGTCTATAAACTCTCATTTCTAAAAATTAAGTGTGCTAAAAAATTGCAATAAATTGACCATTAATATTTGAAAAAATGGAAAAGACTGCTCATATTGATTCAAAATATGGTAAGAAAACAAAATAGATAAAATAATATATTCTACAATTTAAAACAATGTATAACTTGGATTATTATCACAAGTTTTTTGCTATACTTAACACAGGAGACAGATTCAGTAGAATCACTGCAGACTACAACTTTCAGATCATTCCACAGCTAAAATATTAGCAATGATTTAAGTCTGTGGTCTAGATACCAAGTGGTTGGAAATTTAATGATTTTATCAACAATTTGGAGTTATAGCACCTGTTTGACGTAATTCACACAGTGTGAAAGAACAGTTGCACGAATATTACTGTAGAAAACACTTGCTTTGTCTTCAAGGTCTAAATTACAAATTACTCCTACATAAATGTATATTTTAAGCCACTGACAAAACTTTGCACAGATCTTCAATTGTTGGGCCTTACGAAAAATATAGGTCCAGGAGGAATGAGGCAGTAAATTTCACCATACTCATTACATATATGGCCTTTTCTGAAATTCAGATGGTTTTCTGCTACCCAAATACAGCGACCGTGCGTCTTAATCGCAACTTCCAAATGGAAGAGAGCCTCATCCTCCTATAAAATTTCCATGTCAGTTCAATTTGGAATTTACAGCAATGAAAAAACTGGAACACAAAGGTTTTTCAGCTTATCATGGCAATTGGTAAAATTTTCTTCATCAACAACAATTTCAGCAAACGCTGAAAAAATTTAGAAAACACAAAAGACCTGTTTGCCTTCAATAATTTTAAATGTTCCTCAAAATATTGAAACTTTTTCAGCTATTTTTCAGCTATATATCAAAATAAAAATTAAAGTAAAAACTTCAATATTTAATATTTTTCACATCTGTTTCTTGCTCCAGTTCCCAGATAGATTGAATCTAATGTGCTACTATGTATTTTTTGCTCTAAAATTTGCATATTTGGCAGAAGCTGTTTTGTAATAAGTAGGAACAAGTAAAGCTTTGAAGATAGATATATTAATAACTTTGTAAATAGGCTTAAGAATTGTATTGTTTGTCGTTTTGAACAAATGAAGAATTTAAAAAATTTCATACGTTTATGCAAATCGCATTCTCTATGACAGACAAATATTTTATCTCAAGCACAAATATTTGGAGAATAATTTAACAATTGTAATAATAAAAATTATTTCGAATACATATTAAACTTTTAAAATAATTTTTTTAACATTTTCGTTTATACACTTTTACGCAAAGTATATATTTCTTGTATGTCAAAATAAAATACAACTAAATATTTTACTACTCTTAAAAAATGTTTTCTCAAAGAATATCTTGTCTCTTTAAGCGCTTTAAAGCTTATAAATACGAAATCATAATTTAAAACCTACTTCAGAATATCTAGCTAAGTTTTCGTGTTTTGTTATTAAAATCCTATACATTAAAGACTTGAAATTGTATAATAGAACAAGGTAAAAATTTGTATTCGGAAATTTGATATCATCTTGTAAAGTGTACATAGAAAACTTGTTAGATATCACTTCATGCATTAATGTATTAGAAAACTTAAAACCAGGAATAAACAGCAGAAATATTTTAATTCGAAAGAAATACTTATCTTTTCTTCTACTGAATATATATAAAATAAACGCATAAAGCAAACTTGAAAACTTCTTTGAAACTTTATTCATCAATTTTTACACATCATAATCTTCAATGACATATTTCCGCATATTTTATAAAGATGGATTGTATAATGCATATGAGTACTCAAAAACGAAAATTCCTATTTTCGACAATCTTTGGGTCGAAAAGTAAAGATTCAAAACATTACCAAGTATCTTTTTTATTTTTATTCTAGGAAGATAGTTACACTATGTGAGAACAATATAAGTTTTAAATGTAAAATGCTTCTATTAAGCATAACAGAACGTAAAACTCGTTTTATTATCTCATACCAAAACAATTAAATCGTAGTATATTCTTTCTAAGAAGTTTCTGAAAATTTTATTTCTCTATTTCAACAGTTATATATCTATTTTAACAGTTCTATTTCTCTATTTCAACAGTTTTTCATATTTTAGTTATATATTGTGTGTGTGTGCGTGTGCGTGTGTGTGCGTGTGCGTGTGTGTGTGTGTGTGTGTGTGTGTGTGTGTGTGTGTGTGTGTGTGTGTGTGTGTGTGTGTGTGTGTGTGTGTGTGTGTGTGTGTGTGTGTGTGTGTGTGTGTGTGTGTGTGTGTGTGTGTGTGTGTGTGTGTGTGTGTGTGTGTGTTCAGTATAGAATAGAGAGGGTAGAAAGATCAAGCTTAGATTAGATCTGAGAGAAGGTAAGAAACAACATTAAAGCTTATGCATTCCAGTTATATATTTGATTTCAAAAGCTATTATGTGTCAAATATATAATTATTGCCTTTTTACATTTGTTTGAGTCTTAATAAAATAGAAGACAGTTAGAAATTTATAATCATTTTAAGTTAAGTACGACTTAAAATTTTATTTATTTTATTTTTCATTTAAACATCTAAAACATTTTATAATGATGTTAATTTTTAAAAACAAGTTTTTTTAATAATATCAATTATACTTCAAATCACTTTGAAATGTTTTGACATTTATGATTGATTTCACATAAAATGTAATAAAATTTTTAAGAAATTAATTTCAATTTCTTCAATAAATTATATTTTCAAACAGATTAATTCTTGCAATAAATAATAAGTAAAAAATCAGAAAAATATCTTTAAAAAATAATCAAAAAATAATATATTTATATCCATTATAATGTTTCAGTTTTCATTAGATATAAAATGAAAGTCTTCAGAATCTCAAATGTTTTTAATAATGCATAGTTATTTAACTTTATAAATCCTTACGTAAGAAACATATCAAAATATAAACTCAAAATTCAACTAAGATTTCATTTAATGAAATGGACAGAAAATATTATAAATATTTTTATATTAGCAAGGAACTCAGCAAGAATCCTGAGGTATTAACTTTATTACCAATGTTTAATTACAGAATTTTATAGAGTAATACTCGTTCACAACATTAAATAATAAATAAAATTAATCATTTCAAATTAATATATGTCTTATTCAATATTCGTTACTAATAAAAATAGTCATTGGATCTTCAATTATATAACATATATATATATATCTTATAAAAAAATTAAATAATGATTAAAATTGATTAGTACGAAAATTTTGGTTGAAGACTGATCAATTTCCTTAACATTCAGAGCAAAAGAATAATACCTAATCAACAATTACAATTATCCATCGGATAACTTAAAATATTTTCAGACAAAGCATTTTAAATAGAAAAATTTCTGCATTTCCTTCAGAAAATCTGAAAATATGTATGCAATAGAGTTAACCAAATTCTAAAGTATTGAGAGAAGAAATATGTAGTGAAAACTTGATAGTTATGCAAGATTCAATTGTTAGTTTTTATGAAAATTTTGTTTCATTTTTTGAACATTTTTAAAATAAAAATGTAAAAATTTTCTGACAATTTTAAATTTTCATTTACTATCTTATAATCTCTAATTTCATTGAGCATCTTGAATTTTTTTGTTTCAACACCAATTAATTATAAATATGCTATGAAAAATATGTTTTAAAAATATTTCACGAATAAGCTGAAATTTCATTATTATGCATGGTTGCTACATCCAAATAAGAAAATATACTCTGAATTAGAGTACTAAATCTTGAAAAACAGTAAATCTTATTTTTCTTCATGGAGTTCACTCTCCGCATATTTATCCTCATTTTCAAATAATGTGTGCAGCAAAAAAAAAATAAATAAATAAAACGAAAAATATAATCTTTTCTGGTCATAAACATATTCATTAAAAAATATGTATTCTTTGATTTTATAAAATAAAATTATATATTTTAAAGAAGGAAAGATAATTTATGAATTCCTTAATTTATTTCATATTTTTATTCTAATTTTTCAAAATCTATTAAAAATTTATTTTAATAACAAAAACCTATATCTAAAAAATACTCCGGATTGAAACGTCTATTGTTGTTCTTACAAATGACACTTAGACAAGTCAAACTTGCTATGCCGTAGGTCAAGTTATGCGAATTTAAGTCAGTGAGGTGCGTCTTTCGTTTTCACAAGAGCACCACGAAGGTGAAAGTACGAGTTTTCTCTAAACTTTTACGGTAGATGCCACCACTAGAGGGTCCACTTTTTCAAATTTGACACTGAACTAAAAGAGAAGGAAATTTTCTCCTATTCATGACAACCAAAGTTACTGCTCAACGTCAGACAACAAGACTTTTGATTCCTCTGATTTAACAAGCACGTAAATCGCTTGTATTCAGTAGGTTTTTAGCAGCATAGGGAATCGAACTTCTCCCTTCCTGATTGAAGGTAGGTGCCCTAACCACCAGGCTATACCGGTAAAACTTTGAAGAAAGCATTTTTTAGACCTGAAAATATCTTCAAATCTCGGATAGTAAAACCAATTCATGGAACATGTCTGGTAAACATTTCTAAATAGGCTTGATAAAAATCAGAAGTATGGTAGTCATTGCTCAATATGCTCTATATTGCTTTAGCTTCAGTATGGTTCTAAATTTTTAAAAATTAATGACAAAAGTTATAATTTTGAAAACAGAATTACAATTTTTGTCCTTCAAAAAAAATAAGTAAATGAAGAGTAAAGGGAATTTGTGGGGAAAAAAAATTTCTTTTACTCTTCACATTACTCTTCATTTCAATAAAAAAAAATAATCTTAGAAACACTAAAAATCTATGCGTTGACTGAAATGATTTCCTGTTATTTGCAAGAGAAAAAAAAAGTATTTATCAAAGCAAAAATCTTTATTAATAAATGTATACTGAAATGATTTAATACAACATAGAAAAATTATTAATAAATAATTCAAAGGCATAAATTCGATAAATATATTAACGAGATACGTATAAATGAGATTTAACAATGTAATTATTTGTTATTGAAATTGATTATGATTATTGTTCATCCAAACTAAGTCAAAATATTTTCCTATAAAAAGTATAATTTTTTGGAAACGTCATTTTGAAGTATTTTTATGATAAAGTCTTTAAAAAGAACTAGATATCATCATCATCCTTTTTTTGTTTTATTTTGACATTCGCTATGAAAAAATAAATTATCATTAAAATTAATAACTTTAATATAAGTTTCCTATTTAATTTCTGATAAAAATTGCTAATATTGGCAAGTGTTACATTTTATAATTATTTCAATGAAATTATTTTATTTACTTATTTTAATTCAATTTGATAAGCTATCAGAAGGAAAATGAAAATTTGGGCAAATCGATCTCAATTCAAAAGAGAAAAACCCAAAAAGAAAACTCTCAATAACCTTATTCGATTAATATGCATGCAAAAAGAAGAAATTCGAAGAAAATGATATCTTATGTCAGTCAATGGCAGATGAAATTGTGTGTGTAGATGTTAAATTAAATTCCAAGTTAATTGAGACCAAGAACATACTATTTAGTTGATCTCCAATAATTAGATAAAATCAGGTAATGCATCTAAATAAAATTTTCAAACCATTCGCGTAATGCATGCATACAATATTTTTATTATTAGTGAGTGCAACGAATTTTTTAAGAATTAACATTTCAGATTATATCAGATAATCAAAACAAATTTTCAGTTACAAACTTTTGATTTCAAAAGGTTTCCTTCTTTATAAAAATTACAAAACTATACATATGCTTTGCATTTTAATTTATTAATAAGTAAAAATATTTTTTTATATAAATACATTTATATTTATATTTAAAATATTTTTTATATTATTTATTTCATTACAAGTAAAACCTTATAAGCTCTTTTATACTAAAAATTAAGAGAAAATATAATTTAATAATAAAACATCTAACATCATCTAATCCATCGATTCAAAAAATCTGGTTTCAAATTGATGAGAAAACTAGGATCAGGAAAAGAGAAATTGAATTTCATGATCCTCCCATAAAAATGACAAAGAAAAGGAAAGTGAAAGACAAATGCTGGGAAAAAATAACATTTGTCCCTTTTTTTTTACCACCCAGAAATTATTTCTCTGTATTAAAAAATAAGAACAAAAACATTATTGTTTGTCAGATATTTTATTATTTCTGATTCTGTGGCTTCAAAAAGATTTTTGCTGTTACTGTCCACTTTAGGACAGACATCATATTTCACCCTCTTATTTTCTGCCACCAATTTTTGGGATAAGTTTTATAACTTGGGTACACATAAAGGATGAAACAGTTTATAAATTGCATCTGAGAAAAGAGCTAAATCCTAAAACTTGAAAAGAAATATGATTTTGAGATTAACTATAAGAAATCACATTTCTTTTCTTTTTCTATTTAAAACATTGCTTTTTACTTCAAAATTTCAGACAATTTAAGATTATAAAGAAACAAATATTAATAACTGTTTCATTATTTCACAATAAATAAATTTTCCACAGAAATTCGGGAAATATTTATAAAATACATGAATAATGCAAAGAAAATATTTAATCATATGAATTTTTTCTGGAAATAAATGTTAAAATGTACCAAATTGAAATTATGTTCGTTTTATTCTGAGCAAAAACGTTTAACATTTACATAAATGGCTATCTAATTATAGTTAATAAATCTCTCTCTAAAATTTTAAGGTAAAAGGTCAGTAGACATTTTTTACATAATTAGACATTTTTATCGTGTATATTTTCAAAAAAAAAATCGTTTAGTTTATGTAAAATGTAAAAAATATTGACATCAATTTTCTTAGATAGTTTATGACATTATGAGGAATTTGTACCCCCATTTATTCTTTCAAACATACATGCATGTATATATGTATATACAATATACTTACATACAATGATTACAATATCCACAAAACATTCAAATTCAAAAATGGTATTGAGTTCATCGCTGCATCTTTCGGCTTGGAATTGATTTAAATGATTAACGCATGATCATTGTAAGGGATGGATTATATAAGAAAATATTTAGCATGATTGGCAGAAGCAAATTCCCTTTACTCAGTATTTAGGAGCACAGTAACAGATACTTCTAATGTAAAAGAATAAAAATTGTTCCTTTGAATAGAAATAAATTTTAATAAGGTTAATGAATTTTCGGGTTTCTAATAGATTTGAGCAAATTTGAGGCATGCAGTCAATGTGGTTAATATAATGAGGGGTTCAATATATTCAATCCCACTTTTCTCCAAGTAATCCAAATACACCTTGATGATACTTTTTGGAGTAGCAGGAGCCTAGAATTTCTCAAATTTGCTTGCTCCGTTGAGTTTATCCACTGACCTCCATTTGCATGATTCCTTCCTTGATAAATAAGTTTTCTTCCAAGTGAGAATATTGTTGTCTTCAATTGTGTGTGTGTATTCTATAAACATGGTATTGTGGATAATTGTTGCAAAGTATTGGAATCTGAGTTCTCTCTTATTCATATATCAAAGCTAAATTGTGAATGATATCGAAGATAATGAACTCACCAATGAAGCTGCCATCATACATTTTCCCTTCCTTAACAACTAATATAGCAGTTTTTCGTGTCAATTCAAGATTGCGTTAAGTGTCCATTTCCCTTTAGATTAAAATACAATAATTATCAGATTTAATAAATATATTGGTCTTGTCAACGAGAAATATCGTATTCATTTTACCTCTATTTCGCATAATGTATTATACTCTCTCTTCTAACGATTAACCTAAAATGTATCATTGCTCTGCAAGCATACAGACTTGCATAGTGATTTTAGTTTCTATCACCTTGATTTGAAATTTTTTACCAGCTGTTGAGCAAAGGTATTGCTATAAAAGAGAAGCATTCTCATTTGATATGTCCTAGGAGTTAAATATCAATCTTCATTTGCAGTTGTTGCATGATTACCAACTTCCATGGTCTTTGATCTTGATTTCCAATTCTTAAAATAGTTTGGATTTAAAAATTACTCTTTGTAAAATTCCATTGGTTTCTGTTAATTCGACTTATGCTTGTCTCCTCTCGAAGCAAACAACTCTTGTTTTTCAGGCTTCAAATTCAATAAAATAATAGCTTTAAAATTCCTATTCACTGATACGAAGCATTCAATAAGTGTTGATTAGAAATAGTTGCATGATCCTTCTGTAAGTCGTAAACTAAATTTTCCTCACTGAAGCGTCATTTTTAAAGTCAAACTCGAAGTTTCAGACTCCAAAAATTGAAATAAAAGTAATATAAACTTGATTATAATATTAATTTATAAAAGAAGAATGATATATTTAATGGTATTGAGCAGAATATATACTTTTGCATCGATGTGTATGGTTGTTTAAAATAATAAATTTGAGCTAAATTATTTAATTACAAATGGTATTCGTTGCTATAACGTTCTATTATCTTTTTTGAAAATCTGAGCAACATTTTTGATTTGCTCGTGAGTAAAATTTTCTAATTCAAGTGTTAAATTAAATCTATTTCATACAGATACATATAATTTGAACGATTTCCTTAGCTTATAAAACAATAGATTTAAAATACCTGTTTTATTTTCATGGTGAGCTTTATTTAAATTGCTAATTCATATTTCAAGATTCAGCAATTTTTTTGAGGAAAATATGAAATACAAAATTAAATTATCTTTGTAAATAAAAGCATAAAAGTAATCATGGCATTAAAGGCTTTAAGACATGATAAAAATTAGGCTAAAATATTAACGAATTCAAATTTGTTCAGAAAAAAGCATAAATGATAAGTAATTAATGTGAATATTCTATATATGGAGGTTTGAGTGCTATAAATGGATGAATGTACTTTAAGAAATTATTAGAAAATGAAGGTAATTTTATCCCATAAATTTTTATTAAATTTTTTATTCCTGTTTTGACAGGTTGATGCAAACTAAAAATTTATCAACATATTTTCAAACAAAGAATTACTAGCTGAATTACTTTCAAAGTTTCAAGAGTGAGACGAAACCGTATAAAAATAACTGACTTATTCCATTTGAGGTTTTCTCTTGAATATTTAGAAAACACTTGATAAATAGCTTTAGAAATGGAAAAACCTTGTTTGAAGTCCTATATTTCAGGGTACTTTTAAGTATATTCTCTATTGAATATCGTAACTCATTGATATTCTATGAATTTGTTTTCATTTTTGTATAAATAACATTATTATTAATAATGATGAATTTCTAAATTAAATTATTAATAAAATGATATATCTTTTTACAGTTTTATTTGTGTTATAGCCTTAAGAGATATTATGTTAACAACCTTAAAAGTTCTGGATAAGATTATCCACATAAAATTATTTTTTTTAGCTTAAAACTCTTACTTACTTTTTTACATAATTCTTTTATTCATCTTAAGAATTTTCATTTGTCTATTTAATACAATACTTACGTATTCTCATTATAAATTTGTTGATACATTTTCTAAAATTTTAATCAAATTGATATCCCTAATTGATTTACGGAACTTATATTATAACAGGTATAGTTTGATTAGACTTTTATGACAATATATTTTTAATAATTAATTGATTAAAAAATAGAAAATTTTGAATAAATTAATCATCATAACATAATTAAAAAATGTTTGTCACCAGAACTTCACTCTAATTTTTAGTTATTTACAAATTTTTTATTTCATATTTTTCCATGGGGCATTAAGCGTAAAACATTTATAGCTTTACAAACTTAAATATAGAAAAATAATAAAGTAAAAAAGTGAAATACAATAAGGAAAAAATACTTAAAAATGCTTTGCTTTTTATTTATTTTTTTTTTTTTTTTTTTTTTTGGTTATGCACTTTGATGTCTCGTAAGAAAGAAAAATGTATTAAGTTCATTCATTATTCCTTAATAAGAAAAGCATGTGGAGCTTTTTTTTTAAAGAAAAAGAGCTTTTTTGGTTATACACTTTGAAGTCTCATAAGAAAAACACATTCAATTTATTCATTATTACTTCTCATGGCTTTTATTTAATTTTTAGTTACTGTAAAATAAAATTATTTTTATTTACTGAAAAATAATAAATGATTTTATTAATATTTTTGTTAAGTTGTCTACATCCCACATATTTATATTTAGTTCCTAATAACGATTTTATATTAATTAAATAATACAAAATTTTATTTGGATACAATTATAAACCAAAAATCACATATTATACAGACATTGTCGATAAAAAGTTAACACTAATGGAAGTTAAATACATTATTATTATATAATGTCTGGCAATTAGAATATCAATCTTTCAACAAAATGAGGATCATAAATGATGGCGTTTTAGTGGGCCACGCTGTGGGTGTGCTATCGTGTCCTCGAATATGAATCTTCACAATTTATAAGCAGAGACTAAGCAAAGAATACCCTCAGATTTGGCCTGCCACTCCCAGCGATATCATTTCACATGGAGGATATTGCAAAGGTGATGTATTTAACGTACCCCAAAGCCTTTAGTGAACACATCAGACTTGCATGAGTTGGGATTTGAACTCACTACCTTACTATGACAAGAGTAAGAGCCCTAATTACAAAGGCCTCGAGAAATTAAATGTAATTAAAATTAAAAAAATTAAAATTGAAGATATTGTAATTTTTTTTACTGAAAATTGAAATAGAACAGTTAAATTCCTCAAAGCAATATTCATAAGATAAAATATTGATTTTAATGTAATTACAGGATACTATTTACCCTATTGTCAATATATGCCTAAAAAATTTCTTCTTTAAGATTTTCACAAATCCTTAAAAAAAATATCTTTTCCTGAAGACCAATTATTTTTAGTGCAATATCATTTCAATTATATTTTGAAAATATTCATCATTTAATATAGCTGATATAAATTTGCATAATCCCTATTAGAATTGTTTTAGTTGGCAAATGTTTCGACAAATTTAAAAAAATTTTTATTTCTACTCATAAGTGGTATTGGAAGATAATAGCTTAAATTTGAAGTAAGCGGATCAATTCCCAATTTTTCGATATTTCAAATATTCACTTCGTGATTTTATCATGGACATCAATATTTTAAGAAATATGTTTTTTCATAGAGAAAACGTTATTCATCTTGTACTAATAATTTTGGAATATTTTTCCATGTGCTATTTTAAAAGGATATTTCATCTAAAATTTCAAATTCACAATCAAAAGTATCATTTTATTTTTATGTAAAATATAGTGATTTTTTATTTAACAATACCATTACTTTTTTAGAAAAATAATAGTAACACCAGTACCTTTAGATAACTATAGGATCTTTTAAGTAACACGTTTTTATTGATATATATATATATATATATATACATATATATATATATATATATATATATATATATATATATATATATATATATATATATATATATATATATATATATATATATACATATATACAGTAGAACTTTAATTATTCAAATTAATTGGAACCAGACCCCATTCAGAAAATCAAATATTTGGATTATTGGATTTTTTCAAAAAAAAAAAGTCTATTTTAAATAATTATTGTGTGTTGAAAATAGGAGAAATATATACATACTTTTATGGAAAAAGAACTTTTACTTAATTAAATGAAAAGGCGGATTTTACATGTTAAGGTACTTACAATTGAAGAGCATTAATACAATATCTCTATACAGTGCTACCAATGAAAGTCATTGCTTGCTTGACATCTCGGTCAGAGTAAGTTGTTTCAGTATCTTCATTTGTTTTCGGACGGCTAAATCGTACATCTGCTTGACAGTGATAACTTGCATCAGGCTGATTACCTATCAACTTCAAAGCAGTTTTATGGGAGGCAAAGGCTTCATAAACTGATGGTCTCAAATCTGCTTCAACATGGACATTAAGGACATCTTCTAATGAGTTTACTATCATTTGCAATTTGAAATCTAGAGTCTCACTCATATTCTATTCTCCTGTATCTTCTGCACTAACTTTTGAACATCCAGGAATTTTCAAAGGAATGATTTTGAACTCCTAAAATGAGGCATCTCATTCTCTCTCTCTCTTTATCTCTCTCTCTCTTTATCTCTTTCTCTCTTTATCTCTCTCTCTTTATCTCTCTCTTTATCTCTCTCTCTCTTTATCTCTCTCTCTCTTTATATCTTTCTCTTTATCTCTCTCTCTTTATCTCTCTCTCTTACTCTCTCTCTCTTTATATCTTTATCTCTCTCTCTTTATCTCTCTCTTTATATCTTTCTCTCTCTCTTTATCTCTCTTTTTATATCTTTCTCTCTCTCTTTCTCTCTCTCTTTCTCTTTATCTCTCTCTCCCTCTCATTCTTATCTTCTTTCTTCTTTTACCTTTCCTTTTCATGATTTTTTTTCTTTTTCTCGTTTTCCTTTTCTTCTTCAGTGCAATATTTTTTTCTAAAATTCTGAAAGTGATTCGAATAACTTGAAGTTCAACCGTATTTACAACATATCTATAACACCTCGAATTTTTCAGTTCAAAACTAATTTTTCTTGCAATTTTATCCTTCTAACAGATAATATTTCTTATACTTTTATTTTCTCCTCCAAAACTCTTAGGAGCAAAATGTCACTTTCAAAATATTTTTGAATGAATTTTTTCCTTCAATATTTATCGATGTAACAAATTTATAAACTTTGTCAATTTTCCACTTTCAGGAACACAAAACCAAACAAACAATTTTGAAGAGAAAAAGTAGAAGACAATAAAATTGGTTACCAATATCTCATCCAAGGCTCATAAAATATGGATTGCTACTGATAGGAGGAGTGGGACTTAGAAACCGAAGCGAGAAAGTAGTCACGTGAAACCGTTAAGATGCCAAGCCCCCAAAAAATTCGTGTTGTAAAAAAATAAGAAACAGAACATTATTTAACTCTTTTTTCCTATTTTTGGTTCTCTCTCTTTCCATCTCTTGGGCTCTGTCTCCCATTTTCTCCTTAACTCTATGATGTTCTCTGAAATCTCATTTTTATTGTTGTTCACAGTGGCTTTGTTTTACTTTCTCCATTTTCATTTTGTTTTCGAAAATGCTTTTATAATTTGAACATACTTCAGGTAAGAAAACTTTTTGATGTGTACGTGATAAAAAATGAATTTGGAATTAAGTATGTTGTTTGAGGTGACTTAGAAATGTATTATTTTGCTTTGAAAAGAAATTTTACCTGTATTTTTTTTACTTGATGCGCGAAAAATGCCAAAAGATAATTTTGATCAAATTGCCAAAATAAATGTGATTAGGGTATCAAGTACCAGTGCTTATATGTAATCTTACTCTCTCTTTAAATATTCATAAACTATTCTAAATACATTTTATTTTCTAAAGTTGTTATGTGTTCGTTGTTATAATAATTAAACTTTTTCTTTAATAAAAATTTAAAAGATTTCTTAAGAGAGAGAGAGAGAGAGCAGAGAGAGAGCGTTAAGATTTTAATATATTTTATTTATTTTTATTTCATATTATATTTGCTTAAAATTTATTATTATAGTTTTTTAACTGAAAAATAATTTAAGAAATTAACTTTTAAATGTTTTTCCGTTACTACTAACTTTCATTTACATGTTTGTGAAAAGACAATAAGTAAATTCTTTTCGAAAATAAGTCTTTAAATGAAATTATTAAAAATGATACTTTTTTAATAAAATTTGCAATCGCTGAATTGAACGAAACAAACATGAACATAAAAACTTAACTTCCTAAGATTCAGTACAGAATATTGTATCGCCTCAGTGAACAATAAATTATGTTCAAGAATCTTTAACATCAAATATTTCTTTTCAGATAATTATAGTTAAAATAATAGAACAAACAAATTACAGATTCATTGCAGTCCATTTACTTTGTTATGGTTTTTTTTATGCCTCAATTTGATTTTGTAATTCTCTGATTATATACCAGGTGTCAGACTCCAATTTCTGTTAAATATGTCACAGGTTTTGAATTCTCTTTCGCGTGTGCCTTTTGCATCTTCCTTATCATTTAAGTAAAAATGTGTCCGTCATGTATTAAATAATAATGTTTTACTAATTGTTAATTTTTACTTTGCTTTAAAAATGATTTATCCAGTTTATATATTTGCAATAAAAAAGAAAATACCTAAGGGCCGAGATAATTTAGAAAACAATAACAGATTATACTAGCAATTGTGCGACAACTATATCACTGTTAATATCTTAAAAAAGTATCTTCATTTATTTTTCAAATTTCTATCTCAATTGAAAAGTGATAAAAATGTATTTGTTGTTCTTGCTGCTCATGACACTTAGACAACTCATGCACACTAGCCGACGGATATGTGAAATTAAGTCAGAAAGATCTTTCGTTTAGTCAGAGCAACACGAAAGTAAAAATACTACTTTGCTCTAGGACTCCTCCGATAGATGGCACCATCAGAGTATCCACTTTGTAAATGTTGACTGATATGAAGGGGGAGAATATTTTTCCAGACAATTACACACATGATAACTGCTCAACGACTGGATTTTCGATTCCACAGATTTAATGAGCATGAATATAAAATGTATTTAACTTCGTTTAATTGAAAGAAATATCAACCTTCTTTTTGTGAACAGCTCTAAAATTAATCTATTGAGGTTTGTTTTGGAAACCAAATATTTTTTAATGGAATATAGAAAACATTATGGTTTTTTTTTTTAATTATTTATACAATTTCAATTATCTTAACTTATGTGATCACGTATTGGCCGTAATCTCAAAGTTTTTAACTTTGAGTTACTACCGCATGAAGGAATCGGACAGTGTGAAAAGCCACAATGCGTTCTGGGTGGAAAAGTTTTGGAAAACGCCAGTATGAAACCGGAAAAATTGATAGAGCATCTCAAATCTCTTCATCTTGAAAATGCATCCAAAGATCTAGAATTTTTTTACAAACTAGAATTTTTTCTCAACGTTTTTAACTTTGAGTTACTTAACGTAAAAACTTTAAATATTAGGAATAAAATTTATAAGTATTATATATTTTACTTTATTTTCGTATGCAAAAAATTTTTTAAAGAAATATTTTCATATTATTATGAATCTTATAGTACCTAAACTTTCCATCAAGTAAATTTCACAAAGCAAGTCCTTATGTCAATATTACAGCTTTATTTAAGATTGTTATACACTGTTACAAGAACACGTAGTGATGTTACTGTTGAACTTTTGCAAACATAGTATAAACATGATAAAACAATCACAGAATTCGGATGTCAAATTTACTTCATGAGGACATTGTAAAAATCATTTTTGAGAGTTTTACTTCAATATTAAAAAAGAATCAAATTATGATCATGATTAATGGAATTGTTTTTAATTTTATAGTGCCGCTCCAGTAAACTAGTCTATTTAAAGGATAGTAATTATTTTCTTTGTATATATAATCTTTTTTTTTTCTGCTTTATGAAACTTTCCTTCTGTTCCCAACACCAAATATTTTAATTAACAAGGACTTAATAGCTTACTCATAATTTTAAACTAATTAACTATATAAAACGATAATTTAAAATTTATTAAGTGAAAAATTATATCTTGCATAAAATCTGCATTTTTTCGTTTGACTGTATAGCTAAACCCTTTTAATTTTACAAATAAATTTTCACTGTTTCATCAGATTCTTTTATTATCTAAAGAATTCCGGATAGTGCTTATTTATTACACCAATATTTAAACATTATTTCTTAAGGATTTTTTTAGGTATATATCGACATTATTAATAAAAATTATGTAAATTTTTACATTTTACTATTATTCATAAGTTTGCGTTTTTTAAATGAATTAATCATGTATCCGAAATTTGTTATTTTACTAGTAAAAATAATGCTTAAAACTTACTAACCATCAACAACTTATGTGCATTAGTATTGATATTAGAAAAATTAGGAAAGCTGTCTAATTATAAATATGTTTGGTTTATACAGTTTCTTCACTTTTTATCATTATAATGGATATTTTGTTATTTTTAAGTGCTTAAGAATATTTTTTTAAACAAAGTAAATGTATATTTTTCTGAATATAAATTTGTATATTTTTCTGAATATATACATTTAATGAAAAAGTGAATATTAAAAAAATTCACTTTTCTTAATAAACTGTTAGTTTTTTTCCATTTTTCGTAGGTAAGAAATAACTTATTTTCTATAGCTTACTTTAAGAATTCTTTATTGGAAGATTTTCGATTAACCAACTGCCAACAACATATTACCAAAACAATTAATGTTTCCTCTAAAGGGTCTCAAAAGTCAAGAATGAAAATCTGAGATAGTTCTAATTATCTAAGATTATAATAAAAGGATTCTATCTAAACAAGACAGCTTGAAAAGAGAAATAGTGAGAATAAATGCTTTGACGTGTTAATGTCGTTAAGTTTTTATTGAAGTAATTTCTGAGTGAGAAAAACCAATTATAGAAAATTAATTGGATTTATTGGCTAAATAAATTACTTTTATCCGAATAAATCAAAAGGAGATAAAATTCACACAACGCTTTGAAAGTATTTGAACTACAAACAAGTTGAGAAAATCATTTTTTTTCTGTTAATCATTTTTTTAATTAAAAAAGTACTTATTTCCTATGAGAAAATAGCCGCAATTAATATATGCACATAAATTTTCTGTGAACATTTACACATCTGCAAACTACATTACATTTTCACTACATTTCTACATAAACATTTACAAACCCGACAGTATATAACTTATTCCATGTAAATTTGCTATATATTAAACTAAAGTCACTTAACTATTATCTGAATCAAATTTTACATAAATTATTGTTAATGTGAGTGAACTAATATTTTTCATTGTTTAATCAGTACACTGTTTTTACATATTTAAATATCTATAGATAAATTTGCTTTCATTCTTTCCTGGCCACTAGAATTGTTTTCTATTTCTGGCATATAGAAAAATAAAATAAAAAGATTGCCGAAATGATTCAATTATCTTATAATACATAAGATGAGAAAAAAACAGATAGTTGTTTAATAATAAATAAAATTTTAAATGAACATTGAATTAAAACTTTTAAAAGCACAAACTAGCTTATATGATTCAGTAAAAAAATTACTAAGGAATAAATATTAACATTGCCTCTAAATAATCCAATAACTGCATTATAAAATTGTGATTTTATGCTATGTTTGTCAATAATTTTAATGAATAATTGTGCTGCAAAATTGCATTACCCTTTGTAAATAAATGTTGTGAATAAGAAATAAAGTAAGCACAAATGTTGTGAAAAAGAAATTGAATACGTAAGGTGTCCCAAAATGATCACATAAACTCTGTACAGCTAGATTCCTGGTTGGGAGTAGATAAAAACTGTCTATAGAAGCATTCCTGTGCGATCCATAGCTTACGAGAAAAATAAGAACAAAGTATGACGTCACTGCTGGTACGAGAAAAAACATCTTATTGGACATATCAACAACAGTATTTGCATATCTTTACAGACGATAATGTTTAAAACGTTTATCGTGAATATCACGTCATGCATGCGCGTGCCATGGATGCACTCGTAGTGACAACACCAATGGACTTCCTTGCTCGTCTGCACGCTTTCACTTTGAAGGACCCCGCGATGCTACAACGTGTTATAACAGCCATTCCATGGCGTACTCAAGCCTGCCTCTACATGCAAGGTGGACACTTTAAACATCTGCTTTAAATTGTGCATATACTGCTGTTGATATGTTCAATAGAGTTTTTTTTCTTGCACCGGAAGTGATGTCATACTTTGTTTTTCATGTTTTTCTCGTAATCAATGGTTCGTACAGGAATGCTTCTTTGGGCAGTTTTTATATACTCCCAACGAGGAATCTAGGTGTGTAGAGTTTATGCGGTCGTTTTGGGACACCCTGCATAAAGTTTTTCTATTTATAATTTATATATTCCACCTATATATTTATAATTAATTTTAAAAACTTAACCGTAATTTTTAATGCAAATTTTGAAACTCTGTTTTATTTTCAAAATTTATGTACTTTTAATATAATATTGAAATGCGTTATATAATTTCAATGACTTATAAGTGAGAAAGCAATTAAAAATAACAAAACGTCTAAGCGATATATTTGGACTTTATGGTACGACCTTTTACATGGTTAATCTAAATTGGTTCTTTTCTCCTATATTTTTGTACTTGAGTAATTTGCCAAGATATCATCCTGTTCAAGGACTATTCCTTTAATATTTTTGAGCTGGCATTCATTCAGTCAAAAGAAACAAATTTTAAGAGTTAATGAAATAAATAATTACACACATTTAAGTCATTTAACTGTAATTATTGAGAAAGAAAATATTTACTTCTTTTCTCAATTCTTTGAAATCTTAGTGCATTCTTATCGTAATTTTGAAAATTTTTGTTTGGCTCTATACTAATTTTTTTATTTGTGATATTTTTTGTCGTAAAAAGACATTATTATGAAAATTAAAATCGAATGTACTAAAACATGCAGACATAAACGGACAGCTATAAGAAAATAAATGATTTTATTTACAAGAAAACTTATAATATAATGTTATAAAATATACACCGTTATCAATATAAAACAATATTAGCTCTGATATATAATGCGATAAGAAGACATTCTATTCAGAGAAATAGTTGATCATGCTACCAAGCTTATCTAATAGTGGGAGAAATCCTTAAGTATTGGAAATATATTTTCTTCCTAATTTTCATCCTCTGCAAATAAAATATGCATTTTTAAAAATAAATAATTAAAAATAAAAAAGAGATGAAAATGTGTATTTTTTGATAGTGTTTCTTCAACTCTATGAAATCGAAACATATTCATGTAACTTTCAATAACAATACCGCAATAAAAGAAATCCAATATCAAAACGCAACCATTCACTCAATTATGATAGTTTCTCAACTGTATCAAATACACATTCTGGATAATATATTAGAAAAAATTGAGATTTTCATGCAAATGCTTGCTCGGGGTGAGAATATTTTATAAAATTCACTACTTCTTTAGATGTTCCCTCTGTATTAATTAAAAAAAAAACTTATTATTGGTGCTGTTTACCAGGGCCTTGATTTCAAAGACAATGCATTATCTACTGTCTAGCAAATTAAAAAATTCATCAAACATGGCTCATTTTAACAGATTTTGGTCAAACATCGAGTAGAAAATTGCAGAGGATAGACAAGCTCAGTCGGGTGTTATAAGAAAACTACCCATCAAAAGGCAACATTTCGTTTGCAGTGGTGTTGGGAAAGCAAACACCAGACATTCGAAGATTCGAAACAGATAGAGAATGTGTCAGATTAATTACACTTCACCTTATTTTGCACTGATGGAAAATAACAAATTCAACGTTAAACCCCCTTAAATTGTGAAATCATCTTGCCTTACACTGTGCCAGTGTTTGATGACAGTATCTAGAGTTGGGGCATGTTCGACTGACCTGGAAGCGAGAATCTCAAGATATTTTTCTCAAGGGCAAACAAAGAGCCATAAATTATTTAGATGTACTCGAAAATCAAGTGCACCACTGAATGTTGCATTTTGATTCTAATGGTGACAAATACTTCATGGTCGATGATGATATAAATATACAGCGTGCCAAAAACGTTATCTATTGGTTAACGATGAATATTTGTTTGATTTCTAACACCTTTCCTGTCCATAGCATAGCCCATTCCTTAGCCTCATAGAAATTGTGTAGGATACAATTTACAGATAAATACAACCGCTCTTTTCCCTCTTTAATCAAATTTACAAGATATTGCATAGTCAATGCATGGTCTTTTTGGACATTAATGCATTCCGAAGCATGTTGTTGTTTCACAAGCATACTTCACTGACCGAGATATATGTTGGGCTATAGCAGATATGGGTGAAAGTCTTCACAATTTAGAAACAGGAATCAAGTAGAAAATAACAATTCCTTACCTGCTTCTCCTAAAGTATCATTCCACTTGAAAGACATTGAAGCTAACATTTATTTAATGTAGCCCAGCAACCCATAGGGAATTGTTAAACCGGGTTCTTTGGTTAAACCGGGATTCGAACTCACTACCCTCCGATATTGAGAAAAACACTCTAAACAATCTAACAAAATCCTTTTTGAGTTTCTAATTCATTGGCCAGTATATCCTCTTTTCTTTAATAAATTTTTGACAATCTTTTTACACAAAAACTTCTCAATATACACTTCATTTCCAGAATGTAAAACTTAAAGATATTCTGAATTCCATAGGTAATAATGAATAGTGACTATTAGTAATTTGATATTTGTTTTCTTTTTATTAAATGAGTAACCGTAAGACAAATAAGGATTTGGATTTCATAATTTATAAATTTTCTTTTTTTCAAAAATCTCCTGTTTACTTGGGAGAATATTCAAGTCGTGTTCTATATCAACGAAAATACTATCACGTGAGTAAAAATATTATTCCTTGTAGAGTATTCCATAATAACGCTGCCTTAATTTTTTTAATGAGATAAAAAGCTATTTTTATTTTTAAGAAATTTAAATTTTAAATGTTTATTTTTTGATAGGTACTTTTTAACACAATATTTTTAAGATTATTATTCCTAAAATGTAGGCTTGCTTGCTTTAAATAAAAATGTAAGGCTGCTACTAACTCAATGCGTAATTAAGAGTTCTTTAGATAAAAAATCTAATTCAAAAAATGGCTGAGATCTTTACTCAATGTACTTAAACAATTTTATTGTTATTTATTTTAATTATATTAAGTTCAGATTATGATATGTTAATTCAGAATATATGTAAAACATTACAAATAAAACATTTTTTAAATTATGGTAACATTTTGTCATACTTGAAGTTAAAATCTAAATTAGAATCAAATGTTTAATTTAATAAAAACAAAAATGAACACAATAAGTTTTTAGCCTAAGAAGAATTTTAAATTACAGTTATACATTTAAAAAATGAATTGTGTATAATAAATTACATTTCAAATCAATATAATTGAAAGAAAATATTTAACCATGATAATATTTTATTCAATATTGTAGGATATATATCAAATTTTCTATTCTTATTAATTTCATACTATTTATAAACAATTTTTATAACATAAAAATAAATTTCACCAGTTTTTCTTAAAAAATAAATATGAGTCAAACTAAACCATAACTTTCTCAGTTTTTCTGGCTTATAACTTTTTGTGAATTCCAAACATTTTTCATGGGGAGATTTTATAATTTCTTCAATGTATTCCGATGATTGATCTGTTATTTCTTAAAAATAAAAGCACTGTATCAAGCTTTTCCTCTTATCAAAAATTCATATGGAAACAACACAAAAACAAATCATCTCAGTGCAAGATATTTTTTTCATCCAATATTTTTACATATTTATGAACTCTATGTTATCGCACAACTTTAGAAACATCTTGGATTGTATCCAAAAGGTCTGTAGTAGAGCACACTTAATAATTCTCTATTAACGTTACCCTTAAGCTCCTATGCAAGCAAGCAAAAGTGCTCATTTTGTATTTTCGATCATGGGTTTTTTACTGCGTAATAGTGAGACTGAAATAATTTGAAAATCATTAAAGTATATTTTGAAAAGAATGCGATTATTGATGTGAAGCTATTTGTTGTTAGTTTTAAGTCTTGGATTAGATAAAGCTCTTTATGTCTGAGTGGTAGGATTGAGGTCTTCAGATCGAAAAGTCTGATGTTCGATCCTAGTCACAGTTGAACAAAGGGGGATAGCTGTTGAGTTTCTGCATGCATATTTGTTAGGGTAAGTTCTTAGGAATTTCGCCTTAGAGACTCATGAATGTGGTCCACTATCTATGAAAAGTGTACCGGAAATACAATTTTCTCGTGGATATCGAAATGTTTTTCCACAGTTTTATGCGGTTAATCCATCCCTTATGAGATGTCAAATTCTCTTATATTACCTTAATAACTTTGCATCTTATACTTTTTTTCACCTGTCAATTTTTATAATTGCATCTAAATCTTTTACTATTGAATATTTGACAACCATGAGTTCATTGGTTGCATAAACCAAGCGCATTTTAGTTTCAATAAATTTTTGTAATGAAACTTACATTAAAATTTAAAATAATTGCCATTGTTATGGAATAAATATAAAAACTAATGAGGAATATAATATAGAAAATAACTTCATCAAATAAAAAAACAGTATTTTTACTTTAAAGACACATTTTCGTATAAATTACAATCTGAAAAAAACAAGTATATTAAAATTTCTTTTCATAACAGATAAGGATAGCACGTAAGTAGGTCAATAACTAAATTATTATTTAATACTTAAATCACTCGCGCGTTGACACATTGCATTTATTGTTTTGTATTCGACATTTATTCTGATTTGTACTTTATCAGAAATTAGGCATTATACTATGTAACAGAAAATACTTTGATTACAGTAATAAATTAATATGAACATAGTCTAATACGTGAGGCTTGATACTAAAGGATTGCTTAAGCCACCTCTTATAAAGTCTTCTAGAAACAATAACTCAAGGAGTTCTATATCCTGAGGCCACATAGAAAATCACAAGCGAACTGAAAATCTTTAACATATCTATTACGCTTCGCTGTATTATTTGAAATGATAGCATATAATTCTCAGAAGTAATATCATTCTGATTTGTCATTGTGGTTTTTAGATGATTTCATGCTCCACCCTCATCTAAATATTAGGTCTACCGGAAAGCTCTGTCTATTGATCAATAACGATGTTGTTTAAAAAAAAAAAAAAAAACCAGATTTTTCTGAGAACATTGAAGATTGCAGAAAACTTAATTGAGTTCCGCAAACTATTTCGGACACCATATTCCTAAGAAAGGATTGGTTATGAAATATTCAAAATGGGTGCCACATGCATTGAGTCAGAATAATTTTGATGATTGAGTCACCACATGTTCAGAACAAAATCGAACCCTACTTGAACTGGGTGGTAACTGGGGATGATAAGTGGATTACATACAAAAACATAATAAGGAAAAGGGTATATTGTGCAAAAAAACCTAGCTCTTTCAATTCTAAAAAAAAATGTGACTCTAAAAAAGAGGATTTTGTGCAAATGGTGGAACATTTGAGGATTAATACAGTATGAGTATTAAAAATTGAACGAAAAACTTAATTAGGAAAGGTATTGTCAGAAACTGTATAATTTAAAAGGAACAGCCGAAAAAAAAAAGGCCGATAATGTTCCAAGAAAGTGGTCAAGAAAAGAATTCGTCAAAATATAGCAAAACTAGGCTGGGAATTTTTGACCCATGCACCATATTCTCCGGACTTAACATCCTCGAAGTACCACTTGTTTTTGTTCTTTAAGAATTTTTAAAGGGCAAGAATTTCAAAAATGAAGAAGATATAAACCAAGCATTGTTTTAATTTTTCGCATGAAAATATTAAATCAAAAATGGGCGAAAATATTAAATCATTATTTTCAAAAATGGGGCATACAGTTGCCCTCTCCATGGTAAGAAGTCATTAACAATAATGGCAATAATATTATTTAATAAAGTTTGTTGACGTTACGAAAATTTTATATTTTGTTTTTTCCAAAAAAGAACAGAACTTTCCGGTAGAAATTATATTGGTGGTTACTCATATTACTTACATTTGAATTTAAAGTTGCAGAAGAAAAATAAGATACTTAATGAGATGTGTGAGTGAACAAACGCAGATATTTTACCTCTCAATTTTACAAGGTTTATTTCTTACTACATTTATCTCTATATTCCTATTTTCACAGATTTCCTAATCTTTTGTAGAATTAGATTTTAGATAATAAAATCCTAGAATTTGTTTTTGATTATTCCTTAAAAATAAATTCCAGGATATTATTAAACTCAAAACTTTAATCAAGAATATTATTAAATGAGATAGTATATTATAGAAGAATGGTATTCTTAATTTTTTCATGTTGTCATTATTAGTTTGATTTCATCCATAAATAATGAAAATAATAATACGTTATAAACTAAAATAGTTTAGATTTAAGAAACCGTTTCATTTCTGGAGAATTTTTTAACACAACTTTGAGATATTCAGAAAATAAGGGTTCTCAGGGTGCTTTAGTTATTATTTCAGATTTAAAACATAAAAATCCATTATTTTGTAATGGATGACATTTTTCATTTTAGTAAATATCCTTTCTATTTAACCATCACCGAATAAAATATGAATAATATAAAAAATTTTCCCAAAATTTTAATTTTTCTGGAAACTGGAAGAAAAAGTATTTTATATTTTACAGTATTTATACTTCTTTTTTAAGTCTCTATACTTCTTTCTAAATCGATTTGGATAGTAATAAAAAACAGTATAATCAAACATTGCAAGGTATTTAAAAAATTAAATTTGTTCAGTTTATGTAATTTAGAAAACAATAAGGTAATATCAACAAGACATTCTGAGGAATCGAAATCTATATTTATCTAGAAAATCGCAGATTTTAAATAATCAAGCATCCTATCTTTACCGCAACGACTCGAATCAATATAATAATCAATATAATGTTCTCGAATCAATATAATGTTCATAAAAACAAATACGTGAATGAAGACATAAAAATTTTAGAAAAGTTCGAGAAACTTAAATTTTACTATAAATAAGTGGTATTTGAGATTAGTATCTTTTAGAGTTCTCTCTCTCTCTCTCTCTCTCTCTCTCTCTCTTTCTCTCTCTCTCTCTCTTTCTCTCTCTCTCTCTCTCTCTCTCTCTCTCTCTCTCTTTCTCTCTCTCTCTCTCTTTCTCTCTCTCTCTCTCTTTCTCTCTCTCTCTCTCTTTCTCTCTCTCTCTTTCTCTCTCTCAATTATAACTTTGTAATGGATGACATCTAAATAGATAGATGAACTTAACATATTCATAATTAATGTTTGAATACAAAGTTTGTTACATATATTTTCATAAAAATATAATGACATCTATCTATTTAGATTCTCAAAATCTCCTCTTTATTAAATGTCCAAATAAACATTGCGATTGGTAAATCCAATTACAATTTAAGAAAAATATTCTAATATTTTTTTAAATGACAATTGACTTATCTATATAAAGTTTTAAAATCAAATAAGTCATTAAAATGCACTAAAACTTTGAGTAATGGATATATTTCTGCCTCTTTAATTATTAATTTTTTTACTAATTTTTTTACAATTTATTTAAATTCTATTAAATATGTCCATTATAGAAATACTTATTCTAGCAATGAAAACAACTTGAAAGTATTTTCCATTTTATATATTTTTTACATATTTTTTAGTTTTTCTTATAAGAAGTTACGATAAACAGTATTTATAAATTTAAATAGGATTTCTTGTAATCAGCAAATGTAATTCAAGAATATGAGTTCAAAGAAAATTTTTTTTAAAAATTAATGCACATAATTTAATAAATTTTATTAAAATTATAATCATTTTAAATTCTTGTTGTTAACTGAAAGCTAGTAACTTCTCTTTAAAATAAAAAAAATATTAATTTTCATTATAGAAATAATACATTAAATCTTATTATCATCTATAACATAAATCACTATTCTTTTTATTAAAATGAGAAAAATGTATTTTCTAGAATTCACTTACATTTTTTTTAAACTAATTTTAAAGTATAATTTATTTTAACACATTTTTTTAAAAATCCTGTAATAAAATAAATAAGGAAAAGATTTTTCACTCTTTATGTTTCCAGGTGAAAGTAAGAAGGCTTTTATATACGTTCACCGACATTAATAAAAATATAAAACGTATTTTACATTTTTATAGTACATTTTAAGTGGTCATTATACTATATTGAACGAATAGAGTAACCTGAAAAACCTCAAACTATTTGCATTTTCCTAACAGTAAATCTTAGAAATAAATTTCCCCTTGGAAAAATATTTCAGATTCTATGACATTTTATGCGAAACGTATTTAAAATAGAAAATTTGTTTTGATAAGAAAAACGAAATATAAATGTTTCGTAGCATTTCCAGATTCCTTTAATGATATTTAGGGATTTTATTCCTGAAGTTGTTCCTTATATTACAGAAATTCAATTCACAATCATTAAAGTTTCATAAATGTTATTGCTGTTCATAAGTGTTCATGATTTATTCTAAACTGGATGTAAATTGGTATAGGAAATTGCATTTAAAATTCATAAGAACATATTAATTATAAAACGTCTTTAAAAAAGAGTGATTCTCCCAATAATATATATATATTAAGAATGTGTTAAAAACTTTAAATTTTATAATATTTTTTTGAATAAGATATGTTGCCTTCGATTCAACAGTTCGTGTGTTCGAATACCACCTTGGGTATGGATGTTTGTAGTGGTTCAGAATCCAGTTTAAACCGTAGGTCCCAGTCTAATTAGCTCTCGTGTGCAAAAGATGACCGTTTAGCGACAAACAAACAAAAAGTAAGACATGAGTAAAAACAAAAAGTCTTATTGGAAAATTATATTTAATTTCCTATACATCTGAAATTTAAATTGCAGATTATATAATTAAGAACTTCACATTTTTTTAAACTTAATAAATGATCAGCAAAATATATGTCAGGCTAGTTATATTTTATTCGTCAAGCAATAATTGATTTAAATCAAATGGATTATAAAAAAAAATCAGCATGAAAATTAATATTTTTGTTACTTGTGAATTTACTTAACCCATTTTAAATACCTTTATTAATAAATTAAATGTAGGACTATTTTGTTCAATACGTTATGAATGCATGTTATAGGAATGCAAATGCAACTATCTATGTATATTGCAACTATCTATGCAACTATCTATGCAAATGCAACTATCTAACTAACAAATGTATATTTCATACATTTAATACCATTTATATTTAAAGTATGGAGCTATAAATAGAAGAAATAGTAAAACTTTTCCTTTTAACAATATAATTGTATTTTTCAAAAGTTAAAATAAATTTTTATTAGGTTATTTTATTCTTTTAAGTTTCTAATTTATACGTTTTATATTAAAATAAAATTATCTATACTCGCAAAATCACCATCAATATTCATATTGATTATAAATTTAAATAGTATAATTTTACGTTGCCTATTAATTGTAAAGCTTTAAGTAAAAAAATATAAATAAACAACTATTCATAGAAACATAAACTGTTTTTTTTCCTTCTATTATTTTAATGCAAAATTTATATTTTTGTTATATTTTGAATTTATTCCCAAATAACTATTCAATTTTTTCCTGTATCAAAAACAATGTTATTATGATTTCCTACGAGTATATAATTCTGAATATGATTGTCCGAAAAGCGGCTGCATTGTGCCTTGTTTCTCAGCTTTATAAATTTGTTCAAGATTTTACATCTAATTAATTTATATTTATTTATTTTTATATTTATATATTATCTAACAATTTATATTTATTTCGAATTCTTGAATAAATTTCATAAATGCAGTAAATTCAATAAACTTTTAAATTTCCACATTGACATTAATCAACAAATGTTTATATAAAATGTAATTTAGGTTTTAAATCTTATGTTTAAACAAGAATAAATAAATTATGCGATAATAACTCAGGTTGAAATTAAAGTTAAAAGATAAAGTATCAGAAGAGTTCACTAATAGGAAACTAATTTCTATTTAGGAAAATATGATGTACTGAACTTTTTCTCCTTAAATAATTCAAATCATAAAATTTTTAATTAAATTACACTATTCAAATATTTTAAAAATAAAGAATAATATTTTCTATCTGTATAGAATTGCAAGCATAAATATTTACGATCCATTTAGTTTATAATAAGTTGAATTTTTATTACCTATTAAGACTTAAAAAAGTACATGTCTACATTATTAATTGTTATTTACATTTTAGCTGTAAGTTTTACTATTTATTAAATATAATTTAATAAATAAGTGCTTTAAGTGGAAATGTGGAAAGAATACATAACAAGTCAAATAATAAAAAGACCGTTTTATTCCTTTGATGCTACTTATTCTTTTTAATTTTTTTCATGATATATTTATCGAAACTAATAAATCCTCTTTAAAAATCTTCTTTGATTGAATCAAACGTCTTTCTATTTTTTTTATACTCCAAATTTTCTCAAATGTAAAAAAAATTGTAAAAAACTTTAAAAAAAAACTACCATAATAAATACTTATTACCATTAAAACTACCATAATTAAGAAATCAACTCAGAAAATGTTAGTGCTTTCATTTATTTTTCTTTTAGTGTATTTCAAATTTTTATAAAATGTTTATTCTTAAATTTAACATATTCAGTATCTCGAAAGTTTACTTCAGAATATTACGTTTCTCATATAATACATTTAAACCAGATATTCTGAGATATATTTCATTTTATTAAAAATAAATAGATACCTGAATTAAATTGCATTCAAGTTGTTTTCTTGTATAAATATTTGCTTCAGTTATTAATTCTTTTTTCTCTAAAAAAATTTAATGATTCGCATGTTACGAGAGTATAAATATATTTTCTCAAAAAGACACATTTTTGAATAAATTAATTAAATGAAAACAGCTAAAGACTAAAACGAATTGAATTAATTAAAAAGTGAACGAAATTAATAAAAATCTTCAATTATGGAACTGGATTATTATTGAATCTAATATCCAAAATTATTTCATATAAAGACCATAATTTTCTCTTCAACAAGAACAGTAATTAGTGTAAAAAATATAGGAGCGTCTACTGTTAATTTATATTTACTGTTTGTTGTAAATAAAAAACTCAAAACTGACAAGAACAAATTAATAAAAGAATGTCTTTGAAATAATGACGCTTGCAAAATTGCACATGTATGCAATATGTGTAAAAATTAGGAATTTCACAGTTCGTATTTTTTTTCTAGTAAAACCATATCCAAAATAACACAAGATAACCTTGCCAGGAAATTATATCTATTTTCACAAAAATTTGAAATTTAAAATGGATTATATATTTAAGAGTTTGACATTTTCTTAAACATGAATATATATATACATATGCATACATACATACATACATACATATATATATATATATATATATATATATATATATATATATATATATATATATATATATATATATATATATATATATATATATATACATACATATATATATATATATATATATATATATATATATATATATATATATATATATATATACATATATATATATATCAAATTGGTTACATAATTTTGTCAAACACTTATTAATTAACATCATGTGGATTACAAAAGAAAAATCATGGACACTTTTATATCTTATCCGCTTATTTATTGAATTATATTTATTAACAAATTAAGCAAATTAAAGAATTATTTTCGTAACAATTAATATTACATGAATTCGAAAATAATATGAAGATAATTATTTTCATATATTTTATGGTATTTATTTTTCGAATACAAAGCTTAACCAGAAATAACGAGAAATTTATTTCAATACTATTATTACATTTTATATTTTTATTTATAAATTTTTATTTCACATCATTTATTTATTTAACTTTGTATTTCATGCACGTTTATAATTCTAATATAAAATTATGAATATTTAAAAAAATCATTATCAATATTGACCTCAATTATAGAATTAAAACATTTATTTTGTATTTTCTTTTTTTTAATTATAATTCATTCTTGCATGCCAAAATATTAAAAAGCAATTTTCTTTGTATATATCTTAACCTACTTTTCCTATACTGTAATTTTATTATTAATTTTACATTTTTTATCATTCTCTTAAATTAAATTTTTACTATTAATTTTTACTTTACTAAAACATTTTTTTTAAATTATATACTTATCATAAGCATATATTATCTTTAATTTAGTCCAAAATCCAAATATCGATTTTCCTTTCGGTCTCAAGAAAGCATATTTTGATTACCTATATATACATAGATAAATAAATAAATATGATAGATAGATAATTTTCCTGTATATATAGTTAGATAAATAGATCTGATATATGGATAGATAGATTGATTTCCTATCTATAGATAGATAGATAAATAGATATAGTATATAGATAGATAGATTGATTACCTATATATATAAATAGATCTGATATATATATAGATAGATAGATAGATTACCTATATAGATAGATAGATAGATCTCTTAAAATATGCTTGAAACGCAGCTGCATTATTTAGTTTCATAGCTTTCGATGCATTATTTCAGATTGAAAATCTAGTTACAAAAGGAATTTCTTATATAATCTGAAAACTGAAGTAAAGTAAGTAAATTTACGTAGTGCATAAATGTATGATTAAATGAAATGGAACTACTAATTAAATATTTCAGAAACATTTTTTATTAAATTGATAGCATCACACATACAAGTCATTGTTTTCATTAAAAAATGAAATGATTATTTAATATGAAGTAAATTTCTTCAAACTATTATTGTTTACTTTGATTCCTTAAACAATTTTCTAAATGCAAAAATTAAATATGTTCCTTATATTTCAGATATTATAATTATTACTAATCAGTAACTTTTTTTTCCATTTAATTTACATTTTACAATTTTTAAATATTATCATGAGGGAATAAAATGAGCCATAGCTCATATTGAAATTAAATTTAAAATATAACAGTGTATTGGCTATTCACAAGCATGAAATTAACTTATCTTTATAAAAGATTGTTTGGAATATTTTTTCTTTTTCTCAATAGCTCAAATCCCACTACTAACAAGTTACGAAATTTATATTAAATAATTAAATAATAAATTATTGTTTTTAAAATAATGAACAGTGTTCTTTATATAGTAAACAAAAATATTAAATTAAATGTTTTCGATGCATGTATTGAAAATAAATTATTTATTCCGCACTAAAACATTAAATATATATCCGTACAATCAACTATTTAATACATTATAAAATACTGCGTACTATCTAAAGATAATACACAGTATTTCTTAAATATATAAAGACTTAAATAATAATAAATATTTAAATATAATAAAGACACTTAAATATATATCTGTATAATTTATTTATTACATTATAAAATACTGTGTATTATCTAAGGAATTCAAATCAGCAAATATTTGTATGATTTCTCCTTTCTTTCATTTCGTGCACTATTTTAGTTAAAACTTTCATAAAATGTTAAGTTTATAATCTTCCATTTCTGAAATGTATGCTTCTGCATTTCGGTATTCTTAATATAAGGATTTCATAACAAATATCTCTCATATGTATAAGATTTTTTCAAAAATAAATAAATATCTGAATAATTAAATAGTATATAAACTGCTTTTCATATATAAATATTTGCGTCAACTATTAATCCCTCTTTCCTTGAAAACAAATTTTATCATTCTCATGTTACGGATTATAAAAATATTTTCTCCAAATCACGTATATTTAAAAAATTAATTAAATGAAAGAAGCTGAAGACTAAATTGAAAAATATTGAATTAATTAAAATGAAATTAATTGAAATCTTGAATTGTGGAACTGAATTGCTTAATGAAAGAATACAATATTTATTTAATAAGAATTCTATTAGATACCCTTAAAAGTGTATTTACACTCTTGCACAAATATATATATATATAAATATAATGCAAAGAATATATGAATATATACATTAAAGTAATGGGGATACAATACTAAAAGTACAATATAATAAAATATGAATTCATATAATAATAAAATATGTAGTATCAATTTGATACCAAAACAGAATTTTCGGATTTATTTATCACTATTAATAATTCTACTACATATATTAATGTCTTTGACAAAACAAATCAATTTAATTTTAATGTTAATAAGTTATTTCCTGGAACTCAACTATTTCTTTAAAAATATACAGAAACGTAATATTTAATGAACTTGGACGCCTTTATAATATCTGTAACAATTATGAATCTACTAAAAATCAAATAAAACGCCTAAAAAATAATAATATTCCAATTAATTTTATTTTAAAGTATGTAGGAAGTAGGGAACCACTTGTAAGACGGAAGTAATGCGTAGTTTTTATAACTACAGAAGGGCCACCCTAGCATTGTAGTTCTTACAAGAATCCTGAGAGCACCTACATTTATACACTTAATTCCCCTTTAACACATTTTAATTTCTAAACCATTTTAACTTTTTGAATTTAATTACTCCTGGCAATATTTCTTTATTCTAATTTCATATTTACCGTTGGCATCTCTCCTATCATTCTTACATATAAATTCAATCTGATTTGCTTATTTTGGTATTATGTATTTTTTCTACTGTATTTATTTATTCTACAGTATACATGTTTTATCTATTGTGAGAGCATTTTTACTTTTCTTCAATTATATTTCAATTAAGTGTATCTTTGATTTCTTCTTTTAATACGAATACTCTTCTCGGAAATTGCTCGAAGATATTTAGACATTTGTCCTTCATGCATGTCAAGAAAATGTATTCATTTTGCATAGCTGGCCATATTCCCTCTGATGAAGACGTGGTCCCTATGCCTTCGTCCTATCATTTGTATCGTATATTTTAGTATTTTTCCAATTTTACATTGTATAAATATGTAAGTGTGTGTGTGTGTGTGTGTGTGTGTGTGTGTGTGTGTGTGTGTGTGTGTGTGTGTGTGTGTGTGTGTGTGTGTGTGTGTGTGTGTGTGTGTGTGTGTGTGTGTGTGTGTGTGTGTGTGTGTGTGTGTGTGTGTGTGTGTGTGTGTGTGTGTGTGTGTGTGTGTGTGTGTGTCATATCTTAGTCGTATTACAAATAATATTAAGAGGGAGTTAAACCTTAACATTATTTGCAACACGACTAAAAGTTACGGATTATCATGACAGATTATTTAATCTCAGATTATCTCTTAAGTTTAAATATTTATTCCTCAATACGATAGGCTAAACAAAATCATTCTTCTATTGACTTCCACAAAATTGCGTGAAGGTTATCAGATCTGAAAGACAATAGTCATTTTTCTAAAAACAATCAGTATTCCTCTAACAGGAAACCTTCCATTTCAATAAAAAAAAAAAACCATAAAAATGATAGCATTTATGTAGAAAGGTACGCTGACTGATGGCTGAGTGGTCCAAACTCTTGAGCAGTGGGTCCCGGATTCGAATTCCGCTTCGATAATGGATGTTACTTTCTTTCTCTGTCCTTTCTTCTGTCATAATGTATCAATGTGGCTCATTCTATAAACGGGTTTGTGGTGGTATGGCCAACAGTCTTACATTCTAGGGGGTATTGGTATGGCTCATGCAACGCTACTAGCCTCCGTGACTTGGTTCACAGATGCCCGCTGGATAAAGACAGATGAATAGCAATTTCAGGCCTTGTTATCTCATAGAGTTTTACCCAAGTGCAAGCTGTTGGGAAAAAAAATGTTGTAAGGTACACATAAACTCAATCTTAAGCTTCGAAAACTTAACAACAAGTCTCAATTCAGTATCTTATATATCTGAATTTTCAACTATCAGTAAATGGTAAATAATAAATTATATTGGAACTTTGATTATAAATGTACTTACTCTCTATATCATTTAATATACATTATCATTCATATTCTGGAGATTCTCTGAATTACAACAGGTAAAAAATATTTTATCAATATTCCTGTGTTATCAACAGTGCATGTGTTATCTACTAGGCATAATTGATAACTATGCTGATTAAAATATCTGTTCAATCAATCGACTATTCTGAAGATAACGATGTGACATTTATCAATGCTATATAACATTTCTAAAGCATCTAAATATCACTTAATTGCATCAAATTGAATACAGACTGTTGATTTAAAATAATTAATTTATTTAAAATTGCCTGAGAATCTTAATTTTGTCTTTTATAGTAACCGATTTACCATAACTTTCATTGTGAAAATTTAATTAAATGCCAAATGATAATTAAATGCCAATGATTAATTCAACTTCCAAATTTACAAAGTTTGTTCACAAGATTTCCTGTTAAAAATAATATACATCACTTTTACGGTGTTTCTGATATGAGTTAAAACATTAAATATATATATACATACACACAATAATATGTCCATAGAAATAAAATACGCTTTATTTATCCACTATTAGTATCATTATGATCTCATATAAGTTCCAAAATTACAGGAAAAATTATATATATGTTATTGACAATTTTCAAATGGTTTCACTTCGAATTTTTAAATTAATTTTGTTGATTTGGAAATTCTCTTAACATAGTTGTTTTAAAGGATAAAAACATACTGTCAGAAAACTGTTGGTAAAAAATATGGGTACAAGAATCGAAAACTATTGAGCAAAGAATTAGATATGAAAATAAGTAATGAATTTTTTTATATATATTTTGGTAATGCATAACATGTTTTATGATATTAACTACTAGAAAGTAGCAAATGGTAAAAAGTTTCAAGAACAGGAGTATGGATCTTTGAAAATGTATTTATTTAAATTATTGGCATTTGACAAACAAGCTACTGAAAATAATTCACAGTTAATAAGATCAAAGATTACTATATCAAGCTAGTCGTGGAAAAGTTTATGGTCTTTTATCAGTTGAACAGAATCAAAAAGATATAGATTACTAACTTTCACAACATATCACGATAAAACAGATCATATAAAATCATACTTCCAAAATATGCAGCAGATGTTTGGAAAACATTTATAAGTGAGTTTCGAATATATTGCTCTTTTGTACAAAGTATCCACAGAGCTTCAAACCAAACAACCAAAAAATACCTTTCTGTTACTTCATCAGACTTGATAAAAAAAGATATTTAATAAACTAGCCAGTTCGAAAATTTTTTTGCGTTACATCTACAATGAGTATAAATGTGCATTTGTAATTATATTCTGAAAAAAATTATGAGAAGGCAATATATTTAAAAGTATCTTTTTTTATAAATATTCTTAAAACATCATTTATGGGAAATAAGAATTTGTTCTCTAAAAGTAGTTTTGTTGCGACAAACTAAACCAACCATCTTTTGTAAAAGAAGAACGGGAAATGAAAAGTAATTAAAATTGATAAATACTTGTTAAATAAAAGTTTTAGTTGTTACTTCAATAATAAAAGAGTTCCTATGATATGTAAAGTTATATTTACATGTAAAAGCATTCAAGAGATCATGAATCATGTTCAATAATAAATAAAGGAAAACAATAATAATCGGTGATGATTACTGGTGCCGAAATTTATGTCGAATCCCTACTTTTTGAAGACAAAGAATTGATTAATTATTTTTGATAACAGCACACATTTAAAGCAATTAATTTCTGCTCTGTAGGAATCTAATGAAAAGAGTAAATGTCCAAATGACGGAGAATATAATTAAACCTTAATATTAGACGCTGACAAACGTATACACCAGCCAACTCTCCTGTACTTAACCCAAGAAGGGTTCTACCAGTTTAGATGGGAGTTGCTAGAAAGAATTAAAGAAAGTGGCACCGCCGGGGGCACCACCTCCCAACAGTTCCGAACTCCATACGCAAAAGATACAGACACGATTCCAATGATATTTAAATCCCATTATTCAATTTCAAATATTTTGTCTCAAACCTCATGTTGTGCACTTATATGCGAGCAGTATAAAATAAAAATTCTGGGTTAAAGATTAAAAAAATACTACACACGAAACAGATGCTATTTTAAAACTCATTTACTTTCCAATTAAACAATAACATTTGTTTTCACTCTTCAATGGAATATTGAAGTAAAATACTTTAATAGTTCGGGTTGATTAAGCTGCTATTAAATAACAGTGTTATGAGACGCGAGCGCGCGCGTCTGCGTGTGTGTGCGCGCCGCGCGCGTGATCGTGTTTAGAGAATTAAATAGATATTGGAAAAATGAAATACGTATTAACAATAAAAATAAGAACATTGAAAAATAATAGCTTTATTAAAAGAGGGAATATTTTAAAAAGAAAGGACTAATATATATTCTGAGAAATTTGGAGCCATGTAATAAAGATTTTTGAAAATGAGCATAATATAAGACTTACATTATCTATTTTGGAACTAGTTCAGTATCCCCATATATTGGCGAACGCGGCGAATTTTTTTCGTCGCCAAGTCGCCAAAGTAAGCGCGCCAAGCTAACACGGGAAATTTCCCGAAGTTCGATCGAAAAATAAGCATTTTAGAAAATTAAAAAAGGGAAATAAATATAAATGATGGACTTACTTGATATGAAGTTTAGCTGATATGCCGATTGGTATGTTTATTTCGACATTTTTTTTCGTTGTCACCAGGATCACATTTCAGTTTTTTTTTTTTTTTTTTTTAAAAAAAAGGCATGCAAAAAATATTTTTCTAAATATTTACACTTTATAAAATTTAAAAAAAGCAAAAAAAAAGGAATGCAAAAATATTATTTTAAATATAAATTACTTTATAAAATTGAAAAAAAAGCATTCAAAAAATGTTTTTCTAAATATATACGCTTTATAAATTTTAAGATAAGCATGCAAAAAATATTTTTTTAAATATATACACTTTTAAAGTAAATAAAGATAAAACACTAATACAATAAAAAATATGCATTCAGAATTTGAATAAAATAATTACACCTTCTGCGAAATTTGGTACTCATCCCAATTAATTCTCGAAACGATTTCAACAAATTTATTAAAACAATTTTCATTTGCAGCTATGCAAGCTTTATGAAACATATACATTGCAAGGTAAAATTTAAAATCTGTAATTATTTATTGTATTTAACCAAAATATAAAAGATAATAAATTAAATTAATAAGATATAATAAATATATATAATAAATAAAAACCAAATAAAATGAAATAATGTAAAAGAAATTGTAAAAAAGAAGAATTTACTATGATTAGACGCTGGTGACAACGAAGCCCAGCTGAGGGAAAATCCCTTCCAATTCCAATAGAAACGTGGAACAAAAAATGTTCTAGAACAGTGAAAGTCGAAGTAAAATTTAAATAGCTGTAAAATTTATGTAAAACATAAGAAAAATGAATAGTGGCAACAAAAAAAAAAAGAAATAGTAACTAAAACTGAATTTGGCAACACTACAATAAAAACAAAAGCTGAAATCGGCAACACTAGGATGTAAACAAAGGACGCCAGATTTGGGGAGAAATCATATTTGGGGATACTGAACTTGTACCTCTATTTTTAATATATAAGATCAAATTCTGTTTTCTGCTCAAATAGATTTTTCTGCTTTTATTTTTTTATCATACAAATTAATTCATAAAAATTATTACTTTTACTACTGTTAAAATAACCATATTTTTTACTGTTTTTTATGTTTACACTAAGTTATAATTACTATTTGACTACATTAGAAATATAATACTTTTATTATAATATGACTTTCCATAATCAATGATTGAATTCGAAAGATATGAAATTTCACTTAGGTTAGAGTTCAATTCAAATAGTGTTAAGTGAAAAAGACTCTAATAGATGGCAGCACTACAGATAAAAATAACTTTATTGATTATAAAAATTTCTGCAATACAAAAATTTAAAGTTTTTAAAAAAAGTGTTAGATTTTATTTAATTTCATATATACGTTTCATAGAAATAGTAAACTATGCCAGGAGGATATTTCAGAAAACACATTGATAATATAAAAAAATAAACTAAAAAAAATTCTCTTTAAAATTTTTTCAGTTTTTTTTTACATTATCAATGTGTTTTCTTCTGGCATTGTTTTCTATTTCTATAAAACGTGTATATAAAATTAAGTAAAATCTAAAATTTTTAGCAAATACAGTTTTTTTAGATAAAATTTTAAAGAAAATCTTATCCAAGAGAACAAGTGTTGCCATTAATGGAGGATTAATTCTCTTAATTAACACATATGTTTCACAAATGGGTTTTCTTAACTCAATGATAAAAATCGCGATGCAATTATTTAGAAAGTCCAACTCTAGACACCATTTGAAATGAGAATCATGCTAAATATAGTTAAAGAAAGGTTATTAGAATATAAAGTATATTGAGTCGTAATCTTTAAAGATTATAATTCATTCTATTTCTTACTGTTTTTTCAAATGCCTTTAATTAAAATAAAAAACGTTGCATAGCATGGAGACAACTTTAATATCATTCTCTTTGCCAAACATCGTTAAATATAACGCCTCGAATAAAATCAGTTTTTAAATTAACTTTATCCAGTTAACACATCTTTTAAATAAAACTACACCTAGACACATACAGTATTTAATATGAAAATACTAAATTCAGAATAATTATTTATTAAAACATTTATGGTTTAAGGCTTTGAACAGATTTGCATGAATAAGTTCCAAAAAGAGTTGTTTTTTTTTTTTTTTTTAACTAGACTTATTATTTTATCTCTCCCTTAAAATTATAATTTTATGATAAAAAATTTTAAGGTATATAAAATTGGCAATATATTCTAAAATTCAAAAAAAAAAAAAAACACTTAGACGAACCTCCTAGTGAAATTTTGTGTTTACCCTTTTTATCTCCATAATTAAATAAGATAAGCTAAAATATTTTATATAAGTTTGTAGAACATCGTCATGCAATTTCAATGGAAGTCTTATACAGGAATATGTGGAAAAAAAAAACGCGCATAATGTTGTCTGTGCTGTTGGTTTGTGTATGAGTTTCAGCACTGGTACGTACGCAAAGCATGTCATTCAACCCCAGAAACAAAATGTATATTATGTGTAATATATCAGACTTATTCATCAACGGTTAACGTAGACTACTAATTGCTCTGAATTCATTGATCAATGTATCTCTTGGATAGTGAAACAAAATGTGCGTTGATAAGTTTTGTCTTTTGCATTTCTATGTGCATGATAATATTTGCGATATAATTATAAAAATCCATGCCTAAGATTATGTATCTGGACTCATGCTTGCGCATGTGCAGAGATTCATCCTCATATATAACATTAAGTATGAAGTAAATTTTAAAATCAAATGCAGCTTATTCATGAAAAATTCATTCAATTCAAAGAGTAGCATTTAACGCAAAATCATGCAAAACATTACTGTAAGAAATGTTTTTATCAAAGTTTCATTAATATTGTGAATTTAAGAAACTCAAGAGAAAAATTTAGAACGAAAATAAATTCCGACTAACAGTATCTCATCCTAGACTCATAAAATATGGATTGAAAATGGCGGAAAAAACTGAAGTTTCAAAATTGAAGACAGAAAAATAAACAAAGAGACAGTGAAAACCCCAAAGAGATCAAGTTCTTTTAAAGTTTTCCTTCCCTCAGTCTCTGAAAGAATATTTTGGCAATAAAAAATAATAAGGAAAAGTTTATCCTAAAACGCATTCTATTATTTTTGAAGCGGTGGTCCAACAAAATCCATTGTTGTTATTGAACATTTTAGACAGACGTCATATTTTATTCTTCTCATTTTTCTCCTGGTATCGAGATTGTTTTATAAACTGAAAACATACCTCAGGTTGAGACCGTTTCTGACGTGTATATGACAATAAAGGAATTTAGAAAGTTTTTGGAAATAAATTCGAGCCTTAGATTGCTTTGGAACAGATATCAATGTTTTGTTTCTTAAAGAACTGTTGGCTCTTTCTCATATCTGACATTTCAGTGAATCAAACAGTAATATCTTTCATAAACATCGGAAAATCACATTTTTTCTTGAACAATTATGATAAAAGATGTCTTGTTTTTGGAAGAAGTTAGAAAAATATGAGAAAATTATTCTCTCTTGTATTAAATGTAAGTATGGCATGAAAACATTTTTAAAGCAAACAGTCATTAGAATATCCGATGATTTAACAAATGTTTAGAATTGCATAACTTGTGTAAATTTCCATAGTTATTTGTTATTTATTTTAAAAAATATTTTATCTAGAACTTAGCATAGATTTATGTATCCTTTATTTTATTCTGTATGTATCTTTTATCATAATGTTTTATCATATTTTTTTTATTTTATCTTGTTTTTATTTTAAGTATTTGTGTATGAAACCGATTTAAAAGTTTAAGGATTTAAATTGCTTATGCCAGACAATAAATAAAGAAAACTCAGAAAAGTTTCTTCTGAAAATTTTTCAGCAAATAATGTCTATAGCAATGCTTTTCTGTTGATAAAGGAAAGCCATTTAGTTTAAAAGGAAAATCATTTCTTTTTTTTTAATGGAAGTAGATGTTAAATGTTTCTTTTAAATTTTTTCTTTCCTCATCTTTATTTTATTTATTACATGGTGATGTTTTTATAAAAATATGTAATTAATACTGTCTGGTGTTAACCATTTATCAATATGGAATATTTGTTGTTTAAAAATTAGGCAGACATTCTATTTGGCCATACGAAATAACAATATTACACTAAAAGTCACTTCTAAAGTTTTTTTTAATTATAAAATTATGAAATATTATAATGTTTCATTAGAACACTTATTCTATTGTGTTTTCATGTAACAAAATCCAATCCTGAAATTACTCCAATCTTTTGTTCCTTTAACCGTACATTTGAAAGGTTTTAAATCATAATATTGGAATATATTTTACCCTGTGAATCTTAAATTTAGGCAACTTACTTCAAAATAAAACTACAAACGAGATTCTATGATATGCATCTCGATAATAACAATCAAGAAGCTCTCAATCATTATAAGAAAAAGAGAAATCCTATTTAAAGATATCCCAATGTTATTCTGAAATATGATATCAACATTGGTAAATCCTATATCAACATTGAAATGTGATATCGAAATTTATAAATCCTATATTAACATTGAAACGTGATATCAACATTGGTAAATCCTACATCATCATTGATATGTGATATCTTTACTGTAAATCCTATATCAACATTGAAACGTGATATCAACATTGGTAAATCCTATATCAACATTAAAATTTGATATCAAAATTGTAAATCCTATATCAACATTGAAACGTGATATCAACATTGGTAAATCCTATATCAACATTAAAATTTAATATCCAAAATTGTAAATCCTATATCAACATTGAAACGTGATATCGACATTGGTAAATCCTATATCAACATTAAAATTTGATATCAAAATTGTAAATCCTATATCAACATTGAAATGTGATATCAACATTGGTAAATCCTATATAAACATTAAAATTTGATATCAAAATTGTAAATCCTATATCAACATTGAAACGTGATATCGACATTGGTAAATCCTATATCAACATTAAAATTTGATGTCAAAATTGTAAATCCTTTATCAACATTGAAATGTGATATCAACATTGGTAAATCCTATATCAACATTAAAATTTGATATCAAAATTGTAAATCCTATATCAACATTGAAACGTGATATCAACATTGGTAAATCCTATATCAACATTAAAATTTGATATCAACATTGAAATGTGATATCTGCAATGATAGTGGATTTAGCCTCCACGTTGTTTATTGAATTCATATCAACATTGCTTATTGAATTCGAATTTCATTGATTATAATTCAATTAGAAATTGAGAAAAATCCGTTGATTTTATAAGTCACTTAATTTTTTCCATTTTTCCTATTCCCATGCTTCTCAGAAACTTATTTTCTGTCATTTTGTGGACGTTTTGAATTTAAAAAATGCTTATCAGCTTGGCAACATTGCTTTTCATTCAAAAGTTGGCTTTTGCATCACTACTCATTATATTTCTCAAATGTGTAATATAAGTTTATTACAAATATTTTTCTTTGCTCAATGGTTTTCTTACATTTTAAACAATTTAAAATTTTTACATAAAAATGTGAGGAAATTAGTAAGGGGAAGTTGAATAAAATCATTAATAATAATAAGATGCATTTAGGAAAATAATGACGGATAACTGAAACAGTAAGAATGAATCGCTCAAATACAATAAGTATTTGCAATTAGCTCACAATGAAAAATGTATACACCCTGATAGAAATAAGTTAAGAAAATGTAAATATACTCTTATAATGACATTAAAGTATATGATTAAAATAGGATATATATATATATACCGTAGATAGAAAAAAAAACTGCCAATTAAGAAAAGAATATGCGGTACGTACATTAACAGAGTAGTTTAAAAATTTCACTGAACTCTCACCCTTCCGATAAAGAAAATAAATCTAATTATGTAAGGTAAAATTCTCTGCTTTAATATGGAAAATCAGCTACAGATAAGCGAATTCCATTATATTTAAGTAATATTTTTAAGAGGAAAAAAAAAACCTTATGTTTTTATTAAGTTTATATTCCTATTATATATAATATTGTATTATTGGTAAAATGTTACTTACGGCATACTTCTTGATATTTTTTTGATGCCAAGATAGGTGCAAAAATGTAAATAAGAAAATGGCAACCCAAGAATTAAGTTAGTTAAAGTGCTAAAAATACTAGGGTTACCAGAAATGAAATTTTATCTCCAATTTTTTTGCTAAACCAAGGATAACCGACTTCATACCGAACCTTATTCATAATACGTATAGATACTTTAAACAAATAAAATACAACTCCATTTTTTTTTTTTTTTTTTTTTTTGTATAGTGCATAGCTTTTTGTGTTCATAAGCCTGCTAAATTAACCGGAATATGTAAACCATTTAAATCTCAAAATCACATTTAAATTATCTCCTAAACAAATTAATTTGGTAAAATAAATATTTCCTCGTCATTTTACTCACTACCTCAAGAAACGGAAAAGCTGTTTTCTTTTAGTCAGCTTAAAAGTTACTTTTGCAATAAGTTAAATTTTAAAAGATAAATCTTTTGCAGTAACTTAACTGTAAAATTGCATCTGAAGAATATTGTTAATAATAATTAATGTTATTAATAAAGAAACTCTGTATACCTCATTCAACGAAACTTTTTATTTCAGAAAGATACTTATAGAAGACATGTAGAAACATATTATTTATTTAATGAAATACTGAATTTGAAATATTTATTCCTGATTAACTTTAGAATGTTAAAATACTTCATTTAAAATTAATTTAAAGACATTAATGAGATGAGAAGATATAAGCGAATTTTTGTTTATTCACTAATAATATATTGTGAAATATTTGTCTGTACTTTATATTTGTTGTGCTTTTATAAATTATTTTATTCCTTGACATTACAGTTTTAAAATTTCAATTTTTTTTCCAATGGCAGATTGCAGACAGTTATAACTGCAACAGAGTCTATTAATCTATAGCTCTGTGATACCAAGGAACTAGCCAGACACAGCGACCTCTTAGCCGCCGAGGCGTTGCCCCGGTTGCACCACAGGAGGTGGGCCACCAATGCACCTTCACACATGCCATAGGGACCCGTTTATAGGGTAGGCATCATTCATACTTCATTCACATACACAAGGAAAGGACAAAGATATCATAGAGAGGGAGAAAGTACATCCATGCCTGGATCCGGGATTCAAACGCAGGACCTCCCTATCCGTAGTCAGACACGCTGACCGCTAGACAAGTTGGCCGGCTTAAAATTACTATCAGAACCTCAATTTATAACACAGAATTTTTCACGTTATTGTTGCCATTAAAGTATAATAAATAACTACATGATTATCAAGATATTTAAATCCGTGATAAATCCAATACTTACATAATATGATGTAAGTATTGATACTTAATAATGATACTTAAATTCATGAAACAAAGATTTAAAAATCCATAAAAAAAATTAAAATATTTTATTCCATGATAAATAAAAGAAAATCTGAGATAAGTAAATATCGATGAAAAATTTTGATAAAATTTACCTAAACCTGATCAAACAGTTAATAGTCCAAATGGCTGATAAGTGTGTAACATTTATGCATTATCTGATAAATATTTATGTTTAAAAAGATATGAAAAGTGCATCGAATTTCGCAATATATCTATAATTGGAATTTTGAAGTCCCAAATTTTTTTTTTAAATGTTATTCAATAGGATTGATGATTTTATAAAATTCTATTTATAAAAGAGTCCAGAAAAAAGATTGTTCTTGTTCAGATATAAAAATTACTGATTTTATTAAGGAAATGCACAAAAAATGTGTAGAATATATTACAAACCGTAACTGACAAATGATGACGCTAAACTTCTACACTGAGAAATCACTCAAATAACAAAAAAGTTGTTTGAAAAAATTTTTAAAAAAATATTTGTTTTTTTAACTCTCAAACTTCATATTTTTAAGGAGAGATTTTTTAAGTTTGTAAACTATTTTTAAAGAAATTTTTTAATTAGATCATTTGTTGAGAATTTACAGTTACAGCAAATTAAATAATTTTGCTGATTCTTTGAATATTTACAGGCTTCCTATAAAATAAAATCATGGTGCTTCATTTGGAAACTCCATATTTTCTCTTTCAAAGAAATGTGAATGATTTTTGGTGCGCAAATAAAGACAGTTTTGAAAAAAATACAATTACTCATACCATGTCATATATGAATTATATTATTATTAAATGCTTTGCATGGTAAATACAAAAGATAAACTGTATCTGCATTTAGAATAATTTTTCCATATTAGAATATTACTCTTTGTAATCTTTACGATTGGTGCACTTCATTTACAAAGGTATTTTTATATTTAGATCTTTCATAAACCGAGTCTTTATTACAATAAGGTTTATTGTTTTAGTAAATTTGGATTATTGTTTATAAAATAAATGAGCATAACTTAATTTGATTTGTTTTCTATGTCTATGGAAAATTCTGACAATCTATGTGGAATATTTCTTTGAATTTTGACTGAAAATAAGAGAAACTTGCTATTTTCGTAATTTCTCTTGATTGTATCAGTTCAACAACAAATCATCATTTCTAATTTTCTGAGTGTTTAAAGAAGAAATATTTTTATTTAAACATTACTTCTTTTATGAGAATTATTTTTCTTTATATAAAAAAATTTCCTTAACATATTTGACGGTTACAATAAATCTAGTTTTTAATGTATACTTGTCTTTGTTATAGACTACAACTCGAGTTTTAGTGTTTCATAATGGTGGTAAAATTAATATTTGAATTTGTCTTATTTTAGCAATAGTGCGATATCGTTGTCTGGAAAATAGTAATATCATTGATAGCATTAAAGTGGCATCACTTTATAAATTTGATTAATTGATTATCTGTTAAACTCTGGAAAAACGAAATTTCTCTTTAAACTTTGCTTCACATGTACAGCGTACTTAACATTTTCCAATAGCTTAATTAGATGAATATCAAACAGAAATGCCAAAAATGTCTCAATCATATTAAGACAGGTAACAAATAACCACTCATTTATTCTTTTCACTTAATGTGTGTTTATTTTATTAATAATATAAAATAAATATTTTATTCATATAATACACATTAATTTTATACATTTAATATATTGGTCTAACAATACATTTTGCAAAAAAGTATAAGAAAGCAATCAGTAAAATCTTCTTTAATCAGCAAATTTCAGTTGAAAGTTATAAAACTATTTTTAAGTGTACTTTGTTTTCCATTCGTGATAAGATTGTCTACCTTTCTCACTGGTTCACAGACAATGGAATGTGGATCGTGGCAGGAAGTTAACAAGTTTATATCTCGCCTCACTAACCATTAAGCTTACATTTCATCTTATAAATTGATATTGTTGCCAAATACTATAACAAAAGAATATAAAAGGAATTATAATATTCTTTTTTACGAAATTCAGTAATTTAAAACTAAAAAATTAAATATTATTTTGATAAAATTTTAGAAATTTATAAAATTAGTTTAAAAATTAAAATTAGATTAAGAATTAATCAATTCAGGCCCCAAGAAATTAAAACATTGCAACATATTAGTATATAAAAATGATCATCCAGCAAACGAATTTCGAATGATTTTTTTAAAAATAAATTGCATAAAAACCACATCTTTCTACTTTAAGGAAAATCTTATATAACGCAAAAAATATTAATTATAATAACGCAAAAAATACTTTCCCGTTAAATCTGCTTCTACGTATTCTGTATAAGGATAGTTGAAAATTACAATTAGGAACTAATTTTAGAAATCAAGAAGTACAAAGAAGATTTATTGATATATGTGAAAAATAGGACATTTTTATCCTTAAATAAATGAATAAACTCTGCCTGTATAGACTACGAAAAAATAAGAAATAGTAGATTTACTCTCAGACAGCAAAAAATTTTATGTGTGAATAAGATTTTATCAAAAATAAAGAAACAAGATTTTGGATTGAAAACTTTTTATCCTAAATAAATTGGTGAAAGAATGTTTCGAAAACATTATTTTTTTATTAGTATTATTATAATAGCGATATTGACAGTTTTTTATTTATACCATTATATGAAGTGCCAAAATGAAAAGAAAAATATACTCCATAATTTTTTTATTAATAGTTTATTTACTAAAGATACACAATGACAAAAATAGTACATTTTTATTTTGTAATATTCTCATGTTTCCTAATTATCTAATAGAAAAATAAAAATTATAAAAGAAAATAGAGAACATCTGAAATATAAAAAATGTAGTTCTATAAACTATAAGCGGTTTAATTTTTTCTAACAATTTAAACAACACACAATTAAATTAATTAATTTATTTAATTTATATATATTCAATTGTGATTTTTAATAGCTTATTCAACTAGCTCTTTTCAGTAATAAAAGTTTATTATTACTGAACTGTTTATATGATAATGTAAAAATGAGTAAAAAACCACATAAACCTATCATTAATCAAAGATTGATACCTTTTCTTTTAATCAGTTAAAAGAAAATTCTAATATACTTTTGCATGTAGAATTCTCTTTTTATAAGGATAAAAATATTTTGAAATATGGCGGAATTTGAAATGATAAACTAATACCCCGGGATTTGATAATGCCCTTAAAATAAGCAAAAAAATATTATTACAAGTTTTTTAAACGATGAAAATATCTTTTTAAAATCCAAAATTATATATAGTTTCGAATAAGAAGTTTTAAGCATATTTAATCTTTACATGTTCTCATTAATCTCTAACGTTTTATGGAGGAAAACGAAAACTTTATGCTGTAGGACTATTGCTACAAAACATCAAAATTTCTTTGAAAAGCTTGCTAATGTATTTGATCAAAAATTTAGCTGGTAATATATATTGAAATATAATTTTATTCTTTTATATTAGCACTGAAAATTATAAATCAGAAATATTTTCGTTTTTAGATATCAAAGTATGCTTACAATTGTAAAACTTAAATATATTGGTTGAAATATTTATTAAAATATCGTATTTCGAATTTTATAATAAATACTAGAAAAAAGAATTTATCTCAAATTAATGATGAAAAAACCAATTTCTAACTAAGAATTTAGTTTAGCTTATAGAGAAATAAAATTCTAATACAAAACAATAAAATGATATGAATAAAGTAAATTACAAACAAATTAAATATTCAAAATTTTCTAAAGATTATCTATTTGTAAGATTATTTTAAGGTAAAACTCAAAATTTGCAAAAATATTTTAGGATTAATTATAATAAAGTTTCATGCAATCAAATATTATATTAAAAATATGAGAGAAATTATTCGTGTACATAATTTTCAGTATGAGTAATTATCAGTAAATATTAAAGAGGAATAATATAATGTGGACTAGGAAATTATTTTATTATATTAAAAGTATAATACTGTAAAAAAATTTCAAGTTAAGAATAAATTGAAATTCTATTTTAATTTCTTAAATTATAAGAGTTTATGGAAAAGATACACAATGTAAATTAGATTTATTAAAGATTGCCCGTAATTTTTTGCAAATATTTCTATATATAGATGATTTATTGAAAGAAATCAAAAAGTCACCTAAAGTATTATAGAAATATTACTAGATAAACATTGTTACTATAGCTGAAACATTTTTGAGTTTTATTTTAACAGTACATTTTTTCTCTTGATATATAAAAATTTATTTCATTTCAATTTTCCTTAGTTTAAAGTTTGCTTCATTTTTAACACTGTTGACAAAATTCTGGACAATGTAAAGGATTTTTCAAAAATAATGTACAATTTTTTTCTATATTTTATTTTAAAAATTTCTAGTAGAGTTCATTTTACAAGAGGCCATTATTTCAAGTCATCCTATGCCAGAACGATATTGATATATTTTTTTTTATATTTATTCATAGATAAGAGAGAGAACTTATCATTTTTAAATTTAATGTCATTTAATTTTGTAATTTTATAGCTTAAAGATATATATATTAAATTTGTGGTTAAACTTTTTTGATTCCAAATTGTGCCAAAACAAAACAAAAAGAATTTATTTACAATTTGTAAAATAATGTTAATTGATAAAATTTAATTTTTAAATATCCATATGTGTTATATTATCCGGATTGTAAGAAAACATGATATTAGCATTTCATAATTTTTAGAAGAAATGATATTTTAGATTAAATATCTAAATTGAGTCGCATTTAACTGTCCTCAATGCAATTCACAAAATTACTATATGTTTGAGATTTATATAAGAATCAGATTAAAATTTCAGTTATTCAAATGCATTCTTTTCTTCGTCCAATAAACTGACGTATTTTAGATTTTAAATTTTTGCTTTTACAACATTTCAAGAGTTCTGGTAACTGTGTGTGGCAATATTATATAATTAGATAAATTTAAATTTTGATATAACATGATGGCAATTATAGTTTAAAATTTAGTGTAACTGAAAACTGCGTTTGTTAATAAAATTGCTTTGTAAAATGTAATTTTTTTTAAATATCAATGCCTAAATTTAATTAATAGGAATGTTGCATGCATCTAAATATTTATCTATCAGTAAACCAATCTATTTGTGTTGTAGGTAATATTATTAATATATATTTGGAAGCAAAAACATAAGTCTACATCTTCTCGATTTTTTTATGTTATATACACAACATTTAATAAATTAAATTCTTCACGAATCATATGTCTCGAAGAAAATCTAGAAACTGCATTTCCCCAGCTAAAAGGCCCACAATTCTTATAAAAATAAAAATATCTCTCAGTAACTTCAGTTAAGTTAAAAGCAACTCAGTTCTAAACTTTTTTAAATAAAGTATGTCAAAATGTTGAAATAAAAATTGCCATTTCAGTTTACATGATAAAATAATTCCATAATTAATATATTTTATTAAAAATGATCAGTAGAATATTTTTCCAAATTATCAGCAAAAAAATTTTCATTTCAGGCAGTCTGTTGAAAATAATTTTGTCTTAAGTTTTTATTATAATAAGGAATAAATATCTGTCTACCAATCCAGCAGACAAACAGGAAAGTTAAATTTTTAGTGCTGCCATCTACTGGCCACAATTTTTAATAAGACAAAAGGAAATAAAAAAACTGCCTTAAAAAAAAAACCCTTAAGAATTTCTTTAAATGTTTTATATGATAAACATAGAAATTTTTTTAATGATAATTGACATGAAAGAAGAAAGTGGATCCCATGAATAGAATTTTATGCTAAAAGAATGTTTCTGATAAAATAAAAAACCATTTATCTCATTAAATGCATAACACTGAATATTTATGTTTATCAAAAAAAAAAAAAATGATTAAATAAAAGTTTTCATTAAACACAAATGCACATTTTTGCTCGATTCTACTGTAAATTTAATATAAATTACATATAAAAGAAGTTAACTGAAACATTTTCCAACTCAGGAATAATGATTGTTATACAATAAATATTTAAATGAAAATAAACAACGAATTTTACAATAGTTAATGTAAAAAACGATACAGTTTTTGTAAAAATTAATAGCGTTATGTTCTGAAAACAAAATACCTATTGAATATATTTTTATGAACGTATTTACTAATATTTTTTAATACTTGTTTAGTTTTGTATATTATAAATATTTTCATTTCAGAAATTAATTTCCATCTGCTTTTTAAAAAATACTATTTAGACACTTTTATTTTATTTTTTCATTTATTCTTGTTATATTGGAATTTATAATTTTACATGACAAAATATTATAATTACTACTCTGGTGCATGAAAATGTGAAGCCCAACATAAAGTTATTTAATTTAACACAACACTATAAGTAAAATATAATTTAAATAAATTTTAAACATATAGTACATGAAATATAGAATATTAAAAGGAAATTTCCATAAAATTATATACTTAAAAAATTGTGTTATGAAAATTAAGTACCTAAAGGCTTTTAAAATATAACTGCGCCGCCCGGGAATCGAACCCGGGTCGCAAGAATGGGAATCTTGTATGATACCACTACACCAGCGGCGCTTGGTAGACGGGTGAAGTTAAATTTAATAAACACATAGAATAATCAATACTTAAATTTTAATATATTTGTTTCTGTTAAAATTTTCATATTTCATATATGTTAATTTCATTACAATCTACATTAATTTATAATAATAAAATGAAAATATAATTTATTGAGATATTTAAAATTTAAATTAAAGAATTTTTTTTTTTTATTACTAAGGAAGAGAAAAAATTTGAGAGCATATTAGATTATAGAAATTTCATGTGATATGAATAAGCAGTTTTGAGGAATCAAAATAATTTAAAGTGCAGAAAATTGAATCAGATATGGCATTATTGTTATACTGAAATATTTCATTTTCAATTCTAAGAAAAACCTTGAAATTTAAAAAGTATTAATATAATATTTAATTTTAAAAAATTTTTAAAATAACTTAAAAATTTATCCATTTTACCACTCAACAATTCATTAAATTCATAACAAGTTTATGCTCACTTTGTCATAAAAATGTAAGATAAAAAGAATTTAGAGTGCTATTAATACGATTAAGAACCTTTGGATAGAATAATATATCTTTCACAACAATTTAAACACTTTAAAAAATGATTGTGAATGAACTATAAGAATTTATTTGCTTGTTCTAAAAAATTCCACTTAAAAAATCTAGTGTTTCTAAATATTCTATAAATATTTTTTTTAAAATATCATTACATAAGATTAATTTTGAATACATTTTTGCAACTGAAAATTATTATAAAATCGATATATACACATATATACTTATTTTTAATGCTATATATTAAATACAATACCTTCAAATTAATACCTAAAATAAAAAATTTCGCTTATTAAATTTTTATAAAGCGTGAAAATGTAAAATTTCCATATTTCATAAAGAAATTTCATTTAATTAATAAAAATTTTGATAAATTTTAAACAGAAACGGTAAATTCATGATGGAATTTAAATCAGTATATTCACTAATTACCTCATAAATTTATTCAATACTTGGTAATCGTCGCTTATAAGAAATGGGAAATAAATTTACTACACGATTACTGGAATTTCACATTACTGTAATTTTTCCAAAATATGTAATGCGTTAACTTCATTGAAAACGCAATAACCAATTATTTAACATACTTACACAGTCTTTTTTATTATTATTATTTAAAAACTGGATTTAAATAAATATATTGGATAAAAAAAATGCTTATAAAATTGAGTATTTTTGATTCTAAAATATCGAAGCACTAAAGTATAGACTCAAATCACTATTTAAGAACTTAAATTGTTAATATGAATAAGTTAATCCGTTATTCTCTTATACACTCAACTATTCATACAAAATGTACTTAATTACTATCATTTTTATTAAGACTCATTATTACAACAAAATTTTTCTATAAACTTTTCAAATTTTTTATTAAAGGCTGTGTTGTAGATTCAAATTTAAGTTTTACTTCACTGAATAATTGCGAAAAATTCTATAATTGTAGTATTTTGATATGCCGACCAACTTGTCTAGTGGTCAGTGTGCTTGACTACGGATAGGAAGGTCCTGGGTTTGAATCCCGGTTCAGGCATGGATGTACTTTCTCTCTCTATCCTGTCTTTGAGGTATGACTGGTACCTACCCTATATACGGTCCGCATGGCATGTGTGAATGTGTGATGGTGGCCCACTCCCTGTGGTGAGCCCGGGGCAAGGCTTCGGGGGCAACGAGGTGGCTGTTTCTGGCCGGTTCATTGGGGATAAGGGGACAATACATCCCGATATACCCCAACCATTGGGAAATAAAAGTATTATAATATATACTTTAATATACTATAAAGAAAGTAGCCAAATAGCTCTGTATTATTTATGATATTGCATATTTCTGTATTAATATAGTCATCTTTCTTTGGAAGCATCAATTTTTTAAGTATTTTTTTCTGGAAATTAAATTTTATAAAATTTTCTTTAACAAAAGAAATTTTTATACAAGTTTCTCGAACGCAACCAAATTTTCGAGAGTTTTAAATTGCCCTTCCGTTTAATTTTGATATTTAGAATTACTCTTCAATATTTTATTTAGGAACTCAACTTATAAAAGTAATTCCATGTATGCCAAGAACTTGTATAAACTGTACATAAGCTTTTTTGTAAAAATATTTATGTCAGAACAAATTTTTCATTTGTTTTCACTGTCAGAAACGGTTTAGGAGAACTTTGGAATTGAAACCAAGAGCGCGTATAGATTTAAAACAATTCACATACCCCATAATAATTTTTAAAATTCACTACTGCTATAAAGTTTTGTAAGTTTACTCATCCATATGAGTCATTTCATTGATTGAACACTTAAATTTTTTACAAATATTTTTCTTACAAAAAATTTAACATATAATTATATGCTATGCCGATACATTTTCACATTCACCTCACTAAAAATATTTATTAATTGTATTTAGTTCTGAAAATTTCGAAAAATTTTCGTTATATTATAAATAGGAATTTTATCGACTTTGCTTCACACATTCCATATAGGAGTTAACAAGCTTAAGTTTTATAAATTAGTATTTATGTATTATTCCTCATACCGTCTACCCCATTATAAGCACACATTTAGAAAAAATCTTCCATTCAGAATCAATTGTATCAACTATATCTTATGAAAATATGATACAGTCAAAAAGCTTTATAATTCGTGCTAAAATCTATCGGATAGTTTACTCTCAATATTGTTATACCTATTGCACAAAGTACTCGTTAAATATGTTAATGCTGACTATTTAAAAAAACTGTTAAAAATTATCTGAACGAATAAAATATCTAATGTTTAATATTTTCTTTAAAGATTTAAAAAATTTTCACGTTGCAACAATGTTCTTTGTATTCTAAAATCAATTCTTTTACTGAAATTTGTTTTTATAACAGATAAGAGTAACATTCTCGGGAACTTCATTTACTTACTAGCTTTATTTATTACTAGCATATCTCTAATGTTATAAATTGTTACTAAGCAACTCAGAGTTGGAAAATTTCAATGGCAATCAATGATTATACTAGCCCCTATTGAAAACAATTGTTACACTTTATCAAGTCACCTCAACCTCCATATTAAGCTTCCAGCATTTGATAAGTACTGGTACTCAAAAACGCTAAAAATGGGAAAAAAGCTTCTTTGAAAATGACTTAGAAAAATAACACTTTCGAACCAAATAATTTTGACACCATACCATGGTCTCTTAATAATGTAAATCTGCATTTTAATGGTCAGAATCAATTGCCTCCCGATAGAGTTTTTCCTGGATAGTAGGCACTGTATAGAAAGGGATGAGAACCGGAAACTTCTAAGCATTTAACTCAGCAGTCTTGCATGCAGGAAGCAGGTGGTTGACGATATACGTGTCACCTTTTGTACACCAGGCCTAATTGGACTGGGACGAAGAGTTTAAAGTGCTCTCTGAGCCCTTAAAAACATACACGCCTGAAATAAGACACGAACTAATGAACAAAAGGCCAGAACGCTAAGCATTTGGTTGCCAGCTCGGCATGCAGAAAGCCGAAGCATAATGTCCCCATTGTTCAATTATGACAGGGATTGACCCAGACCTATAATTCTGAAAACATTGTCCTACTAGGTTAAAGAGAGCCTCGAACCAAATGATAGTAAAAAAGATCCCTAACTGAAACTTAAATAAAAAAAAATACTTGAATTTCAGAGAATAAAGTATTTGATTGATGCATTGATCGCCAATTTATAACATTTGAGAAGCTTATTGTCAATCAGATAAATAAAAGGCAGTGACCAATCATTGTTTACTTAGGTTAATTGTTCATTTTTACACATTAAGAAAATTAGAGTTCTATACAGGAATATATGTTATGAAATCAATTCTAAAATATATGTAGTATATGCTATAGGCTTCCCCATCGTTATATACATACACATATGGACTAATGAAAGAAAAGCAGTAAAGAAGGCTAATTATTCAACTGCCAACATTAAGAATCATATTCATTAAGTGTTTTCAAATATTAATATTCTGAATCATGCTTAAATAACCCTCTACGTGTTCTTTTTTAATATATGAAGCCAATTTCATCCTGTACATACAGCTTAATAATGATTCTGAATTTATAAACTAACTCTGAAGAATAGAATTAAATCGACAGATATTTGAACAGACGTACTGAGTGATAATCCTTCAGTTACCTGTACAAAAATGCTTTAAACAAAATATTTCTAGCGCAAGCTGGCTTAATATTATGACTTGGAAAATTTTCTATTTGATAAAAATATATCCTACTTTAATCATCAGGGTGAAATGAAAATTCTGAATTTTTATAATAAAATTCGTATAGATAAATAAAATATAATGTATGATCCGAAAATTACTTTATTAAGCTAATTCAAATCTATTTTAAGTATAAAAAAAGATGAGAAATACGTGCTATAAAATAATTAACTTTACTGTAGAGAGAGAACAGGATAGTTTGAAAACTTATAGTAAATTTATGCACCAATTTTTTTATACATAAAAAAAGTATCGAGGATTTTTTATAAAAATTATAGAATTACCAATATGACTAATTTCAGAATGTGTCGTACTAAATACCCATTTGTAATTTGTAAACTTATTACTTTTTAATTTGTAAACTTAATTACTTTTGAATTCAAAATATATATTCGAGAAATGATGCACAGAAAACATTAAAATAAATGCACATTTTGTTCTTTTTAGAATTGGGTCATATGATGATACAATAAAAAAAAAGAGTTTATGTGATAGTGTCAATATTAATATCAGCATCCAAGAGAGACAAGGTCATTCTTTCATTTGATAATAAAATTTACCTTTACTTACAAAAACTCTGTAAAAAACATACTTTATTGCTAAAAGGAATATTTTTCACAATGGATGTACATTCTAAGAATAAAATTTAATTCGCAAAATTTAAATAGTTGAAAATAACAATTATATAGTTCTAGTACTTTTTAACGCTATCAACCTTCCTTAAATTTTCTCAGATTCCTGAAGTTCACAAGAAAAATTTACTAACCCGATGGAAATTAATTTAATGTTAGAAACATTTAAACCTTGCAAACTTCAAAAAATAAGGTAAAATTTTATTTGGTATTAAAAAGTTTTATCTTATTGTGTTAAATAAAACTTAAATAAGGAATCTCTTACTATAATACTTGATTTTTGGTTTCATTTTTGTATTACAAAGGGAAAGATTTTTGATAAAAATTTATAAGCTTCAGAAAAATTATTCTGTTCCATGTTTAATTCAATTTTTGCATTAAATAACGTAACCCGCATTTAAACCTATGTATTATCTATCTGGTAATAAACCAATTGCATTAAAAATGTTCAATCATTCATTAGTTTCAATTTTATCACTATTTCATGAACAACACTTTAAGAAAACATTAAGCAAATCCTCATATTTAGTCCCTTTGAAAAAATAGTTGCGAATTTTTATTTTTATTCAGTAAACTATAAATTGTAGTTGTAGATTTAATGTTAGGAAAAATATCAAATTTATGAGAGGAACAAAAAACCAATACGAAAAATTTCTTCCATTAGTATCAGTCAATTGTCGATAAAATAGATAGCTTATATGGTTGTTATATGACAATGCACAATAAATAATTTTAAACTACTTAGAAATTTACAAAATGAAGGATGGTACATTTATTTCAAATAAAAACAAATACAAACGAATGCAAAATAATATTTACAAGATCAATAAAACAAAAGAAAATGATGCGCGTAGATCCAGCCCATTGTATTAAGACAAAATAAAGGATGCTACAGAAAATTCTTAAGTGTTTTTTTGTGCAATTGTAACGTTTTGTTCGTACAATTCCATTGTTTTATTTTTAGAGAGGTGAAAACTAATACCACGCTAACTGGTCTATTCCCTTCACCTCGTGTTAAAAAAAATTAAAAATATAAAACGGGAAATATTTTATCAATTAGATGTTTCTGGATTACAGATTTTTCACCAGAAATCTCTCACGGCTTGATTCGAAACAGTCTATGATGCTGGAATGTTATCTGAGAAGTTTTCGGATGCTATATACAAAGATAATTATGGCAGTTGTGTTCTTCTTAAAGTGTGGTCATTTCCACTCCCTGCTCTTCAAGATGTGACATCTCATCTAAATCCTCTTGGCTGTGATGAGCCACAATTCCGGCTCCATAAGCATCACCAAGAACGTTGATCGTTGTTCGAAATCGGTCACTGAAAGAAATACAAATCTTTAAACACTTATCAATACAGCAAAAAACAATCCACTATATTCTATCGTTAAAAAATGTGCTATTTTTATGATGAATATATTCTTACAGCATCCAATCAACGACAAGAATTAATGAGACATCTTCAGCTGGCAAACCAACAACGTTGAGGACCATCACCATTGTCACCAACCCTGCTTGGGGAATACCAGCTGCACCGATGCTGGCAGCTGTGGCAGTGATACTAGAAGAAGGTAACAATATTGTAGTATTGTATAAAAAAATATTGATTACGCATTATAAATGTATATCAATCTCTTAACAGTTAAAGTTTGATAATAATTTACAATAAAACTTTATAAAAATTCCAAAAATAAAAACTTTTAATAGCATTCTTACACAAGATCAAAGAATATTTGAATTTTATTTTTCCATATTATTAAGTTAGTAAAGAAATTTTTTTTTATTCCTTTGTTAAAGTATTGCTAAAAAAATACATTTTCTAAAGCGAAAGGATTTAATATATTTAGAGATAGAAAATGTAGGCTTAATTTAATTTATAGAATGCAAAAAAGTATTCATTTCGAAAGATGCAATTCTGTCGTCATTTTTATTTCCATAAACTGAATGTGTTAATCCTGAAAAAGATACTTTTCTATTGACTTTGAATTAATGTCAAAAAGTATTCAAACTTTTGGGAGCTATGTTTTTCTTTTGTTACATCTACACAAATCTTAGCACTAATCCTAAAATAAAATACTAGCCCAATTTGTTTTATTTTTAATTATTATCTACCTATATAAGAGCAATTATTATAAAACAAAAACGAGAGAGAGACATAAGAAATTTTCGACATAAAATGTTAAATATTCTTTGATTAATGAATTAAAGCCTCCATCTGTACTTGTACAAGAGCTTTAAAATTATTTACTTAATGCTATTCAAAATGTGTGTTGTATATTTAATAAATACATAAATATAAACCAAAGCTATAAAATAAAAAAATAAAAGGTACAGAATTATAAAATTAATTAAAATAAGTATAAAAGCTAAATCATTCTTGTCCACTTGAACTTAATCATGAGGAAGGGGTTATTTTCCTCTTTTTTACAGTCACCGTGAGAATGTCTTGATCCAACGGGAGATGACTTGTCATACCATAGATTTAACATTCACTTATTGATTCCTGTAATCGGGCACAAAGAGTACATTGACAAATTTTTGGTTTTGAATCCAACTACTCAATGCAGGCAAATTTCCAACCAAGTTCATTGTTGAGAAAAATTCCTTATTCGTGTACTTATGATGTACATGTGCTGAAGAAGATTCGAAAAACTGACCGATTTCAAGTAAACTTAAATGATACCAGAGAAACATGTGAGCCTGACAACCGGGAAAGATAATTGAAATTGGTCAAAACTCAATAAAGTAATAATAATTTTAATAATAATAGTAGAAAAGTAATAATTTCAAAATTTTATGAAACAATCTTTTTGGTTTAAAAATCTAAGTTCCAAACATTATATAACAATAGACCGTTTCCATAATATTATAAACAAATAACTTAAAACTATTTGGAATAGGTTAAAGTGATATTTATTTCATTCACATTCTGATATGTCTGCATCTCATGGTTTATAATTAAATACTATAAAAATTTTTTAACATAAAGTAGTTTTTTCTGTCCTTCCAGAAGAGATTATGATTATAACACTCTATTACAGTTCTAAATGGTTTAAAAATTACCCGTGACGTCAGATAATGTTTCATCTATTTCACATCGTATTGAGATGGCGTCGTAAATCCGACTTGTCAACGAATTTACTACCTGCCTTCCAAATCGCATTCGTTGAGCAGCAGCAAACCAGGCGAAGTTCCCCCTTGAATGTCTAAGAATATTGTCGAAGTTCATTTGTTTAATGAAACGATTTCTTGTATAAATACCAAAAAAAATCCAGCACTCTAAACTCCAAACCAAAAATAATGCTTAATGGCAGCAGCCTAAGACATACAAAAACACTCAACTGCTTCGGGGTCACAATAGACAGTAAGCTCTCCTTCTTACAACACATTCGAAATTTAAAGACAAAAGTCCACCCCATCTCCCAAAGAATAGGATGTATGATGGCTCATGACTGGGGCCTTCGAGGCAAGCTCCTCAAAATCATTTACACCACCATTATTGTACGGATCATCCTTTATGCAGCCTCATTCTGGGCATTCCCTCTAACAACACGAAAGATAAAATTACTCTCCAGTCTGCAATGCCTCTTCACCCTCCGAATCTCAAGGACATACCAAACCACGCCGTCACTTAGCCTCACTGTCCTTTCTGGCACTCCTCCACTCCACATCCAACTTAAATACGAAGCTTTAAAGACAGCAATCCTCCAACTTAACGAACCAGTGAACACTGATGGAAAAATTCTTCATCCAGACCAAATAGAGGACAAGGCTCATAAAGGCTAAGTGACGGCTTATAAAGGTCTGATTCACCAAGTTTATAAAGGTCTGATTCACCCTAAGGCTAAGTGACGGCTTATAAAGGTCTGATTATAACAAGGCTTATAAAGGTCTGATTCACCCAAGTAAACGCCATGTAATGATCAAAGTTACAATCAACAAAGAGTCTACTACTAACCACCCCCAACTACTACACAGACGGGTCAAAAGTAGATGAATCAACTGGAGCAACTTTTGTTTTACTAATCAATGACAGCATCACCACGACAAGTAAATTTTTACTAAATCCTAGCAATACAGTATTCCAGGCTGAGGCTCTCGCCATCCTTGAAGCCGTAAAGCACGCCTTAAACTCTAAATACCCAAAATCAACAATCTGGTCAGACAGCCAATCTACTCTTCTAACCATCAACAACCCCTTAAATCGCTCCCCTTTTATTCAACTAACTCAATCATTGATAACCGATGCAGCAAATTCATGTAAATTCATCCTCATCTGAACCACAACTCACATAGGCATCCAAGGCAATGAGCTCGCTGACCAGCTGCAAAAGAATCAACCAAACTTCCAAAAGATGAACAATATCACCTCGTATGGTCCTAAGCATCCATAAAACACAATCTTAAATCCCAAAAATAAGTCTCATGGCAAACCGCATGGACAATAGCACAACACGGAATAATAACAAAATAATTCCAAAAGTCTCCGAGCCACACCTACTGGATAACCCATATGTAAATAATTTCGTAACAGAGCATGGTCCATTCCTAACTTACTTTTAAAAAATAGAGCACCTTCGTCTCTGTGGCAAAGAAGGCAATCCTTTCCATTACATTACAGAATGCAGCTACACCGTACAGCCTCATCTCAAATGCCCTCAAAACCTTAACTACACCGATTTTCTTCGATTCTGTCTTCGTTCAACTCCCAACAAGAAAAAATTAACACTAATCGCTAAGCTCCTCACAGAAAAAGGTCTCGATCTGTGCAAGAATAGGAATCCTTCTATCAGCTCGCCAGAGGATTCAACAGGCTCAGGTTTTTAACCTCCTATGTTTAAACAAACTTGATCTTTTAGTTAGGGACTTCATAACTGAAATGACTGTATTTTCCCTACCAATCACAGAATCAAGGACTTTACAGCCACACGATAGTTTCACTCTCCATTTGTGTATAACTTTTCATTGTCTCATTTACTTATACTTTTTAAAATTCCTATCTTTAAGTATTTTTTTATTTCATTCATTCATCCTGATGTTGTCATCCCTGCTTGATATAGAAATGTAATATTTTGGACATTGCGAAACCCAATACAAGGCTTTAAGGCTCCACCATTGTAAATCCTTCATTTTCAACCGCATGATGGGTGACGGCACAGTTTAGGGACAACCTTTTAACCCCTAAGAAATGCTGCTTGCTCACGATGGTGATAAGTGGACAAAACCCGATAACCGATTGGTACAGAACGGGTTTCACTCCCATCTCTTATGCATGTATGTATAAATACCAAAGCATCAGCTGTAACATGTTGATAATATAACAGAAGAAAAAGTAGAGGGAAAAAGGCAAAACAAAACATCCACTTTGTGGTTAGTTTAAATCAGAAGGACGATTTAAATTTTTAAAAATTCTATTTATTAATAGAATTTTAAATTAATAATTGCAATATTTGTAAAAAAATCTGCTTTTAAATTAAATTGCGCCTATAATACTAAGCAAAAATTTACTATGATGGTTTACATAATTATGGCGCTAAATTAATCCCAGGAATTGTCGTTTGAGAACAAGAATGTATTAGTGGAATAATTAGAATAAAAATTACCTCATTAGATCTCAAAATTCCCAGCTCGATTGTCTGAAGCTCTAGATCACGTGTTCACAACTTTAGTTTGAAACGAACCAAAAAACTAGAATTCAAGAAATTTGTGATAGTAATTACAAATACTCTATTTTCATCAATTAAATTTGGCGATAAGTACTATCTTGAAAAATGCAAGCAACTTTGTGCATGAAAATAATTGGGAAGGACGAGCCAGTTGGATTTCACAGTCAACTACAACTGTTGAGAAGAACTGTAGTTGTCGAAAATTCCTACTACATGTCCCCAACAAGAAATTTAGATAAAGGCTCTTAGTAGACAGTGAAGCACACGATCCCTTGATCCCACGCTGCCATAATTACAAAGATTTCAACTTATAATACAAGAACTCCAAATCTCGACTTGGGACTCTGGCTACTATTTCAATAATAATTTATAGTCATAAATTTCAAGATTAGAGCGGTTTGGTTTGTTTGTCACTCAAAGGTAATATTTTACATACAAGAACTAATTAGACCGGAATTTTTAGAGAGAATTCCGAACTAACACAAACACTACAATGTGGACTTTGAACTCACGAATTGTTGAAAAGAAGCCAAAAGATCCCTTCTTCGGCTACCATGTCAGTTATCATTGGAGCGAATTTTATCGCTCAGTTTCATTTCTTTATTGATATTCATGGTAGAAAATTGATAGTATAGATAAACGCATCATCAAAATACTGAATAAATCATAAATCAATGTTTTAGAGTTATTAAGATCATATTCACTCACACAATTTTAACTAAACCATGTTTTATCAATAACCCAAATAAACATGGTTTGAAGCTTTACATTTTAACCTTCGTAATCAAAAACATGTTCACCCGGCTCTGAAAATTGCCTTAGCTAAACAAGAATTTCAGTTCATGTTGAACAAAGGTATTAATCGGCTATTAAAGTCTCATTAAGAAAAAAAAATGGAACATTTACAGCATTCAAAGAAGTGTTGACTAATAAATGACCGAACTATACCAGCTACTAAATTCTACAAATCAAGGATTTCTTATCTTGAGAAGCTAAATTAAAATCTCATTGATTGATCAAGTAAAATTATGTAATCGAATACCAATCAATTCTCAAAAGGTTAGTTCAAGTCTTATGATTTTCAAGGTAATGAGGAGTTTCAAAAAATCAGAAACGCCTCTTACCTTTTGGAACATCATTACTGAAATTTCCCTTAGTTTAGATTTTCTATTCCGTTACTTTGTATACAATACATGATTAATTGAGAATAAACACAAGTTTGCAAACAGTAACTTAATTGAGTTATTAGGTAGTTTTATTATTTCTAATGGATCATGTTTGAGTCACTAATAGCTGTTTCTTCTTTTTAAAATTATATTCGCTTCAGTTGTATACAGACTTTGCATTCTTTTATGATAAGTGTAAGAAAACTTTAAATTTTTTTATTTTAATATTTTATAATTAGTTAATAATCATTAAATTTATCTCTATCTGAAGAGCTGCAAAATTAAATATGAAAATTGAAAAAAAAAATCATTTTATATTATAAATTATAGTTTTAATACTATAAATATTTTATGAAAATTCCGGACAATTTAATTACTATTTACATCTCGAATTTATACAATAAAAACCATCTTGTCATTTTAAATATACACTGCTGGACAACTGCTAAGGACGGATCACAAATTGCAATGTAGCATAACATTAAGCGAAACATGAGGCCTAGTAGGACAAAATATAGTTGCCACACTGTTCAGACGTTAGAATAAAGAATATTTATTGTTCTGGAAAATACAAAAGCTGTGAAACATCTGAAAGAAAAAAATGATCATTTGATGTTGCATACGGAAAAATGGAACAATGTATCTAAAAGTCAGCAGGCACCTTGAAGAAAGGTATCAGTACGGGATATGCCCACCGTGGAGTGTGATGCAACATTCCACACGTCGTATCATACTTTGCACAACATTATCCAGCAGCTGTTGAAACAATTTATCCCATTCCTATGTGAGTGCACAAATGAGGGTGTTCTTGTTTGTCGGAGGATAGATTCGACCAGCAACTTGCCTCCCCAAAGCATCCCACACACAATGGGGTTTAGATCCGGAGAACGTGATAGCCATACGAGGCGCTGAATACCATCACTGTCTAGACAATCCTGAACAGCGAGTGTTCGATGACATTCTGCGTTGTCGGCCATAAAACCAAATTTATCACCGACAGCATCACGGAAAAGACGAACATGAGGAAGTAAAACTTCATTAATGTATCGTTGACCTATCATAGTCCCATTCGCAACCACATGTAAGGGCGTACGGCCATTGATCATGATGCCGGCGCACACCATGACCCTGCATGTCGGATATCGGTTCATTTCCTGGATATTTTCTGGACGATAAGCAGTACCACTCTCGCGTCAGATCAGTTGGCGTCTACAATCCGATGACAGACTGAACCTACTCTCCTCTGAAAACAGTACGCATACCCAGTCCTATTCAGTCCAATTGCGATGCTCACAACACCATTGCAAACGGACAATACGGTTCTGTCTGGTCAATGGGACATACACAACAGGTCTGCGGGCGTATAGTCCTCCTGTCCTCAAACGTCTGGCAACAGTTTTTTGGGAGATCTTCTTTCCTGAGGCAGCAAGAAACTGATTTGCCACCTGCTGAGCTGTGGTGTGCCTGTTCCTTTTTGCTGATAGGACGATATACCTGTCTTCTGCAGGCGTCGCACTTCTAACACGATCTCCCCCGTGCCGCCTACTACACATTCCATTAGTTTGAAATGACTTCAACAGCAGTGAAACAACGCTGCGAGTGATGTCGAACTCACTGGCAACATCTGTTATTTTTCGCCTTTCTTCGATTTTTCCAATAGTTTGACTACGCATAAAATCATGTAAGTGATGTCGGGAAGACATGCCAAAAATTTAAGTTTGTCTATTAAATCGTTCCTGTAAAACTTTGACTTGAAACAACAACTGTCCACACGCGTCAAAACCATTAAAGCTCTTTTGAACGCTATCACGTGATGAACAGACGTGGAAAAAATTTTACATACGCGTACTTCTTCTTACTATATCCATTCACTTATTCTAATTTTACACATTTTGCTTCCTTTCATCTTGTGGTTGCTATGGATGATAATGTTATCCGTCCTTAGCAATTGTCCAGCAGTGTATTTTCTCAAACTGTAACGTAATGGTATTATCTTAATTATTACCGTTTCCAAGTATCTTTATTCTTTAACTTTTATGATATTATAGTTTTCATCTCTTCCTTTTTATGAAGTCTAGATTAAGTGGCACAGATACTAGGATGTTCTGAGTTTGAGGATTTTTTGGGCTGATTTTCTAATGTATCTGGCGAACTTGTTATTATTACGTCATAGAAGTTGTACCTCTAAGAACTAAACAGAATATTCTACACTGGTGTGCAAAACTTAAGCAACAAGTGGTTTTTCGGCCACAGCTCCCCAACAAAGTATAATATAGCCATGAAATTGCAGTATAATATGCACGTAATTCAATAGAAAGACTATTTGCATGCAAATTTTCGAAATAAAACGTCATAGTTGATGTAAGTGTACGTAAACCTTGTGGGTCGGCATGCGCAGGTCAAAACTGTGATAAAAGGATGAAGAGCACCGTAGTTAAAGACATTCGCTGTAAGTGCAAGTGATTTGTTTTGTGGAACATGTCTTCAAGAAATCATTTAGACGATTTTACTCGAGGAAGAATGATTGGGAAGCTTGAGGAGGGGTGTAGTGTGACCATTGTCACCGAAGAGTTCGGGAACAACAAAAGTGTTGTTTCTCGTGCTTGGAATGCCTTTAAAACTACTGGTACAGCTGTTCGGAAGGTTGGTGGTGGCCGTCCAAGGAAAACAACAGCAAAGATGACCGTTACATTGTCCTCCAGGCGAAAAGAAACCGTTTTCAGTCAGCGAGCGCCATATCTCAGCAACTGTGAACAGCCATAGGACGACAAGTATCAAGATTTACAGTGTCCAGACGCCTCCACAAAGCTGGCTTATTTGCTAGACGTCCTGAACGCTGCATACCTTTAAAAGTTTGCCATCGGCGGCACCGTTTAGAGTGGTGCAGAGAACACGAAACCTGGACACCTCATCAATGGAGTCTCTTCCTCTTCACAGATGAGAGTCGTTTTAGTGCTACAAGCGATTCTCGACGTCAGTTGATCTGGAGAGAAGTTGGAGCTCGATTTCATCCTAATAACATTGCGGAAAGAGATCGTTACGGTGGTCCTGGAGTTCTCGGCTGGGGTGACATTATTGAACGGGTGGACTGAGTTTCAGATCTTCGATCGAAGTTATGTAACTGGAGACTGCTACTGCAATGAGGTAATCCTACCCCATGTGCGTCTGTTCCGAGGGGCTATTGGACCAGACTTCATATTTATGGATGACAATGCCCGTCCACACCGTAGTGCTAATGTTCAAGAGCTACTGGAAAGTGAAGATATCACATGAATGGACTGGCCAGCTTACTCTCCAGATCTAAATCCCATAGAGCATGTGTGGGTTGCATTAGGGAGACGTCTTGCGACACGACAGTATCCTACTGGTAACACCCATCAGCTGAAAGAAGCGTTAAAGGAGGAATGGAGACGTTTACCCCAAGAACTCCTGGATAATCTGGTGCTTAGCATGGAGAGACGATGCCAAGCAACAATTACAGTAAGGGGAGGGCATATCCCATACTAGGGAACATCTGCCAGTTGCACTTACGCTTTTTCAGGCAATCATATGTAACGCCACTATATGTCAAATAAAGCCTTTTTTGTTCCATACCCTACTTGAAGCTTTATATTCATTTCTGTGCCATTATTCTCTTACCATCGTTTAAGTACAGAATAATGTACATCATATTCAAATTTCATGTCAATCGGATGATTTCTTGTAGAGTTATGACAAAAAACACACTTGTTGCTTAAGTTTTGCACACCAGTGTATTTCGGCAACACTAGTATTTACATCGTCGTGCACGTCACAATACGTCATCCTGGAATCATTTCTTCTTCGCCAAAAGAATTAAGAATTTGGAATCCTGAATTATTCGTCATCTGTACCGATTAACCGATCGTCCAAGTGGATTGGAATAAATCACGTAGCTTGTTGCATTTGACCAATCGGTCTATCTAAGGCAAATAACAGAACATTTATCGAGTTGCTGGGCGTCTTACCTAATAGCGATGATGCTGCCAACACTAAGAATGACTCCTCTCATTTGAGCTATGAAGATGGCTGCCACGGCTTCATACAAAGCGGTGCCGTCCATGTTGATGGTGGCTCCAATGGGAAGGCAAAATCTGGATACTCGAGGATCAATATGATTCTTCTCTTCCAAACACTGGATGGTAATCGGCAAAGTTGCAGAGCTGTGGATAAAGTATTCATTGAATTTAATTATAAATTCATCTATTTCGAAAGATATGCCGCAGAAAACAGTCTCAAATGCAAAAATTCAAAATTAAAATATCAGTTATGGTGCACGTGAAAGCGCAATAGTCATATGAACATGCTGAAAGACGACATAAATTGTGAGGTTTCTTCTGTTACTTTCAAACAAAAAAGAAGATCTCATATTAAGTGTGATTCTTGGGAATTGTCTGTTTCTAAATGCTTTTAAATGTATTATAAAGAATAAAATATATTTCTTTTGTCATTTTACAGTCATTTATTATAAAAAAAATTCTAGTTTCAAATGAACTTCTATTAAGGACTTGTATATCAGAAGTAAATTCGTAAATCATTGGTTTACAAAAAATAATTTACGCTTCCAACTTCCAATCGGTGAAAATGTTAAGGTTTTTTGAAGCAAATCCTGAAAGAACTTAACAGATTTCATTATTTTTATGAATGTATGTTAAATGTAAAATCTCTTCACATGTCTAATTAAAATAATTTTTTCATATTTTGGCAAAAAAAGTACTTCCTTAAAGGCTTTTTATTTTACTTTGCCTTATTCCAAAAAAATCTATTAAAGGATGCAGAAATATTATATTAGAAATAACATTAGAAAGATACAGAAATAAAATACTAGGTTTAAAGATAATTAATTACATTTCATTAAATTTCACGCATCAACAACGTAATCCATTTGACTGTTAAAATAAACTAGCGAACTTTTCCTAAAGAAACCTAATATTATTTAAATTCTTAGTTCTAAATTTACCAAAACATTTATTGAATTTTCTATTGCAGTAAATTTTAAACTTTTTATAAAGATTTAGTCTCATATTTCAGTGAATTATAAACACAAAATTTGAGAGTGTAACTGACTGAAAATTTCTTAAACTTCATCAAATTTGGAATCGCAATTAAAAGTTACTATATATGCTTCAAATATCGTTGTTTCCATTTTATCTCTAAGCCTCTCATTTTTTATTTATTTTTTTTTACAATATAGAATTTAATACCTCGACTTAATATCTAAGAATGTAGCAGAAATTTGACACTGTGAATTAATGTCACACTTCTTATGTTTCTCTACCAAGAAACAAAAATGTTATCTTTCAATCACTCTGGGGAAACTTGATGTTCTTTTCTATTAAAGTTCTCTAACAATTTGATGTTTTCAGAACTCCATTTAATTTTCCATTTTTTTTCCTTATTTTTCAGTGTCGGGACTTCAAATATTTGAAATTACACGTAATATGAATAGGAATAAAAAATACCCTGATAAGACAATAAGATTAAAAGAAAATAAATCAATGTATTTATTTTAATTTTATTGATAAAAATTTTTATTTCATACTCTACCTTCTTTTAAAAAAAGATTTTATTGCTTAAAACATTCGATAATGCATAATATTGAATATTAAATGTTATATTTAATGAAAATGTGGCAAATGAGATATAGTAGGGATGAAAATTTCATTTGAAAATAATGAATCAAAACGTTAAAGTTATTTACCGTAAGAATTATATTTTTACGGTAAATACACCATTTTTTTACACCATTACTTTTTTTTTACACCATTTCTCCATTAATTACTTTTAACTACTTTAATTATTTTTAACTACTAAGAGTTTTAAATGTTATCTTAAATTTTTAAATTTAAAATTGTCTGTTTGCCGGCGTATTTGTATTGGTTTAAACTTTAAAGTTCTCCTTTGTGACTTTTGTGTAAATAAGATCAAATGTTTTTAATATGTACTATTCAGAGATATTGGATGGCCATAGAACTAATGATGCCATAGCCAATTTTCTAGATATTTGTAATAAAAACTTTAGCATGAAAACTAATTCTTGAATTAGACTTGTTAGTCAAATGTGTAATATACACTTTCATTACCAATAGCTCTTAAGGCTAGAGACAAATATTAAACTTTCGGACTTCCTTAAAAATAGCAAAAAAAAAATTAAATGCATTTTTATTATTTATATAGATCATAGGTGAAATAAGCCTAAAAATTTGTGAGGTATAAATGTTGTGGAAAATATCAACCCGCAGCCATCCACTTGTTTCAGCCTGAACGCTAGAGGGCGTTCTTTGCAACTTATATTTCTTATATTGTTTTTGAGTCCCACTTTAGTTTTCGCTCGCTATTGTAGGAGAACTATATATCTCAGCTCGGGTCGATTTAATCGGCCAAAAGTAGTTGTTATTTTTTTTTTTTTTTTTTTTTGTGATATTAAGTATTTGTTACATTTTCAATGGCGTATTTACTTACAAGTACTTATGCAATGTCTTTGCCGGAACCTATTTAGTTTTTAGTTTGTTTTGTTTGCTTTTTTTTTTTTTTTTCCCCAAATGTAGCTAAAAAAGCATTTTAACAATCTATGATTCTCAAGGAATATTACAAAAAAATCTGGAAAATTGACAATAAAAATGTTCCTACTAATACCTAATACTATTGTATTGCTACATTATGAAGGAATTTTATGATATGAAGAACATAAAACTTCACATCATAAAATTCCTTCACGTTAAGAAATTATATCTTTAAATCTAAAATGAAAAAAATAATTGAGTTATACAGTGAAAATGCAGCTGTCAAATAACTGAGTTTGCAATATTATAATAACAGACCAGTTAACTAATTAGTCAATCTGTAAATTTAATCAAGGAATATTAAAAATATTATTCCTTGGCAAGTAATATTAAAAGATTTTACTTCAGTGATTTATTTTAGATGACATAAAACAAAGTACAGTAACAAATTTTATTTGAACTATATAAATTTTCCCATATAGTTTTCTTTCGATTTTCACTAAGAGGATTTATATCAATCTATTCAATTATTGCGTAGAAATTATAATAAAAATGAACGCGATTGAATTAACACGTACGGCAATCAGTATGAAAGACATTTTACAATTTTTAAACTTTCAAGAACCTTGGTAATATTTATCTCTATAGTACTGTGGAAGTATTAATATTTTCATCACGTACGGATTATTTAATTGATGTGAAATTATATATATAATGATTTATAGTATAATCAACTCTTATATAAATAACTCTGTATAAGATCATGAAAATTGCGGATAAATAAAATGCAAATTACACGGTATACAAATAACGACTTAATGGGAAAACAATTTTTCTTAGTGCCATTGCAGTGATACTCGATCTAGAGATAACTTTAATGTTTGCTTTTACGAGGTCATCCACTTTGGAATGAAACTTCCAGATCTTTTAGTCGTCGACCTCAGAGGCTAAGCACATACTATTAATGGACTAGTTGGAGGTACATTTCGTGAAATATGTCCTTAATCTAATTAAATAAAACGTTCAACGCCAGCAGTGAAAAAAATCTATTTATGATTACGTAAAGATATTGACAGTTTAAAGCAAATATGTTTAGAATTATTACTTTGTACAGCATACACAAATAAATTAAAATTTATTTAATCATGTAATCAAATGGTAAAGACAGGTTTTTTGCACCATAATTTAAAAACTGGCAAATTAATAAAAAATTTTAGTCTTGCATAATATGTTCTATAATAAAAAAAAGGGGTGGAATTTAAATACTTGTTTTATGTGATTTTTTTGATATTATATTGATTGAGAATATTTTCATTTATAATTTTCATTTTCAATTATTATATTAATCAGTAAAATTCTTATAGAACTTATTTTTTTAATTACTTACCAGTTTTCTAAATTTTATTTTAGATAAATATTGCATGATTTAATGTGGAATATCAAATAAGTCTAACAAATTAATGTTTCAAACATAGATGGATTCCTAAGTATACAATCTAAATTCATGACAACATATAAACCCCGCAGCAAGACAAGATCAGCAAAGCAAAATAATAGAAGAAAAAGAAACCCCGTGAAAGAGACCAACAATTATTGAAGGGCATTGTAATATCTAAAATACAAACAGCGGTAATAGTGGCTGCAGAAATCAATCAGCGTCTGTTCTCTCCAGTTACAATGATTATAGTTAAAAGGCCCAACCACAGAGCAGCAATTACCACATGCATCTATAATAGTTTCACACTCCTAAAATCTGGTCGATTGATAAGTAAATGAAAGTAATATGGTCTGATGAATTGTCTTTCACACGTTTCACAACAACAGACCTAGGGTACATTTAGTTTGGTTTGGTTTGGTTTGTATGTCGCTCAACGGTTATTTTTTGCACACAATGGTGCATTTCTAGCTAATTATAAAAGACCTACGGTTTAAAAAGGATTCCGAACTACTATGAACATCCATGCCCAAGGTGGGATTCAAACCCACGAACTGTTGAACCGAATAAGGTACATTTAGAGGATACCTGCACAAGCCTATGATCGTGTCTTTTCCCACCTGCCAAAAATGGAAGTAGATCTGTCATGATAATACATAGCCGTATCTTGTTTAGAGCTAATCGTAATCCTTAAAGGGAGCACCCCTTGGGAGAATATTAAAGAAACTTCTGCCAATCAGATCCACTCTATGACGCAAATTTTGCTTTCTGAAAATGACAGAATTTTCCATGTTGTTGTTCCTAAGTGCAACAAAACTTGTCCAATTATGGTTTGATGAAAACGAGAATAAAGTTAAATATTTACCTAGGCCATCAATCACTGAACCTCAATATAAATTGACCGTTATGCGTTATGGTCTGTTTCAGAGTATAAAATATAAACTCCATATCTTCCACTCACATCTCTCCTATAACTTTTATAGCTCTTAAAAATATTGTGTTATCAAAACAGAATGATACTGAATAAAAAGTATGCATTCATAGCTCTTAAAAATGATTGTTGCTATATGAATAATTTATTAAAAATAAGAAATTTGAAGATTACCTGGAAGAAGTCCCAAAAGCTGTCGCCATTGCTTGACTCATTCCGACCAGAAAGGAATAAGGATTTTTTCGGACGAACAGAAAATAGATGAGAGGCAATACCAGGAATCCGTGAATGCAAATACCACCAAAAACTGTGGCTGTGTAGAGGCCTACTTGCCCGGCAATTTTGGCCACGTCCTCCATTTCTATGATCTTGCTGGCAACAAGGAAGAGGACACCAACTGGAGATAACCTATGCAATAAATCTCATTATGTGTGTGTCACGGTATAATTCAATTTTGATACATACTAATGACTTTGCACAAAATTAATATTACTAAGCGAAATACGTTTAATTTTACATATTGTATATATTTTAATATGTTACAGAAATATAATAAATATATCTTTAACAAAATTTCCTAATCATATTATTTAATAAAATAAATAATACACAGATCTTATAATTAACACAGACACAGAAAAGTTTTCTACGTGTACAAGATCAAACCAATATCTGAAAAATTGACATTCCACAAGTCATATATTTTATATACTTTACGATAATAATTTTACATTAATTCTAAAAACCAATTTATTAAAAATATATTGATGAATTGATTTGATGAGGATATTCATCCCTGAAAATGTTTCTATAAAGTATAAAGTTTTGTTTTGCATAGTGTCGTAGAACCTTAATATAAATTGGGATAATATAAAAGACCACGTATTTTAATATAAATTGAAAGCACTGACTTTTCAACGAATAAAATTTCTTTATATAAAATGCTAAATGCGTTAAAAATTTTGAAAAAATAATGCTTTATAAATTAATCTGTCTAGCGACACGATTCATTTCCAATCATGCTTAGGTATATTTTGTAATTTTTCAGTTGCTTTCTTAGACACGAGGATTAATTTAATTGGGACATGCATTTAAAATGGATACATGCTACTATAAACATCCGCGTCTAAAGTGGGAATCAAACTCATGAATTCTTGGACAGAAAACCACAGACCTAATTATTCAACTCCAGCTTGGCATAAGCTACCCACAAATCTTGTCTAATTGGTTTTCTATTCCAAGGTTATTTCTCTAATAAGATGGGTAATTAAACCAGTATCTACGGTTTTAATTAGATTTCGATTTACTCCAAACATCCAAGCTGAAAGTGGGATTGAACTCTATAACTGTTAAACCAGAGCACATAATTTGCTTGCCAACTCGGCTTGGATTCTATCTGCAGACACACCTAATGAATATTATCTCATATTTATGCCATGGACTGTATGTGCGCACTATAGGTGTTAAATAAGGGATTAATTGAAGTCATAATTTTTTCCCTAATGAAACCAAACTCCTACTGAAAAACATCCCGTAAAACTTTAAATTATCTGTAATTTTATCTGCCCGAAATAATACATAAAATTTCCTTTAAAAAGACAAAACTTTTTTATAAATGTATTTACTTTTTATCATTGTTATATGGTGAATTTATTATTTTGCATATAATTTGTCCTTAAAGGAGAAGTACTGCATTTTGTTATGTACTTTGGTATAATATTACGGCCAGATAAAAGAAAAGCTTCAAGATTAATATTTAGCAGCTTTCAGAAATTACGATGTACATTCAATAGACTCTCTCTACATAACAGAAGCATTAAATAATATTCTAAATAAATTTGTTTGCTTTTGAAATAAATATTTAAGTAATGACAAATAGTCCATTTTTTAATTTATTAAAATACATAAATCAATATCCTGAATTTCCCTTATATATGGACAAAAATATATATAAAAAATATTTATATACTTCTCTTTACATATACTTGTAAGTATATATAAAAATAAATGATTATTCTAAGTGAATGAAGACGCAATTAATTTCCTGATGAAAATCCCTAAATAAAGGATAGTATGAAGCTTTCAGAATAAACTGAACAAGAATTTCAATACAGATATAACATGATTTAATTAAATATCAAGTACCTAGGCTTCATATCTCTGAATCGTGGGATATATTCTACTCAACACATTTCAAATAAATTTATAATTTTAGATGTGTTCCTTATCCCTATCAAAAATATTCAATAACTGGCATTATAAATGGTATCCGAAAAGTAATGAGTTTAAGACCTACCAAATAACTATTCGAGTTATGTTCATGATGGCATCACTCAAACAAGTGAAAACGTTCAAAAGTGGTTTTCCCTTCTGCTTCATGTTGCCAAGAGTGATTCCCAAGACCACTGAGAAAACCACGAGTCCTAATATGTTGGTTCCTCCTTTTAACTCGAACTGCCACTTCCATGTCCTATAATCCGCTGTTTAAACAATTAGTGAATTATGAAGAATTCAATAATGACACATTCTAACTTTTTTTATTAAAATTTAGATTGAATTCTTACCGCTTGTTTCGTTTCCTGTGTCATTAAATCCCTCAGGTTTTTTCAGAACTGTTGAATGCTGTAGGGTGGAAATCAATAAAACCAAAATTTTCGCATTTAAAAAAATGAAATAAATACAAATTAAAATAATAAAATTTTCAAAAATTGATTGCTGCATTTAATGCATAGAAATTCCAAAAATTTTTCAAAAAAAAAAAATCATAATTGAAATTTACATAAACATCATTAAGAAAACTTAACTGGCATTTAAAACTTTTATTGTAAAACTTCCTTTTAGTGGAAGAAAAATCGAAACTTTTTTTCAATATTATAAACTTTATTTGTAGGTACAATATGTAGGAGTGAAGAAAAATGCTCTTTTACATAATACACAATTGTCACTATGTGTAAGCGAAATAATTCTAAATATCTCAAAGTATGTTAAATAAATACAGAACTCAACAATTATTCGAATTACTTTCAGAATTTCAAAAAAATTAAAATGAATAAGAGAAGGATATTATAAAATATAAAAAGCTCAATAAAACGGGATAAGTAAGAGAAGATGAAAAAGATACGAGTCCCTTGAAGAAATAAAAAACATTCTTTTGAAAATTCTTGGATGTTCAGAAGTTAGTGCTGAAGATATAGGAGAATGGATAATGAGTCAGACCTCGGATTTCAATTTGTAATGATGGTAAAATAACAAAGTGTCGAAGAAGATGAACTTAATGTCCAAGTTGAAGAAGACACGGAAATGACGCATTTACTGGCTTTTAAACTGCTTTGAAGTAAGTGGGGTGTCAACATGTGCAGGGGGCGCATGTAAACTCTCAATGTTAAGCAAATGCATGACTTGGCTGAACCAAAATGGATGAAAATGGTAAAAAAGCTTATTCTCTAAGCAAAATGTTCAGCAAGCTACTGACTTTCATTTACAGCACTGTACATACATACTGTATCAATAAACAGCATTTGCAACATGTACCTTAACATGTTGTTCTTATTGTTATCGTGTGACAGTTAGGCTAGCAATATGGGGTGCACTACTCCACCTTACCAACTGAACCATATTTTAGGTGTGGAATCCGACTTCCTCAGTACACACATGCAATAGGAACACCCGTTCAAAGGGTAAGCAACTATTCACAACCCTGTCATACAAGGAAAGAACAAAGACAGGTTAGATAGATAGAGAAAGTACATCCATCCCCGAACCGGTATTCGAACCCAGGACCTCCTTATCCGCAGTCAGCCACGCTGACCTCTAGACAAGTTGAGCGGCACCTTAACATGTAAAAGTTTCATTTAACTGTTGTTGCTTTTAACTGGTTAAAAGTTATTATTCTTTTTTAAAAAAATTTTGTTGTCTCCCCTTTTTCAACTTACAAAATTTTATTAAAAGGGACATACTCTTCGATAAAATCCATTTAACCTAATTTTTGATTATCCGAAGGGGGTCAGGCCTCAGTTGATTCGGATAATCGGAATTCAACTGTATTTAAACTGCTGTAACTTTAAGCTTTTTGATAAAAAAAGTTTTAATATTCATCAGCAAATCGATGTCATGCCGAGTATTTTTTACTCATCTATTAACACATTTTTATTTAAAAAAAATTACTAAAGGGGAACTTACTTCCAACTAACACGATGACGTAATAATGAATCTCGATTACGATTGTTAATGACAATTGGGGATTTTATTACAATTTTTTTTTTTTTTTTTTATCATTACAACCAAAGATTATATTGCATTTTTTTAAATTATAATTTTAGCATATTAAATCTTGAGATACAATGCTAATCATCAAATATTAATAAAAAAATCTTAATTTTTTACTAATCTTATTAGAGATGTGCATTATTTATGGTTGAATAAAATATATTGCATTCAGCTTGAAATTTTAATGAGAAATTTTTATACTGAAAAATATACAAATAATTTATTTTCGCTAAAATGTGGAACAATGATTTATAAATTTAAAATTAAAAATATTGTAAAATTATTTAATTATGATATTTTATCATCAAAGATTTAATGATTTTAAATTGCTTCTCATAACCCCATGTAATTCAATGAGAATAAATTGATTTAAAACCAGGCAAAACAATAAAAACTTTAACTGAAACAGGATAAAAAATTTAAAGTGATATTTATTCATAATATTTTGATAAACTAATAGAGTATAAATCTTTCATATTTTTTATTCTAATAAGAATTTCCCAGTATTTAAATTTTTTTTCTAAAATAAACAAAATTTAGCTTTATATTTATAAGTAAAAAAAGCATATTACTTTTATTTTATTTATTCATTTATTTATTTGCATTTAATTTTGGAACACATTGTCATTCTTGACTAATAATTAATTTTAAAAATAACTATAAATGAAATATTCTCAAAGGGATAAAATAAAATTTGAAACGCTGTCTAGAAGATCAATAATTCTTGAAAATAGCATTTAAGACCTTGGAAAAATATAATAATTTAAAATAAGCTATGCAGTATTGATTGAATTTAAAAATATATTTTAACATTTCAAAATATTTTATAAGCTTAAAACAAAGAATTGTTATTTTTTGATAACATTAAAAAGCAATATCAGGAATAAAGGTGTAAGTCATTAAAACATGAACCTTACCTGGTGTATGCATGCTTCGATGATATTAGGAGGAAACATATTTCTAGATAAAATAAATTAATTTTGTAGAACTATTTTTGAAAAATAATCAAATAAGTTTTAAAAATTATAATTTCAAGAGTTTGAAAATAATCTACATTTACAAATAAATCATGGCAAATTTAAAGGATTAAATTAACAATTACAGATTTTTTTTTTAATTAACTGTATATTTGCTAATTAACAGAAAAAAAACTTAACAAAAAAACAAATTCATATATTTTAAAAAGTTACATAAAATTCTTACAAATTAATTTCTTCATATTTTTGTAGTAAAAATAAATTTATTGAACAAGAAATAAGTCAATTGATTACCTTACTAAATCCATTAATGTATCTTCTGTAAGTTGTGGTTTAGGATTTACCGCTTTTTTTCCTTCGTCCGCTGATCCACCCACACCTGGTTTGACAGACATCACCAGTATTATTCCCAAAATGATAGCCAGAATTGTTGTCGCTATATAATATATGACAGCTCTGAATCCGATTTTTCCTAAATAAAAAATATGTCATGATTGATAAATATCTTATGATTGCATTTGTTGCACTAAGTGCCCTTACACTTAATCTAGAAATATCAATAAAAATGTTTATATTAGAAAAGTTTATCAAAAAAATTACTGCAAAAAAAATATCAAATTTGCTTTCTAATATTAACTTTAATTAATATTAGATAGCAAATTTGATTAAAGGAAAGAATACCCATAATATGAAATTTTATGAATACTCATAAAAGGGAGAAATCATAAATTATAAGCATGTTCTAAGGGAAGCATTATAAGCGCTCCAGACTTTTTAATAAACAATTGCAGGCAACGCGTTTGTAATAATCATTAAATTAAGAATAATTATACTTTTATAATTACTAATTTCAATTTAAAAAATATTATGTTTATCCAAAAACTAGCCATATTCCTTATAACCTTCTTTACAAGCCATACAGAGAATTTTTACGAGGAATAGAAGTATATTCTTTTCCTACATCAGCCTTTGTTTCTAGAATCAAAAATTAAAGGAAAATTTTCATCTGAGTTTTTGCTAAGTTATGATATATAAATTTTTTTCATTTAATAAGACATGAAAAAAGTTATGTATCATATCATAATTTATCATATATTTTAACAACATAATATATCATAATTATATATATATATATATATATATATATATATATATATATATATATATCATAATTATATATATATATATATATATATATATATATATATATATATATATATATATATATATATATATATATATATATATATATATATATATTATATGTAACATATATAATATAATATTCTCAATGGATGATTTTTAAAAGTTAAATTGGATTCCTGAGTATTTTTTACAGATGAAGGAAATTCAATTTTAAAATGTAATTTCACTCATCATTTTTCAATACATGGATAAGGAAAAAAAATTTTTCCAAAATTCCTTTTTTGAAAATGCATTTAAAATGAAGGAACTAAGTTCTTAAGATGAGTTTGTAGCACTTAACAGTTTTTATAAATTGAAAATTATAACTACATATTTATGTTATTCGCAATAAATGCAGGCCACCTTTAATCACCAAAGTAAATTTACAAGATAAAACTGCATAAAAATTTAGCAATGAGCGGAGAAATATCAATTAAGATACTTAATTCATTTTTAATTCCCTTTTAGCACTGTAGAATCACATTTTACTTGTACATTGATTAATGATTTACTAATATACCATTCCTTATTTACTAATGAAAAAGAATATAATTTTATAATAAAAGTTTAAAAAAAAAAGGATTTAGCAAAATTTAAAGAATCTCATATTTATGAATGTCACATAACGAAGCACAATTATGTCACTAAGTACTTAAAATTTTATGTGATAATTTTTTTTAAAAATTACTTAATCTAAAGTCAACTTAATAAAAACATGAAAGAAAATCCTTTAACAGAAATTTCTTAACTATTATTCATTTTTTCACAGATTTTTTTTTATATTTTTGAATTATTAAGCAAAATAACAAGCAAATTAAATTTACCAGTTAATCTTGTGTCCAAATTTCCAATAGCTGATATCAAACTGGATGTAATCAGAGGTAGGATGAGACATTTCAACATATTGAGAAATAATTCTCCAGGGAAATTTACATACATCACTTCCCGCTCGGTCCATGTTCTAAAACTCTTCAGGCCAAACCCAAGAGCAATTCCACCCACAACTCCGATGAGTGTGGCTACTGTTATTAAATTTTCGCCAAAAAATCGCAAGACAGGATTTTTCTTGACATCTTTCGTAGAAGACTTTTCGAACAAAACATTGTTATATTTGTCTTCAGACTCATTTGGAGCTGATTTATTATGACCATTAGCAGGTATTTCTACAGTTGTGGTAGCTGATCCATTTGTTTTCACTGTATCTGCGACTGGTGAATCTGGCGATTCCTGTAAATCAAAAATCTTATAACATTGAAGCATCTTGGTTGAGTTAAATATAAATATGATTTCACGAAGAATGGTATTGTTAATGCATGCAAATATGGTGAAATTTTTTTATTAAATGAATAGTTTGGATTCACGTATGTAATACAAACTAGCAGTCGTGTAGATAAAAATTGGTTTTATAAATCATGATCAGAAATATCACAAGGATAATGTGAAATAAATGCAAAAATTATAAATTTGGCACAACATTTAGCACAAAAGCAGCTAAAATAGAATTACCAAAATATAAATAATCAAAGATGGCTTAATATTGGAAACAAATGCTAAAAAAAGAACGGAAAAATCCTAGTAAACACAACGCGTTTGGCGTGGCTTTCAAACGTATCTACAACACCGAAATTAATATGATTCGTTATCAGCATACGTGAGCATTTCATAATCAAAAAAATTATGACTCTCAAAATGTGAACGCATAAATATAGAATTCGAATCTCAATGTCGGCAAATCCATCGCGTTACAACCACTAGGATTAAACCAAAATTTGAATCATTTAAATAAACAAATGGTAAAATCCTAGGAGAGCCCACTCTTCGTGACAAACTGAAAAATGCGCCAAACCAGAACGGAAATACCAGAAATACTTTTTTTACCATATCTAGTGTATAGAAGTAAGGGTACCAAAATTGGCGCCACAATTATCGCCATCCAAAATCATTCACGCGAAAGGTGTGCGCTTTTCAAGGATCTAACCTTATAAACATACAGAATGAAAGGAAAATTGAAAAAATGATAAATTAAATAAAGTACCAACATGGTCCGCTTCGTCAGGGGGTGTTGACCGCATTGGCACAAAGTACGGCTTTTCTGCAATGGCTGAAGAATAAAGTCTAAATCAAGCCATTACACCCCAAAACCATAACAAATAAAAATTTTATTGAAGATAATAATAAAACTAATAAATATAACAAAGTTCATAATTGTCAAAACAAAATCCCGAATTCATAGTTGCCAAGACAAAATACCAAATTCCAAACTTGCAAAATTGCAAATAAATGTGTGACGTTAAGAGTAAAATAAATACACAAATGAAAAGACTAGGTGTAACCACTATTGGCATTTCAAACTTCTTATAAGCTCTACCCATGTGTTTTGGGTGATTCTTCTGTTGTTTCATCTACGCTTTATATTACTCTTATATAAGAAATGCTCCACTAGTCAAATAGTTGTATACAATTATTAATTGCCAAATATTGAATAAAGTTTATTGAGATATAATTATCAAGTGGAATGTTTTCCATTGTTTTTGTTTTTTCATGTTGTTTAAGTTATTACAAATTCTATTTAATTGATTCAAAATATTACAAATTTTAATAGAAATATTGTTGTTTCAAAAAATTAGTTTAAAATTAAAATCATTAGTTTTGTCGTAAATATCAGTATATGTATAATTTTCTTTTACTATTATAAAAATATCTAAAAATTCAGCTTTTAAATTATCTTAATTTGTTTTAATTAATTATTTCTTCATGATAAGTGTCTCTATAAATTTTATCAAATTCTAAAAAATTATAAAATCAATGTATCTGTAAGCAAACTTCATCTGAATGGTAAAAGATTTTACGAAAAAATGTAAAAATAAATTTGCTCTAAGACTAGATTCCTGTGGGATACCATTTTAACCTGTATATATATTTTTCTCCACAGATAATAAATTATATATATATAATGTGCAAAGATTTTTACAAAAATTTAAATCAATATTTAATAATGAACCAAAATCACAAAAATAAAACAGTAGGACATCAAAAAGTTTATTAAGTTAATAAAGAAATCTTTGAACTGGTAAGATGAAATATTATTAATTTTATAAGAAGAAAAAAAAATCAATAAATATTTTATTATTCTTAATTATCTAAGTATTCTCAGAATCAATAATACTTAACAAAAGGATTTTTAAATAATTAAACATTAATTTGCCAAATTTATCTGCATATGTATTTCATCCACAGGTAGTCTATAGAAATTTAATTCGGTATTTATGGAATTTAAGATAAGTGGTAACGTAAGGAATAATAAAGTTGATATTTTAACTTTATTCTTTTTAGAAAAAGACAAGACTTTTTTTTAAATAATTGCTTTAGATGAGTTTGTAGTTTTATAAATTATTGAATTAGAAATTTCTTCATTCAAGGGTTGGTAACATAACTTAATTTTTTACAAAAAAAAAAGAAAAAAAAATACAAAATTACGCAATTGTGACTTCGGAAATGCGATGATGCTGCTTGACCAAAATGACTTGTGCACATTTGAGTCCTATAATGGAGATAACTTAGCAGCTAAAGGTCGTTGTAAGATTCTTCCTGAAGTATTACTTATTAATAAAATAAAAAACTTTTCAATGTCTTGTAATCACATGTCTGCTCAGTCCTTATCATTTTGACAACATGCTGTAAAGACAAAAAGCTAAATATATTATTTTAAACTAACTTCCCGGCGTAATGTATTCAGATAAGAACTTATTAGAGAGCCCATACACATGAGCATTGAGGAGGAAAATCAAAAACAGAAGCACATGTTGAGAAAGTAAATGTGACAACCATTTCCCATTGTTCAACATCAAGAGTTACTTTAAGACGTAATCTAGTTTTATAATTTCAATTCATTTAAATTCTTATTTAATTTAGAAATTTCATGACTGCCATTAATTTAATTCGATATGTTAAATTGCAGATTGAAGTATAAAATCCATTTCCAGGTTTTTCAAATGACGGTGAAAGTGAATCTCTTAGCACACACCCATTGATCATATAATTTCTAAAATGTCATAATAGTAACCCAATATTAAAAATGTTAAGAAATCGAAATTGACCGTTTCAATAAATTTACAATAAGCTTCTGTGAGGGCTGAAAAGCAAATATTTTTTATAAACATTATAATCAGACACTGCGTTGAAATTTACTTCATCTTTATTATAAAAAAGGGTCTCTAACCTTCTACAAATCAAATTTTCTCAATAATATTTAAATTTCGTAATTTACAGATAAAAAGATATATAAACTTTATTAATAATCAATTCTGAAGAATCCCAAAACGGCGTCTTTCCAAAACTTTCTTTTCTGGCAAAAAAAATATCAATTAAAATTCATTACTGCATTTTATATTTTGCTTTTTTTATCTATTATTCCCAACTGAAAAATTTTTTTAACTTTTTGTATCTTAGGAAGGTATTATAATTCATACTGCGAGCAGTTTTAAAATTTACATCTACTTCTTTCAAAAAAAAAACAATCAATACTCTTCCAAGAATCAAATGCTCTAAATATTCATTATTTAGATCATTATCAACACCCGTAATATTACAAATTGGGAACAAATAATCTATTTTTTTAATTCAGTTTCCTAGAAATTCCCACATTTCCAAATATTTCCGGCGTAATTCGCAGTAATTATTGACTTATTTGTAGTACGGTCACCGTAATGACCTTGATGACAACTCAAATACAGCTGCACTGGGACACCAAAAGGAGAATAAATATTGCAGACACGTTTTGTATGGTTTTAGTAGCCGGATGAATCATCGAGAGAATTCTAAATAACAATCTCTCAGCTCAAATTACTCTCATTCATCAATGGATGATGTGATTACATTTACGTGACTTTCGAGTCTATCAAGCGAAATAATAATGTTTATTCATTTTTATGCTGACTGACAATGAATCTTATTTATTGGGTAGATTGTGATAGTATATGAAAATGCTAACTCTTGTAATTAGAGTACTGAGACGCTGAGTTAGATTTTTTAATACATATAGATTTTTATCTCTTTTATAATTGCTCAATATCATTCTACATACATTCACATAAACGACGATGCCTTTAATTTTCATTTTTTGATTGGTATCTTGGCTGTATTTGTCACTATAAATTTTCACAAAAAGGTTGAATTAATAGATTTTCAGCTTAAAATTAAATTCAAATTTTTACAAAAATCCTTCCAAGACCAAAATTGAAATATAGACCACCATGGAGTATTTTTCTTTTTCTTAATTCAAAATTACTAAATATGTAAGTCAATAAATTTTCTCAATTTGCAATGCCTTAGATTTCCGGATGCAATAGTAAATTTTAGGTCAAAAAATGTTATCAAATTAATACATTATAGCTCCTTAAAACTAAATAAAATTCTTTAATATATTATAATTCTTCAATAATTTGGTTAAAAATCATATATATTTTTAACGTAATATGCTCTGGTCCCATTTGTTTTTATATGCATTGAATCAACTGATGCAGTGCTTTGAGGCAATATATTTAAAATAACACTTATATATATATATATATATATTTACATATATATATATAACTATCATTTCTTCTATCCTCAGTTTTTGAATACTGAAGATAGTTGAACTGAATATAACTTAAACCAAAGATTCTGAGTTAGAACAAGAATTTAAGCCAAATAGGAACTCAAAAAGAGATGGTTTGCTTTCCTTTTATGATCAATAGTCAATTTTCGCACCCGAGGGCTATTTAGACCGGGACCTACATTTACCTACACATTGGACTTGAATATTAGTTGGGAAATCCGAACTACTAACGTCCAATGTGTAACAGTGGACACCCAATGTCCCACATTCGAATTGGATGTTAGTAGTTCAGAATGTGGGATTTGAACCCACGAATTGTTGAACCGAAAGCCAGAGCTTTAACCAATCAGCTGAAAGCTCAGAGAACTCAAGAAGTATACTGAACTTGAATAAGCATCAAAGCCAAATTTTCTTTAAATAACTGAATTTACGTTGAGGGAACTACATCAAAATAATAGAATTGAGAATATTTCAAACTGGATGGCGCAAAGACACAAGATTTGTCAGAGTTAGTTTTTCAAAAGAAACATAAATAATAATTAATTGTATATTATTATTTCTAAAGTAAAAATTATAATTAAGAAATAACAAATATTTTATCGTATGGATCAGCTGTTTGGAAATAAATACACCAGAAATCAATTTTATATATGACATTGCGTGATTAGATTATTTTAGCTGTAGAAACAATATAAAAAAGTTAGATATACTTAATGAAATTTAAAATAACTCTAGATATACACTTTTTCTGATGTTTTATAACACTTTACGATTTTTTGTCATGGATCTTTACAAAGCATTTTCGGTTTGTGGTTACCATCATAGATTTTTGCATTTTTTACCATGGTCTCACCATGGTATTATGAATAACCCATTAAATTTCTGCGTAGGAAAAAAATTCAATCTAAAATATGAATTTTAAATTTTTCCTAAAATACACAAGAAATTCTCCACTGTATTTACAGGAAAAAATTTTAACTAAACTTGAATATGCAATCATATTAAATAAAAGATAAGGAAATCCATTTTCTTCTTGTAAAATGAAGTGAGAGAGAGAACGCTTCAGAAAGAACTGAAATTTTGTTACATATAAATTCTTCCCTAAGGCGTCATAAAATATTACATATTTTGACTAACATATTTTGCTATTTATTTGGACAAAGTATATTTATATTGCTATTAAATTTTCTGAATGTTTTAGTATCTCTATTATGATTGTTAAAAAAAATTATAAAACCCTGTATAAATAATTAAATATTCAGTTTAACAGAATGAAAAAAATAAATTAACTAAATACTAACTTACATAAAATTTCTCTTAGCATTACAAAATAAAATTGCTAAAATTTAAAAAAAAATTATTATATAGTTCAATTATAATATTAATAACTTTCTTTTTTAACTGACTAAATCGATTTGTGTCTCAATTTGCATGTGAAGAAAAAGCACTCTTGAATACTTAGACAAATTGTATCAAATATGTTGAGTAAATTAATAATTTCTTGTTTCAATTAAACCAAATGATCGTTTAATTTAAAAATTTAATTTTATTTTTCCTGTTAAGTTTAGAAATAAATATTTTCGATTACATGAAGACGCGTAATAATTTAATAGGAATATAGTGCAATTCCAATACAGTAATTTGACAAAATATTTTGATTTTACGATATTCTAACTGAATGGAAGCATTGTGATGAAGTATAATAGGTAAAATCTACAAAATAATGTCATATAAAAGTAAAACTATCATTAACAAACCCATCATAACTTATTTTGAACTTTCAATACAATTATTGAAAAATTTAAGTACGCAAGTATAAAAAGCTTAAAAGTTCAATAAAACATAATATTCTTAAAAAATAATTTAAATAGTTAAATCTTTAATCTATTATATTTAGAAATTTTCACTTTCTAGCACGTATTCTTTAAATAAATTGAAATATTTATAATTAAATACGAACATATATCAAATAATTGTAGGTATTTTTTTTAAGGAATACACATTTATAGTTATTAAAAATATCATCATATGTAATGAAAATCTTCAATTCTATACATGTTTACTTGAAAAAAACACTCAAATGCGAAAAGCCAAAATTAAGACAATTCCTCATCCAAATACATTTGCGTATAAGTATGCTACTTGATGAAATAAATTGTCACGTTATAGTAAGATAAAGCTAATTTTATTTAATTAAGCTGCACCATTGAATAAGTAATTAATTAGTTGTAAAAATATCCAAATCATATGCTAGAAATGATAATCTCAATAAAAGTATATAATCCAATTTTGTATTTTTATTTCTAAGAACAAGGCTAATTATTCTATTAAATCACAGAATAACGAAATAAATCATTCATTTTATTGATTAATTACCTAAATCAATCAAATTTATTTAGTTTACTAAATCCATCATAATCCCATAATACAGAAAACATCTAAACCACTCAAATTTTTTTCAGAAACCAACGCAATTATTTCAACAGAAATGTACTTTATGATAGATTACTCCCATTATTGCAGCGAATAATACGTAACTGTCTCAAATCGAAAGATACAATGATGTAACATTTGCAATAGTAAATGGACTAATAAAGAGCTAAGAAATAAAATTGACAAAATTTCAAAAAATTACTGACAATTATCTGAATATAAACAATACTCTTGACGCAGAATGTCATTGAAAATGAATTCGTGCATTATAAACATGCCACATTTATTTCTTTATGAGGCTAAAAATAGAAAAAAATATACTTGGATAAAAATGCGAAATTTGACGTAATGTCTACATCGTGGTGACGAGTAATGTATTGCCATCATCATATGCGTTAATATAAGTGTAACGTTCTTTATTTTCTGAATGTTATCATGCACGCCATTTTTCCTGAGCAAGTACGTAATTCATAAAGAGACATTAAATAGTTTCGTCTTAAATAATTGTTTCGAAACAAGTTTTTATCTTCAAGTAAGGATTGTAGAAACTTCTATCAACTCAAGAGATAAAATATCGACGAATTCTCTGCCAAACTTGTTTGTAGTTCTACTTGAGATATTTTAGATTAAATAGAAATATTTTGGTTTCATTCTTCTTTCAAATGTAAACAATTCACCTGGGGGTATCTCATGAGGAATTCATTTTATTATTAGAAGGAACCACAACCATTCAATTTTTGTTTATTTCTGATTTTACATGCCAACTAAATCATTGAGATAAAGCAAAAACATGATGAAAGTATTTAATTTCGAGATGCAGCAGCTATATTCGATGAATAAATTAGAAAAATATATTTGAACCATAAATTTCATCGTATATAAAATTATTTTTATTTTATTAAAATTAATTTAAAATCCTCATTTCATAAAAATTATATTTTACAAAAGTATACAAATCTTAAACATTTTTAAATGTTTTATTTTTCCAAACTTTCAAGCAATGATATTTAATATTGGCTAAAAAGTAAATTGTTTTAAGAAAATCAAATCAACATAAGGTTCAGTAGGTCCAAAGCAATTTAAAATGTTTGAAATGACAATTATTTTTTCAAAAACCATTAAATAAGTTTTAGTTTAAAGTTAAATGAAAAATGTTTAGAATACCCATCTTAATAATTTTTTAATTTTATATAACATATTTTAACTACAGTTACGTAGTGAAAATAAGTTTTAATTGTAAGTGATGATTGTAACTAACACAAATTCAATAGTATGACAATATTCAAATAATGCAACGGCATGATAAAAAGTAAACAATTTATGTAAAACATTAGCGTTAATATTTTTATATTATTTACGAATTATATATATCACTTGGTTAAGAGATTTCATATGAAAATTAAATGTAAAAACACTTAATACATAGATGTAGCATATAAACCATAGTCGTAATTCGCTCTTTTCATGAGATTAAGAAGTTACACGATGATAAATGTGCAATTTTGCTTACCTTAATAGAAGATGAAATATTAAAAATATATGGTTATATAAATGTAATAAAAAATGTAGTAAGAACTTCATGTTCAATTGGTTAATAAAGAATTGGCACAGGTGCTGTATAATCCAGTGTTCCAAATTCTGAACTTTTTTGGCGATGAAGAAATGTTGCCAAGATGACGTATCGTGACGTGCACTATGACGCAAATTCTAGGGTTACCAAAATAAAATTTTCTGCATAATTCTTACAGGTCTCCACAGTCTGAAGTAATAAAAATGAGGTTGCTAGATACATGAGAAAATCCGCCAAAAAATCATCAATCCCAGAATTTGAAATCGTGACTTATACGGCACCTGTGCCAAAGAATTTTCAATTCCAGAATAGTTGAGTACATAAAATACTTTTCTGATAAATTAAGTCATAAATACAACGAAACTTTTGAAAAATTCATTTGCCCCATTATCGATAATAGGATAAACTAATTAATAATTGTGTTTCCTTAAATTTATCTTTTCTCACAATGCTTAATACAGCTAGATTATTAAATCAAATTCAGTAATCAGAAATTCTCTTTATTGATGTGTTTTACATGATCACACACACACATTTAAAAATGATTTATATAGGATATTGCTTGTAAATTATGCAAAACATTATTTAAGATATATTATTCACTATTACTATGTCATGGGAACTAAATTTCAGTATTATGTGAATTTTTATCCAATTTATCTTAACAAAGTGTTTTATAAATATATCTAGAGGGAATTTTCATTAGCTTGCAAAGTTGCAATCAGACGAAAGCTTTTTACCATTTTTGATGATGAACTTATGCGTTGTAATGCGTTTCGTACAAAATACTTCACAAATTAAGTATAATTATTATGGTAAATCCTAATCTACTTTGTTTTATCTGTAAGATTTCATTTGCAATAAGTAAAATTTTCTTACTATAAAAGATTTTGTACTGATTAACAAAGTCAACATCGTTTAAAAGCTGTTATAGTACGGTACGGTCATCCTTGGCGAAATTTTCAAAAAGTTGCCAATGGTGACCGTATAAAAAATTTTCCGATCTGTAAAAACGGCGGGAGGGGGAAATGTCTGTAATAGTGACAAGTATTCCATACATTGTTGGTTTCTAACAGTATGCTCAACTAATTTTACAAAACTAACAAAAGCGCTGATTTATAGATTTCAAACATCAATGGTAAAATAATAAAGTTGATATGTTAAATTATCCATAAAATTTTTTGATTAAATTTTTTATTAATGAATTTATATCTGTAAATATTCATGAGAAATTAATGACAAATAGGGTTATCAAAATAATAGATTGCCGGATTTCCAATAAAAGTGTTCCCCACATTTAGCGCCAAAAAACGCGCCAAGTGTGACCATACAGTAAATTTGATCCCATATTTTATTTTAAGTATTTATTATTTAAATTTCTAAATACAATGTTTGCGATTGTATATGCTGCATTGCTATTACATATCTATTGCTATCATAAATTTATCTTTTAACAACAGTTTTTTTTAAATTAAATCTCTTAAAAGGCAAAGCAAGTAAAAGCGGATTATCCTAAAAACAAGAAATTAATAAACCTGAAATAAACTGAGTTTCATTTAAGTTATACTCTCAAAAACAGTTCAGAAACTTTTCTCTACGATGAGATAGAAGAAAAGATCCCTAATTAACTTAATTCAATCGCCATAAATTGCCTCAGATTCAATTCGATTTCTTCACTCTAATGAAAGAGAACAAACGCAGTAGATTCTTTCAGAATGCTTTTTCATTATCACAGTAATGAACTTCGAACAAGTGGCCTACCGTCTAGTACATTGTTAAGCTTTTCGATTTTGCAACAAGGAACTATTTGAAAACCTAAACCTCCTCTTAAAGCGCCAATAATAAAGGAACCTCTGCCAATTGTTCCAAAGAACTGCAGATAATGTACAATGAAAGGGTTTCGCTTTCTACTCTCTTAACATTTTCTAGAAAACATTACCATTGTCTTAGAGACGATATTGGCTATCTAAGAATGTGCTTAAAATTCCCTTTGTTTTGCGCAATGCTTAAAGAGAAAGTCGATAATATTAATGGTTTAAGAGGTTCAGAAATGAGATTGATTTTATTTTAAAATGATAATTGTGAAAAATTCCTGTGATCAAAATTTCATATATTATTTTGATAATATATAAAGTAATTGAAGTAATAATGAGTAATAAACTATTAGTCAAAACATTGACTTTACTAAAATATAGGTTCAGAAACAGAATAAATTCCACTGATAAAAGTCATTTATATTGAAGATATTTATTTTATTAGATTTAGTATGAAGATTATATTACCTTAAACAAAACTATAATTTTTTTAGGCTAAGAAAGTATTGAAAAATGTTTTTAGAAAATTATTTAATGATAGATAAAAGTGCTGAGAATTTAAAGTCTTAACAAACATTCAAAGTATTTTTTTCGTTGCAGCTTCAATCGATCAAAATGAGTTCCCTTTAATTACTGCAAACTAAAATTTGCTTAAAAGTCATTAGCTTAAATTGCATTATGAAAATATGCATAATGAAAAATAAGATATTTTTTTAATTTAACTAATTTTTTAAATATATATATATATATATTTAAGTTAAATTAAAAAAAAATTGTATAAAGCATATATTTATATAAATATATAAGGAAAATCACAACTGGTCTAATTTTATAAAAATATTATTTTTGCTTTGAAAGAGCTTCCAAATCTGGGAAGACGTCCAACCATACGTTAAAAGCATACTTTTTTAGCAAATTGAAGCTTATCCACCATTCGACAAATCGCATAAAATTTAATCTCTTTTCCATTATAAAAATTACAAAAAAAAATTGATAAATTTTGAAACCTAAAAGAAATTTCGCTACGATTTTAAACGAGAAACTATTTTTAAGAAAAGCTAATGTTAAATTCAGATTGACGAGCAGCATATAAATATAAATTATTTAATTTTTATTTCCACTTGATGTTCCATGAGAACATTTAAGGTTTCTATGCATTCCAGCAGAGCTTTTTAGTTTTATCGATAATCATCCAACAACACGTATTTCTTGCTGTGCTTTTGGTTGTAGAAATCATTGCACGAAAATTAAATGCATAAATGAAAATGTTTCGTATAACAAGTTTCATCTGCAAAATAAGGAGTTGCTTAAAGCTTGGATGATGGTGATCAAACGAACATTTTAAGCCTACTTTGTACACATAGATTTGCTATAATCATTTTAAAAAACACTATTTCGTTTAAAAAAACGAATTTGAGATTATTAAAAGAAAGAGCTATTCTCACCATTTTTAATTTCACCAAGAAAAACTAAGGACAAGAAATCATTCACTTTGTACTTCTGATACCGTTAGGTACGTTACAAAAATCCAACTTTTTTTCATAAATTTTTTCTAAATTAATAAATTTATGTAGTAAAATTAAAATCTTACTAATTAATGTCGTAAAATAATAACTTTAAAGTGATATTAATCTCGTAAGAAGATAATACTACCCAAGTTAAAAGAAATATGGAGTTTATATTGTCGGTAAAAAATTCCAGTTTTGAGGGTTAAACTTCAAGAAAGTAAATATTCTTCAATTAATTAATTTTAAAGTGCCCATAAATTTAGTTGTCATTTGCTGTATGTTTATATATATACACACACAATTCTATGCAATTTTAATATTCATAGCACACGTTTTTATAACATCTTTGTTGTTTCCCGAAAAGACCATGGAGGCATTATAGTGCAGTTTTTCTAATACTCTCTTCCGTGTATTTAGTATTTCTATTTAAGTTAAATTTTACTAATAGTAATGTATTATAATTTGCATTTTATAAATGAATTTTAGTAAAATATGGAAGTATCATCATAGCAAGCAAAATAAATTAAAACGAATCTAAAAGAAATCCAGAGTACACTATTCCATTAAAATTTTAATCAAAATTACCAAAAATATTCTTTAAAAAAATTATCCCTAACTTAAAACTACTTTTAAATACAGAAATAAAGGTATTATCACTCGTATTCTTTCTGGCATTTGCTTTTAAATATTTAATTGTTTTTGTAAAGCTGCCATTATTATTTGTTTGGAAAAGTTAGTCATGTTCTGATAAATATACAATTTCATTCCATGTACTCATAATAATTATAATTTTATAAGAATGCGATTTGCTTTATACATTATAAATATAAGATGATGTAATTCTCAGTTCTATGGACTTTCTTTTATATTTTGGATATCAATATAGTTTGAAGTGTTTATATTTTTATGCGATTTCTTTGAATATTGTTCTTGACTTCTTTTCTATTTTAAGTGAATTGAAAGTTGAAACCACTTTATTCTTACTATCATATTTAACTTAAGTTGTTCAGATTTTTTCATTATAATTAAGTTATCGCTGTATAAGAGGATGTTTGTTAGCATTTTGTTTTTAATTATTGGTGAAAATTTGCAATTTGTTTTCATAAAGTTATTTTATTAGTTCAATGGGCTGAATTTACATAACTATAATCTAAAGTTCAAATAACTATAACAACTAATGAAATTCACAAACATTTCAAATACCTTTTCGATTTATTAGAAGATGAAAATTTTTTATTTGTACTGTATATATGCTATACAATTCGATCTTCATAGAAGGAATACATGCATATGTTAAATCATCCATTTTGTTTGCATTGAAATTGATGTTATTAATTTTACTTTAAAATTAAGCAAACTTTAAATTATTACTATTCATATTACACATTCAATCAAATTTTATATTATTACTTTTCCAGGCCAAAATGTGTGTTATTGAATCAAATAATTATCATTTATCATTAGCAGAAACCAACTCAATGTTAGCAAAAACTTACGAAATTTACTGAAATTTCTGATTCAAGCAATATGTATAATTTGAATTTATTGGATGTATTGAACACAGTCCTTCTTAACTAAATACTCTATTTTATTTGAGTTCTTGATTGATTTAAAAAAGTGATTTAGTGAAGGAGGTTATTTGGTTTTCAAATCATAAAAAAGGAAACAAAAATTAGTTTTGCATTATTTGTTATTGCTTTCTTATAAAAGATCAGCAAATATGGATTTTTTGTAAAATTTAAAAAAAATTATTTAATTGATCTATTGCCTCAGAATTTTTCATTGATTACTTTCGGAACTTTAAGTAATTTTTATGTATAATTTTAAGAGATACTATATTCATATTTATTTCTTAAAGATTTCATGACCAATATATATAATAATTGTATTATAAGAAAATAACACAATTATTATTGGTCATGAAATATATCTGTAGAAGGAGTATTTAATAATTTCATAGTGAGCCAATTATTATAGGAAAAAGTTATATTCTAATGATTTATTAAAATTAATTTACTATGTTAAAGATACTAAAATATTAAGGCTTAAAATAACTAAATTTATATTTAAGGTATTTCACTTGCTTAAATTTATAATTATACTTACGCTCTAGATAATTCTGTGGAAGCAACAACAACTAACAATCTCCTGTTAAAAAATACACAAACTCCAGTAGGTTTTAGCAATTTAATTGATGAACTGCATTTGAAGAACTTTGAACTCCAGATGAGGAAAGATCTACCAAGCGTTTTCTTAAATCCACGAAGAATGAATGAAGTTAAGCTAAAAGCATTTTCAGGATTTGAGAAGGGGACTTTCATGGAAATCGAGGGAAAAATTAAATCATTTGAAAAGTTTTTTTTTTATTTTTATAATTAAGTTGCGCGTAGATGCCACTTCAGACATCATAGCTTATTTATATAAAATTTAGGTATAATATTTCTCACAACAATTATTACGATAACTTAGAGTATAAATTTAATGGTGTGAAAGTTATTTTATATTTAAATAAAACAACAGTATAATATTAGGCTCTGAAATGTCAGAAGTAATTTTTATAACGTTAAGTTTTATTACAGGAAATGTAGTTAATGTTTTTTAAATTATTTCTGTACAAAGGAGTTCAGCTTCAACAGTTTCTGGTTTCGAAATGTATCTTGAAGATCGCTGTTAATAGTATTTTATAGCTTACACTATGTGAATGATTATCTTTCTGACAGAAATAATTGCAGATTAACAAACTGAACTTTTTATCTTTTTGTTTGTTTCTGTATACATACTTTTATGTATAAATGTATCCATTAAGTTTTGTTATGAATGCATGCATCCATGTAAAAATATATATCACATTATAGAAAATAACGAACTTTTCCTCCAAAAGTTTTAATCAGTCTTGAATACACAAATTTAACTTACGAAAAATTCTAATTTCAGTATGCAAATGGTTAATGCTAATTCGTCAAGAATTATTGAGCACATTTCATAAGATAAACCGTAACTCATGTTTACTTTCAATTTCCATCTAGAAGTTAAGCAGACAATTTTGTCCGCTAAGGTCCGATGACTTCACACACATATACAAGTACCTAATTATCAAGCACACGATGCATTATCACGCATGTTGATAAAGATCTAATTTAAAATTATATTACTGAAATCTGACTTTTCTCTGCGCTATAATTCAAGAATATAAACATATTCATGAATTCATGACATTTTGTGGTGTAAGCTCACGCGTACAGGAGGAGTCTTTCTCAGTTCCGTGCAATCGTGAATGGATGTTTTGTTTCTCTTCTTAAGCATGCTTCACCTAGTAAATGCTCATAAATGAAAAGATTCTGACGTAAAATTTAGTCAAGAAATATAAATAATTTCTGGATCCTTAATTTGGTTCTCAATGCACAGTGTCACTATTTTCCTACCTCCGATGTCGTCAGCTTTATCTTTGATAAGAAGCTCTTCCAATGTTAAATGCTGCAGCAAAACTTTTTCGTATGCACCTCTTTAAATTATCATAATAGATTCAATATCTTTTTTTTTTTTTTTTTAATATCATCACTTAAATTTATACCTTTTGCATTAAGCATTTGATATTTTGAAATGTAATTAAAAATTATAGAATTTTAAACTCACACCTAAATGCGTTCAAAGCTACCCTTCATGAAATAAATAAACTATTTTATTTTCGGTTTCGATTTTTGTGAAACTGGAAATCAAAAGACCTGGATATTAGATGTTGATTAGGGTATATTGAAAGTCTATCATAATGGCTACTTGACCTACAGTATATCTTTATATATTAAATTATATTAGTGTATCTATTAAATTATACAGTGTATCTTTATATTATACAGTGTATAATATAAATATTAAATTATACAGTGTATCTTTACATATTAAATTATTAGTCAAAAATACATCTACGACTTCTATACATGCATTTTTGACTAATATATATATATATATATATATATATATATATATATATATATATATATGCTATTACTTTTCTCATTACAATTACAAACTGTGTTAAAATAACGGAATATAGCATATCAAAAATAATTTATACCAATAATGGTTTCATTTCACAGTTTTTTTTTTTTTTTTTTTTTGGTTAATCTGTGGTTTGGGTACCCCTTTCTCGCCAAATGGGCGATAGACACGCAAAGCGTGCTATCCCTTGACTATTTCATCCGAAATGCACTCCTTGTGGCAATCCTGTCTTTTTTGTTACACAATTATATGTGGATTTTTTGCTAACCAATTCGTAAAAAAACCATTGTTTTTGTTTTCATTGCCTTACCAACGTTGAAATTCGTTAAAAACACGGATTTCGGTTTCGTCGCTATAGAAACGCCGTTTTTGCGTAGTTCTCTCGGAGCATTCAACTTCGCGAAACAACACGCAAAAACGCGCCAACTGGCGACTTTTTGAAAATGCGCCAAGCAGGAGACCCAAAGCACATTTTCAACGTTTTTTTATTCATTCGAGCATTTCTAAAATTAAGAAATGTTTTTAAGATACACATATTTCTTATGTGTTTTTTAGATTAAATGTGGCCAAAAACTCTTGATGTAAATAAAAATACTGATCAAAAATATCAAAGAAAAAAAAACTTATTTTTTTCGTCTAAATTTTATCAAGTATTTGGCTTATTATGAAAACAGTACAATTGATACAAATGATGAGACGAAAAAATCTTAAAAATTGAACATTTCCATAATTACCTGAACTTCTGAATACATTTTCATTTATACAACATAGTTTAGTCACAATAAATTTATCAAATCTTGCCATGGAACTAACTTAGCATGCATAGTTCCTTAAACTTAATAAATAATAAATTCATCACGCATTACGGAAGTTTTTTTTATAGATTATTATCTTAACATACAAGTTAAGAATCGCATTTTTTTTTACTGCATTGTAAGCACAATAAAAAGCAATTCTTCAACAAGAGTCCCGCTTATTTATGAGAACTGGAGACAATTGTTTCTTTCATCCTTCAAATTATACTCAACATAACATACACACCTAAATATTCGTGTATTATATTTACCATTATGTTAATTTATTTTTTATATTTCAAATCCAGTCCTTGTATGAAATACCCTCAACGGTAATCTACATAGTGTTAGAAAAGAAATATCTGGGAAAAATGCATTTACACTCAGAAAAGATTCACATTCTTAAAGAATTCACTTCCTGTGCGTGTTAGTAGGAAACTGCAATTCAGTTTCCCATGTTACGAAGATCATTAATCATAAAAAAATTCTCGATTCCCTCTTTCTCATTCAGCGTTTGTGTTCTCTCATTCATAGAAATATTACCTACATTTAGATTACCTTGATAACACCTACAATCCATTGTTGTTTTATTTCTCATCAAGATATACATTGGTAATTATTCTCTCGTCTAAAAAAGCGCTCTACTACGATGGTACAAGGTTATGCCGCATTTGCCGAAGTGCTTTGTACTCTACTGAAAATGCCTCCGATGAATCATTTGAATCATACGTGAATGAGCATTTCCTACTCACTAGAAACAATGAGAAAATGTTGCTTTTGGCTTATGAAATCCTTCTTCTACTGTTTACATTTTACGTCTTTTTGTAAAAAAATTTGATGTCTTCATTTTCAAATATATTTAAAAGTAAAACACCAAAATAAAATTATAGCAATACAGGAATCTCATTTACAATGTATATTAGCGCTTTGATTATTGCGAAAAATAAGTGTAAATCACAAAACTTGATATTTTAATTGAAAGACAAATATTTTACTTTGAAAATTTAAACTCAACACTTTGTCGTAAATGTTTAAAATTGTATTTTATATCCGATATAACAACATTACATCACGACAACTAAAACTTAATAATTTGTAACAGATGATGCAATTTCTTATAATATCCAATAAGGCAATTTTAGACATTATTGAAAAAGAAAACCAATACACATGCCCCAATGTTGTTTTCTAGACCCTCTGAATAATATAAATTATTCGTCATTATTGACCATTCAAAAATACTATGACCAAATAAAATTTTTCCTGATTTTTTAAGAAAACTATTTAGTTTATATTAGTATTTTACATTCATAATTATATAAAACATCTTTGAACATACAACATTTTTGTACTATTCCCTCTCATCAGAGCAAAAGTTGCCTAGTTGACATTTTTTGTAACAGTCGGAAAACATATGAAAAAAAGTGGATATCGTTTATTGAAACATATCTTTTTCGACAGCATAAATATTTATCACGATTTAAAATGTTAAAAATAATCTTAGTAAAAAAAGTATTTTTTGAGAGTTTGTTTTACATGGCGATATCTATTCCTGATACGATTTGGCGCTCGCAAGATGAAAAAGGATCAAAATTGTAAAAATTAATATTTTAAAACGACAATTTATAAAATAGAAATAGTTTCTGAAATTTAATTTTTTTTTAAATGAACTAAGCTTAAATAATTTATTGAACATGAGATCAGTATTTGCGCGTAAAAGTACTTTAATAAATTTTTAATGAAAATGTTTTTGCATTAATGCAGTTCAACCAACAATTTGAAGATTATTTTAAATTAAACTTAACAAATTTTTGTAATACAGATTGAATGCTGTATTTTTAGTGAGCAAAATCAAACTGTATCCTTTTATGTTAGAAACGTAATAAATTTATTGATGCAGTCATATTAAAAAATGTAAACAAATTTCAGAAAGACAGACATGAAAAAGCATATATTAATTTGTCTGAAGTTCCTGAAATGAAACTAATGATAGACAGTTCAAATATAAGGAATGCTTTTTGTTCTTTATTACTATGTCATCCTCCCAATAATAAGCCCAAATCATTTACCACTTTACTCATCATCCAAAGCTAATAACAAAGTTGAAATAAATTGATTTTAAATTACAAGTCTGGCTTACGTAGGTCTTTTGATTTCGGAATATAATATCTAGATTTTCATTTTTGAGTAGGTAGATATTTTTTGTTTGGATGTATAAGGATTCGCGATTTGAGGTTAATTCAAAGTTTATTGCATAATGAATGACTTAACTTTTCTTCCAGAAAAAAAGAAAAGCTTAATTATTCTTTTCACCCATTCTGACATCCTTCGTCACTAATATGGTTACGATTTCCATCAGTGATAGTGTGGGTATACAGGTATAATTTGCATCAGTTCTTTAAAATGTCTGCCAAGCAAATTTCTAACTCGGCCTATTTAGAACTGTACAGAATGATATTGACATAGTTTAAAAAGATTCTAACATTAGGTCATGAAACATTAACAATAAAAATTTATTTATAGAGATATAAGCATGAATGGGGCTTGATTTTTCAAGCTTGCCAGAAAATAAGACTGTTTGAAAATATTAACAGAATAAAATGATGGAATTATTTCAAAATATCTGATGAACCATTTATCTTAATCTCTTTTACTTTATTAAATTAATATTTTTTTCCATTTAAAACTTGTAAAATGTTCTATTTCTCATTAATTAGTACTCTATGAAAAATAGAACATTTCACAATTTTTTTATTTCCAAGCAAAAATTATATTTTAATATCATTAAATTGGAACTACATAAAGTAACCAGTAATTTAAATATAAGACTTAATATTTGTTCAACTTTTAGAAAATACTTTGAATGTTAACTATTTAGTGGAGAGTTGTCTATACATATATAATAATATAAAAATGTTATCTATGATAATAAATTCCCTTGTCCCTTGCCAAATAATTTTAGAAGACTTAGAGAAAACTATAGACACAAATCATAGACATAAAACTTTAGATATAATTTTATATTTTACATTAATGTTTATATGAAATGTTCATATGAACTCAATTTCATCAAGAGTATAAAATCGAAAAAGAAACTATACAATAAAAATTCAACAATAAAGAATTTCTACGAATTTATCTTGTAAACGAATTTTTTTTTCTGAATTGAACACACTTTGTTGATTTTCTTAGAGTATTCAATTAAATGGAAAGAAAATAATTTAAATAAATACGAAAAAAACTATTTTGATCTTAAATTATTCGCCGGTAAAACAAGGTAAATGGATTCGTAATTATTTCATCAATATAATAATTTCTTAGAAAACCCATTGAATTTAAAAAAATGCATATTATACCTTAGATAAATTTTTGATCACTCATTTTAAAAAATAGTAGTTTCATAAATAAAATTCCATCAGATTTTTACGTTATCTTTTTAACTTTTTAAAATATTAATAAAAATAAAATTTCTCTAATTTTTTTTTAAATAGTTATTCTCAGTTTTATACACTTGAGCTTTTTTTAACACTTATAAAATGAGTAATTAAGTTCATATTATGATTTTGGAAGTCTATTAAGAATATATTTTAGTATGATATATATATAAACACTCTTAAAAAATAGTTTTGTTAATTATACTCGAATTTTCTTAAACACACACATGAAGACTTTTTAAGTGTTTTTTCTCTCGTGATTATATTTGTTTTTGTAGCTTTTCATAAAATAACAAACTATTTTAACTACTGATGATTTTAAAGAACAGAAATTGGGCCATTATTAAGCCAAAATATTTCAGACACTTTCGTGTGCTCTAATTACATAAAATATCCCTTGGATATTTATGTTAAATAACTCTAATACAATTTAAAATGCTTGAATTTCTCTGACTATAATTAATCTAAAATGTTTCTCTTTTCCCTTAAATTCTTAAATCTCATAAATCAGAAATTTATTTAATAAAAAAATTTAATTGCTTCAATTACATGCTGAAAAGAAATATCTTCATCTAATATAAATACTAAAATAATATTCTATACCGTATTTTAGTTGATCTCGCTCAAAAACCATTTACTGCACAAGAGCTCTATTAAGACCGAAACCTGCAACTAAAAGTGAGCCTATACAAGCTTCCAAACCCAAAATGAGAATCGAACCTACAAACTGTTAAGCTGAAGATAATAACGCTACACCAATCAACTACAGGATGGCGTTACTACTAAAAGATTTATCCTCAGAGAAGAAAGTGAAAGAAAAATAATTATGATGAATATTCGGAAGAATGCATTTACTGAAATAAAAGCTTTATTCGCAAGCGTTATTTACACTAATTATTTAAAATATTTTTTTTAATTGTTGACTTCTTCTGAAAGACAAGTATGTATTTCCTGAAATATCACTCACTATGTTGATAGTTAAAGATAATTGATACATTTTAAGAAGTTTTAATTGTTTAAGCATAATTAAATTTTTCTCAGTTTAATTTTTCTCAATTCTCTTACAATAAATATTAAATATTTGAATTTATTCCAGTATAAGTATTTTAATTTATTATAATTAAATATTAAAGGTAAATCAGTAGTTAGAATTTTCCTTTCTCTAAAAATAAAAAGCCAATATAAGATTTATAAAAGCACCAATTTGAAATTATAAATATGGTGGATTATTTACATCAAACCCTATTCTATCGTTATACTTCCATATGTTACGTAGATATTTATCTATAACATCACTAAAGAGTAAATTAATTTATTAGATATTAACTTAAAAACAATGAATTTTTAAATATGTGAAGTAATTTTTAGATAACATTACACACAAGTTTTTTTTTAATTCTAAATATATTTCGCCAATCAAAGTAAAAAGAAGTTTTTATTAGGTTTGACAAGACTGTAAACATCATTAAAATGTAATTCCGCAAGAGCCACGCGAACATCCAGATTAGAGGAAATTGAGAGTGAGACTTTGTTTGGTTTCTTTGGTTATTTTGCAGCTTTGTTGACTCAAGCATTTTCTGGGAAGTCTGAACCGTTTTATCAGAAGTCAAGAAACTAATAAAATCTGAAGTATTTTCAATCGGATAAATTTAATTGTGAAAGTTCGGAAAGATATTTCTACCTAACAGCTAAAACAATTATAAAATTGGAATAAACTCTAAAATGTTTTCGTTTATTTCATTTAAAATCAAGATAGATTTGAAATAGGAAATTAAACTTTTAATATAATTTTTCTTGTAAACTCCCATTTACTAACGCACTCGTGTAATTTGATTTCAATATCAATTTTTTCAGAACATAAAGTTTAATTTACCTATTTTATGTTTTTTTCGGGATCACAAATGATTCTTATCGACATAGTTCAGCAGAAGAATAAACTATATTTTCATTGAATCGATAACAATTGAGATTTATCAAATAAGATAAAATTGTTGAATCAAATCAAATATTATGGAACTGTTTTTTTATGTGTTTCATTAAACATAATGTTACTTTCTCGTTCAGTTATGAAACTATTGCTGATAAAACAGTGTCTACCACACACACGATAATTATTCATTCTTTAGAAGTCGAATTACGCATGCTTAGGTAAAACAATCGAGGAAATGCAATTCTCTCTCTGGTAATATATTGAGACTAACTTTACTATGACGCCTTCGTACTTTGTGTGTCACTCTAAATTTATTTAATGTTAATATTTCCTATAAATAATACTGGTCTTTTTTATGAAGATATATGTATACAAAATGTTTGATAGATCAATTAATATTTCTTGTTTCATTTCCAATAAACTAATATTAAATTCAGAAAATTATTTATTATATATGCCCAAAACATTTGCTATAACGCCATTAGTTCACGGTGAAAATAATTTTTTTTCACATAGAAATCAATAAAATTATATTAATAAAAATATTTCATTAAAAAAAGACGCATATTAATTTTTTAGAATTCGTTAATACACTGAAACATAAGCATTTTACTGTTATTTACAAACATTAAAATATGAGATAATTTAACTACCTAGTCAATTGTAAATTTGTTTTAATAAATATCACATTTTGTAATACGTGGTTCACGCATCTTTTCAATTCTATTAGTGTATAAAACTTATCGTACAATATAAGATATTTTAAAAATTCATAATTATTTAAAGAAATAATTGTGTGTTGATAATTTAACAAAAATTTTGCGACCCAAAAAAATAAGAATTGTTTCAAAAATAGAAGCAGGTTAATATAAATATTTTTCAGCTCTTCTAGAAAAATTTCAATACACATTTAAATATATTATAAGATATAGTTCATTGTTAATACATAATTTCTAACAATATTTGCTATAAATTTCGTGATTTATTTTGGAGATTCCTAGCGTTATTTTCCTTACACATGGATATTTTTCAGTGTCACGTTTTATTGATAAGACTTTTGTACATATGTTTTTGTTCTGTCCATGGTATTGAAAAGAGAATATCCCGTTCCATGAAAATATGGTAAAATGTCATGAGAAGAATCCGCATTTCTTTCCTCTAATTGTGAAAAATGTTTATACTACATTTTCTTTCCGTGGAAACAAAACGTGATTGAATTCTTGTATTCACTATTCAGAGCAAAAGGTGCAACATAATTCTATTATCACCACAAGTTATTTACCCCAATTTTATATTTTACCTGTATACGTAACATTATTATAAAAAAAAACTATTATTGTTTTTGAACTAAATAAAAACTTACTTTATACATTTTATGCTACTGTAAAATTTATACTATTTAAAAGTATAAAAAGGAAGGCACCGATGTCGTATAAACCAGGATCTCAAATTATGAGTTTGGTGTTTTCTTTTTTTGGGCGTTTGTTTTTTTACTAGGTTTTATGTTTCCTATTTAATAGTTCTTAAGAAACACGGCATTCTTATAGCTCTTTCAATTGGCATAAATTTAAAAATTATTATATTATATTAAATTTTGGCACAGAAGCCGTATAATCCAGGATGCTAAATTCTGAATTTGGCGATATTTTTGGCGGATTTTCTTATGTATCTAGTAACCTGGTTTTCATTACGTCATAAATATGGAGACCAATAAAATTATGCAGAAAATTCTATTTTGGCAACCCTATTATTTACATCATCGCGTACTCGTATGTCATAATACGTTATCTTGGCAGCATTTCTTCATCGCCAAAAAAATCTAAAATTTTTAATCCTGGATTATACGGCATCTATGCCAAAAAGAGCAATACTTTAACTAAAATAATAAACTTCCAAAAATCATTTTCGTAAAGGATAAGTAATCTTCTTAAAATATTAGTTTAAGTGTTTACCCGGAATATTTTTTTTTTATTTTTCGGACGCATATTTACCTATATTTTTCTAAGTATTTTCAATCCTTGCCGAATATTTTTTGCTAAAATTAGAAACTTTATTTTGATTTTTCTTAATTTTTTCTGGAGCAGTATATCCTAGTTGTCAATTTTTATAAGACGATTTAATACGAGAATTTTTCTTAAACATTCCAAAAGTATCATATGAAAATTATTCTTATAAAATTTATTCTTTCATCTAAAATAATTATCGCAATTAAAACAAGATATGAATAAAATGCTAAAATGAATTGACTTGAATAAAAAAAATAGTAAAATGTGTGTCTAACTCTAGAATAGTAAAATAAACATTCCACTATATATTTCAAGAATTATACATATGTTAAATATTGTTTATATAGATTCTATTTCTCCACGACATTATTTTATGACGCATTACTACTGAGTCAAAATGGATGGGTTATAAATTTCATAGACTTCAATATAAGTCTCCAAAAAATGATCTTCTCATATCAGTTCCAGAAACCCAAATTTGGTAAAACTACCAGTGAATAATTTCATATCCATTCTTTAAACGAACGAATAAAAATGAAGCTTCGGTCGAAAAACACATTTGTTTATGAAATTTCTTGATTAAAATGCATTTGTTTATTGCTTAACGGTTTCTATCAAGGTTACCAAAGCAGGTTGAAGCTGCAAGCTATGGCTATTACTCAACGAGAATATCTTATTTCAATCTCTTCTTGCTTGCAACTCTAGAATAAAAACAAACGCATTTTTAGAAAATCAGTTTTTTCTGAGTTACAGAACAGACAGTGAAGACTCCTATACTCTTCTATCCAGATCAAGCATAAACCGCCCAAGTCAGAAAGTAATAAAAAAATGAAGTTCTACAAACCTCGCAATTCACCAACTGCAGGTGGCATCACGCACTTTCAGAGAAGTTCGCGACCTGGTGTTTGACGTGTGAACCAAAATGTGGTAGCTCTCAAGTGACAAGTCATAAAGCAAATCTCTGGATGTTTCATGAGAAATGTTAACTACTGGTAAGGAAGGTAACTGCCCTCGGTTTGCTCTAAATACTTGGATCAAAGGTTACGGATTGTATTTCTAAGTGCCAGCAGGAAATAAATTTATTGTTCAAGGTTGAAAGTGTAAAGATACACACTACTTTGAGATATAAAAAATAGTAATTATATCACAACGCACGGACGATGTTGATGATAGCTACTTTTGAATACGTAATAAATTTTATTTTTAGTTGATATTCAAAAGTAGCATTCAATTTCAAATTGTTCGTCATAAAATTTCATTATAGTTTACTTATTTAATTTATATCGCTTAGTGATAACATTAGTTATATACTTTTAATTTATTTGTACTTGAGTTGTCTATTTAAGATAACTTTGAATTAAAAAATTTTTAATTTAAGATTTATCAAGATGTATTTTTTTATATGTCAAACATTACATATACACGCACATATCTTAAATGCATAATATATATATATATATTACATTTTTTTAATTCTTTCTTTTCATTTTATTTCAATTTTTTAGTTTGAAAGAAAATTAAAATTTTTCAAAACTTGAATTAATTATTTAAAATTTTTTTCCTACATTAAAATTGAAAAACCTTACGTCAGACAATACTTTTTATTTAATTAGGATATTCACAAAAAATGTCCACAGTAATTGAAAAATCCCATTAGAATCATTACAATTTCAATTTTAAAATTTCATTTAGTGTTTTAATACTTTAGATTCAATTCTAGATTAATAGTTACAAATTAAATTGTTTATACTGTAATAATACAGAAAAATGATAATATTGTTTTACAATTTTCCGCTTGGAAAAATATAATTTTAATTGTTGAATATTTTTTTTTACAGAATTCTTAATCTATATCTCAAGTAAATAAGTATTTTGGAAAACAAAATTGAAATATTAATTACCTGAACATATTCTCCTTACTTATTTAAATTTTAATAGTCTAAATTCAATAACTCTTAACGCTATATGAACATTAAATTTTTCTCTAAGGTTGTAATCACAATAAATACTATCAGAAAGAAAAACTAGAATTTCGGAAAGCTAGAACCATAATATTTAACAAGTATTGATAATAGAGAACGATTTCAGTGCTGTAAAACTAACTGACAACAATAAGTTCGAGATTTTACTGTTTATTTGTATTCGCGATCTGTTCTAAAATATTCTTCTAAAAACTCGTAACTTTCATTAAAATCTTTCATGATCAAATGTAAAACAATATTTTTGCAGAAATCATATTTTAATTACATAAATCAATATTTTTGCCAGAAAAAGAATTTTTAGGTCAACTAGATAAAATATAAAAATGTCTTGCATAAATTTATCTTTATTCACAAAATGACAACTTAATTTCAAACGCCGATTGCATTACTAAATATGTGGTCGTTTTGAGTTGGAAAAAAATCAAAAGCAGTTAATACTAAAGATAACAAAGCAGTTTCGTTAACATATTTGCATTTCGTTTAATTAATAATGACAAAGCAGTTTTATTTTCTTACTTAACTTTTATTAATAGCTTTTTATAAAGCACAACTTAAACATTTTAACTTTTAAAATATTTAAAAGAATATAAAATATAAGAATTTTACTTATTGTTCAAAACATTTTATTATAAAGTGAACACCTTTTAATGGGTTCAATCAATTACTATCCTAAGAATATTTAAGCACGTAAATTTCACTTAAAGATGATAAGGAAACATTGCTCATTTTTTTTACAAAGAAATAGTAATGAATAGCATGAAACACTCTTCATAATAATCTTCAGTTTGTAAAAAAAAAAAAAGAACTCTCAGAGCATAATCCAACTCTTTGTAAACAGCAAAACTTATTTTGCGTAAAATTTATTTCTTTGGAAGAACATGAAAAATTATTTTTTTGCTTAACAAAAAAAATCACACAAACATTAATTCTAACAATATCAAAAATTGATCTTAAGAAAAGGTTAAATTCATGATTTATCTTGAAAAAATTAAATTCAAAGAAAACTTTATTGTGTAATTTTAAATGAGACTTACAAATGACATACTGTTTTAATAAGGAATTGTACAATAATTATTTTAGTGGGTATGCATTATTTATTAATAAGGCATTTTTAAAAACTATTAATAGCCACAAAATCAACTACAATATAAAAAAGTTTATTATATTGCTTTTTATATATTGACTTATATAAACAGAAGATTGAATATTCCTTTTCAAACAAGTCATTAATTATAAGAAATTAAGATATTTGTCACACACACACACATCTTTTTTAAAATACTTATCTTAGAAAAAGTAAATTTAATGATTATGTTTATTCTAAAAATTTTTATATGTTTACTCAAAATTAAACAAAGGCATAATTAGAATATTAAAGACAGCTTGTAATACATAAAATAAATAATAATGTTTTGTTTAATTAAAAATATCTAATTTTAAGTGAAAGTTTATTTTGTTTGTCACTCAACGGTCATTTTTTTTATGCGACGACTAATTAGATTTATTTTAAAGATGGAGAAGCAAATATAAATACAAGGAGATAAATTAAATATTACCTTAAAAATAAATAGCATCTGTTTTAAGAGAAAGTATGAATTACATATAATGTTACATATAAGAATATGTTTTTGCTTTAGAATATATAAATATTTTTGAATAGCTTTTGTAAAATATATATTAATTTAATATAAACTTTGTCGTAAATGTTTCTCTTTAAAATAAGTTTCAAAAATAAAAATTACATCTAAGTTTGACTCAAATACCATTTTTTCAAACTGTTCAGGAAAATTTCAATTTAAAAGCAAACAACTTAAATAGTATACAATAAAACCACAAATAAAAACATTGATAGAAAATGAGACAAAGTTCATTTGATTCAAAATAATTTTATACATTTCAACAGCATTCGGAGCAACTGTTTCTAGAGTTCTCTATAGAAATTATCTGGTACAGGGAGCACTTGTAAATAGTATATTATCTTCAAGATCTTTTTCTCAATAACCGATACTTATAATAAATACCTAACGATAAGACTTAGCTTATTGGTTTTATGGTTTAAGTCAATCAAATGTTTCTTAATTTAGAAATAGTCAAATGAACGATATACTCTGATATTCACCATTGACTCTGATACTCACCATTGACTGGACATTAAGCACTAAGAATATACAACGTGAAAAAAAGTGTTCTTTAGTTGTGTGTGAGAATATGAAATATACAAGATGAATACTTGAATAAGCCGAGTTCTTATTTTATATATCAAGAAAACTGTACCATCAGATAGTAATTTGTTTCTCCTCAAATATTCTTAATAGGAATTGATGCTTGACTTCAGTACTAATAAAGAACCTAGTTACAATCTTAATCATACAGTTCAAAACTACAGAGTAAATGTAGTCTTTATTGTGTGATGTATACAAATGCATAAAAGTGTGGTATTATAAAATTATTACATTACTCTTCTTCAACAATTAATCTTGCTATTCATTAACATATTTACTCTTAAAAATATCTTTGTGAATACTATTCGCAAAATATAAAGTTCTTAAGATAAATTTTAATCTGAAAGTTTTAAGGTAAATTTCACTAAGAAATAATTTATTAAATTAAAATTTAGAAATGAAACACAATGAATGTAATATCTGATCAGTTTACACAAATTCAAAACCACTTGCGTATTTATAATGGCTGTCTTGACTTTTAAAGATTTTCAATAAATTTCAAACGTGGGATCCAATTGTAACCTTCAACTTATTCTTAGTATGATCATCAGAAATTTTGACCAAAAATGTCACTATAAAAGGTGTGGTGTTAAAAAAAAAAAAAAAACTAAATAACCGTCATCAAATTCAAACAACCTGAAATTACTTAGCGAGATCTCTGTACTGTGCCCATAAAAAGCCTCGTTATAGCATTCCATTTCGAACATTTTTCTGCGAACAAAGGAAACGAAACATGTCGCGAATTGGATTCATAAATCGGAGCAGCAGACATGTAACCTTTTCAACCTCGATCTTTTTTACAAGTTCTAGGAAAATGTTCTTTAAAACGAGGTGTTTTGGGGAATTGCAAGTGTGATACCAAATAGGACATTGTGCTTTTCGGGAGCGTGTGATAATAAATAATACTCCCTTGCGTTTTGTTCTATTCTTGAGTATAAAATATCTAATTTGATGGTGTTTCTGTGTCTATCTTACCGGTCTATAAATCAAAGCTAGAGATTGAAGTAACTGAAACTCTATTAATTATAGCTTAATAGAGCTGTCCTTTCCTTCCAATTATTTTGTTCTATGGCAGCGTAAATGCTCTAGTGTTATCTACCCAAATAGTTCTTATATTTTTAAATTATAGTGCCTTTTTCGAGTTGCGATAATTTGCTGCACAATAAGCAACAATCAATAATCTCATTTATGAAGTTTTATAAAGGATTGTAAACTTACATTGTATTCATTTACAATTAGCTGCATTAATCGGTATTCAATGTTTACAATCTGAATACGTTCGATGAAAAATTTTGTTTATATCATGAAAGTTGATTATGCAAAAGTATTTCAAAACGTGTAGTCTTAAACGCTTGTTTTCTGTTTTATTACATTCTAAAAAATTGTTAAGACTCCTTCGAAATATCTCGGGAGTGCAAGGAGCAGAAAACCGTACTTTTCCGTTCATTATTCTAGAAATTATTAGTTTAGCTGTCCAGAGAAAAATTATATACCGGGTGATTATAATTAAAGTCCCGATTTTAAAAATCGATAATTTTAAAACTACTGGTCAGAATGGCTTGATATTTTAGCAGAACAATCGTAAGGCAATAGAATTTTGTTTGGCAAAAAAAAAAAAAAAAAAAAATAGTTTCAAAATGTGCCGATAGATGGCGCTGTTTGGATAATATCAGGAGGAAAGTCCAAAAATGTATTCGTTAAACACAGAAATGTTGTTAGCCAAAAGAAAAAAAAATTAGAGTTCAGGGATTTACTAAAGATTTATTAGCGAAAAGATAAGAATACAGCGACAACAGCAATTATGACAAAAAAAAAAAGCTTCATGGAATCAACACCTTGCTGATGATTAAAGCATAAGTTGTTCGATATGCCCTCCGCCTTGTTCCGCACTAATTGGAAGCGCAAAACGGCATGCTCCACAACAGATCGGAGGATATCTGTACTGATGCAATGGATGCGGTGTGTGATGCTTGCCTTCAAGTCGGCTAGATTCTGAAAACTCCCGCTGTAAACAACATTCTTCCGGTACCCCCAAAGCTAGAAATCACACGGGTTTCAGTCGGGGGAACGTGGGGGCCACGTTGTTGGAAAATGACGGCTTATGATCCTGTCATCTCCGAAATTAGCACTCAGTAGCTGCTTCACAGGAATAGCAATGTGCGGAGGAGCGCCATCTTGCATGAATATTGTGCGATCCACACATAGACGCTGCTGAAGTGCCGGAAGGACATGGTTAAATAAAAATGTTTCATACCGCTTGCCAGTAACGGTGCAGGTAACGGGACCCGCAGGTGTGATCTCCTCGAAGAAAAACGGACCAACGATAAATGCTGCCGTTATTCCGCACCACACAGTAACCTTTTCAGACTGAAGAGGTAATGGCTGTAGCTGGGACAGATTCTCGGTCGCCCATATCCTGCAATTTTGCGTATTTACAGAACCTTGCAAATGAAAGTGGGCTTCGTCAAACCACAGAATGTTCCATGGCCATCCGTTGTCCACTTCCATCAGGGCAAGAAATTGCAGTGCAAAAGATTGACATGCTTCCAGGTCAGCCGGTAGCAACTCCTGCACATGAGTTATCTTATACGGATAACAGAGCAAGATCTTCCGTAGGATTTTACGCACCGTGCTGTTCGGCATATTCTGCCAATTCCCCCTGACTGCTAATTCCAACATCACTGTCAGTCTGTTCTTGTAATGCTGTAGCCACATCTTCCACTGCCGCAGCCGAAACGGGTTTTCTTCCTCTACTCCGTTTAACGTCAAATGAACCGGTCTCTTCGAATTTAGCAATCATTTTTCGCAGACCTTTTGCGGTTATTGGACCCCATTTAATGGATTTTAATGTCCGAAAATTCCTAATAACTGTAAGTGCACAGTCATCGTTCTTATAAAAAAAACTTCAAGAGCCGAGCGCGATCCTTCATAGTCAGAGTCATGCTGAAGCATTTAGGCAAAGAGCTGGTACTCTGCATTTTTATGGCAGCTAAGTCTCATGTGTGCATGTCACGAATTAGTAATTTGCATATATCTAGACAATGTAAACCCGGACAGCGCCATCTATCGGCACATTTTAGAACTATTTTTTCCTTCACCAAATAAAATTCCATCGCTTTACGATTGTTCTGCTAAAATATCAAGTCATTCTAATCAGTAGTTTTGAAATTATCGATTTTTAAAATCGGGACTTTAATTATAATCACCCGGTATATAGGTGAGTTTACATGAGAGCAATTATATGTATTAGTAAGCAAAAATATATATTCATGAGTTTACAATGAAACCAAATGTAGTTCTCAAATGAAAATAATTGAAGTGTGGAATATTGATCAATAGAACTTGACACTTAAAATAATATTCGAACCAAAATTGATTAGATGAATAAATGAGACAATATGACAACAGACTAGGTACATTTTTCTGGCAATTTAAATTCTAGTGATTTATAACTGGGGAAAAAATGTTGATAACTTTTATTTTAAATTAATAAACTAATATTAATAGCCTTTTTGTACGCACATATTAGAAGTATATAAAAGTTAACACACTTATAGATCATATAGCATACCTTAATTCTTCAATACTTAAGAATTCTCAACCTTTTATTCGATGGACAATTTTATCTATTTCATATACTACAACAGAATCGGGGATGGAGATAATGTTCTAGAATATGATTAGTCTCAGAAAAATTTTTTTCAAATGATAAGTCAATTAAACCCATTAAATAGCACTTAGAATAATCGAGAAAGCCCCTTTATCAATATAACCTTAAAACTCAAATACCGAACAGAGCAATAAATTAGTGTATTAAAATAAATCACAAACTAAAACATCGCCTTAAGTTATTAAATGGTATTATTTCCATTAAGGTAGGTTAGATAAATAATTTTTTTCGAAGTTGAATAACACAGGATGATTATATCTACGATTCAATAGCAACTAGATTAATGAATATTTAAAAAATTTGAGGTTTTTAATTTCATATATATATATAAAGCATAAATACTATCCATTATATATGAAAATATATGACAAAATACATTCATTAAGTATATTGCATAAGCCATAAAAAATCATAGTATAAATTTGTGTACAGTTAATCACACTAACAATTCATGCTAAAACGTAACTAATAAAAGATACATTTTGCATACAAATCTTCCAAACTAATTTCTGAAACATGTAGTTTGGGAAAATTTAATATATAAAACAAAATGAAAATAAATACGTGGCGCAATATAAAAAAATGTAAAACATCACAGTATATTTACTTTCGTGCTCTAAAAGTTTGGAATTATAAATCTCAATAATTTTAATCATTCAACAATTTCTTAAGATTTTCATTGTAAAAATTTCTAGTTAAAAAAAGTATCAGCTTAATTTGTTAATTACATCAACTGATTTTGCTTTTTATACACGTAAAATTCAATTTTTAAACTAATTTAAAAAATAATTTTAAAATTATTATTAAATTATTATTAAAATTAATTATTATTTTTAAGAAAAAAAACTACATTAAAAAATTAGGGATTCATTTAAAGAAAACTATATCTGGAACTAACTAATCCCAGAGGAACATTTCTACGGGAATGTATATCAATACACATCTGCAATCTCGCGATAACTGTGCTTCACTTAAATCAACAAACTTAAATCATTTCCTGGATATAAGTAAATTATGCATTTCCCTCCATTCTCATCCCAATTCGAATTATGCAGGCGATCACGCCAATTTAAACGTTTCCTGCAGCAGTTTCTCTAAATCGTGCTCGCCAACTGCTTGGATTCGAAGACTAGGTTATTTAATTAATTCCAAAGAGAGAGAGAGAACGGGCACCCATTTTAAGTAATGACCCATTTTGTCATTCGTGTCAAACCGTTATCACTTGTTAGGAATGTTGAAGTCTATCGATTTCAGGAAAATTCCTAACGGTTATAGTGTAAAATAATGCAGGAATGCAGAACAGTTTCACCGGTGATTAACGTTTTGACAGACTGGCATCTTGCCGGCGAGTAATCGGTAATTACATTTAACCACCTGCCTTCGACGTTCAACGAAAACGTTTCGTTGCAATTGTTCGAGTAGTTAATTTTAATTAGCGATTCTCTAAGTGAGAACTGTTATTTATTCACAGTGTTTATTCAATGTTTATTCACATTTGGAACTTCAAACATTCTGTTAAATGCAGACTCTGAATAATGATTCTTGGTTTCTTAGAGTTTATCCGTTAATCAAGATTTATATATATATATGGCATTTTATTTCCAAGCATTGTATAATATATAACAGCATATAATGTCTTACTAGTGTTATAGAATCATTAAAGCGAAATTCTATGGAATAAAAATATTAATCAAAATATTATTCAGAAACTATATTTAACTAAAATATAATAAATTAATATTAACTTCAATTAAAGAAAAATTTAGTAACTCAATTGTTTTATCAATTTTAACTGAAATTTAATAATAAACACAACTGATATGAAGTCAATTGGTATATTACAGCTTTATTCTTAATCATAATCATTTCATGTTTAGTTTAAATTATATTAAGAGTAAAACTAATAAATTAAATAAGGAATATATTAAACTTCTAAAATTACCTACTTTCAATTAAAAATTGGGAATTTTTAAAAACTGAATTTAGTAAAAATTCAAAAAATAAAGGATTAAATGGGATGCAAGCCTTTTTTTCCTAAAGAATTACTTATTACAGCCCTGCTTTGTAACTCCAAATTTAAATTCAAAAGTTTTCTGAAAATAATGTATAATTCAAAACTGAAGCATTCATAAATATTAAAAAATTAATTGAAATAAAAAAACGGCAATGTAACAACACACTGACAAAAAAAAAATACTCACACATTTAAAATATCTTGTAGTCAAAAATTAAATAATCCATTAGGTTTATGTTATCAAACTAATCAAATTTGTGAATAAAAAAAATTAGAGGCTTTTAATTTTTAAGGTTTATTAAGTTCTAATGTATAAGTAAAATACTTTTTAATATCTACTTGGTTATATTAGATGTAGTTGAATAATAGAGTCGGCTGATAGCTTATGAGAAGTACACAATTTAAAAAATCGTCTTATATACGTGTTCATAGCAATTTTTAAGTAATAAATTGAAATGATATCGGTATAATATATATACATATAAACTTTTGATTTTAGTTTAGAAATTACACAGAATCAAATATTTTTTCTAAAATTATTCTTATAATTCTCCATTGTATAATTTTTCAGATTTAATGAAAAAATCTTTTCAAAGAGACTGTAGAGCAAGTTTTTTTCTCTTAGTGCTAAATTTTCACAATGTTTATAGTTACCTGAACTAAGATAGCTGAATAAAAGAAATCCTTTGCTAGATAAAAAGTATAAAATACTTTATAGCGCCATAAAAACATTTAACACTCTATCAATAACCTATTTAACTCAATTCATAGGGAAACTCTCAGCGAGAATTATTTATAACCTTTCATCACGATTGATTTATTTTTCGTTGTTAGAATTTATCGCTGATATAAAGTAAAAATTCTCTATGCTTTTCAAGTTATAAAATAATGTGTACTCTTAAAGAATAGAAAATAAGTAATTTCTTGTTGAATAAGGCAAAACCATTGTATTTTTGATTTCTGGGTTACTTCATAAAATGCTAATTCTTATGAAGAGTTAAATAAAATAACAAGAAATAAAAATATAAGAAAATATTTCTTCCGTTGTAAAAGCTTATAACTAAACATAAATGAAATTAAAAAAACTTTTTAATCAAACTTTATTCCACATTTCGACACAGAAACGTATTCAAATTTACAATATCAAATAACAATCAGTCTGCTTGGATGAGTAGCTCATCAGATTGTTAATGCCATTCGAATTATGTCAACAATTGCTGCTTGTGACAATCGATGATAATTACTGCTGATCATTTCCATCGAGTATACTTGTAAATAGAAAAAAAATTGCCCCATCCATTGTTCTAAGAATAGCGCATTTGATCCTTTTTGAAAACAGACCGGACGTATTTCGACGAAAAATGCCAATTATTTAGACTAGGATAGTTCAAACAATATACTTGGTCCTTGATCTATTGCATTAAAAACGGATTATTGTTTGTTGAGAATTTCGTAAAATATGTTTTAATGAGTCTTGTATGGAGTTTATGTATGAAATACAATTGAATTTAAGATGTTTAATGGCAAGATGAAAAGGAATTTTTTAATCTAAGTTTGACTAGAGATTATTGAGTATTTTCTCATCATAAATTCTATTTAAAGTGAGGTTATTTTCTGAAACTTTTTACAATGGCTTGTTAGTCGATAATTTAGGCGAGGGTATTTTGCCAGTATTTTATATAAAAAAATATTTATTATTACTACATCATGGTGTTTTAGTTATCAAATGCTACGTTGCTTAGAAATAAAGTTGTAGGAAAAAAAATGACATTGACACGTTTCAATTTTATTTTATTTTTTATAATTCCCTATGATATATACATATGCATAATTCTGGTAGATTCAATACCATAAATTGATTTAATGTTAAATTTTAAAATAGCAACGTAAAAGTTCAGAGAAGAGGATAACATTTAAGATGTCTTTATCCTTTCCACAAAATAGTAAATTATAATAGAGTTTGTATACGTAAAAGCTGTGAAAATTACATTTAATATTAATGTTAATGAAATTACATTCAACGTCAATGTGAAGATAAATCATCTCTTCTGATTTACAATCTTAGAATGTTTTTCTCTTTAAAATAAAATATTAATTTATAACAAATTCCAATATTTTAAATTATAAATTTAAGCTTGTTTTACTTAACGGAAAATTATGATATATTATGTATACTTTTATTTTTGCATTCTTGATCGCAATCAGCTGATGTTTCAGATATTGTATAATTTTATTAAGAACATCAAAAAAATATCTAAAATTTTGGAATTGGATCAAGATGAAAAATTTATTTAAATATGTAGATTCGTATCCGTCTCATTTACACATTACACCGTCATGGAATCACAATGTTTTTTTTTTGGAAGGAAAGTTTCTAATTTAGGTCTCAACCATTCCTGAACAACGAAAGAACTACCGCTTTTTCTTCCCTAACCATACCTATCGAGGTTACGTTTACTGGTCAGCCTGCTTTCATCCTTTGGATTTTATTGAAATCCTATGATTAAAATCTCGTCTGAAATATCATCTTTAACAACATACATTAAATCAATGGCAAATTTTTTTGGGACACAAAAGAACAAAGATGATGAATTCGTTCTTCCTAAAGTATTCACCACAATCATTGAACTATTAATCCATATTTCAATTATTTCATTTCCGGACATAATCCATTCATCTCAAACGATTTGGTAGGAGTGGAATCTCTCAATGTTCATGTGGTAAAGAATGTACACAACACCTTCGATTGCCTTATTACAACCGACTACATAAGATCTGTTTTATATACATTTCGCCTATCCAACATCTTCACTTTTACATCAGTCATAAACCATCTTAACATCATATAACCAACATAAAGAAGATCCTCAAAGATTTAGATAACACGTGTGTCTACAATAGCAAACCTTAAGTCACGATCTGTTGATTTGGCTAACTCCATCTAATACCTTTTTTTTCCTAACCATTTGAGGTGGAATTGCATACGCCCCTTCTAGATCTTCATGCACACTAAGCGCCTTCCTTCTGATTCTCCCGTCCACTGTCACCTTAACACATTCGATTAGAAAATACAGATTAAAACGGATTCGGCTCTGATATTCACACCAGAAAAGAAAATCCAACTTACAAGTTACTGAATCGAATTCTAGAATCTTAAACATTAAACTACCAGCTGAACATCTATGAAGTAAGTGTTTGTGAGATTGATTTCCCAACTTTAAAATTTGCAATGATTTATCGATGAAATATTCTCGTAATAGCAATATGTTAAAAGGTTGTTCGTTTGTATTTTACAGTAGTTAATACAGCTACTGTAAGATTTATTAATTTGAATTAAATCGAGATACATTTTTTAATAAGAATGAAAATAATTGGTAATTGTATGTGGGAGACTAAGAATTTATAAATAATGAGACAATTCAAATCATCTAACTCAAAAGGAAAAGTTTTTAATATTTAATTTCTATTCTTTAAAAAATTAAATTTCCAAATTTTAGTAGTGCAATAAAATTTTCAAATATGGAAAATGTATTAAATATATATTCATCTTATTTTCATTTTAAATTATATATGTGATAGTATTTATTTTTTCAATAATCTAATTAGCTGTACATATTTGTAAAGACGTTTTAATAATGTATCGACTGTTAAACATTTTAATTTTGTTAAACCTGTTAAAAATTTTAATTTTGTTAATTTTTTTATAGTTTCAAGGAATTATAATGTAATTATACTCACGGCATTTAATACATTATAAAATCTTGCTCTTTTAAAGAAACAGGATTTTTAATATTGATAATATCCAATTAAAAAATTTCTAACAAAGAAATTAAATAAAAACTATTCAATCATGTAGAGAAACAGGTGTCACTTCATAAACAGGGAAAAATTGTATTTTACTGAAACCACACTTCTTCGCATTTTTCTACCAGTACTTTAATGCATATGATACAGTTCCCGTGATAAAATTGACATTTTTTGTACTTTTAGGAGGGAATTGACAGTAAATTAAAAATAATCATCCAACAAGTTATGAAGTATATAGGAGCGCTGTCGTTATTTCATATTTAAAAATTCTATTTATTATAAGAGTAAAATTTCTATACGAGCTATAATTTTATTTTGAAGCTAATCTTTGTTTGATCAATAGAGTACAAAAATGCGGATTTTTAAATTCTTATTGTATAATAATGAAAATATACGAGGGTTACTATGAAATTTTTGAGATACATTTAGGTTTTTAAAGTTGTACTAACAAAATTTTAGGTGTATTCAAATTAGTCTCCTCCAGCATCAATGCACTTTTGTAGACGAATTTTCCAAAGATTTGCCTCAAGTCATTCATTTCTTGGAATAGATGAAAAAAAATGCATTTGTAGCCACATCGATCTCTTCTTCTGAATGAAAACGACGTCCACATAAGTTCTTTTTTGGATTAAAGAATAACCAAAAGTCGCACATAGCTAGATCAGGTGAATACAGTGGATGTTCAATTATTTTAAATTGTTTTTGCTTAAGAAACTCAACTATTAATCCGGCTGTATGTGAAGATGCATTGTCATTGTGAAGCATTAGTCCCCTAACATTCAGTTCTTGTAGAATATCTGGAAGACATTTAGTAGTATACCAGTTTGCTGTTACTGTCTTCTGTCCATCCAACTGGATGGCTTTGACCAACCCCGAACTTCAGAAGAAAATGGCATACATCACTTTTTTCAGTGCGCGTTGTTTTTTCACCATTCCCGGCATAGGATCATCTTCAAAGACCCATACTTTGCTTTCTTGACGTGTTGGAACGTCAAAAAACGGTATGTGCGTTTCATCACCTGTTACAATTTTAGAAATGATGCGGTAGCCACCATCATTTAGCATGATGGTGGCCACCGCATCGCCACGCTTCTCAAATTCTTTACTGATTCTGACACGCTCCTCTTTCTGGTGCTCAGTTAGATTATGGGGAACGCAACGGCAAACTACTTTTTTAATATGTAATTCTTCATGAATGATTTTGTGTATGGCAGTGGATCTAATGCTAAATTCCTTCTATATCACTTGATAGGTACAGCGACTATCATCTATTAACATTTTTCGGATGGCAGACACATTATCCGTGATTACTACCGATCGTGGCCTTCCTGTATGTTCTTCATCCTGAAGAAAATTGCGACCTCTTCTAAATTCTCTAAGCCATCTGAATACAGTAACACGAGCTGGTGATTCATCACCAAATGCTAATGCAACCATTGAAAGCAGTCTTCTTAATTTTAATCCTGCTTTAAAATCGTAGAAAATCATAGGGCGAAAATATTCTCGCGTCAACTCCATTCTCTCTTCTGTTTAATATTTATTCTACGCTAAACAAGTTGCAGTAAGTCAGTAAAAAACCGTCTTCTGTGTTAAAACACTTTGTATTTTAAAATTAAGCCGTTATTTTTATTTTGTAAATTCTCGTCTGCGCGTATCTCAAAAATTTCTGAGTAACCCTCGTATTACTTCATAAGATTTTTTTCAATATTTATCATACATTATCAAACGAAAACATTTAATTCGTGTATTTAATTATTTGAACTATTTCGTTTAATAATTATCCTCTGATGATTGAATAAAAAATATTGTAAGCTTATGAAAATATTTTTCTACAAACTAAACAAGATATTTTCAATTTTTTATAAAAAAATATCAATTAAATTATGATTTTAGACAACATTCTCAAGTTATGGAAATTAGTTACCAAATCTTCCCTTACTTTTGATATTCATTTATAAGCATTTATACTAATTAAATATAATAAGGCGAGAAATGTTTCACTTCTAAATTACATCTAAACACAGTTAAAAATTCTTTGCTTCTTTTCGTTTAAGTATGTGACATAAGTATATATTGTCAATCTATTTTCATTAATTTCAGAAACTTAAACAAAATATTGAAATATGCATAATGTATAAATAAACGTTTTAAAATTGAAGAGTAGACTTAACTCAAAGATTAAACCATACTGAAAATTTAGATCAACGATATAAAAAATATATAATTTCACTTTTCATAATTGTATTATTTAATAATCATCTTGGAAAAGTAAATGGAGTTTCTTTTATATTCTCCATGTACTTAGAAAAATATTATCATTTAAAGCTTAAAATGAAGAAAATAATAGGATTTTATCTAAAAATTTTGAGCAACAAAAATTTACATTGCAAACATTTGAAAATATGAGAAAATTTTATACTTTGAAATGAACGCGAAAATGTCATCATTATACAATATCCCTCCAATACTTTAGTAATATCATTGAAGATTTCCAAAAATGATTCAAATTACGAGATTTCATAATTTGATTATTCACATTTTTTTTTCTGTTTTTTCCTCGCTAAATTTTTTACATAAAAATATTGCAACAGAATCATTAAATCTTAAATAATTTCATTGGAAAATTCATTACAAAAAATGTTTCCATCAGAAATTTTTAGTGAAATTTCTTAGTTGCAATAGGAAACAATTTCTCTATGAATGATATTTTAACTAATGAATGAAATATATCAAAATAAATGACTTGATTTATATACTCTTGAAAAACGACTCAACAAATTTGTTACTTTTCATCATTATTTTAGAGTATAGAACTGTATATTCCTATAATTCATTGAAAACAGTTCTAAAAATAATTATTAAATGAGGATAAGAATTCAGATTACACAACACTATTTCCAAATATGTAAGAATGTTAGTATATTATACATTTTATATTTTTTGTTATTTGAAATTCTGCATAATATTACGATTAATATCTAATTTGATAAAATCTAATTTCGTTCGCCGGATTCTTTATTTTTCACTTCAATTTTTCTGGTAAATTCAGATTCTTTTTTTTTATTTTTTTTTTTTTTTTATTTTTTTATAAACAGTAAGGAGATGAACAGTTTTAAATGACCACAAGAATAAATGCAGTATTAATTACTTTGAGACAGTACAAAAAAAACTCATAAATAACCCTTTCGAAGGCCATAGAAAGTAAAGGTAGAAGGGTTTTTTAATTCCTAATTGCATCTCTTAAGAGATGAAGAGAGTTGGGGTGAAAAGATCCACCCATTGGCTTTTTACTCAAGTTAATAGTACAGATGTCGAAAGCAGCGATGCGTCAAGTAGTAATTTCAGGACCCTTGAATCGGGGCCAAGGGCATAAATCGAAGGGAGGAATCCCGCGGCCTCTTCCACGGCAACCTTTGAACTTACTTTATCACCTGTCTCCGTAGCTCGGAGGCAAGAAGTTCTCATTTGGTCATTGTCCCAAGCTCTTTACGCTGCAGCTTCCCGCCTTTTCATCACAAGCTTAGGAGATTTGTTGGGAAATTAGTCGCGGCATTTGTTCTTTTCTTCACTAGGAAGATTTGAATAGCGGCATTTCAGCCTATTTTGCTAGGTATCCTTTATCCCTTTACAAATGAATGTTCGGCGTTGTACATTATAGAGATTTAACTATTAGTTTGTGTTGAAACATTGAAAAATTTGGTTGTTTATTTGGCTTAAGAAACACTGATTGTAGAGAGAGAGAGAGATAAATGCTTCCAAAAATTAGTTTACCATAAATTAACCATTTATAAATGCTATTATCAGGAAAAATAAGGGGATCATTTTCTAGTTTTGCAAATCATACAAATCAGAATAAAAAGAATATTTTTACTTTGGATTTTTAAAAAAAGCTTTGTGTAAATGACACTGCAATTTTTCACATTTTAAATTACAGTTAAAGAGTTATACACGATAAAAATTTATGTACCATAATATATTATCTTTGAACAGTTTCAATCTTATTTTTCCTTTCATCCTTGCTATTATCATGTTCTCAGATCATTTTGAAGGAGCGTTAGAATTACATTCCTCAGAGAAGATGTTCTCAGTTCGATCTTAATATTTACTTGACAATGGAAAAAGAGCATTTCATCACCGCTTTCTGCATTATTGCGTATGCAAACGGGTGTTTGGCAATCTTCGGATTTCCTCACCCATTCAATATGAATTAAAAATTGTAAAATATTATTTTGTTGGTAATTTTCCCGATGAATTAAAAATTATGTTAACCTGCTAATTTGAAGTTTGTTTTGCTTTTTTTTTAATTCCACATATTAGTATCATGAAATCCATGTTAATTGAGTGGAAGTATTCTAAACTACATTTATAAGAATGGACCCGAAAACATTTTAAATTCTAACAAATGAAATGCAAAGCACTATCTTTACTTTTATACTTTGTCATAAAAGTTAATCCTATGTTGTATGGATGAAAAAACGAAATGGTTACCAATATACGTCATCATTACAAAATTAGAATAAAATTGGTACGTGAAGAATTATAGCAAAATATAATAAGCATAATTTTTGTTATTGTTGTCTTGTGCCGGCTAGGCTGGCATTATGGGTTGCTTTTCTCCACTTTTTCAATTGAACTACAATAATTTTTAAAACGAATTTTTAAACTAATTAAACAATTGTTGCAAGTTAAGCAACGATAAAATCGAAATAAAAGTATTAATAAAATAGTTTATAATTTGAATTCTGTGCTATGCATAAAAATAGAGAAATAGCGCACTTGAATCTTACAAATCGGAAATAAAATTTAAATTCTGCAATAAATAAAAAAAATTAATGCCCTATCACACACTGAGCGTTTTTAGTTAGTTTGCTATTAATAAAATATTTCTAAAAATAATAAAAACTTTATGTATTCAAAGTTCTCAGATAAAATTATTAATTTAAAAAAAACTGTTCTACTTTTAAATTAAAAAGGACATGATTAACTTTATGAATTACAGGATTATATTTCCCCGAATCGCATATATAATTTCAAAAAAATATATAATTGTAATGTCAAATTTGAAATAATTGTTGTTGCAGCTATCAGAACGAAAATTTTGATTGAAGCTATCAGAAACTGTATACTGATGATATATTTTTAGCCATATGAATTCTACACAATTCGTTTATTGTATAGCAAATAATGAAATTTTGATACAGCTGAAAACAACTTAAAACTGTATTTATATACATGATTTATATACATACCACTGTTCCATATTCAAAAAATGTAACAAATTTACACAAATGTGTATTCTCTTATGAAAAATATTTTATAACCTTGTTCAAAAATTATCAATTAACATTATAATAAAAGAAATTTCATAGATTTTTATGAATATTTGTATTTTAAATTTACATTTTACTAGGATTATAGAATAGGTGATGATGATTTTGGATACTTTTTATAAATTTTATTGTGGTGAAATGGTTACTAGTACAGTTAATTTACTTTTTTCAGTATTTATCTGAATGCAAATGAGAATCATTTATTTATCTGAATACGCATTTTTTAAGTTATTTTTATTTAAATTCAGTGTTTATACATATCACCATGAGATATAATTTGAAAAAAAAATCCATAACAAAGACAGCTTTTTAAATCCCGTTTCTAACGTTTTGTCTCGACAAAAGTTAAAAACTCTAAATTCCCGGACTTTTTAACTAATATCAGACTGCTATTGTGATTACTACGAAAGCAGGTGAAAAGTGTAACGGTCGAGCCCATAGCAACCAATAGAAAGAGATAAAAGTCCAGGTGCAAGAAACAGCCGGACATAAGTGAATACATTTCATTTTACGTTCCACTAGAAACTACCAAGGGATGTCAGTGGAGCTTGAAGAATTAAATCACTTTGATAACAGAAGAAACGTTTTTCTCCAGCAGATTTTAATGTTTCAGTTAATAACAAAATTATTTTCAATAATGTAAAATGTAATCGTTTCACAACAGTGTATGTCACTGAGCAATGTAATTTAACTTAATCTTTGTTCATCATATATCTTCGACCCTTTCAGGCTTTAAATTATAATCTTATTAAAAATGATAATAAACAGAACAAATAATGGGATAAAACAAAATATTTATGTAAAAAAAAACAATAAAATTGAATAAGATAGAAAAACATTGTAATCAAATTAAATATTTTTGAGATTAAAAATTGAATTCGAAAGAAATCCTATAATCATATAGAAATATTGGTTATAATTATCAGATTTCTGTTTAGGAATATCAGATAATATTTTGAAAAAACATTTATATTTTCCAAACTTATACTTTCATTTTAGCATTTAATAATGGCCTTTGCAATGTAGTTTTATGATAATTAAACCCTTTTTGTTTTATTTCAATATATTTTAGGATTTTCTCCAGTAAAGTTAAAGATGAATGAAAAAAAAGCATTTCGAATGGAATTTATTTCTATCAACTAGAGATTCTTCAAAAGCTATTTGCAGTGCACAAAAGTATACACTATATTTAGGGATATAGCAATTATTATTACGTGTATTTTATAAAAAAAATATCTTCTTTAATTAAATAAAATTAATTTTTCTCAATTATTTTTCATTGATTTCGGATGGGAGAATACTTTTTTTAAAAGAAAATAAACTGTTCTTCTAAGACATCATTATTTACTTCATATTGATCCAAAAGTATACATTTGCTAATATAAGTAGATATAAATAAATTTTAAAAAAAGCTATCCATTGAAACAATTATTCACTACACATAAAACTAAGAAATTTTTTTTAAAAAAAAATTCACGTTTTCATGCTCATTTTAAATTTTGTAGGGTATTATGTTACTCAAATTTTTTAATTATTTTTATAATTATGAAGTTTAGATTATTTGATTGGTTTAATAAATATTAATTAATAAATAAATAATTGCAATAAAATCAGTATTTTAATGCTGATAAATTCGGTAACATTTATGTAAATTAAGTAATTTTAAGTTTGTTATATATTAAACATTATATTAAATAATTTATGTTTAAAAAATTTGTGATAGGGGATTTATATATAAAATTAAATCTCAAAATTGATTTAACATATATTTTAAATCTGATTTAAAGTATAACTTAATCTAAAAACAAAAAAATTAAATTTAAAAGACGCTCGTTTCGCATCTCATATAACAAATTAAAAATACTGCTTCGGTAAATTAGTTTGTCAAAGAATTAATAACAACAGCTGACATTAATGTAATCACAGTTATGAAATATGCGGATAGGGAAACAGGTGGTAAGCGACATTTGTTCACATTCTATGCACAAAAAAAAAAAAAAAAAAAAAAAATAGAAAATGTGCTTATAGACAATTGAGAAAACACAATCGGCTATTTTCTCGACTTAAGAAACAAGAATTTTTCCCTCAAATATGCTGAATATTTTTTTTAAATATCTACAATATGTTTTACGCATTATATAGTCTTTAAAAGTATGCTAAGTTTGAAATTCCATATAAATATTAAAAAAACGAAAGTAATTTTTAGTGTAGAATTTATTTAGATACGTATGGCAACAGATTTAAAATTGAACAAATAGGAAATTTATTACTTAATTAAAATGTCATATTGTAAATTAATTTTAAAGTGATTCAACTCAAAATCCTCCATTTTTGGTTCATCAAAAAAGATAATAATTGTCTGCATATAATCACCCAAAAATATTATTAAATTAACTTTAAACCTTTCTCTCAAAAGCCTCATAATTGACCACATGCTAGTAGTAAATGCAAAGCTCCAAAACTTATTTTCAATCTTTAAAAATTGCCGTTTTCTAACACAGAATATATTTTCATATGTTGATGGAGATATATCATAATACGTATATAATAAATAATATATAGTTGGATTACAACATTATTTAATTTTGCAACATGAAGAGTAAACAAAATAATAAATACAGATAATTTAGTTTACATCTGTGTGATTTTGCACTCAAAGGCGATTATGATATTGACTTATGGAGGTTTTGTAATGGTAAGATATAGTCAGAATATATTAGCCTTTTCGCATTAATTTTTCTTTATCGATTATTGATAACTTTTTATACATGAGAAATGATTCAACTGGAACCTATAGCATAAAGTCAACCAAAGAAGGGAAAGAAATCCACGGAACTATGCAATAACAAATTATATTAAACTATACGAAGCAACTCGAAAATTACTTCAACAATACTTATGAGTGAAACTTTTATGGAATGAAAATATTTTTAAATCTTATATGTAACGGTATTCTGTTATGATAAAATAGCAAAAGCTTTTGTCGGGATATCTCCGACAAAATTTATTAAACCATTTTTCATTCAAACAATTTAATTCGTTGATCATTTAAAAAAAGTTTGACAAAAAATGAATCCATCAAAAAAAGAATTTTATGAAAATATTAATTTCTTTAAAATTATATTTTTTTATATTCGCAAACATGAATTTCAAATTACTATAATGATTTTATTCAATAAAAAAATAATTAAAACTAAATTCACTTTAATATATCATTCTCTCTTTTCTCAATTATCTTTTATTAACATGGTAAATACAAAAAAATACTTATGAAAAAACTGAAAAATTTCTATAGTAATGTATGATATTTTAAAATTAAAAAAAAACAATTTAAATATGTTTCAGTAATTAAATTCTAAATATTAATTTGTGTTAAATTTAACACTTACCGTCATCTTGTGAATACGTTCCAAAATATCGGGAAGAAAGCTAATATATCGAAATCGCTACTGCAGAGAAATAAAACTTTAAAAATTTAAATCACTCTTTGAGCAACTGAATAACTTTCTGAATAATTGAAAAATTAATCCTTTAAATATACGGAGAGCGAACTAGAGATGAAAGAGAAGATTCATTCCACAGGTGAAATGAAAGATGCGCAGCTAAACTTTTTCGCGTTAAATAAAACGAGAAGTCTCGGTCGCTCTCAATTGTGACGTCAGGATGTCATGTGACTTCTGTAGGCGTGTACGGAACGTAAATCGGACGAAAAAAGGAAGACCACAAGTTAGAGAGCAAAAGCCATTTCTGACTCACTTGCTTATTCATTTCGCCAGTCTGAATTTTAGAATATGATTCAGTTTTAAAAAGACTGCCATTATATTTCATTCTAATATTTTTATAAGATAACAATTTTTAATTTAAATGTTTCTTAATTTAATATATTTTATTTTTATGACTTTGTTCTAAGCTTATAAAAATGTAGATTTTACGTAATTTAAAATGTGATTAATAGTCCAAAACACTTTAAAGAATTTAAAACTTCTATTAGTTCTTAACAATTTTAAATAATTCAACATACATTTTTCCAATTGAAAAGTTATTTAAAAATAAAATTTTACTCTTTATATTCGGATTTTTTTTTTCAGCTTTCTTTTTAAAAGCTTTCTTTTTAAAATAGAGAAATAAAAACAAACTTTTCTTCTAAAACTTTTTTTTTTTACATTTATATCAGATAATTCAAAAGTTATTTATAAATTGTGATTATACTATATCGGGGTAGCTTTCTAAGATAATTGAATGTTTCTTTAATTGACATTAAGCTCTGAAAATAGTGAGATATTTTTGCTTATATATTTGCTTTCTATCTGTTTGTGAATTTGGATTTATTTACTTAAATATAGTAATTTATCACCTAATAAACGAGAACAATAGATTATGAGAAAGAGAAGAACTCTATTAAATCTTGTTAATGAAATCGAAAACATGGTTTTTCCATTCAAATTTTTCTTTTGATTCTGGAGTACTTAAATAATTACTTTCAAAATGTCTGATTTACTTAACAATGCAAATTTTAACAAATGATTTATTTGGTTCCTTAACGCTCAAGGGTCATTTTTTGCACACGAGAGACAGTTAGACCGGAATCAAGTTTTAAGTAAATTCTGAACCACTAACAAAACATCCAAAACCGAGGCAGGATTCGAACCTTCGAAATATAACTTCTAATAGATCATGATTTGCCAGTCACTCAACTATCTGTTTGTGTGAACACAAGGGCTAATTCGACCGGAACGTATAATTTAATTTACAATTTGTGATTGGTAAGGATGGTGTTGAAAACTTAGATCTTATGATTTTTCTGAACATATTGCCGTTTCGGCGTTAAGACTTTGGTGATTCGTAAATTAATTCGAACAAAATGAATTGCAGAATTTATAAAAATGATTTTCTGTGGAGTGTTATCGATTTCATTGCCCAAAAATATGAGGTCTATATATAGTATAATACAATTAAAGATTAGTTTTATATAACGAATGAATTACTTTATTATTTAAATAATTTTTCATTCTTAAAATTATAATTAAAATACATTCCGCAAAATAAAAATATTATAATTTTGTTTGATATTGACACTGTTTTTGGATTCTGGAGTGTATACATTAAAAAAAAATAAGGTTTATAAAATTTTAAATATTTTTGTTTCTGTAAAGAATGCAATTAACAATTATAAGGTATTTTTATCCATACTAAATGAAGATAATGCTATTGGATGATGCAACCTCGTTGAGTGAAATGCAAAACTTTTTAATGAGTACGATAATCTCACCTGATTTATTGTTTTAATGACGCTTTTCCGTAAGTAATTCCTTACATTTATGAATATTTTATAATTTGATTGTGTGTGTAGTGTGTATAAATTTAAGAAAATGTTCTCAATGATGAAATTTTTTAAAAATAGGATGTTACTGAGTGTTTTCTGTAATTCTTAGCTACTTTATTAAACTTTACTAATCATTAAAGTGTCGCCAAACAGATCGTTGCAATCTTATAGATCAGTGATTCTCAACCACTGTGCCGCGGCACTTTTGTGTGCCACCAAATCTTTAAAGTGTGCCGCCAAGTTTTAGAAATGTATATAGTAAAAATCATAATGCTTTTTTGGTACTTTTCCATTATACCCCCTCTTTTGATCCTTCAAGAAATAGCATGTTTTTAAAGAGAAACTAGAATATAATGAGATACGATAGTTTTATTGCCTCAAAATTTTATTTCAAAAATTTAATATATAATATCAAGTTTTTTTTGTTAAAAAATTGTCAAAAAATTGATAAACAATAGTAAACTAAGTGATAACAAAGCTAAAGCTAGTTGGTGCAAAAGATTGCTTGGTGATAATTTTGTCGGTTAAGATTAGCGTTACGATCACAAATCACCTAGAACAAAAAACAGCCAAATACAGCAAAATTTAATTTTGTTTCGTTGAGAAAAGGTACTATTACATTATACTTACGTAATTGATCATCGATACGATTACTAAACAGTTTCTGTCAGAAATAAACACTTTCGTTTAAATAAGCTTTGTTAATAAGTGATAATATATTTATTTTATATATATATATATATATATATATATATATATATATATATATATATATATATATATATATATATATATATATATATATATATATATATATATATATATATATATATATATATATATATAAAACGTAAATATAAAACAATTGTATTATTCTTTAGACTTTTCTGAAAATGTAAACTTTCTAAGTAATAGTTGATGTAAATGATTATTTATGACAACCATTTACGATTTTTTTTCTTTTCTGTTACAGCGATTATCAAAAGCGGGGAATATAGGAAAAGTACAGCTTTTTGACTACGAGTAAATTAATTAACGAACTTTTGTTTTTGCAGCACATAGTATTTTATTTTACATTCAAAATTATTATCATAAACTATTTCCCGCAGGGGCATATAGGTAGGCAAGTAAACAGTTTTTAAACTTATCTTTTTTTTTCTTTGTATGTTGCCAAATTTTAAAATCATTAAAAGTGTGCCCCGATTAAAAAAAAAAAAGTTTTAGAATCACTGCTACAGGTAAATTTCTCCGAGCTAGTTAAATCAAAACATTGAGAATTGAAGTTAATCTTTTATTATTAGCTATTGTTTAATGGCTTGAACAAAGAACATTATTCGGTCGAAAAGGAAAATTTCTTTGAAATTGGAGGAATACGTTATGTATAAAAATGATCCACAAAAAATATCTCATCTAGAAAATATCTAGGGTTGAAATTCTATTCATTAAAATTATTTTACCTTTTAACTTGGTTGTATAAGCTTCTGAGACTGCAATTTCTCTGCAGAACATATTAAGACCAATGCCGATGATTTTAAAAGACTCATTAAAATATAATTACGCTGTCTACAATAATAGTTAAAGGTTAAAATAGAATTACATTTTTTATTAATTTAATGTACTTATTTTCAACAAGTTGCAGAAAAAGGCTCATAAATATCATTCATTAAAATTTTCTATCAGAAATCAAAGTTTGAATGTCAAAAATATTAGATTCATAGTTAAAAAATATTGTTATCTTCTTATAAAAAAGCTATCTTATGAAGATTATTTCTTAATTATAACTAAATATTCCAAAAATATATAAATATTTAACAAAAATGAGAAAATCTTTCTGAAGTAGAAAATAAGAAATATTTTTTATACTTTTAAATCTTGTTATCTACGATATAAAAATATATAAAAAAAATTTTATATAAAAATGACATTAATATTTCTATAAATAATATACATGTCTCATACCTCAAAAATTATTAATTTTTTTTTAACATAAGCAGTACTGAAGACATTAAATGTTATAAATCACATAGTTCTTAACTCTAATAACTTGTTAAGAAATTCATATTAAAATTCTTTTGAAATTTTAATATGAATTTCATTATTGTTAATTTCTTAACAATTTATTCTAATTGCATTAAGTAATTTAATTGGTTAACATATTCTAAAAAACTTGGTTCTAAATATGGACACAATATGCAATTCAATAAAAAATTTTGAATCACTAGATCAAATGAATATATTTGCTTGTAATTTTTCTCCCATATAAAAAAATTATTTTCGTATGAGCATTTATACAAAATAATTGAAATTAAAAAAATGGAGAAAATCGTTTGTATATATATCGAAATTTATAAAAAGAATTATATTAGTTATTTTTTCGAGTGAACTTAAAATTAATTATGCAAAAGATTATTTTATTATCTTATCTGTAACGATGCATCAGTTAATGTTTTAGACCAAATATGGCGAATGTCATCGACCTTGCATTTGATTTCTTTAATCGGAGCATTTTGTCTGCGAAACTGGTTTTTTTAAAAGTGTTTCCTTTTGCTTGATCCCCACTGAAGTCCTCCCAGTAATATTCATGACACGACTCGAAATGAACATAATATTTAGTTTTTTTTTAAATCATACAAGTCGGCAGATATAGGGCAAGGTGTAAGGACGAGATAATTTCAATTCCCTTTTTCTAGCATTATCAGGTCAATGCCAAGGAAATGACTGAGAAAGGAAATTGTCTGCTTGTGATACATTAAACTGAAAAAGTTACATTGACTGCGCCATGTTCCGATACTTTAAGAATATTTTTTATCAAAATGTTCTCAACTTTATGAGAAAACATTTTATAAAAAAAATCATGAATTTTAATATGAATGGTTTCGGCAAAATGTATGGCGTAATGATAAGATTTTTCCCGAATTTCTGACAGAAATTTTTAAAGAGGAGCAATAAAATGAAATATTATATTTTTAACAATTTATAAATCCTTTAAAATCAATGTCTTCAGTTATAAAGGCTCATTGTAAAAGATAAAAAGATCTGTTTTTTTATTGTTGTTGTTCTCATGTGCCAGCTAGGCAGGCAAATTGGGGTGCGCTATTCCACTTTTCCAACTGAACTGTATTTGGTGTGGAATCCGACTTCTTCAGTACACACACATGCCATAGGGACCCGTTTATAGGGTAGGCAACCATTCACACCTCATTCACACATGGAAAGGACAAAGACAGGATAGATGGAGAAAGAAAGTACTAATTATAAAAGCTAAAGAGAAAAGAATATGTAGTTAAAATATTTAAAAATGGAAACTTCATTGGTTTTTGATTACAAAATTAAAAGAAAAGATATCGATGCCAAATTAATAAAACATTTTATCCTCTTCATATTTAGAAAGAAAGTGCATTTTATTTTTTACAGTATAGTGTTACTAAAAAGTTTCAGTTTTTGTTGGAATTTCTTTGTACTTTATAGCTCTATGTATATAAATTTAAAATTATTTTTGCAAATGTAATCTATTCCAAATACCATATGTTGGTAAATCAGAATTTTGTAGAAATGTTTTATTCGTTGCAGACTTCTTCCATTAAAAATCATTTATAAAGACATATTATAAACTTAATTACTTGCAGATGAATATTAAAATAGAGCTTTGAATTTAATTTTAAAATTGATAACTGATGGATTTGTTTCTTAAGAAAATTTGCTGTGATATCAAGTATATAAATTTGTTTTAAAACAAATTTAAACTTATTTATAAAATTCCTTAATTTTTCACAATAAAACAGTGCTGCATCATGATGCTTTACTTATTCATCAATCAAATTTCTTAATATTCAAAAATAGTGCAATTTACTTGCTTCAATTAAATTAAGACTTCTAAAGTATTGCTATATTTTTAAGGCTGCTATATAGTCTGTACTATTGGAAGCATAATGTAGTCCTAAAATTGGGGAGTATGTTCCACACGCATAAACATCAACTACATTAAATCTGTTAAATGTACGAATTAGGTTTCACGTAAACGCATAATATTGTTCCACTTTTCTTTTTTAAATTTGATTATGCGAATTTCAAAAATTTAAATCGTCAGTATCCATAAAAGTAAGGAGTTACTATGATAATTCAATCCCATGACTACAGAAAACTAACGTTTAATTAGCATACAATACATCAATTTTATGTACTATGTAGTAATATTTCTTCATCTGTACATTTTGTGCTAGTTTTTAGTAAATTACATAATTTTCTTTTTATCTATTATTCAGTAATAATTTGGCATACAAATGTACAAATGCTCTCAGAACTAGATATTGTAGTGTCGCCGCTATTGCTTTCATAATCCCAAAATATTCCCAGGTTCCGTTAGATTTTTACACTTTGAATTAGTCAGATTGATTTTTCCAGATGGAATCTCCAGAACTAACTGCTGGTATCAAAGAAAAATAATTAGAAGTGGTTTGATATAACAAGGGAACTGCAAAAATTCCTAATCGCATGTCGAGTGATCACTTGTATTTTCGAATATGAGTTATTTACAAATGTGCTTCGAAGAAGTCACCTTTCCCTTGACTATTCTAAAGATAGTAGTGACCCTTTAATGGTATTTTAATTACTTCCTAATGCAGCATATTTATCAATATCACATATGGTTTTGAATCGCCTGATTGACCGGAAGCATTAGGTCCAAAAGTGAGTCACAGTAATGTTTGAGAAGTTCCTGATGATGGATAGCAGAACGATATCAAGGAGCCACTAGAGGCTAGAGGAGATCTGCCTACGATTTCCGCCTTGGGTTTTGATCCTTAGAATTGAGAAGACTTCCGGCGAATCACGCTGAGTTCCTGATCGACGATAACTAAGGAAGACCTATGTTTGTGGCAGATAAGACTCAGAGTAATCTTTATTCACTGATAAGGACAGATAATCAATCATCCAGGAGATTCAAACGGGATATCGACGAATGCGAATCTTATAGAACCGGATTTACGAGGCATCCATAGCACCAATTGATGCAATGGCAATAGTCCGGTAATTTGAGCGAAACATTCCTGGTATTGAAATCTCAGTTTCTATGGAGCCCATAGTCAATAGAAGATTTTCATGAGAAATCTGTATCGGCATTGTAGATATTCATCATAATGATTCATAGTTTATTGTAAATATTCCGCGGAATTACTATATAGATTTTGATCAAATGTTTAATCCACAGATTTTGCAATTAGGTGAGTCTGATTCTTTTATTAGCCTAGCTTACCCTTGGTCACAATCGTACCAGTCTGAATACGCTACAATAGGTGCAATATTCTTTTATGAAAAACAATTTTTATTGCAATATTTTTTATTTTTAAGAAATTGTTTCTAACAAGCTGTGCACTATACTGTTTATTTTGTTGTTGTTCTATGTCTACCTTCTGTAAGACAGGGCTTATTCACTTGAGATTCGCTATTTAAAACCTCTTCTTCATAGTTAAATTCTAATTACAAAAAATGAAATCCTCCCCAAAATCTCACAAAAATTCCAGTTTTTTAAAAATGGTCCACTTGATTAAATTTATAAGTACTTTTATCACAAAATTTCTAATGATCTATGAGGCATATTAACCAATATATTATTTGCGAAAGATACGAAATATATGAGTTAATTAAGGCGAAAAACTATGTTACGAAAGGAGTTAAATTAGTAGCGCTTTACAGAAACTTTGAATATGAATCAAAGAATTACCCTGCTTGTACTAATGAAAATTTATATTATATAATCCTTTTTAAAATTAATCTTAAGTTAAATTGTATCTTATTTTCATTGCAATTATTTTTAGTCAAACAATTTTGTAAATTTAGTTTTCCTTCAGAGGCTTTGTAGTCAGGTGATTCAACATGTGGACTTTAAGATAATAGTTATGGGCCATGATAACCTAGTGGTTAGGGTATCATACTTACGTTCGGAAGGGTGGGGTTCGATTTTTAATGTCGCCAAAGACCCATCGAGTACATACGATATACGTGCTCGTTAAATCAGTGAAATCGAAAGTGCTATGGTAGGTCGTTGAGCAGTTACCATGGTTCTAATGGTCAGGAAAAAATTTCCTCCCCCTTCATATCAAAGTAAAAATTGAGTGAGTAGATCCTCTGGTGGTGCTATCTATGGGGGGAGTCTTAGAGCAAAGTCGTACTTTCACCTCCGTGGTGCTCCAGTTAAACGAAAGACGAACGCTACTGACTTGAATTCGCATAGCCAACGTCGTAGCGAGATGGTCGAGAAGTACTAGTGTCACATAAGTAACAACAAATAATGATTATATATAGAATATCAAAATTAAAATCCATAAAATTAGCGGTTGCTGAGTAATTAATGAAAAACAAAAATTACATTTGAAATATTTCATTTTACTTTGCAACTATTGACTTATATGGTTATACCAATTATCCTTAGTTTAAAATTCATCAGTTAATCTCATCGAAATTCAATTTTTGATTCACCGAAATTGTCCAAGCATTATGGTATGAGTAAGTTTTCTTAATTTTATCTTAGTTTAAATTAAATGAGAACGTATTTCAGTATCTTAAGTAGAAGCGACACGCCTGTTTTAAGGTATTTCTAATCTGACAATTTTGAAAAATAAATTATCGAATTTAATATTTTTAAGTAATTGAAAAGAAATGTATGTGTTAGATTAAATTTCTTATCATCAGAAAGTATATTTTTAAATAATTTAACTGAAAAATCTTGATGTAAAGTTAACTGAAATCAATTTAAATACTGTATTTGCTTTTTAGCTATATCATCTAGTTTCACAAAAATTTGTCTACATAATTAAGAAGTTAATTCCAATCAACAACAGTTACTTACTAACAAGGATGATATAACCAATCTTTTTTATTTATTACTGTTTAAAAAATTATGCAAAAAACATAATTCGTGCAAAAATATTTCTAGTGAACAGTGACTAACATCCACAACATCAATATGCAAAACAAAAAGTGAACCCAAAGCTTCTAAATGCCCTAATTCTTCTAAGTACTGTAATATTTAGCCTTTAAAATTAAAAATGTTAGTCTATATAAGCGCTTAATGAAATTAAAGATTCATATATACACTAACTTTTTCGTTAAATTATGATAAAAACAAAGCTAACTAGGTAAACACAAGATAAAAAAGTTTCTAATATATATTATTTTTTTTTAATTATCAGCTTGGAAATTTAAATTCTCGCATATTTAAATTTTCCAAAGCACACATTTATAAGAGTGAAAAATGTAAGAGTAATTGTATTCTTAAAAAAATGTTTTGAATTAATACATTTTTATCAAATAATTACTGCATGAATAAAAATAAAGATGTGGAAGTAAAATTTCCAAAAAATTATCTTCATATAACATTTCGAATTATAATAAAAAGAAAGTAAAATAAAAAATCCGGGTATTTTTAATGCTCTTCTATTCATATATAAAATTTAAATTAAATTTCAATTAAAATTTCATTAAAAATTATAATTAATAATTTATCTCTGCTGTAAGGGAAAAAAGGAGCAAAAAGGGAAGTTTTTGCCAGATTATTTCTGTTAGGATTCTACAAAATAACAAAATAATGAACAAACACCAAAGAATGTGTTCAATTTTTCATTATCTCTCGAGATCACAAATTTAACCAGGCTAAATTTTAACCAAAAATTAACGAATTAAATAATATCTCGTTAGTATCTTATAAGGAAAAGTTAACAAGAAAGTATAATTTCCGAAAAAGTTATTTTTATTTACAATCATTTTTAAGGTAACCCCTAACTATATAGGCAGCTAATTTAGTAATTTTAATCAACAATCCATGTCAGAAGATGTGTCTCAAAACTTACACACATAAAATTCTTTATTTAAATTCACGAAATTAAATTTGAATTAAATTGGTTTTGTATTAAATCTACTTTCAAACAGTTTCATTGTTCAAGTTTTCCACCAATAATAACATATGATTAAAGAAAAATATTTGAGATTGATAAAAATTATTTAGAAACATCTTCTAAATTTTCAACAAAATCGCCTTGTTTAAGTTGAAAATTTAGATGGTCTTATTTGATTTTCTTACAATTAATGCAGTTTAGCTCAAGATCATAATTTTCTGATGTCCTAGACTTGAATATCGAGTGCGTGTAACTTTCGGTACACTGCGTACTTTAAAATATCCAAACATGTTAAAGTTGAAACACCGTATACCGTATATTGGCCGGAACGTAAGATCTGATATGGTAATTAAAATAATCTGCTTTTATTGAGTGTTGAAAGTTAAGGCAGTGAAAGGTTTAGTTATCAAGTGCTTAGTTGAAAGCATTCCTTCACCAAGACGAATGGTGGTGATACGAAGAATTTCACAAAGACTGATTGGTCTTCAAGTTCTTTTAGGATCCAACTTCAGGTATTAGTAGAAGATCTACGCACTTCATAAGTTTAGTCATTTGTGGCATGAAGTTGCGATGATGGTTTTCTCCAAGTGCTTCCCAAGACAAGAGAAACTTCGATCCTGCTGCTGATGAGCTTTCAAATCAGAAGATCACTGGATATTAATTTTTTTTATGTTAATGGCTTCTCCGGCTATAACTTCAGTGTTTAAGAATTCTGAGAAGTGAAATTTGTTTCAGCATACCTTCATATTATTTTGCATTAAAATTAACTTTTATGAATAAATAAAGTATTCATCCCAATAGGTCCCTGTCCATCAGAGCCCAACAAGGAAGGCAGTTACCGGCCCTTAAGACATCCAGCTTCGGCGTTTACCTTAGAGATACCACCAGGATATAGTACTACATGTTGAAAAGAAAATCTAACTGATATGAACTCATAACTCAAAATGGAGGACTAACATTACAGTACCTTGCAGGGGGGGGAGCTACCCGTAACATAGCACCAGTCGCTTCACAAGAGCGGGTTCACTCCAGTCTCTCGTCTTACAGATAAGCCTAGCCAAAGGGAACGCAGATGGATCCTAAGACACTGATTTCCTCTTTATGGCAATTTAATTGTCATACACGGCCAATATGTGCAGTGGAAGACCAACGTAAGCAAAATCACAAGGTAGAATCCACTGAATAGCAGGGTAAAACGAAGCAAACCAGAAAGTTTAATCTCGATGACAATGGAAAGGGAAGGAAAAATTGGGTGAAAGATTAAAAAGAATAGAAAGAGAAAAGTATAAAGATCGCTAAGGTACCCTAGAATTGTAATACCCCTATTTAACAAAGACGATCCCTGAGAGGAAAGAAAAAACTGTCAATTAATTATCAATTTAAATTATACTCAAAGTGTGCACTTGAGAAAGCTTGACTATTTTCATATATTCTGACACTTAGGCTAAATATTTAACTGCCACATTAAATTATTTAAAACTTAAATTTAAATATTTTTTCTCGGGAAAATATTTAATGTTTTTATAAGCGTTTTCTTACATTGTCTTAATTATAATCTATATTGATTAATATAGACAATTCGCACTATTGACTTATAAAATTCAATCTCAATCGCCACTTGACATACATATTTCAATCATACGAAACAAACACAAATAAAATGCATATCATTTAATTGTCATTGTTTTAAAGATATAAAACTTTAACTGGTTGTGTATTACTCTATTAATTAAAACTAAATTTGTATTGGTAAAAGATCTTAAGCATCGCCAGGACTTTTTCATGGTGGAATCTAATTATATTTAACAAGAAATGCTAAAATATTTCAATCAAACTGCTTAAAATTATAATTTTTCTAATTCCACATGGTATCGACAGATGTTATGTGTATTCTCCGTCTCACATGACTACGGTTCTTATAATTTTAGGACTTATATATAATTCGAAATCTAATCTCTTAATATTGTTTGGGATCAATATTCTTTAATACGACCCTCATTTTAAAACCATAACATTTGAAGAAAACTATCTGGAATACAAATGCCGTTGAATGCTTTAAAAAAATTCATAGTCAAATTATTGAAACTTTCTTTAACACCCATAAAAATAGAAATTTTTATAATTTAAAAAGTATTTTTTTGAAAGTTCTGTAAAATAAGAGCTGATGTTTTTTTGGCAGTCTTTTTTCCCACTTTTTTCCATTACAAGAGATATTTTACTTAGTTAAAAATCTCTATCTTCAGAAAACGCAATTAATATTATAATAATTATTATTATTAAACTAATTTTTTTAAATCTAGGCTTGGCTTGGTTTGGTTTGTCTTTTAACAATCATTTTTTTACTCATGCGTGGTAAATAGACCGAAACCAACTATAAATGTAGTCATAAAATTATTAAAATATTTAGAGCTATAAGTAATTCTTGATAATTATTTTAGAAAAATACCTAAATATTAAGAGCTATTTGTGAAGTTTTATTTATGAAATTATTACAATTTTATATATACAATTTATTTCGAAATATATTACTTGTTGATATTAAAAATCAAATATTTATATTTATTGATGTTATAAATTGGCTCATTGTTTTTTTTTTAATTTTACGGTGACATTTTCCACATGATGGCTAATTATCAATTTTAAAGATTTAAATTGGAATTCGAACTATCACAAGCGATTTATCTGTTAAGACAGAATAAAACATGTAATTCAATTTGATTCTTCAAAATGACTTGCAGACAAAGTAGACCAGTTTAAAAAAAAAAAACACAGCTGCATATTAATAAACTATATTAACTAAATAGCAACAAATTAACATTGTTACTGTTACTGTTTGTTTTGTGGGGTGTTTGAACAGTGGAATTATACCAACAATGAGATTTATTTTAATCATAGAGATTTTGCAATTAAAATAAGGAACTTTTATGTCTGGTAAAAGTCGACGTGAAAATGAGTCTATTTCAGATTGGAGTATTTCAGAGTTTGGAGACTTGCATTCAATATTTCAGTGGAATATAAATATAACAAGTTATTATTCTTTGAAGTTAATCTCGTACTTAACTATATAATTACATTGTAAAAGTGGTTAAGTATTTTAGGGATCAGATATTCAACTGAAAAAAATTTTTTTAGTATTTTTAATTCCCTTAACGTATTTTGCCCTCTTCATCTAGAGACATTTTTAGCACAACTATGACCGTGCATTCGTCATTCCACATTTTATCCTAAAATAGTGTTCTTAATCTGTAGCCGACAAAAGCCATTCTGAAGGGTTTCAGTGTCTTATGAATCTTAACTTTATTATTCCTTTCCTTAAATAGGGCAAAGTTTAAAAAGATAAATACTTGTCAGAGATCTAGTCTAGCTTTCCCCTACTTTCTCGTTTATATGAATTTCAAAAAAATTATTTATATCTCTCAGTACGATAAAACGTATCTGTATTATTTCTCAATATATATGTTCGTCGATTCTAAGACACGGGAATAAGCTTTAATATCAACATTTTTTACTTTTCTTACTTTTCGATACAAAAATTTAAATATGATAGTATAAAGCTTATGATTTAAGCTTACATATTTTCTAACTTTTCTTCAATATTTTATTAATTTTTAGCCTAATAATTGGTAAAGAGATTTTAACCGATACAAATTTCGAAAAATACATCTTAATACTAAAATTTTTAAGTTTTAATTTATATCTTCACAGGCAGCATTCAACATTATAAAGTATAATAAAAAAAATGGGTTAATTAATATAAAGTTTTAGAAAAATGAATTTGGAAATTTTTTATTTGAAATTATATATATGTGTGAAAAGATTTTTTAAATAAGTAAATTCATCACAAAGTATGTTATAAAGGAAGTAAGTTCATTATATTGAATTTACATGTCTAATAGAATTTTAGCCTGACTAACAATGTTAGTTTTACTTTTTTGTCATAATAATGCAATTATTTTTCAAAAATTAAAATTACAATTCTATATATTAAAAGGAAACGTTTTCTTTATTCTGTATCAATCTTAAGATCATTATATGAAGGAAAAGAAAGAAATATGATTTAACTATTAGAGAACTAGTTTCAGGAAATGAATATGATAAAGAATAAAAAGAAAAGACAATAACAATTTAAGATAAAAAAAATTGCGTATAATCACGAAACTCAAAATCTAGTTAAGAGTTCGTTGTCAAAAAAGACTTGAAAAAGCTCTGTTCAGATAGTTGTGTGACCTCAAGTCAAGTTTTAATAGTGGATAAAAAAAATGTACTTTTAAGTGCATTTTACCAACAACTAAGTTTACTTAAGGTAAGGCAGAACTTTTATTAAAGAAATGACTTAAATATTAATTTCAAATACGGAATACTAAATCAAGATTGGATTTATGTTTTCTAAATGAGAATTATATTCATCTAAACACTCTTAAATTGTGCAAGGAAAATTAATGCAAATCTTAAAGCTGTTCAAGATTTACATTGAAAGTTACATTGTATTACATAAATATAATCAAAAATTAACAACTAAAAGTAATCTCAATCATGCTATCAAAATGTGCATAGATACTAATATTAAGTTCACATTCACAAAATGCCAAATTTGAGAAAATTTTGAAACTTTTTTAGTAAAATAATACTATAAATATTGCGGAAATAGGTTCATAGAGCTTTTTGGATTTTATTTCCACTAACAAAACAAAATTATTGAAAAAAGAATGAGTAGAAGAATACGTCTAACTTAGAGTTTACATAAATCAGACAATTTCAGATAATAAAATAAAACGCAAAACGTAACTCAATGCATTTTATCCTAAAGAAAAGATGCTCAATATATTCATCGGCACAAAATATTAAGAAACTAAAACTCCTATTATGTTTATTTGCATCTTACTGTAACTTATAGCACACAGATGCTATTTGATGGTCTAACGATTAAGTTTCAACGAGTAATCAATGATCTGGTGTAGACAAAACTAACTGTCCCCACAATCAAAACTTTGTGAAGTCAAGACTAAAAAATTATGAGAAACACACTCGCCTTGTTGTTACTTATAATACTTGAACAAGCCAAGCTTGGCGATGACTATGCGAATTTAAGTCAATAGGGTATGTCTTTTGTTTAACCAGAGCACCAAGAAGGTGAAAGTAAGACTTTGCTTTAAGACTCTTTCGATAGATGGCAACACCAGAGGATCCACTCTTTCAATTTTGACACTAATCTGGAGAGGGAGGAAATTTTCTCTAGACCAGTATACCCATGGTAACAACTCATCGACCGACCACAGGACTTTCAATTTCATAGATTTAACGAGCATGTATATCGTATGTATCCGGTGGGTCTTTGGCGGCATTGGGAATCAAACCTCGTCCTAATGTGTGGAAGGCTGATGCCCTAATCACTAGGTTACCACAGAACTAACTCGGTTTATAACTACAGGCTACAAGGAAAGTTTCAAAGAGTAACATTTAGACCTATTGTGAAATGTAGGACTAACTATCATCCTGCATGAAAACGATAGTAAGTAAAGCAAGTCCCTCATACATCGCACTTACAAACTGATTTTACAAAAGCGTAAAATATTGTTTTGAAGTGGCGGAATAGGTTTTGCCAACCGGATGCAAGTAAAATGCTCAACAAAAAAAAAAGGAGCTAAAATGAAAGACTCATGGAAATCACTAATATCACATAACAAGAAAACGGTCATTTGAGTGAACAAGCAAAAGTGTTGACATAATCGCTTGTATATAACTGTTTTGCATAATCATCGCAACGTGAAGTCAAACGTAAATTTTATTCATCCACAGCATTCACAAAAGTACACACTTCCCTTTCATAAACCCGGATGTTACGGAGGCTTATTCTTCATCGTAATCTGCCCTGCTATAACTACGGATATATCATAATCTTGTATATTTGCTTCGATTAGTTTGTCTCTCAATGGTCATCTTTTGCATACGAGGGATAATTAGACCGGGACCAATGGTTTAAGTGAAATCCGCGCTGCTTAAAACATCTGCACTCAAGGTGTGATTCGTACCCACGAACTGTTGGACTAAAAGTAAGAGAGATTAACCACAAGCTCGGTCGTAATCTTGTACGAATGTTGATTAAAATTTTATGCAGAATTAATTATAGCAATAATTGTGGAATATCTTAATCAGAATAAGGTATCTTATGCACCCACCTTCACGAGCTTTGCTCTACTTGCCTTAAATAACTTGCCTGATTAATCTTCCATAAAATTTGGTGCAACAAAGATGAGGTCCCACTGAGGGTTAATTTGCCATTTGGTGAACGATCCCCCGAATTTCGTACTTTTTCAAAATATCCTGTTAAATTTAGTATCCCATTCAATAAAATAGGTTTCAATCCTCTTGGATTTCGTTCTTCGTATATAGTTTTTGGGACTCCATTGTAGGGGGGTTCAACCATCTTTTAGAAAGCTTTAATCACTAGTATTCGATCCGGCTACAACCAACGGATGAATTCATTTTTAGCCTGGTGAGTTATTGCATTGCACCTTTCAGTATATTGTCTGAGTTTCATGTGTCAATCATTTATAATCCCACGTACTGTATATAATGAAAATAAAAAAAAACTTTAAATTTTTAATCAAAATAATATTACAAGAGTCCAAATTCAATTTCAAAATTTTTCAGAATATATCTGTTTATCAGAGTCTAAAGAGAATTTCCAAGTTGATTCGTAATTCCTTGAAACAGTAATTTTCATAGTATGAAATTATTTAAAGTTAAAATACATATACTGTATAAATTTTCATGTGAGTTAGTCACTTCTAACTTTCTTTTCATTTTGAAGCAATTTACTCACAAATGTAGCATTACCGTTGGGTAACATTCACAAATTTTATTACACAAAAATTTAAAATAATTCATTTTCTTTTATAAATATATCTTGTTCAAATGCAATATTGTCGCGACTTAAATAAATTGTTTTCTTAAACTATATAAATAATATATATCTTTAATTCTATCAAGATGGGTTTCACAATAGGAAACGCTTTGTCACATTACTACTGACGCTTCATTCGTATTTACTGCAAATTTGCATGAAATAGAAAAGAAATTTATAAGTTAAGCAGGAAACAACCATGTCGTCAAATTTCGTCTTTTACTTCCTAGTAAGTAATGATTCACATTACTCCAAAATTGGTAGCATGATTCTTTGATATCCGTTCCAAAATAGATCAAGCCGTTGAGCATTACACAAGACCATCTTAAACAATCTCTCTCTCTCTCTCAATTATAGGTATTTTGAGTCGCGTAAAAATTTTGTAAATTTATTTCTTCCATCGGAAATAATTTTTTTAAAATGATATCGATATAATATTATAGATATAAGTTTAAAGACGTGATTTATGGACATTAATGACTCAATACATTGACTCTGATTTGCATTATACCACTTTTAAGAAAACTTTCATTTCTTGCACATATAAAAGATTATATTATGTATCTATAGTGTAAGTTCTAGTGTACTATAGGGCCAAAATGGACTTCTAGTGATGGGTTGGGAACCTACATTTGAGAACACTACAATCATAGATTAAAATACTAAGTCCATATTATTTTACAAAAAACTGGCTCTTACTTTTTCATTGTCTTCAGTGATAAATGTATAGCTATATTTCACACACTAAAAAACTGTTATAAATTATTTTCTATTGATGAAATATATGGATTATCTCAAAAAATACAACTACTGAATATAATGTATAAAAAAAAACCGCCTTGATTGGGTTAAAATAACGAATTTTCGACTGGTTCTTTTCTATCGAATATATTAGAGATTCCAAAGTGCTTCGTTTTTAACAATAAATTATGCGATAATTAAATTATCGTGTGTCATTTTGTGGCAACAATTTTAAGCAATTCTTCTTAACAAATTCTTTACGATTTCTTAACGAATTCAACAGCAGCAGAAAGGCCAAGGCGAAAGGCAATTGTAGAGAAAAAAAATGACAAAGCAAAAACTCGTAAAATAAGCGCTACCATTGCGTCACTTACATTTTAGGAGTCGATGCATCATTCTGAAGTAACACGGATGTTGAGGGTGGAATCAATTACAAACGCTGAATCAGAAATTCTGGGATATTCGTACTCTTAAATTAGCTATAAGTCTCTCTTAATTATTTATTAATCACTGAAATGTTGAAAACGTATACTGTCTAGATAAAAATAAATTTCTTCGTAAATATATATATTGTGGAGAAAAAAATGACAACATTTATCTATAACTATAATAATTATTTAAATAACTCATTTGAATTAATTAACAGAATAATATATTGTATTTGGAAATAATGTAGGTGTTGAGTATAAGATATTTTTTTTATTTTATAATGATAGATTTTATTATGGAAATAAAAATAAAATTGATTCATCAGATTGAGATTACTCTGCAGAAGTGAAACTGTAATATCAAGATGGAGATTAAGAACTGAGCAAAAATGGATATAAGACATAATTAATATATGACTAAAAGTTCAAACTAATTATTACTAGAAAAAGGTACTCATGAAATGATGATTCTAGAATTTCGTGTCACTAGATTGTGGTGGAATTATGAATCATTATATCTGAGATATATATGATGCCTAGTTGCTCAGTTTAATGTTCTAAATGTTCCATTAAAGTAGTATTCAGATTTGGTTTTGTTTGTCGCTCAACGCGATTATTTTTTTGCACACGCGGACCAGGACCTACGGTTTAAAGTGGATTCCAAACAACTACAAACATCCATGCCCTAGGTGAGATTCGAACCCAAGAACTATTAAACAGAAGGTAAGAGCGCTAACGATTCGGCTGCCAGCTCAGCAAGTAGTATTCGGAAATCGTGTCCCTGTTACTATTATCTTATATGAAAATAACTGAGAAAGTGAAAGATATCACAAGCTACTATAATTTATTAATTCAACAGTTGGTCACATTTTATACAAGAGGGCTAATTTGACTGCAACGTATGGCTTAAAATGTGTTCGAGTTTGTCATTCAATGGTCATTTCTGCACACGAGGATTAATTAGATTGCGACTCACAGATACCTTAAATGGATTGCAAGTTACTACAAATATTATTACTCCAATAGGAATTAAAATCTGTGAAATAAGCAGTGATTCTGAAGAAACATAAATGGCTATAATACCTAGTATTAGTATCAATTAAATGTATTTTCCCTAGAAACATTATTAGGAATGACAACTTCAAATCAGTGTCTTGACTTATGAAACAATGCATCAAACATGAAAATAAAATTGATTTACTGATCCACGAGTCTAAAAAACAAAAGTATGAGCAACATTAAAGTTTGCAAAATCCCTTTAATGAAAATTTTCGATATTAACTGGCAAATACAAATCCAATTTTAATTCTTACGATGAAGGTATTCTTTTTTGAAGACCCTTTGATCCGTGCTTTATTCATGCAACTTTAACTGTGCATTACTTCGCCATGTTCTAAGGTAATAAAGTTGAGCAATTTCTTTTGATTTTAGATTAACCTGATTTATATCGCAATATTGCCAGAACATGTTGCAAAGAGTTAAATCACTCATATGAAACTACTCTTAAGTTTCTTTTTTTTCTTTACTTATAAAGTAAGCAATGCTCAAGATTAACGCTATAGGAATGTTAGATAATATTCAGATACTTTCATAATCAATATTATCTCCAGATTTTGTTTTTCAACACTCATGGCATTGCTTGAGACATAAAACTGAACATGTTGTGGCACATACAATCAATTATGTATCACTGATATTACATTGTGATGAATAGAAGTGGAGTAATAAAATCTACAACCCATTTCATTTGTCATTTCTTAAGAAAAAAGCTGCTCTTTTTATTTGCAATTTTAATCGTTATTTGTGAGATTTCTTGTATTGTTGACATCATAATTTAAGAACAGTTGATGCCGATGACAAACAGGTTCATCTTACTTCATGGATTTCATCACATCACCAAATATTAACTGAAAGAAAACACAACTGCATTTCTAACGCTAAATTTTTAAATTATCAAAAAAATCATGAAAACTCTAAATTTTTAGTCTATACATTTTGTTATTTGCTGAATTTCTGAATAATATTCCACTTTTATGCAACGTGATGTGACATTACGTCTGAGAATAATTTATATTTTAGAATTATTCATTTTTAAACATGCATTTTCTATAACTGTGTTGCCTAAAACAAAGCTGTGTATATTCACTCAATTTGAATCCAATAATAGGCAATGATGAATCTAAATTATTTGAAAAATAAAATGAAAAAACTCTTTTTCCCTTATTATTTGCTTTGAATGATTATTAGTTTGGTTTGTTTCTCGCGCAACAGTCATCTTTTTCATAGAAAGCTGATTAGATTTAAATTTATATCTTAAGGGGGATTTTTTCACTCTTCTAATCCAAGAATATGAGCCCCAGAACTGTTAAACCAAAAGACAAAGTGTTATCCATTTGGTTTCCAAATCGTTATGAATGACTGATTTATCGAACATTAAAAAGCCCTTTTACTGTGATCTATAGAAACTCCATGAATATCTGACTTATAGATTAACAATATTATAATAAAGATAGAGAAATGGAGCTTCCAGAAATATAAAACTCAAACGGAGATAAAATTCCTGGCTATTCAATGAGATATCAACTATTAGTATCCACTAGAACAGCGATCGTAACATCGGGTACAATAACACTTTCAGAAGTAAATTGTCTATCCTAAAAATATGATCTTGTCACAATCCAAATGATTTGATATGTTATTGATCTACCACCATTTTTTGCACTTGAAGTTTAATTTAAGCTTGGCTAAATTTTATAATTGATTTCAAACTACTTCAAATACCCATGAATAAAGTGGGCATTGCAATTATAAATTGTTAAATTTTAAGGTCTTAGTACTAACCACACTCAGTTGGTTTGGTTGATGATCGATTCAAATGAACTTCGTATTTTATTTTCTCATCACTCTGTAAGGACAGCACGTGAATTTGGCTACATTTTTTTTGTTTTTAATTACTTTTTTTTTTCTTTTTACATAGCTTTATTCTGAATTGAGCATTTTAGTGCGAATTTCTAAAAAGCGTTTCCCTGATTTTCATATGTTCTTGAATCTAACTTTACTTGAGATTTTCTGTGGTTAACTACAGTTCTTATACATTTTAATATTTATACAACTCTAAAAAGCAAAACTAATACTTAACTTCAATGTAAATCTAATATATACAAAATTATGAATTAGATATTTTCAGATAAATTGGATAAATTTTTGTAGAATCAAAAGTAAACGCTTTAGCTTTATTAAGATTTGGCAGCGTTTTTTGATATTTTGCACACATCAACTTATGGAAACACTTTTCATGCATAGCCTATCATTCTTGAAGCTGAAAATTGCTTAGCATTCACAAATACATAAAAACAAAGATGGTATCCCTCTTCAATTAAAAATCAACTTATTTCTTACAAGATTAAAATTCAGATCTCTGTGATAAAGCTTTTGCAAGGACCATGAGGAAGTATCAACATTTTATATATTGAAGCAGTAAAGTACCGAGTACAATAACAAACAAGATTTTAGGATATCGTGCAATTGATGATATGTAATACATTGAGTCTTATATGCAGTGAATTATACCTGCACAACAAGATCTGAGCTACTAAGTTCTGCGACAGTCATTTTGCAAACAGAAATCGTACAAGAGACTAAGCCAATGGAGAATTTTCTTCCTGTGGTTGTCACGTAAAAGTAGAAAATTAGAATTTTTGCGTGACACAATTATAGTACAAACAAAGGTTCTCTTCAAATATTTTACACTTTATTAAATTAAATTTATTGACATATCTTTTCTCATTTTGCGTATCTCGCGATTCATTGTTGCAAATTATTAGATTACGATAAATCTTTAACATGCATACATTTATGTGTCAAAATAAATGGTTATATTCTGTAGTGTACATTTTCGGGGATTTTATTTAAATGATTTCAACTATAATGGCTGAAGTTTTCTTGAAAAATTCACCTATTTAAAAAAATAAAGAAAAAGAAAACTATTTGCTGCTCAAATGAAATACGAAAAAAATCGAAGTCGGCAACATAATGTAAGAAATCAACATTTTACTTTATAAGTAAGTATCTTTCAGAAAATGCATTTTTCAATGATATTTGATTTTAAGATCCAGCTAAAAATTTTTTTTACGTTTTTGAGAACGTAATGTTTACAGTAAAAATTAAGACATTCAAATATACGTAAAAAAATGTACTTTTTTTTAAAGATCAAATATACAGAATTTCATACCAAGAATATCTTAATGTTTATTCGTATAAATTAAGAATTTAAACAATTTGGGAGAATTTTCATTCAAAATATTGTTTTTAATGAACATATAAACATGAAATTTGAATCAATTTGATCTATAAATATTTAATTGCAACATTCTTTTAAAAAATTATATATATTAATAAAAAATCTAAAAATGTTTATGAAATATGTAACGAAATATTTGCTAAAGAAAGAATTTAGCAACTGTTACAGAATATAAATATTATAAATTTCAATAAAAACAATGTTTTTTGTCCTTTAATGAAATATTTATCTCCGGAAAAATCTTATGTATTTTCATCAAAATTTATCTCAATATTTATACATTTTAATTTTATCGTCCTTGCAAAATCTGCAATAGAGTAAAAATTGTATTGCAACTAAAATTTCATGTTATTTTTTTTATATAAAATTATATATTACATCCAGTGTAAGTAATGCTATACTTATGCATTTAGAGAACGATTACAAAACATTTTCTGGACATTAAAAAAAATATTTATCATACAATAAGATATGTACATGAATGAAAAATACACTGTTGTGATTTGCTTTATATTTTAAAAAAAATGATCTTACCAGAATCAAAGAATTCATATCTGATGTTATTAAATTATAAAATATTACTTACCCAACTTTTATATTTTGATGTTAATGGCCTTATACCCATAATAAATTTTTGTTATAAATAAATTATTTTATTATAAAAAATTTTCTCCTAATATTTTAATATTTTACAAAACTTTAAAATTTCTTAGGAAATATTGCACCGATTGCATTTACTAAAAAAAACTTCTTTGAAAATCACTCTGAATAACACCTATATTTTGAACTGGTATCATAACAGAAAAGAACTCTGTTTCTGATTTAAGACCAATAAAGATGATAAAAATAATAAAAAACTTAGTTGAAATAAACATCTGCGTACTTACTTTTAATTGCTGAAAAAAAAACTATAGAAAATATTTAGACATTTAAATAGTAAAATATTTAATTATTTATTATAATTTTTACAATAATATGTTTATTAAAATATTTATAAGATCACGTTATTCAGTACTTTTGAATCAAGAACAGTTAAATATCTGTTACTTTGTCGAATTTATCATTATTGCAGCCTATTTTCGTCTATCTACATCTATTTACTAAAGCCGGCAACATAGCCTTTAATCACCAAGCAATTTCGAATCATACTCAAATGACAAAGTTTATAACTTTGTACCATCTGCTTCACTCCAATAGAAGAACATATAGCTCAAAGAGTATTTAAAGAGAACAAATTCTCTACGAAAGATCTTTCAGTGAATGAAGGAAAATTGAATAAAATCATTTCCTTTATAAACTAAGCTTCTGTAGCCTCAAACTATAAGTTACGCAGAGAAGGATAAGGGATTCATTCTCTCTTCAAAACATAACCAGTAGATAGAAAAGTTAATCATTAGATTCACAGTAGCGAACTGAAGACAAACCATTTTGCCACTCATATCTATATACTGTTTGCTTAGTTGATATTGTTTTCAGCTTCTTATTTTTATCAACAGAAAACACTAAACAAGTCAATCCCTTCGTAATTTTAAATCATGACAAAGTGATGAAATTGATACATCAGTTGACCCTCTATTAATTCCAAATTCTTACGTTCCACATGTAAAGGAAGATCGGATTTTTGGAATAAAATTTTCATATACGTATGCTGTTTAAGCACTCTGTAACCTGATTTGGTTTTCTCATAAGTGGTGATTATGATATATTTCTGGCACTACACCAATCAGACACCAATCACCACGTGCTTATAACATCTTTTTTATCTAATGCTTGGCTGCCCTTAGGATATACCTGTTCAGCGCTGTAAAGAGCGAAGGCGATGGCATTTTATACAGTGGATGTGCCCTCTTCACCCAGAAAGTGGAGGGATAAAGGAAGACAAAAAGGAACATCCATACCCGAACCAGGACTGGAATTCGGGACCTACTGCTTCGAAGTTAGAGACACTAACCTCACCGCCATTGGTAGGTTTGCTTATAACTTCTACCAACTTGATATAATTTATGCTAACAGAAATCTTATGACTATAATAATTCTTATTTTTTGCAATAGTTTTGATTTTGCTGGGAAAGGTAAAATAATATAAATTAAGTCGCTTAACATCTTATTTGTAAAGTTTAAAAGAAAACGTAATTAAAATACTGTTTTAAAAATGTAAAACGTTATTTCTACATTGTTTACCCATATCCAAATGCTAAAATAGTAAGACTATCACATTAAAATTGCAGTTTTAGTAAAATTAAAAATGTTTACTTTTTATATAACTTTTAATTATTCTGAATTTTTTTCTATTTGATGGGTCTAGATTCAAATCCCAGCAGAAGAGTGTAAACTTGTCATCCGTATAGCAGTATTTCGAATCTTGTCTAAAAGTTATTGTAAATATTTCATTACCTTGGGAGTTCTTTGAATATTTTGGTGTGCAACAATAAAGAATAAACTATATTTCACACATCAGAATAAATTTGTGATTATATATTTTTTACTAAACGATATATTTTTAAAGATATCTATATAGTGTATCACTATTTATATCGACGTACCTTTAAAAATTCTGATAAAATCAATAATATTTGTATCAGTAAAATATGACTTCAGTTGATGATTTGATATACAGTGAGTCCCAAAACTGAGGGTACACGTAATACTAACTTAATTTGTAGGCTATTAAGAATCGAAATATTACTATGCAAGTTTTCCTAGTTTTGTCTCATTAAATACAATTAAAAATACATTTTTTTTTCTTAACTACACAAAAAATAAGTTATAAAAATCCGTTAAAAAATATTACACTACTTAAGCCAAAATCTTCAACTTCTGAAAGTCACAAAATTGAGAGTACACTTCTTAAATGACTGTGTAAAAATACAAGTAAAATTTCAAAAATAATTTGTACCTAAGATTTATACAAAAATATAACCTTTTAGTATCCAAATATTACGAATTTGAGTTTACTACTTTTTTGTGTGACATGTAAGGAGAATAGGAAAGAAACGACGAGTGAGGAAAGAAAACTGGACATTAATTTGTCTAATCAAAGCAAAGTTTTGAGAAAAATAGGAAAAATACTTGGATGAAGTGTAAATTGCATTAGAAAAATTATACTTTGTTTTGTTTGTCGCTCAACGGTCATTTTTTGCACACGAGGGCTAATTAGACCGAGAATTACGGTTTAAAGTGGATTCCGAACCACTACAAACATCCATGCCCAAGGTGGGTTGGTTGCTTTGTTTGTAGTTCAACGGTTATTTCTTGCACACGAGAGCTAATTAGACCGAGACCTACGGTTTAAAGTGGATTCCAAACCACAACAAACATCCATGCCCAAGGTGGGGTTCGAACCCACAAACTGTTGAACCGAAGGCAAGAGCGCTAACTATTCTGCTGCCAGCTCAGCTTAGAAAAATTATTCAAAAATTTAGAAAGGATGGTACGTTGGAAAACCAAGCAGGGAGAAGCAGGAAGAAAATCCTCAGTTAAGCAGCAGAGAGGAGAATTGAACACAAGGCAAGGATTGATCCTACAATAAGTGCCTCAAAAAATTGCCGCAAGTACTTCGTAAACTGTGGGTAAATCTGCTTCTGCAGAAACAGTGCGCATTGCGCAGAATCCTCAGAAGGGCTGGTTATAATGGCAGAAAAGCTCCCAAAACGCCCTTTATTAGTACAATAAATAGAGCTAAGAGATTAAAATTTGTTAAAGACCACATTCTAAGGCCTAAAGAGTTCTTTAATGAAGTTATTTTCAGCGATGAGAATAAATTTAATGTTTTTGACACTGACGATCATCGTATGGTGGCGCAAAAAGGAAGAATTCAGCTTTAAATCCAAGAAACACAATTCCAACCTTGAAGTATGTATGTGGGTCAGTAATTGTTTGGGGCTGTATGACACCATCGGAAGTTGGAAAGCTAGTGTTTATTGATGAAATAATGGATAAAATGACGGTCATCGTATGGTGGCATAAAAAGGAAAAATTCAGCTTTAAATCCAAGAAACACAATTCCAACCGTGAAGCATGGAGTTGGGTCAGTAAGGGTTTGGGGCTGTATGACATGATCGGGAATTGGAAAGCTAGTGTTTATTGATGTAATAATGGATAAAATGGGCTATCTTAATGTATTGAAAAATAATTTAAAAAACAGTGCTACTCAATTGGGACTAGGATCAAAATTCACATTTCAACAGGATACTGATCCAAAGCATACAACATACACTGTCAAGGAATGGCTGCTACATCACTGCCGAAATCAGCTGAACACAGACTCTTAATCTCCTGATTTGAACGTTATGAAAAATTTGTAGTCCCACCTTGAAAAAGATGTCCGAAAACATCAGATCATAAGTGAAAAACATTTGAAGCATGTACTAAAAGTGGAATTGGAAAACATTTCACCCGAAATTATAAAAAAAATCTTGTCGATTCGATGTTCCGGCGGCTGGAAGCTGTCATCGAAGCCAGTGGGTATGCTACAATAAATCAATGTGTTATTTTTTTTTTTTAATAATTTATCTAATAAAACAATTACATGTACCTTCAATTTTGTGAGCTCAGATTTTTGACGATTTCTGTTGTACACTTTGTTTTTGTATTTTATGCATTTTTTTCTCTATTCATGAATAAATATTAATGTTAAGTATCTTACTACATTCTCATCTAAAAGTTTTGGTGACTTTTTTTATCTGACAGTTTTTGTTTTCATTCTAAACATGAATTCTGTCGTAGAATGGAGAGTACCCTCAATTTTGGGAGTCATTGTACTTACTAAATCTAATATTGGGTATCACGTAATTTTAAATCGAGTTAAACTACAAAATCGATAACTATATTTATATTCTTTCTTTAACTTTTTAAACACTTTTAAAATCAGTTTATAAATTTTAGAACCTTTTGAATGAGAACATTTTAATTTCTAAATATAAGAAGGTATTTAAGTGAATTTTAAATTATTATTATAGTACAATATACTTTATAAATAATCAAATGTATTATACCTATATCATCAGCCTGTAAATACATATTTTTATATTGAGTGATTTTCAAAAACTTTCATTTGATGTAGTTAAACTTTTTTTTTAAATATTCGAACAAAATGTATAAATGTCTTTCAAAACGTTATTTTGGCAAAAAACATTGGGAAACTCAATTAGTTTAATGAATGGTATAATTTCATTTGTTTCAATTTCATATTTATTATCTAAACTAAACAAGCATTTGAACTATATAAGTACACATTACTCTTTTATTAATTTTATACATTATCTCTAAAACCTAGAAATAACTAACACTATTACTTTAGCTTATGAGCAGTATGGTTATAAGCTGATGTAGCTAAAAACCCCAAGTTATTTTAATTAAAAATTTTCGATAAGCATTTTTTTTTATTGTGAATAAATTCGGAAAGAAACATGAATTTGAATTCAAAAGTGTATTGAATTCCTCCTTCAACTTTGGTTTAGAATTATAAACTTTTTCCCGTGTTTTATATTTTTAATTGGAAGAAATCGATAGCAGGAAATGAAAAAATAAAAACAGAATAATATCAACATATTATTGGAATTGGAACAATTAACTGCCAAATAGTTCCCAAAAAATTCTTTTAAGAGAAAAAGCTTAGTTAAAAATTTCGCCTAAAGAATAAACGTTCACTAACAAATAAAAAATGTTATATAAAGATAGGTCTATATTTAAGTGAACAAATACTTAGAATCATATCAGAGAATAAAAATTCTTGTTCTGCCCCTCATTTTATACTTCTGATTTGCAAATTCCGCACGATTCATTTTTAGCCGGTGCCCTCTATTGACGAAAACTTAAAATAATTTTCCGTTAACGAAAATAATAATAAGAAAATAATAATAATTTTCAATAAGAAAATAATAATAATTTTGTTGTGAGGAACTTTTTTTTTTTTACTAACTGCATTTAAATGCATCGTTTTCTTTTTCAATTTTTATAAATTTACAAAACTAGTTAAATATTTAGAAGAATTTTATTACATAAATTTTTGGAATATTGCTTCCTATAATATTTTTATTTCCTTTCTTTTTTATATATAATTCTATAATTAGCAATTTACTTACATAGTATTCATTTTTATAATATATACACTTTGCACACACACACACACACACATATATATATATTCACTCCAAAAAATAAATAAATAATAATATATATAAACTCTAAAAAATTTCTTTATAAATTTATAAATACGAGGGTTGCTATTTATATTTCTGGTCTAATAATGAAAAAACAAATATGTAGGATCGAAATTGGTTTTATTGTTTTTCAAAATATTCTCCATGATGATCAATACACTTTTGCATGCGTTTGAACCAATTTTCAAAGCACTTTTTCCGGTCCGATTGAGGTAACTCCAAAACATGCGTTTTGAATGCATCAACCGCTTCTTCGGGGGCCGAAAATCGTTGTCCACGTAATTTATTTTTGATGTGTGGGAATAAGAAGAAGACATTGGGTGCCAAATCAGGGCTGTACGGCGAATGACCCATCAGTTCGATCTTTCGCTCCGTCATAAATGCCTTTGTTTGAGTCGATGTGTGAGAGCTCGCATTGTCATGATGAAGAATGATTCGCCTGTTCTTCTGCTTTTTTCGAATTTCTCCGATGATTTCTGGCAAACAAATGGTCGTGTACCATTCAGAATTGACCGTCCTGCGTTGCTCTAACGCCACTGTTGCCACATGACCGTTAATGCCGAAGAAACAAGCAATCATTTGTTTCGATGTGCTTCTTCCTCGAACAACTTTTGTTGGTTTTGCCTCGTCTTGGAAGACCCATACAGTTGATTGCTGTTTTGTTTCCGGCTCATATGCATAGATCCATGATTCGTCACCTGTGTAGATGTTATACACAGCCTTTGATGTACCTTGAATGTATTTTTCCAACATTTCCTTGCACCAATCGACACGAGCCTTTTTTTGAGCATTTGTCAGATTATGCGGGATCCAACGCGAACAAATTTTTTTACGCTCAAATGTTCATGCAATATTTTATTGATGCTAGTCATACTAATGTCCAAAGACGCCTCTATCTCACGGTATGTCACAGGACGATCTTGCTTTATCAGTTCACGCACAACATTGATCTTTTCTGGCACAACAACGGATTTTGGACGACCTGCACGGGATTCGTCCTGGATCGAACATCGACCATGATTAAATTCGTTATACCAATTTTTTACAGTGCTGTAGGATGGCGCTTTATCGCTGTATAAAGAATTAAGTTCATCGAAGCACTCTTGTCTTGACAATCCACGTCGAAAGTTATGAAAAATAATGGCACGAAAATGTTCACGATTCAATTCCATTTTTTGACAGAGAAGAACTTTTCAATTTACTATCAACAACACAAATAAAGCTATAATGGTAAATCGTCTGCTGAATTTATGTTTAAAAATATCAAACTTTCGATTAAAATCGTCTTCGGTCGCCTAGCAACACTTACTGTTGCCAAGGCCAGAAATATAAATAGCAACCCTCGTAATAACATTTATTTTTTTTAAGAGAGCCATTACATCAAAACAAATGTCTAAGACGAGATGGAGCAACTTTTTATATTGACAGAAAAATCAAAATGAATGAAAAAATGCCATGGGTAAAATACAGTAAGAACTAGTTTTAAAAATGCTGTTAAAATAATGCAATTGACAATACTTTGTTTCTGTTCCGTAGTATTATTTGGCGACTTCATCAGTTGAGCAGTTTGGAATACCATCTCAATCATATTTTTAATAAATAGTAGAGATAACTCTACAATTAATAATACCTACAATTTATAAACCAATCTTGAAGCTGAATAGTTTAAGCTCTAGCTTTTAGTTCGGGATGGTTCGGATCCTCATTCCTTCATTGATATTTTTTTTCTTCCTCACACGCAATAAATTTAGATTACAGATTTGGTCAAATTAGGTTTCGTCTCAAAAAAGGACTTAAAGCTCTAAAAAATCTAACATTATTTGAAATAATATTCTAAACAGTTTTCTCATATTTCAAGAATGTTTGAATTTTTTAAATTGAATTCATGAAACTTTATTAATAAATCTGGCAATACAAAATGATAAACCTAATCAAATACTGCAACGATAAAAATCGTATATTTAAATAACCCTTTATAAAAACTTAATCAATGCTCAAAAAAATGTATATAAAAACATTAACTAAACAGTAATTTTGCAAAGGTATAAATTTCAGCAGCTATTGGTGTAGAATTCCGTGAAACAACATGAGTATTTATTCCTAAATGCTGATTAGTTTTCTAATATACTTTCATGGAATTGAAAATGAAAGATGTTTAGATGCAAAATAGACATTTTAAAGTTAGCATTTCCCAATCTTTTCATCGAAATTATCTTTTCCGGGTTGAAATACTTTGATACAGTTATTTGTTGAAAATAAGATTAAATGTTACAGAAAAAATATTTAGTGTTGATGTAAGTAATTTTTAAATTTGATTTTTTAACCAAACTCACAATTGAACTTTAAAACTTGTATTTTGGACTTTAAAATTATAGACACTTAACAAAAATATCCGAATAATTTTAATTCAGAAATTAAAATAATTTCATTTATAATTTTTTTGTTAAAATTGTTTTATTGGAAAAATGTTTTTTTTTTTAGTAGAAAGAGAAATCAATATATTCATTTCTTAAAATTACACATTTTTACCACGCACATCTTTTAATGAAAATGATATTTTGAATTTTAAATTATAATTAGATTAAATTCAATTTTAAACTAAAATTTTTGAAAGAAATATTATCCAGACTGATGATTTCTTTCCCTTTCAAATAACAATTTATGTGTAAATATTAAGTTTTTCACATTTTTAAATAATTTATTGTTTTTAAATACCAAGCAATGTTTTAATAGTTAAAATACGTCAAAATTTTTCAAGTAATGATACAATAAATATTATTTGACAATATGATGTATAGCTATTTCTATCAATGAAGATCTTATAAGATATATTATTAAAATGTTGAATGTTCTAATGGGTTTCAGAAGCCTTATTTTGTATTTGAAAAAGAGATCTGTATTTCACCATCAATTTCATAGCCACTGGAAAGTCTTTTTTTTTTGGGAGGGGGGAAGGGACATTAGAAGAGAATTTCGGTTTTACTATTTTATTCATTAAAACATTGTTTTTTTATTTCATTCTTTAAAAAATTTAATTCAGTGATTTTAAATACCATTCTATTAAGTATAGCTCAAATTAAAATTTTGATTTAATGAACAGTGATTTAAAGCTTTCTGATTTTTCACCTATTAAAGAACTAAAATAACTCGAACAAAATATTAAAAATCTACAGAAATATTTTCTTCCTAAATGAAATATATTAATGCTGTTACTCAAATTAACTAAGTTTTTAATATATTTATGATTTATTCTAAATGCCCCTAAAACGTTTTCAAAAATATGAGTTATTACTTTTGAAAATTAATATTTCTTTATATGTTTTTCAGTTAATTTGACTCTAATTTTATTTCAATTAAAACAGTTCATTCTTTTATTTTAATTTTTATTTCTATTACACTGATTTACAACATAGAAAAACATTTTTGTTTAAAGACTCAATAAGTGTTTTTATTAATCATTATTGCTTAAAAATATACAGATATAAAAAATCAATAATAAATTTTTCAATGAAATTATAAATTTATTAAATTTTTTAATTTATCATATAGAATATAGCATTTCTAACTATGCCATTAAATAATGATAAAATTTGTATTTATATATATATATATATATATATATATATATATATATATATATACTTTATTTATACACTTTATTTCACTAAGAACTTTAAGACAAAAGTAAGTTAAAAAAGTAGGATTAACAAAAGTCATCTTACGCTTATAAAGTGTTATGATTAAGGATAATAATAACAAATTTCCGTTAATCAAGATTTGGTTGGATATCCTTCAGAATTTAATATAGCTTTCAACCAATGTATTTTTAGGTACATTTTTAATTTAATATTTTCGGTTAAAACTTCTTATTCCCTCCAAATGGGTTTAATTGGGTTTAAATTCCGTAATTGTGAGGTGAAATTTCTAAAAAAAAAAAAAATAATAATAATAATAATTAAATTATATTTACACCAGAAAATAAATTATGAACCATTGCGTAGAGTAATTATCTTGACTGAAAACGAAAGTTTATTTCTGATGCACAATTCACAAATTCTGAGTTAAATCTTTAAAAATGTCTAAATAAGGAACATGAATCATTACGTCACATCAATAGGTATTAAATTATCTAATCCTGAAGCAGAGACGTACATCTTCAGGCAAGAGCAGTTTTATTACCATGCTTTGGATTAAGTTTGTCTTTTTTTTTTCCCCACCATTTAACTATATGACAATTGAAATTAAAATTTTGTGTGTGATTTCATTTTCATCAACATATAAATGAATATAATTCAGACTTATTAGCATTGATTTGAAAAACTTTTGAAAGTCTTTTTAACACTTGTAAAAAAAATTTTTTTTCCAATTGAACATCAATATAATCGAATCATCTTGAGTATTCGAAACATTTTGGACAAAATTTAAGCTTAATATTTTAAAATTCTGTACAATTTTTTCAGTACTCAAACAAGGATATTTTGAAATTTTCTTCTTACCACTGATTGCGCTCAATTATTATTGCTGGACAGTTTTTCCGTGCTTCGCTTTTTAAGCGATTTTCTTCGGTATATATGCTTACAAATTTATAAATAATTATTGTATTTGTCTTAAAATATCTCAGACAGATCGGAAATGCTCACATTTTGAGCAAAAATTGCGGTATTTAGACGTGTTATACGTTAAAAGCGGGTTTTCTAATGATTTGGCGAGTTGGCGATATTTTGGTGAGAAAACTTGGCAGCAGTTAACGAGATTTTTGGCGACTTGGCGAGAAATAGATACTTCTGGAAACATCCATCACCTAAGCTCTAAGAGCGATATTTAGCGAGATAGCCTAGAAGCTTCCAGAACCTTGGCAAAACTGGTAGATTTCCCCGCTAAGTCAGGTAAAAATACCGCAACCCCCGACGTAGAAGGGAGGAGTTTTGTAAAGACAGTGAGTGAAGACAATTATTCGTGCCTTCTGGTCTACAGAAGCTGTTCTCTGTCTGAGGTATTTGAGACCTGTGATAGGAAGCTGTTACTTATTGTATCTGACGAATTGTAGCTGTATAATTGTGATTGTTACAGATGGTATATCTAATGGAATTTTTACGAATAAAAGTCTTGTGTACATTGAGTGGTTGTTTTATTCCACTCTCAATCGACACGAACCCCGAAGCTCGGTACAATATAAAGACAGCATTCGTTTAGATATTGTACCAAAGAATTTAATAAATTTATCAATTTAGCAGTATTAAGTTGATTTGCTACTATTGTCATCAAAAATAATTATTTCAACTATTATATATAAGTTATTCCTCTTTTTCCATAAATAACTTTAAAAAATTAAATGGAATAAATGAAGTAAGTAAGCAATATTAAAAGCAATAGCTTTATTAAAGTATATCAGAATAGAAAAACTTAAAAAAAATAGTTGCGATATTTTAATGCATCAATTTATTTGAAAATATCTCAATTTACATTTTTTAAACATATTTTTACTGTGGTGCTTTGTTTTTCCATTTTTCTAAGCAAAAGTAACTGTCGCTTTTTTTTAAACTGTCTTTTCAACAACTCATGAATATTATGGAAAAACTATTAAACTTGGTATATTCGTATTCATTCCCACAGTATAAAATAATTTCTATAATTTTTTTTAAATTATGAACTTTTTACCGCCAATACATACACACATGGTTATATATAAATTAAAATAAAGTTAATTTTCAATAAATAGATCGCTTATCAAAAAACATATTTCTTTTATCTAATACTATTTTGTCATAAAACAGTAAAAACATTTTAATTTTCTAATTTCAATTAGTGTGTTTTTTCAGTCTAATGCTTAAAATTCAAGCAATCCAGAAGGCAAACGATTAAATTAACAATCTAAATTTTATTTTTCATTGCTATGTTTTCTTGATAAAATTAAATGGCAACACTTACCATATAGACCCAAGATGCATCGCTTCTTTTAGAAGAATGTCGCTTACGCTCTTGTGTTGATCTAAAGAGGGACATTACTTATGTGAAGTGCGAAAAAGAGATATTTACAAAGAAAGAAATTTTTGCTTTTGTTAAAAACCTACGAACTGTAAACGCGGAAGAAAGGACAAACCCACATCCGATGTAAAATTATCGGAATATTTATTCCTTTTTACGCATCATATTTCCTGTCTTCAAACTGATTACAAGATTTCGTAACTATGGCAATAATGGGAATTTATATTTTTAATGCTATCCTTGCGTAGTTAGTGTGAGGAAAATAAAAACATAAAAAGCAAATTTCTTCCCTTCAATTAATTTCCCTCAATTTGTTTAAGAAATGTTTTCATAGCTTAATTAGTTATTGAATAAAACTTTTAGTGCTTTCATAGGTAAACAAATTGATGAAATTGTGGTTAAGTTTAAATTTAAAGTAAAATATTCGTTTTACTTATTTAAATTTGGATATGAAAAAGTTAGCTCAATATTTTTGTTCAACATGTTAAGTCTTGGTTAGTTTTATATGGTATGAAATTAAATAGGAAGATGTTACATTTTACCATAAATAGTTCCGTAACAAGTAAAATATCTTATAAAAAAGGAAATAAGATATTTAATAAGATGTTTCCCTGAAAAGTTAACACTGACAAAATCTATATTTTTTGATGAAGCTAATTTTATTAAAGTCTTTCTAAAAGCGAGTAAAAGTATCTCATTAAAAAATCTTATCTGTTGGATATAAATGTGCTAATTTTGTTTAAAACAGAAAAAAACAAACATTTTATATTTAATTTTATGAAAATCGCAATTCTATTGTATAATATGAAATGAGTTATTTTTCCTTCCAATAGCTGGGACGAATTCTCGCTTTTAATACCGGTAACCATTGGCATAATAGTTTTGTTCTTAGATATCCTTAAATATTTATGACTTTAAAATTTTACAAGTAACATTTTCAATAGTTTTAAAACTTCAAATTTAGTCTCTCAGCTTATCAAGACAAACTATAATATTTAATTTTAAAAAAAATGAGTTAATTTGCAAAAACCTATGTATTCTTCAAAAATGTGATAGAGAACAAACTTCTGCTTTTCAGAAATTAAATTATACACCAAATAAAATAAATTACATAAAACAATATTGTTTATTTGCATTGTATCACTTTTTTACCTATAAAAATTATTTATTTAAAAGTAAAGAAAGATTTATGCATTTATACTGACAAATAAGGCATTTTGAAATGATGCATACGAACAGCTTGTGTTAATGATTTTCTGAAAATTGCGATTTTCTTTAATATTAAATTGCATGAAAGATAATATTGATGACTTATATTCAAAACTTTACACAGTTTTTCTATTTAGAGATGTGAATATTTAATAGCATTTTTTTCAGCCAAATTTTATCCTAAAATATTGGAATTAAAATGCTTTAAATGGAACCATTATCATCTAATGGTGTGCAAAATGTGTAAGATAATTCATTTGATGTATCATTATTGTAATATAAATTATCATAAACATAAACATGTAAATCTAAAATATACATATAATTGATCATAAAATATTTTTCGTTATCATGATATGGATTATTTATTAGTTATCCTATTTAAAAATATGCAATAACTTTCTTAATTATATTAACAAATTAATGCATCAACTTTTTTATTCCAAAAATGCACCAAAGTTTGGCATTTATTATGTACTAAAGATGAGTGAAATAAAAAAAAGCTAGAAATCTTAAAAGATTAAAATAATGTTTTTTTTTTTTTTTTTTTTTTTTTAGTTTTCTGATTAAACGCCTACAAGATGTTTTAATCCCATAATAACTTTGGTAATAACATTACCAAAGGCCACCTTCCCACCCGAAGTTATACAGTGGCTACAAGATGTTAAGCCTAATGTAAAAGAAACAAAAAAAAAATATCAGTCCTTATGATTTTTTAATTTAACATAATTAATTTGTGATTTTATTAATTTCGTATTTTTTAATAATAGTTTCTTTTTAAGGAAACATTTTAGATCTCATAAAATGCCGAATATAAATATTTGCAGTATTTGTTTTTGTGAAATGGTTAACAGAGATTTATAAATTACACATGTTTTTTATTTATTATAAGTTAAAAAAAAATAAAAAAAAAAAAAAAGCTAGTACATCAAGAAATCAGATTATTTAGATTGTCAATAAGATACATATTTCTAATGCTTACTTATACAGATACATATTACTAATGCTAAAGGACTTTTTTTTTAAAGTTATAATGTAATTATAACGAATACATAATATAGCACAGTTTTCAAAAAATGAAGAGTTTCAACTCTAAAAAAATATTCGTACAAGCTGTTAAGGTGTGTTATATAAACTGTGTTTTAAATATCTACCATGAAAAATAAAATAGTTAAGCAATAAGCAGCAAAATGGTGAGGTTTAAAATGTAAATTTTATTCCCCACTAATTAAATATCAAGCATAAGAAACTTTTACTTAAAATAATTTTTAACTTATCTTCCTGCATTTGATTATTTTAAAATAAATATATTACAAACAAATGTATAAACAAATAAATATCATGCATAAGAAACTTTTACTTAAAATAATTTTTAACTTGCACATTTGATTATTTTAAAACAAATATATTTTTTATCGTAAAATTATCCTCATTCAAAAAATGATCCCAATTGTATTCAAATATTTTCTATACAATCCTAAACATAAGATATACTCTAAACTAAATTCCGACAAAGTTCAAATTGTTCACAAAATAATTAAAGGGAAAATTTATTTAAAATATTACAAAAACAATATTGCTATTATTAGAATCTTTGTGGATTAACTGATAATTCCTATATCTACATGCGTTATTTTATAAAATTTTAATTCTAATATTTACTGACAAAGATCATTGTGTTCATAAAGGAGAAAGAGAAATCAAGAAAAAGAAGCTGCATTGTGGCAATGGGCTATGCAACTTGTGGAAAAGAAGCTATGGGGAGTGAGCTCCAATTCTTAATGTTATAAAGTTACATTTAATATCTTAATACTCTAGATATTGGAATAATAATTGCTGCTAATACTAGATACGTGGAATAGAGTTCTAAAGAGCATTACAAGGATTTTTTAAAAAATGTATCTTTCCACGTCTTACTATAAGTATTCTTAAAGATATTCTAAATTTCAATAAGCCAAATACTTCTTAATAGGCCTTCTACATACATTATTATAACGCATAATTTATTATACCTTAAGATCTTCAAGAAGCATGGGATAATCTGATATGGAATTCACTAAATGATAATCACTAAAGAAATAGGGATCATTTGGAAAATTAAATCCATGAGGGATAAATAATAATGATAGCTAACTTCTTTTTAATATCTCAGAGATACTGAAATAACAATGAAGAAAGAAAGAGTTATATTAAGCGAGAAAGCCTAAAAATATGTCGATATAATTAAAGGCCAAATCTATTATACAACATATTAAATTTTATTATATTGATTAATTAGCTTATATATGTCTAAATCTGCAATCAATCTTTAAGCGAGTTAACACTCTTAATGATGGTAATTGTAATAAAATATTTTCAAAAATTGAAATTTGGGAGCATCAGACAATATAATGCTTTACATACTACTGTGTGTGTGTTCGAGCGTGTGCGTGTGTGTGTTCGAGCGTGTGCGTGTGTGTGTTCGAGCGTGTGCGTGTGTGTGCGAGCGTGTGTGTGCGAGCGTGTGTGTGCGAGCGTGTGCGTGTGTGTGCGAGCGTGTGTGTGCGAGCGTGTGCGTGTGTGCGTGTGTGTGCGAACGTGTGCGTGTGTGTGCGAGCGTGTGCGTGCGTGTGTGTGCGAGCGTGTGCGTGCGTGCGTGTGTGTGCGAGCGTGTGCGTGCGTGCGTGTGTGTGCGAGCGTGTGCGTGCGTGCGAGCGTGTGCGTGCGTGCGTGTGCGTGCGTGCGTGTGCGTGCGTGCGTGCGCGTGCGTGCGTGTGCGTGCGTGCGTGTGCGTGCTTGCGTGCGTGCGTGTGCGTGCGTGTGCGTGCGTGTGCGTGCGTGTGCGTGCGTGCGTGTGCGTGCGTGCGTGTGCGTGCGTGCGTGTGCGTGCGTGCCTCCACATCTCTGTGTGTGTAAGCAAAAAGTGCTTAAAGAAAAATTTCCTTGTGTGTAATCATAAAATACTAATATTTTGGTAATTACCATTGAATCTTAGAAAAACTACCTGAATAGTATATAATCTTTGTAATTTTACAAGACTTAATGTTAAATATTACTTGAATATTATTTATGTAACCCCAAAGCCATTAAATTAATTTTTAAATTTAACTTAAAATATCACACACACGCACACAATTTAATGAATATTAATTTATAATAACATCATAGTATCACCACATCGAAACAATATGTCTGTGCATTAATGTACTATATTGACTTACAATTCCATGGCTTCAAGTTTTTAAAACTATTGGAATGAAATATATATTAAATGATGTAAATTGTTCTTTGATTATTCTAAAAGTAATTATGATTTTAAGATATAATTCTGTATCGTTTTCTGTATTCATTTTCTCTATTATGTATTCATTTTCTGTATCGTCTAAATATTAATTCAATAAAATATATGTTTGTATTGCTTAAAAGCCTTGTGGTAAATCTTTTTTTACTAGTTTTTCTATTTTCTATTTAATAATTCTTAAGAAACGCTCTATTCTTATAACTCTTTCAATTAGCATAAGTTTAAAAATTATTATATTCTATTAAATTTTGGCACAGAAACCGTATAATCCAGGATGCCAAATTCTGAGTTTAGCATTGTTTTTGGCGAATTTTCAGATGTATCTAGCAACCTGGTCATATATATGGAGACCTATAAAGATTACGAAGAAAATTTTATTTGGTTACCATAGTACTTACGCCATTGTGTATATTCCTAATACGTCATCTTGAATACATTTTTTCATCGCCAAAAAATTTCGGCATTTGGTATACTGGATATACGGCATCTGTGCCTAAATTTTTCCTATTGCTATTCTTATTACTCTCTTTTAAATCCTTCTATAGATTCGAGAGCAAGGCATTCATATTCTAATTTAAACTTTTATTTTAGACAAATACTATATTGCCAATGTGTTTATTAAACATTCTACGTTTATTTTAACAATACTATGTGAGAAATTCGTGATAAAAAAAATTGGATTCTTAGGTCTCTAACGAGAAAATTAAAATTATGTTAAATAAATTTCAGCGAAATCTTTATAAAATATTATTAATTCTCATACAGTCATCATATTGATATTCTAAAATTTATATGGAAAATTGAATTATAAAATGATTGTGGCTTACCATTATGCTCTCCTAAAAATTAAATGTGCTTAAAGTTTTATTCTCATGTAACTTTTTAGAGAATACACCATTTTATTTCTGATATAATTTTGTTCCGCAAAGGAAATTAAAATTCCGTTTCATTTTGATTTATTTTCAATTCACTTTCATTTTCTGTTTGATAAATGGTGGAATGCATGACACTAATGTTTCTGTAATGAGAAAAGTATAATATAAAATTTTTGCCTTCTAAAATATACTTATGATGTTTTAATCTGGAGTCCTTTGCTAAATAATCGAAGTAAAAAAAAAAAAAAAAGTCTTCGTTTTAATTTTCAAGTTTAGGTAAAAAAAAATTTAATTTAAAATTTTATAAATTAACAAATGTTAAATACCACTAAATACTGAATGCAAAATAAAATTCTCTCTCAAAACATGTTTCAGTAAATACAAATAACAAAATGGGATATTTTATAGTTTTAAACGAATCGAAAACAAAAGTGCTTAGTTACTTTTGAAATAAAGTTGAAATTAAAACTTTTCAATCACACAAGATTACAGCAATTTTTTTACTATGTAATATTAATTTGAAGACTATTTTATGAAGCTAATTTTTTTTCAATGTATGAGGCAATTGTAAATCACTTTCATGGTTGCAATAATAAAATTTAATATAAAGATCATTGATAATTTAAAATATACAGTATTATATATATATATATATATATATATATACATATATATATATAAGTATTGTAATGGAAATAAAAACAAAATTCATAGCTTAAGCAAAAGAGCATAAATATGTTTATTTCGTATAAATACATGCTTTTTATCTAACTATATAAAATATATACATACAGGGAAACGACTGCATAAACTTTGCACAGTTAGATTCCTCGTTGGGAGTACATAAAAACTGTTCAAAGTAGAATTCCTGTACAATCCATAGTTTACGAGAAAAATACGAAAAATAAAGTATGACGTCATTTCCGAGGTAAAAAAAAAAAAAAACACTTTATTGGGGACATATCAATAACATTAATTTCATATCTTTCCAGATGATAATGTTTAAAACATTCACCGGGCATATCACGTCATTAATGCGCCCATTATGGAATGACGTTAAGCAGCCGGTGAACTTGTATTTAAAAGGTTCCATCTTGCAACTACAGGTAGTCTTCGTAGCCCTGACAGTAAAGCTGTCTTCTCCATCACTCAGGCAACAAATACTTTGTTTTTCGCAATTTTTTTTTCGTAAATTATGGATTGTTTAGGAACCCTTCTCTGGGCAATTTTTATGTATTCCTAACGAGGAATCTATCTGTACAGAGTTTATGCGGTTGTTTTGCGACAGCCTGTATATATTTATACAGGTTATGGTATGTAATATGTACCATGTAAATATATACTATGGTAAATGAAATCAAAATGAATGAAAATTTTAATTTATACATTATGTTAAATCGAGCTACATTATGAAATTAAACATTTTTCACATTACAATGCATTAAAAATTAGAAATTCAATAAAATGGATATTGCTTTATTCTTACATTTAAATAATTTATACTGGTGTTTATGTTTCACTATTTAAGGTACTTTTGCGGGTTGACGAGTTAATTGTTAAACTAAAGAAATACCGAACTCTTACAGTTTTGAAGGAAATTTTATTCTTCAGATTATTTGAGTAACTCATTGTATCTGTATTATATAAAATATACGGAATTATTGAAATAATGAATACTGAGATGTCTCATAAAATAAAAAGTATTTTAAAAATATGATTTATAAAGAAAATAAAAAAACGTTATCTGTTTGTTATTTTTAATCAAACTTTTTTTCTTTCTATGAAATCATTTTAATAAATGCTTCGACTGAATTTGCTGGCTGTTCAGGATGGTTTTAAATGGATGCAAGATAATATCATAAAGTTTATAGAAAATTAATGATAATAAAAATAATGAAGACCTATTGATTAAAATTATATAAAGTACACTGCTATAAAAGAAAAAAATGAATGCTTCGTGTATTATATTAAAGAAAAAGTGTAATTTACAAAGCAAAACATATCCCTTTAACACAAAATACATTTACAATATTCGACTCTTCATTTAATTCGTATTGAAGCAAGTTGATGGTATATTTTAAAAGAATTTTTTTAAGAAACTAGTTGAAAGTATAATTAATTTATAGCAAAGAATAGCCAATGTTAAATAATTTAACTCAAAATTAACATTATTACATTTACTCAAAATTATCAATATATTCATCAATGATTATATAATTATAAGGAAAAATTACTCCTAATTTATTTTTTTTATGTAATCTCTCTCCCCAAGTGTATGCACTTTTCAAACTGGTTACATACCAGTTTATTAATTAATTATTGATTATTTTAATAATTTGCAGGGCAACACGCATTCTAAGGTTTTCGGAAATTTACACTATTAAAAAGACGGAATTAAAGGCAATTTAGAAAGATACGCCTACCTAGTCTTGGTACTTTGGGAAAAAACCCCATCGGTGGCACCAGTTCAGTATCCCTAGGATAGAGCAGGCTGCTCTTTCACGTTTTTTGAGTGACCATATTAGGTCCCTTTTTTTTCAACAGGGCCAGAAAGTCTTTCTGGGGTGTTATTGGTGCAAGGCTGATGAGGACTCACTTAGACATATTCTTGATTGTTTGAATTTTACTGTGAACGAGATTTTGGAGAATCCTATTTTATTTTTAGACTTTTTAATGATTTTTGGTTTTATGGAGAAGGCTTAGCTTAGCTATACTGTCCTGGATGTGAAACAACAACAACAGTAATTTGCAAAACTAAATTTATTATAATAAATTTAGCAAATTTAAGAAGATGTGATGAAAAATATTCTTCAATTCTTAATAATATTTACAAATTAGCTTTTTAATAAATAATTCAGATCAAATAATAGTAAACTGATATATTTCGATTCTCTTTTGTTAATGGTCACATTTTAATTTCAGATAAATCTTATTAGATTGAACGATGATTCTAATTCATTAATAAGCATTTATTTGGTAAAATATAGTCTTCTTTTTCGCTAAATAGCGTTTTCAATAATGCAAAATTTCAAAAAGCTTTAACATTAAAAGCACTTAAAATAACACATTAATTATTTAAAATAAAAGCATTTAAAATTTAACTTTCTCGTTACAAACTCTTGCTATAATCCATAAAAAGTGCTAAGTTCAGGCAATAACTACAATCGAAATAGCTTAATTACTGTAACCGAGAAAATTCTTTTCTTTCTATATTTGATATAATTTTTTTTTAAAGAAAACAGTGAAGCATCTAAATACTTATTCCTTAAAAATGCTTTAAAGATTATAAAGTTTTGATTAAATATAGATAAAAATCAAGTAATTTAACAAAAAAAAGTTTGCATCTGGTTATATCGGTTGAATTGCCTATCATTCTCCACAGACCATTCATTGATTTGTGTCACTCTCAATTGACAAACCCTGACCATGATACTTTTAGTCTGCTATATATAAAATTCTTATGATAATGCCAATTCATTTTCTGGATTAAATTAAATAATTAAAGTGTAGCAATCCACTTCCAAAGTTTGTTTTTAATCTTCCAGTAACTTATACACATGCAATTACTGAATCAATGCAGTGACCCATGGAAAAAGATACAAGATGATAAATAAAGTTTATTAAGGAGGATGGAAATTAATTGGATTTTACGTATGGAAAAAAACAAATATCAAGTATAGAAAAGTACATTTTTACCTGTTAGGAGAGTTTAATGTGGGTATTCAATTAATATAAGACATAATAGAGTTTGCTATTTAAATCTTTAATGAACTAAACCAGTGTTTGTTAATTTGATCATGGAACACAAGTGTAATAACGTATTTCCCTTAGAATTTCAAAAATATTATTTAACATACTTCGAAAAACTATTGCATACATATATTCTTTTTAAAATGCATTCTTTGGGAACCAGAATGCCTGCATAGAGTTAATTCAATTACAGTAAACCTTTATTCACAATGAAAATTCTTTAAGAACAGCTAAGTTTTTTCAAACTTTAATCATATATCCTGGTCGAATTAATCTTTGTATGCAATCAAATGAACATAATGACAACAAATTTAAATTTGCAAATTCTCAGCACTAACAAATGTGATGGAATTATTTTACAAGTTAAACTAGCTAAACATCCATATAATTATGTAATATAAATTTTGATATTAATCAACAGAAATTTTTAAGCGATATAAAATTTTAATATTAATAAAAATTACCTTTTAAATGATTCAATAGAGTGATATATAATATTTGATTAACAGTCACACTGTTTATATAGAATTATAAATAGATTTTATTAAGATTAAATCTTATAAAGACAAATAAATTATATATTAAAATGTAAAATCAAAATTTAGTTTCTACTGATATTCTGGTTGTTTCCAATACCATATAGTACTGGATTCACAACGCGCTTCACTTTATCAATATATATAAGATAATCACTTATTTTCGATAAGCTCATAGCTACAATCCACTGAGCCATTTCAGCCTGAATATGATGGTAAGAGATGTATTTGTTAATCGGTTTCCATTTACACAAAGAGCAAAGTTATATAAGGCCTTCTCAAATCAATACAATTCTCAAATCAATCAATCAAAACCAGACAGAAATTTCCCAGTTAAAACATTGATTTCGGTTCGAAATTCTAAAGTGGCTTCTAAATTGAACAATTTCGTGTTGCTAGAAATGACCAATCAGAATTTTAATCAACAAATTAAAATTCTTTAGTAGAACCACCGTCGATTATTGGAGGAAAAGAGTCAATTTCGTTTCCGGAGTGTAACGAGTATAATTCATGAGAGGATGATTGGAAAGGTCTATGCATAATAAAAACTATCGAATTATAATACTCCTCCACTAGTGTGGTATGAAAGATTGTGAAAGATAGTTTCAAGTTTAGGTGTAGAATTTGCCACTACCATGGTTCAAACTTAAAACAAGATTCGCTACGTTTTACGCCTTCGGGCAGTAGAAAGAAAAGCTAAAACGTAATCTATTGATAATTTAATGACGGAAACTAAAGAACATCAAATTTGAAGAAAACATGGCAAAAGTAAATGGAACAGAAGATGATTTAATTCCTACTTTACAAAACATGTGCTTATTAAGGATTGGGATAGAATTGTGGAAATCAGCAGATGTGAAAAGTGCGATTGAAGATAATTCTTGGAAGTTCTACGTTCAGAAATTTACTTCCCTTGACTCAAATAACTATTTGAAACTAGAGGATTCTGTACGTGACAAAATAAGTCGTCTTTTACCAAAGCCTATTGAACGGAATTCTTTCGATATAATTAGACATACTGGATTGCAAATATGCGAATGGGCTGATGTTCTTATCAAAATCCTTCCAGATATACAGTTAAATGAATTTTTAATTACTACAATTTGGACTCTTCATGGAACAATCGACAGATTCAAATCAGTTCATTATTGGCTTCAAAAGTGCGAAGATAGTTCACTTTTTCCTTTGGCTTGTTTTTTCTGCTTCGAAACGGAACTAACCCGAATGTGGAAATTGATGGCTGATTCCCTCAAACATTATTACTGCAACGAATATATTTCCCAAATTGATACCACTTTAATCGATTACTGGACATGTACCTTAAGAGGTGAGTTTGTTGAATTTAAGAGGAGACAGGAACCTTTTTTTAACAGTAGTGTTCTTCATAACTATCTTAGACTTTTACACATTGAGAGTCCATCTGACAATGCATTGATGACGCTAATTTCAACACTGACGGGTAGTTTCTCAGGTGTTAAGTATTTTAGCTCTAAACTAGGAGCTGAAGAGAAAAATCTTACCATTGAATGCTGCTTAGAAATTGCAATTACTTGCGTAGTGGGTATAGACGAAATGTATTGTTATGAATACTTTGATATAACTTATTTCTTTCTACAGCAAATGAGTTTGGATAAACAAAAACGATTTCTTCTGCAGTATAGGAGATTTTACATTTTCAGGATGGTATATCACTGGTCATATCAGAGGCTTATTCCAAGAACTCTGTCCCAAATGTGGGAGTTACTGACTGTGGATATTTACTGTGCCCTTCTAGCACTCATTTTAGGAAAGATAATCACTGGAAAATATGTGAGAAAATTTTTGCTTGAAAACATATGGCATGTTACGCCTTTACAGCTAAAAGAAGATTTATTGGGATACGTCTTATCACATACTGAATTTATATTTCTATTTGAGAGTTTTATATATCCTATTCCGGCCACGAAAATTATTTTAGGAATTTTGAGTACAACTGAAAACAATGAAATACTTTCTTATTTAGAAATTTGATTTCTACCATGAAATTAGTTAAAAGCTAGAATGATTTTCACTATTAAGTTTCTCTAAAACTTAACGCTTTTTAGACAGGTACTTAAATTATAGCTTTCGGTAATTGCTTAAAAATAGGAAGTCTAGCATCATAATTAGGTTAAGTAATGTTATGTTTGAGTTTTATAATACTGTGAAAATTTTTGAATCACAAAACAAATTCCTTTGATTTCTAGAGTTTCAGCAAAAATTTAAATAAAATAAAGCTGCATTTCGTTTTCATAAAAATCGTTACTTTTACTTTCCTAAAAATTTTTAACATTCTTGCTACTTAATATTGTACATTTGATCTCAGAATTGACAGGTAAAATATTTAATTAAGATTAAAGTTGATTTATGTATAAATGTAGTTTTTATAATTTTTGTATTATATTTTCATTTATCATAATTTTTGTGCAAATAAGATTTCCAGTGAAAACTTTAACTAATTTAATTTTTTACAGAATTATTTCTTTCCGCTAAATAGAAGAGATATTGTCTCTCCAAAGATTTAAACTTTAATCTGAAGTATCTGATAGAATAAATATATAAAATATTTTCACGATGAAAATTTCTATTATAAATAGAAATTTTATACTCCAAAGTGTGTACACGCCCAGCTTATAAAATCTTCAAATGCACGAAATTTAATTTTTAATAAATCAATGGGAAAATAGATGGGAGTGTTAAAAAAAATTTTTTTTTTTAACATAAATATGTTATGTTCAAAAAAAATTTTTTTTTTTCTGATTGCTATTTATATAAGAATTAATAAAAATTTGTTATAATTCTGATTTAAATAATCATAATTTGTAACTCAACCGCTAAAATGAAGTTATTCAAATAGCCCGAAAACAGTGAAAATAACCCTCAATAAAATTGTCAAATTTATTTGCGCTTGGAAACTGTAGATTAGTTTTGGCAATCTTTAGGGGGATAAAAATGTTGCATGAAGACATACGAAGTTTTAAATCAAACTTATATAATTTAAGGTTCTGGGTCCTTTTCAAGAGATTAATGCATGATTATATTATGTATATAATTCAGAACTTATCTTTCAAACCCTCTTCGAAATTTTTATTTCATAAAAAAAAGTTTAATTAATGAAAATATATACTATTTGTGTTATAATAAAATCTTTCACTAATTATTTAGAATCAGCACAATCAAGGATATATCTACAATCAAAGATATTTTTAACAAAAATAAACTTTAAAATGATAAATGTGCTTTATAAAATTAAGGATTATTAAATTCTAAATTTACCCATTGTTTTTAAGAATTAAAAACATTTTCTTTTTAAACTTTAAAATGTACCTATCTTGAAATATATTTGAACAAACAAACCTTGGTATTAAAATTCAAGTTTGTAATAATTTAAACACTAAGATGAGTTAGATAATTGCTTCATCATCACCAAGATTTTAAATTTAAGAAACTAAATAGATTTTTAGAATGATTTTGAAATTCTGAGAAAGTTAATAATCTGCAAGTGTATTAAGATAGTAAGTTTAAGAATATGTCTCTTTTTTTCAATTCATTAAGTAAACACTTATATTGTTGAAGATAATACACTTTAAAAGCTAAATTTTCATTAATTAATGTAAATGTAAAAAGTTCGTTTTGATAAAGGGTAGACTATCAATCCAAGAATAAATTCTAAAATATTTACATTCCAGACTCCACGAGAAGAAGCAATTATATTATTCGAAGAACCTTTTTAATTGCTAATCTATTCTATAAAATATTCAGTGACATTAGATACATTAATAATAAACAAAAAAATAAAATTATTTGTACCATTATTTTTAATGATAAACATTTCACATTTACCACAGAAATCAAAATATTTTGTAGGAAAATACAATTTAAAATTTCTTATTAAAACAATTGTCTTTATAACTGATCAATAAGCCTTCAAAAAGTAATGGAGAATCAACCTAAATATATACTCTTTAGAAAACATTTTTTAATCTTATTTACCACATTATTTATAGCTTACTGAATTCTTTAATTAAGATGTTCATCATAATCAAATTATTTTCCTATTTGGTTGTCCAAAAACAACTAGTTAAAGTCTATGAAACTTTTGTCAGCATTACGATTCATTAAATAAAATATTTCCAATCTCATTCCTAATATAATTTACTATCTAGTCTATGTATGTTTAAACAGAAATACCAGGTCTATAATTTTAAAATGCAGATTTTTTCAATAAAAATACACAACGATTTAGAAAAATGGAAAGATTTTATTCAAAGTATCGTTCCTTGCTTTCTACACATTTTTGCCATCTATTAGGTTAATTATAGATGCCATTCCAAAAGAATTAAACGTCGCGTAAGCCAAACCAGTCGTCGAGCCATTTTTTGGACTTCTTCATAAGAATGGAAATGCTGCTCTGCAAGTGCGTGTCCCATGGATGAAAACAGGTGATAGTCGGTAGAAGCAAGGTCCGGTAAGTACTGCGGGTGGGGTTATATTTCACATACAAGTGCTGTCAAAGTACTCATGTGGCATCCATTTTCCAACCTTCTGGATCTCTTTTGGATGGCTTTCAAACGTTTGGAAATGGCTACACGAGAAACATTTAATTGTTCTGCCAATATTTCTTCTTGAGTTTGAGTAGTGACCTCATACAATAACGCATGCAGCTCGGTGTCTTCAACTTTTTCGGTCGATTTTCACGTTCTTTGTCCCTGCCATCAAAATCACTTCTGAATCGTTTAAACCACCGTTCGAAAGTGTCGGCAGATAGAGTATGTACAACGTATGTTTCCACCAGAATTCGATGTGCCTCCGCTGCTTTTTTCTTCTGATTGAATAAGAAAATCAGCACGTGTCGCAAACGCTCTTTGTTTGGCTCAGAATTCGATACGTTTACCACCGAAAACAAAGGATGCTACTGACTCTTAAACATTTAAACAAATATAGCGATTTGAAGCTTGCTGTCACAGCTACAAAATGATATATTGGTTATGACACCAGCATCTATAGGCTTAGCGAGCCATCTGCTGGAAAAAATCCACATTTTAAAGTTACAGACGTGGTATATTAGCCTACAGAAAAATACATTAAATTATCTGCCTTGCTTCTTGCTATTAGCAGTTCTTCTTCATGTTATAAACTTCAGTTATTTAGACGGAAAGTTAAAATTGAAATAATTTAGCATTTACTTAAGTTTCAACTGTTTCAATATAATTTATTAAAATTTCACTATTTTAATGTAATTGCAGTTTTAGAAAAATATGCTTCACAAAATCTTTTACGCTCTCAATTCATATATAACCAATACTAAAAATGCATTATTTAATTAGTGATACTCAGAACCCCTTCTGGTATGTACAGCGTTCTTATGAATAACGAAAAGAAATTCCTTTTTAAAACTTTAAGAGTGAAAAATTGGAATGAAGTTCCGTTCTTCACAATAAAAACGACATCGAATCAGTTTCTATATGTACCAATAACAATCACCCAGAATATAATATTTAAAACGTATATAAGCTGAAAATTACCGACTACTTCTTTGATTTTAAAGAAAATGATATTTCATATAAAATTTGCACAAATAACACAAGCAACTGCTGTGCTAACTGTCATAATCTGCAATAAAATTTCTTTGGAAATTGGACTTTAAATATCAGTGATAGTAAATAGAATTGAATTACGATTGAGACCAATTGCTTAAGAAGTTTTAAAAACAAGATGGTATTTTAAGTTGTTGGTGCACTAACTATATATTAATGGAATAATGACAAGTAATGGCACTGATTGAATTTGCAACAGATTCCAGTTTCATACAGATTTTCAAATGATATATTCTTATAGTTCTGCTTGTTAGCACATTAAGCTATCAAAACTTTTTACTTTTATTGAAATAAGATATTTCTGAGTTGGTGATGATTACTATTGCATATTACTTTGGTGATCCTGTAACTATTTTGGAAGGTACATCAAATATAAATAAATGTAATCAGTTCTTTGCCCATACATTTTGAAGTTCCTTATGAAAATTTATTCAATTATAAACATTTTTATAGATATATTTCAGATAAAGTATAAATCAACATATGTGAATGCACTTCAAATTTTTTTTTGATAGATGTGAATATATTTTGATTAAAAAAAATTGTAATCCCTAAAAATAAGTTTATTTAATTTTTATACACATTTACAGTTTTATTTCCTTTAAGATGGAAATTATTGCTATTTTACAAGATAATTTATACAATTTGAATATAATTCAAAAAAATTTTTAATTATATTCTTTAAGTCTTGTTAAAGCATTGGCCAAAAAATAAGTATTTTTTGTGTGAACAATAATAATAGTAAAATTACTCAATTAACAGATATTTATAGCAAAAACATTTATCCAAACAGTAACATCAATTTGGCAAATTATTTTTCATATTCAATTCATTTAATTCATTAAACAAATTATTCTATTGATTCAATAAACAAGCCAATTTTCATTCAACAAATTAAAATCATTAAATAAAGCAAGCTATAACAATAAAAAATTCCTCATCAACATTTTTTGCAAATAACTTTTCACACACAAACACATCACAATTTTTTTTTAAATATCTCATTTTATAACAAATATTAAAATTAATAAAGACAAATATTTAACGATAATATTTAACAAATAAGATTCATAAAATCTCACAAAAGTTTGTTTGAAAGAATAATAAATGAAATAAAGTAAATAAAATACTTTAAATAATATCTAATAAGATTCATATATTTAAAGTTAATAACAGACACACTTATTTCAAGATATCACAATTTCGATAATATAAAATAAGTTAAACTATTTTTTCAACCTTTAAACAATGACATACATTCCAAATTTTAAGAATTTAAAACAATGTATTATCATCTTAAACTCACTAAATCAGTGATTATATTAGGAATATGTATTCTTTGATGTATTCCTATTTCTCCATATATATATACTACTAAAAGTAAAATATTTAATAAGTTTCTTCTGAGGCAAACTATACAGAATCAAAGAAAATCTATTATTACACATGAAAGTTATAGGCTTCTGGTTCTTTTATATTGAGCATGTTTGGCATGCAAAAATAAAATGATGAATCGAATAATTTTAATGGTAAATATTCCACATTGATTCCATTAATTTTAAAAGCAATACTAAAAAGATAAAATTGTAATTTTATTTAGTTTCACACACATGACAAATAAAATACTAAAAATAATTTATGTTATAAATAACTAAGTAAATATAAAAATATTTTTTTCTATAATAAATGGTCCCAATCTATAAAGCTTAAGTTGCTAAAAACCAAAAATTTAATATTTTATAACTTGTTTAATTTTGTTTGATAGGTAAACAATATGAAGACACTACTGCCAAATATAGTTTTAAGATTAGGAAAAGAAAAATTTAGGAATTTCACATGAACGCATTTACAAACTTTAATGATATTTAAGATAATGCCCAACCTCTAATTAGCAATTCTGCTACTGCAATTATATATCTTTGAGTAATGGTTCAAGAAATAACCATTAGTCCTGGATAACCAGCGTATATTAAAAAATAGTAAAAACAATTTTGTGTCAATAATAAAAATCTTTAAGACAAATGTTATGTTTTTTTTAGAAAATTTAATTATTAATGCAAGCGAGCAGAAATTTTTTTTATTATATAAACAGATTTTATTTCAATATAAAAATAAAACTAGTGAACATTTCTGTACATGTATTAAATATCTTTTTAAGAAAAACAGATGCAATATGGACAAGCACAGTTTAGAAAACTTAAATGTGTATGAAATGCTCCAAAATCTGCTATGAAATATGCCAGTCAATATTTTAATAGAATCTAATACTTATTTCAATAATAAAATATAAAACAATGAGAGCTAAGAAATTTAAATTAAATTAATTTATAATAATAATAATAGAAGCTTAAAGAATAAAACTTATATACATATACATGAATACATATTTGGAATATGCTTTTCTATATTTGAATAGAAACATAACTTGGATATTAATAAATATAAATTAAATATCTATTTGTCATTCTCACCGTACATAATAAAATGTATTCAACCAAAAATTAAAACTCCAACTTGTTTCTCAAAATAAAATATAACGTTTTGCCTAGACAATTCTTTATATTCTCTCTAAAATTGTAGATAATATAACTATAATATTCATTTTTAAATAAAAATTCAATAAATATTTTATTTTCGATAAGCAAAAAAATGGATTTATACTCTTGTTAGAGATCAATAACACAAACTAATATTGAACAGTACAGGGATAACATTAATTTTTACACAGAAGAAAAATTATATTAATGAATATTATTAATGCACACGTTTAAAAACAGTGGACACACAAAACAATAGCTAACAGAATAACAATTTAAACGCACAGTATTTACAAAAGTATAGGCACTAGATTGTCCCCCAGTGACTGAAATTACTAATGCAATGGTACTCATCTATGTAGTTAGTTGATAACACAATTATAAAATATAAATTATATCATTCACTTTATTTGCACTATATAAACTTGTATCTTAATGAAAATATATTTATGAAAGTATTAAAAAAAAGTATACATAAATTTGTTTCAAATAATTAGCACTCACTACTGTGTAATAAACATTTGTATCTTCAGAATTTCATTGTTTATTAATAAATTTACTTTTATTTCTTTCAACAACCATATTTCAATATTAATAATTAGGTATTTTTTTTTACATTTTTATAGGACAATATAAAATGCTATTTATAATGTTTCAGAGTTCCTTAATATATATATATAGCACCTTATGTTGTTTGATACATCATTTCATCTGTAAACCAAATACTAGATCATCTTATATTTACAGAGCAATGAAACTTAAAATTTAGATTTTAAAAATTATGCAAGAAATTTGTAAATTTAACATAAACAAGAAATTTTGAAATATCCAGCATGCAGAATAAAGATCAAACAGAATCATCTTTAACATTTTTCCAAAAATAGTTTCTCAGGAGTAGGTAGGCACCATATCAAAGGTAATTCAGCACAGGAGCAAGGATGCTGTAAAATCTGGCACTTTATGTGTTTCAATACTATGGGTGCTTCAATGAGTTTTATAGACTCTAGTGGAGAAATTCCTTTCAAGAGTGAAAATGAAATTTTTAGGGTTGTCTTTTCAAAATTGTGAAGTCTTGTAATAAAGTAATAGGGGAAAAGAAAACAATTTTGCATAAAAATATCAATCTTGATAATTTTGAAAATATAAGCTGCTTGTATTCTGTGCAGTGTTCTTAATTTTAAATAGTGAAGAAAATTTCAACATATTTTTTTTACAACATTGCAGTGTAAAATACCTTAACAACCTTTATTGTCTTGTGACAAAAAATTTAAAACTGACAACCCTAAATTTGAAGCAAATTTGCATTATTTGTGGGCAACACTTCCTTCATCCGATTTGGGACGAATAGGTGGCAATATGCTTGGTAGCACCCTATACTCACTGTTTATTGGTTCACTGGGGGACGGAGGCCGTCAAATAGGCCATTCCATTGAACCGACATTAGTCTGTCTCCGTTTGTTCCTTTTATATAAGTCACCACCATTTGGTAGCGCTTCCAGTTTCGTGGGTTTACGGAAAGTAAGGGTCGATTCTTGGCTGGATGGTTGTATAAGGGGTGCTGAACCATTCAAAGAATTATTCAAATTGCCATTCAGAGTTAAAGAGTTCAGTGAATTTAGGGTGTTATTTTCTTTCACAAAACTTGATAGTGATCCATTTGACAAACTTAATTTCTCCTTATTGGCTGTAAAAAAAAAAAATAGAAACAAATTTTTAAGAACTACTTATAAATCTAAGAACAGTTCAAATCTATAATCATTAAATTTACTAAGGATCTAATTTGCATCACACTAGGAGTTTATTAAAAAATAAATATGATAGGTTGTGCTATAATTTAATACCAATTATTTAATGATATTTATGTGTGTGTGTGTATATATATATATATATATACACATAAATATCATTAAATAATTGGTATTGTATATCTATATATAATAAATTGTAAATATATATATATATATATATATATATATATATATATATATATATATATATATATATAATATAATATAATATAAATATCATTAAATAATAAATTTTTTTATACTAACTTTGCCATTTACATCACTGATTTTTATCAATTATACAATGAAAGCAATAAGTATTTATGTTTAAAATAAGAATGCTTTCATATCAGAACTTTATAGATGAATGAGCAAAAATGTGTGTTAGATGTATTGATTCAATTCTAACGAGAGAAAGAATGTCATATTTTTTGGTTAATACCAAACCAAAGATATTCAATTGTCCATGAGTAATAAGTATTTTATATTTTAACATTTATCTTTAAATGTGCACTTATTTTTTAAATTACATGAATAATAATTTTTATTTAGCTCACTTTTAATATTTATCAATATTGATGCTTACACTTCCAATTTACAACGGAGATTTTCTATGAAAAAAAAATTAAAGCAATGTGGTGTTATGGAATGAATATGTTTGATTACCAGAATAGTTCCTCTCAAAACAGTCTCAAAAATCTGTCTTTAAAAAGATAATTTTCAGAATCTTTGAAGTACAACCAACTTTTTTAGGTTATGGGATTATTACAAGAATTAAAGGAAAGTCTTTAGTAATTTAAATAAAGAAGGAAATTTTCCAAAAATGTTGACATTAATAACACACTATTTCTTATTCACTGATTAGTTGGAAAATTAGACAAATATATCTAAAGATATATTTTAGGCAGTAGCAAAATTTAAGGAAAATATACATTAACGAACAAAATATGCAATATAAAAGTTTATAGTTGACAACAATATATCTTTAAATGATATATAATGATAAATTAATTTTACACTCACATACATTAAATGTCTTTGTTATCATGCAATCATTACTTTTAACGATTAATTTATATATTTATCAGATTGAATTTAAAATAATTTATTGTTATATTTTGATAGTAATTTTTACCAGTTTTTTTTTAGATTTAAGGAAATGTTACACAAAAGAAATAATTCTCTCTCTCTTTTTTTACAAACTTGATATTCCAGTGCTAATACTATTTTTATGGTATCAATGATTTTAATACAATTTCGGTAAATAATATTTAAAAAATATATCAATAATTATGTATAATTATTAAATTATACATAATTATTGAAATGTATAATTTAATAATTATACATAATTAAAAATCTTAAAAAACCTAAGCAAATCTTCAAAACAAATATAGAGTGATTTTAGATGACATTAAGTGGCATAACGATATTGGATTTGCTTCCCTTTTTAATCAATAAGTTTCCTTTATTAATATGACAATGTCTGATAACACTAATATGCAAACAAAGTAATTTTTCTTATTTCCTATCTCAATTAATTTCTAAAAGAAATTTTAATTAATTTAGAGTTTTGCCTATTTTTTAAGTTTTTGTTCAAACAATGAGCACTTTTCAGAATAAATAATTAAATATAATGGAACCACAATAAAAACTTATATGTAATATTAGAAAAAGCATTTACAGCTACTGTGATATATAGTAAAAGCTTCATTAATACTTAGATAATTTAACTAAGTTGTTTTTCAAATTAAGACATTATAGTGCAAATAGTCTATATTCAATTTAAATAAATACAGTTTCTTTAAACGAATTATTTTTTACAATAAGCTGAAATTCAATTATTTTGATATAGAAAATCAACATTCTAAGTAAATACTAGTACTAATAGTATTGAGGTATCTGTGTGCCAATGTTGAAAAGTTGATTTTCAACTGTGTGAAAAAATTTTTTTATTTTATTTGTGATTCTAGTATTCAGAACTCTTTCTAGTTTCCAAAACAAATTTTTGTTTTACAGATTGCCAAATAGAAATTAAATATAGAAATTTTAAAATATGTCTCATCGTTTCAATAACTAAATAGGAAGTTGCATTTTGGAACCAGAAGTGGAAATAAAATGGTATTAAATATATATTTTTTACTATTTTACCATATTTTTTAATTTATATGTTTTTCTATAAAGTGATGATTGATAGCCATAAGAAGGTGCAATTATTTGGCTTATACATTCGGAAAAAGAATTGGCAATATCTGCGCTATCACAAATGAGACTATCATTTAAAAGGTGATTTTCTTAACTTTGTTTTTAACAAAAAATATTCCAAACTGTTAATACAATATCTCAAATAATAATGACGATGCCTATATGAAACTTGGTCTCCATTTTAAGCCTTATTATCTATGAAATGAAAAATTTTGAATGTATGAAAAAATTCATATACAGCTATTTTTAAAGGGAATTTTCAGTAAAATTTTGTAAAATATCTATATTGCTGTTAATACCACATTTTTTTTACCACTGAATATTTTTCTTGGACTTTGGTTCATTTCAAAGAACACTAACATAAATCTTTACTCAAATTAAATTAAGATTGACATTAGAATTTTCTGTAAAGTGCTGGCTGGTCTGTTAAAACTTCATTAAAATTTTCCAGAAAATAAGCAATTTCACAAAAACTTTGCTATATGTAATTAAAGTTGTGGCTAAATATGTTTATTCTAACATCATAATTTATCTAGAAAAAAGATAAAAGAAAACTAACTACTAAGATCTATCTGCCTGAAACATACACTCATATCTTAAGGTTAATGCTTACAGATTGATCAACTTAAAATGTCTCCTTCTCGGCCATAAGTTATGATTATAATATAACAATATAAAATAAAAACTATTATTATCTATTTAACTTTTTCCAATTTCATCATAAGTAATCATAAGACAATAAACACCATGCATATAAATAAAATTGTAAGCAAATCGTAAAGTTGTCTTAAAACCTAATGAAGTTCATATGTGAAAAAACATTTCTTACATTCTCTAATTCAACATTCATACAAAATATTATTTTTTTAATAATGAGGGAAAAAAGATGTATTAAGTATTAAAGCGAATTTTCTATAACATCAAAAAGGATCTTATAGTAGTTAGAAACTTGAAAACTATACATATGTACATTATATTTTAAGTATAATTATTTCTTTAAAATTGTCTAGCACATTAATAAATCAGTATTCTGAAATTTAGCAACATTTAGCAAAATCAGAAAAAAAACATGGAGAGAACATGAAATACCTTTAGATAAAGTGGGGTATGTATAAACAAAGTAATATCCAGTGTTTTTAAATCACAAATGTTTATTTAAATAACATTTTTTCCTGATCAATTACTGAAAGTAAAGAACAATTACAAGAAGAGTAATTAGAATTGTTATTAAAATTCTTATTCCCCAATGCTTTTTGTTACAAAAGATTTAAATTGTCAAAAAAAAGACAAAAAAAGCACTATAACGAAAAACAAAATCAAATTTATCTTTAAAAAAAACATAATTTAAAGCAGCGGGTAAAATAATAAACAATTTCGCCAATTTGCTTTTTTGGAAACAAAATGATTGTAAACTGTATTCAATCAACTAAATACAGTAAGCTCATTAGAACACAAAGCATTCATTATAAAAAATATATTTTTTTATGTAAGAGTACTTTTTAATAACTTATTTAGAAATTTTGTTAGTTACCTATACTTGTAAAATAAATCTGTGCAGCAAATGAGAAAAAACACAGAAGAAAATATGAAAAAAATTAAATTCTCCTTTAAAAAATAATAAAATAAAAAATTCTCTGAAAAAGCCATGTCAATTAATGTTTCCCTGAAACACATGACTTACAACCCACTCTGTATGCTGTCTCCTTGAACTTACTGAGCAGCTGCTCTTGCCTTCGAGGCTTGAAGTAAGTACCAGCAATATCTTCTTCTGCTCCACGTTCCAGTTTCTGAAATAAAAATTGAAAAATTCAGTAAAGATTTATTATTGATAATAAAATTGTAATTAACAAAAACTTTTTAATGCCATAAATATAAAATAATTTTATTGAGATTTAAATTTCTATGCGAGAGAATTTAATCATTCATATATTATTTCACATAAAATTAAAGTGTAACACTCATTTTACATTTCAGAAGATACTCTAAAAAATTGTTATTTCAAAAAAAATTATAAAAAATTGAAGCATATAAAAATCAAAAAATAAACTATAAATGTGGCATACAAGGCAAGAACTAAATTATAAATATGACACATATGAAAAATATCTGATTTACTTAAGTTTTTTGATATTTTATTTCATTAAGAAAAGGGTAGATTCCAAATATAAAAGCTTTATAATTAACTCATTTTTTCATTTCCTTAACTGAAAAAATCTAAATTAAATGTAAAAAAAAAAAAAAAAAATACTTTAATGCCTTTTATTTTTATAGATAACACTATATAATATTTATTGTTCAATTTTAAAATCTTCTTTCATATGGGAATCATTCAGAGTGTGATTGCTCAGAAAAGGAAACAAAATTAGAATTCAGAATAACATTTTGTTAACATGCAGTTAAAACTTAATTTATTTAAGATTTGTTCAGCAAAATGTCAAACAAATTAATTAAGATTAAAAATAATCTAAAATCTAATATAAGCCAAAAAAATTTATATTTATACAATAATAAAATATTTGTCTACACAGTTAGAACTGCTCCAGGGCATAACACACTGAGCAATCATGCAAAGTTAAAGGTTATAGTGTGTAAATGAAATTTACATTGGTATACAAATGGTAAGCTTTAAGCACACCAGTGAGAAAAGCATCAAATACTAGTAAAAAGAAAGTAAATTTTTTATACAACTGAAAAATGATCACTATACTTATCAAAACTCATAAACAGGAACTTAAATTTTAATACTTTTATTCAAATATTTCTCAAAAGAAAAGCACAACTTCAGTAAATTTTTTTTCAAAATTTTCAACAGCATATATTTTTGAAAAATTTAAATAAACAAAATAATTTTTAAATAAAAACATTTATTTAAGAGGTGGGTGCAGAAAACTTTAAATATGAAGTAACATTCATGTGTATTTGATATTTTAATATAAAGCTGTAATTATGTGACAATGTAATAATAAAAATTTATCATAACAAAATATTGGCTAAATTTTGGTAACATTGAAATTAAGAACTAAGAACAAACGTGTAAGAATTAATGACAAAAACTTTTTTCAGATGCTATATAGAGGAGCTACATTGTATAAAAAAATGATATACAGAGAAGTGTACATTTAACTCAATTATGACATAAAACCTACAAAATAAGAAAATTTATAGTGAGAAATGTAAATTGTATAATCCATCTAACAAAGAATCATAAGGATATAAAAGACTTTTATTAGAAAGACAGTTTTGATAGTAATTGGACAAAATACTGAGGTATATCTACACAAACAAAAGAAAAACCCTAGCTTAATTATAGGGATATAACAAGTGCTTACTTAGTGTAATATTTAGTGACATTTGTCTCAATTATGAAGGTAAAATTGTCAAGGACTTGTATTGTCAAGGAGAATCAAAGAACTTTCTTCTTGTTAATCACCATTATGGAATCACTATTTGTAATTGATAATAATGTGTTTCCACATAAAACTCAAAGACTCCTTACGTGTTCAATGGAGCAGAAATCCAAGAACCGTTAAAACAGGTCACGAGTTAAAATTCATATTTAAGAGTAATGAAATAGCTACTAAAAGATTATTAACACTGATGTAAAAGTGAAGCCCACCCAAATTATACTTCTTCAATGCAGAAATAAACATTCTCAAAAGACAAGAGGTTAGTGAAAGTATTAAATATGATATCAAACACAAATAAGGACTGTATTTTCCCAAATCCATTTCTTTCAATGATGTTCATAGCTCTTTTTTCTTTCTTAAACCATCATTATAAATCATCTGTCGTAACAATCAAAACCACTTATCCTGCCTGTTGTATAAAGTTCTTACATTTCATATAAATTAGCGTCCCTGATAAGCACACACCACATTGATTATGATAATCAATGACTGAAAACAGATAAGCTGTGTGCATTCTCAACCCTTTACAAAACAGTACCTGTCAAGTATCTAGCAAGAGTGCTTCTTTTAATCCTTGTTTTCAGATATACACTCATATCTACAATCCCTCTAACCAAACTAAATTAGTTATTTGACAAAACAAAAAAATTGTCATATTTTTACTTTTTAATGTAAAACAAATTTTCAAGCAATTCATTACACAAGTCATTATATAGCTATAAATAAAGTGACCCTTTTCAGATCCTTGCAGAGTCCATTCTTTTAATTAAATTTTGACGAAAACTGATAATAAAGTCATATGGACCATGAGAAAATGATTTCAATAATTAAAAAAGCTCCAATTTTAACAACCAAATGACAATTTTTAAAAATATTTTATGAAAATTAATCAAACCCATAAAGGAATTTGTAATCAAGCCCAGAAAATCCTTTTATTGACCATTTTCATCATTAGTTAGGGTCTTATAGTAGAAAGATCAAGCTTTATAGGTAAAACTGTTTAATCAGTATAGTAAAGATAGGTTAACTTCTTTGTCTGAAAAATGTCTGGCATTGCAAAAAGGCTGACCAGGTTAATAAATGGTATGAAAATTATGAAATCTGAAGAAACAGGAGAATCTGATATGGTACAAAGAAAAGATGGAAGGCAGATGTAAATGAAACTAGAGAAAAAGTCACTACTGATGCATTTAAAAGAGTCTCAAGTTCTTGTTATTATTCAGCAAGTACTTGATTAAACTCCTATAATTCTTTAGTCAATAATGTGAAAAATACTGTAATACATACCCATATAAGATTTACATGGTACAAATACAACAACCTCAGGACCATCAAGACTAGCCTTGATGGTCTTGCGTTGGGTGTTGAAAAATTTTAAATTTCTTGTCAAGGGGAGAAGTCTTAAATTGAGTTGGCTTGATGGTCTCTGATTTTGCTTGCAAATATTTGACAACAATGGTTGGTAATAATGTGCAGCCATAAAAATTATATGGTTAGATGAAAATTATTCTTCAGTTAGAACTATGAATAACGAAAATTGCCATTAATGGTGCGCTTTACCTTCTAACATACAAAACTGACAGCTATTCCATTCAGATTACATGATGAGGACCTATTGTTAATTTTATCTTCAGAAAGTTTTTCTTAGAAACTCTCATTCTTCGATAACCTAAAATATGCTGTCCTGAACACACGATACAATGAACTCCTTCAACTGTATATATATCATTCCTTGTTTACTGGAGCAGTAATGTTCCTAGACATCTAAAGTAGGTACACAAACTTTGAGAGCAAACAAACCTGTAAAAGTGACTTTATGCAAAATGAAACAACTCTCCCATTAAACGTCCAGACAAAGAGCCTTATTTTAATTTGGAGAGAATCACATAATATCCAGAAACTTTTGAATGCCTTGCTTCCTCACATACCATTTAAATCACTTGAATATGACTTTGATATCGTTGAAAATACTCTGCTGTGATTTCAACACATAGCTGATGTTAAAATAATGTACGGTAAGTATATTATTTAATTGAATAAATTTTAATGGGAGCTATATTTTCATTTTTATGAGATGCTACAATTCCCTATGACAGTTTAAATTCAAACTAATTTTTTTACAGCAGAAATCTTTTCCTTATGGTCTTTATAATGTATAATCCAATGTATAAGAATGGATTCTACAAGGCTCTAAATAGGATCACCTTAAATATAACAATTTTGCACAGATAGCTTTCATCCAGGTATATTCTATAGATCCATTTGTTATTAAACAATTACCATGAAACCTTATTAGACTAGCAGTGGTAATTTAAAATAGATTAAGAACAAGTATAAACATTTAAGCCCAAGGCAGGTGTCAAATCAATGACCTGATGAATTAAAACCCAAGAGCTAACCATTCAGTAATCAAATTAGCCATGTTTATCTAGCTTTTCACAAAACAGCAATACTATAAATCCAGTAAGTTGTTGTGTTTTTTTCATTTACTGTTTATTGTTTATTTCTTCTCATTAGTAACACAGTTAAACCTAGTAACACAGCACATATTTAAGCACATGTGCTTGCATGATCAATTGTAAGAGCATATTATTACAGGATTGCTGTTAAACTATCAGAAAACAGTATATATTTTGTGAAATTCTATGACAATAATGATTCCAAATTCTCCAGCATACAAGTCATACTTTGACTTTTGCCTAATTTTGTATTTATGTGATTAATTTTTTTCTTTTTTTTATTCTATCACATAATAGCAGCATATTGATGCAATTGAGCAATAATACTATAAATATTCAACTTATGTAGTTTATAACTTTGACATTCTTTCTATGTTATCAACAATAAAAATGTATGAATTATCATGTTAGATATTAGTCTATCTTTTTGATAGAATTTCAATCTGTTCTGATACTTTGTTTAAAAATAGTAATGATTCATGTGAATTGTCTTGAATACTTGTATAAATAAGTTAATATGGAATGAACAGAATAAAGATAAAAAAAAAAGATTGGAGCAGATAAGATTAATAAAAATAGAGTTAGCAGAAGTCATCAGTTAAGATACAGAATTATTAAATGAATATATAATCTGCATTCAAACATTCTTTTATAGCCTCAGCTATAGCTTATAGCATCACAATAAACACAATATAATTAAAAACTACAACATATTTAAATGTTTATGAATAAATATAATTTTCTGAATTTAATTGTAATAAAACTGAAAATTTTAACTAATTATAAGCTAAACTTTCTCGATTATTTTTAAAACACATTTGAGAGATAAAAACTATATTGATAGCCAGTAAATCCCAAAAATCAAAATATAAATAGAATCAGTTATTCATATGATTTCAATAGTGAATATTTATGTGTATATTAAATGTGTTCATTTATAAAACAATGATATCATTTACATTATTTATAAGCACAAACAAATTAATACCCGGAAAAATTTGTCTTCTACACTATCTTCAAAATATTCTTTAACACTAGATGCAGAATGATTATGTTTTATTCTATGAACTGGTGACACAGCAGGTCTTCCACCAACCTGAACACCTTAAAAAATATAAATAAAATTAATTATTATGGTTACTAAATTCTAAACTGGATACAATAAATCCTGTTTCATTTCTTTTTCACATTCTATATATATATATATTTTTTGATTATATGACATTTCTTAAAACACATTATATTCAATAAAATTTAAAAGGAAATAAATACTTAGTATATTTTTCAAATGAAATAAAAATATAATGAATGTAGAACAAAAATAATTATCACACAAAATTTTCTATTTTATGAAACAGTATGAGTAGTCAAAACAATTTATTTCCAAAATAATGAAAGAAAAAATATTATTGTTGTTATTCAAAGAATGCAAATTATAATTTTGGCAATAATAATAAATAAACAATAAATGATTTTTTACAACTATAAGTAGAACATTTATTTATTTATTATGAATTTTATTTACATTATTATCTGTATTTTATTTATGATTTTTACGTTATTATCATTTGACAGACTTAGAAATCAATTTCAAAAATTTTAGAAAAATCATATCCATAATCATTTTATTCTGAAATAAATTACTTTAACACTTTCTTAGAAATATATATATATATTTAATTAAAATAAAAAAATACTTGTATCTAAATTTAGCGAAATGAAAATACTTTACCAGGAGTAGGCAATTTTGTTTTCTGAACAATTAATTCTGGAATCCTCCACTTTTGATAATCTTCATCCCAATGACTCTCACTTTTAATTTTTTCAATGTTTGAATAATTGCAATCTCTTCTTATACAAGGCTGGATTTTATCAAGAATTTGTGTGAGTAGCTTAATTTGTTGCTCTTGTTTACGTATTGTCTCCAGATAATCAGTTCTCTCTGTTTCAAATTCACTTTGTAGATCTTTTACTTCCCGATCTAAAGCTTGAATCTGTGAAAAAGTTTAGATAAAAATTAATTGAATAATGTTTAAAATGAAAAATACATTTATTAACATAAAAAATGCAACTTTCTTGTTCAAAGATACTTTTTTAAATAAAATAAAAATGTCAACAGCATTTCTGAAGGATTTTTTTTAATAAGGAATTTTAATCTACAATTTCAAATTCATATTACATTTGTATAAATTATTCAACATAGTTTAATAATGAAAAAGAAAATATATTCTCATTTATTAATTTATTATCTTTTTTTATCATCTCAAAACTTATATAAATAATAAACATTTTTATCATAAAAATAAAAAAATAATGAAAAATAACCTTTCACTTATAGTAAATGTATAAAGTATAAAATTACATGTTTCAAATAATGAAGACTTAGAAAAAATTATCACTACAATTCTTTTTATTTCAGAGGAAATGACATTAAAATATGCAAAAGTACAATAAACTAAATAAAATAAACAATATATCTTTAAAAATTTAAATTTTCTAATAAAATTATTGAATGAATACAACTTTTTAAAAGATACATGTAAAGAAGACATAAATTAATACAGTATTCCAAAGAATGAACAGTTCAATTAAGTTCAATTTAATTATCAATCACTAGCCACATTTCATTAATTATACAGAACTTTTATTTTATTTTGTAATCCCTAACATTATTCCACACCTTGCATGCAGAATTAAATTAGTTAAGAGTGGCAATAACCCAAAATTAAATGAGAAAATATAATAGAAAATTTAATAATAATGATTCATATTTTCAATGATTCATTTTAAAATTAACTAAGCTTATTGGAAATTCTTCATATTTAAAATTCTGATTCTTCATATCAGGAATAAGTAATGAAACAATAACTATTAATTCAAAATAACAATTTTTATTTATAAAATTACACAGAAGAATCTAAACTATATTTTTACTTCATATGAGTTGCATAAGGCCTTGCAAACTAATTCAAACAAATATTAATGTATGTAAACGTATTCAAAAATAAATTTAAAAACTTGAACTATTGTTAGTATTTGTAAATCTATGCTATGCTATATATATATATATATATATATATATATATATATATATATATATATATATATATATATATATATATATATATATATATGTATGTATATATATAGCATATGTATATATATATATATGCTATCAGTGAGAATTTGTCTATATATATATATATATAAGGAAATGTATGCATAAGCATATTTTTCTATACAGATAAAAACATTTTGGTGTATGAATTTAGACAAATTCTCACTTATTTTCTAAAATCCTGAATTTTGCATATCGTAGTTTCAGATGGAATTTTGTTGAACTATTTCGCTGATTTGAGTATCTACAGAAAGAACTTGAGAATTGCTATATTATATTGTCAAAAAATAATTACATTATACCTCATTGTAAGAATATAGGTTGTAACAAATAGCCCAGATTTCATTTTATAATGCATGATAATACACAATTTCAATGAACTGTTGTCTGCAACAACTGCATGAAAAGTGGAAGATTACATATAAGAAGAAATCAAAACACTTATCTGACTTTGAGCACTTTGAAAATCTTAGGAATACCTTCAGACATGGTATCTATATAAGATTCTCACCCCTAGCATTTTTCACTAACTAGGAAATGATTCCACTAAAAGTATGCTGATTTCTTGACTCTGTAGTATTTGATCATTTCATATAAAACATAGACAAATAATGGAATTTTAGAATGCAGAAGAGGTACCTATGTAATCTGTTAATATATTTTCTTTAAACTCATTTTTGTTAATGATTCTAATGCAATGTTCTCTTAATACCAACAAAAATTAAACATTGTTTTAATTTTTGTGTATTTTTTTGTTTCATGATTAATTACATTTGCAATTTTTCTGCCGCATTTTGCATCAAATCAAGCTTAAGTGGTAAAATATGAAAGAAATTAACATGTTATAAGCACATTATCATGACATACAATAATTCTTACACTAACATATTTTAGATAATGCTAATTTTTAAGAAAAAACAAATTTAAATGCAATTTGTAAAAAAATTAAATAATTTACAAAAAAATTCTAATACTTTAAAATACATTTAATTTGATGTGGGGATGTTTATATTAAAGATTTTTGACAGAATATATATATATATATATATATATATATATATATATACATTCATTGGTAGATTAGTTTAAAAAATTAGAAATTGCTTCTTGTCCATTTGAAAATTTTATTTCAATTACCTTCTTTTTGGCTTTTTTCAATAATTGAGTTTTCGCTCTAAGTTCTTCATGTATATCATCATATACTTTTAGCATGGCTCTATCATCTTCATCAACTTTGGAAAGAGCCTCTACAAAAACATTTAAAATGAATAATTAGTTGAGATATTCTTTAAAAAATTAGGATAATTAAATAATATACTATAGTAATAATATATAGTTTTAATTCCAAGATATTTTTAATAAAAATACTTTTACTACCAACATTAAATATTATTGTTAATTTTGTTTTTTAATAAATAATATCATAATTATTACATTAACAACTGCATTCAATAGCATTTATTTTCAAAAAAAAAAATAAATTTTTAAAAATAACTCTAAAAATGTAAAACTAAAATAAAGCAATCTCAATTGCATTAATGAGAATGTGCATTAAATTTTAATTTGCCATTAACAACTATAATATTCACAACAATAAATTTTGCATCTAATTTCATTTCTATTAAAAGTGAAATTTTATAATAATTACATAAGCATCAAATAATAGCATAAAATATGTTTTTTAACTATACAAATATCACAACTTGTTATTTCACATTAAAATTTGAAAAGATTTTCAAATTTTAAAATAACAGTCAAATTTGATTTTTATAATAATTCTATATGCAGAAAAGAGTAAATTGAGTTAATTAAAAAATTTTATATTTAAATGAACTTTTAAATATGTATTGTGCATTAAAAAAATTTATTTTAAATTTTGAATAAAAGATGATAAAATATTTTTCTTCAATATAATTTAGAATGCTATATTTAGGAAGAAATCCTTTGATATCTTATTCAATTTATGAAAGTATCTACCTACTTATAAGAAAAATCACACACAGAAGCATTATATAATATAAATTATTTATAAATCAGTAAATTTTACATCAGAAATTTTTATCAATTTTTAAAGGCGATTCTACTACAAATATTTAATTAAAAATATTAAATTGTTTACTGACAGAATAATTTAAAGGAACCAATATTAATCCTAACATGAAAAAGATTATTATTATATAAATGAAAACAGAGATGTGAAGTTTCAATATTAATTAGAAATAACCATTAAAATTTAAAAAATAAAGTAATGCTTATTACCACTTTTTACAAAATAGTTATTCATTTTGAGTTCATTTTGTCTTTAATAACATTCTATGTATTATGATTAATATAAGATATAAACAGGAAAAAGAGAAATCAAAAGAAATTGAATTACCTGCTATTGATTTAGTCCTTTTCTCTGCCACAAATTTCCTTTTAGCTCTTTTTTCCTTTAATTCCCTATCATGAGCTTTTTCACCACCAACCATTTTCTCTTCTAATTCTTGAAGCCTTGAAAGATAGATATTATTTTACAAAACATATATTATTTATAACTAAATTCTGATAAGAATCAGAGAAATTTTAAATTTCAAGTTCATCAAGTGCATAACTTTTATAAACTAAATTGTCAACTCACAATGTTATTCAATCAGTATAAAACTTATCATTACATATATACAAGGCAAATTTTTACATGCATAAATATATGTCATTATAATATATTTAATATCTCTTAATAATTTTCCTTTGTTATTCATTAACTATCAAATAGCAAACCAATATATAATTCCCATTTTTGTGAATTAAACTTCTTATTTTATTATGTAATTTCATAATGAAAATTCATTTAAGCAATGTATACAATACACAATAAAATAGATAGTAAAATTTACCTTTCTAGAGCTTGAGCCATAACTTGAGGTGTTCTGTAAAAAAAAATAGAAAGCTTTTATATAATGCATCACTTTTAATTCATGTATTAAATAAAAATATTTCAGAAACATATTTAATGAAAAATTAGCTCACAATTAATAACTTCTTATTAAGCATTCTAAATCTTTCAATAAAAAACTTGTGTATTAATGGAGTTGATCAAGAATAGTTTTCAAATGAAATTTTTTTTAATATAATTTAATTCAAAGATTTATTGTCTCTTAAAATAAGCTTATATCAATTCTCTAATTAAAATCTGGAATCAAATTCTTTAATAGCATCTACTAATTTTCTCAATCCTTCAACTTTCCTCGGCGATTTTTTTTTTATTTTCAATAAAAAGTTATCTTCATTGATGTAATTATATCCAAATAAACTGGTGTGCAAAACTTAAGCAACAAGTGCGTTTTTTGTCATAACCCTACAAGAAATCATCCGATTGACATAAAATTTGAATATGATGTACATTATTCTGTATTTAAACGATGTTAAAAGAATAATGGCGTAGAAATGAATATAAAGCTTAAAGTATGGTATGGAACAAAAAAGGCTTTATTTGACATATAGTGGCGTTACACATGATTACCTGAAGAATCGTAAATACAACTGTCAGATGTTCCCTAGTATGGGATATGCCCTCCCCTTACTGTAATTGTTGCTTGGCATTGTCTCTCCATGCTAAGCATCAGATTATCCAGGAGTTCTTGGGGTAAACGTCTCCATTCCTCCTTTAACGCTTCTTTCAGCTGATGGGTTTTACCAGGAGGATACTGTCGTGTCGCAAGACGTCTCTCTAATGTATCCCACGCATACTCTATAGGATTTAGATCTGGAGAGTAAGCTGGCCAGTCCATTCGTGTGAAATCTGCACTTTCCAGTAGCTCTTGAACATTAGCAGTACGGTGTGGACGGGCATTGTCATCCATAAATATGAAGTCTGGTCCAATGGCCCCTCGGAACAGACGCACATGGGGTAGAATTACCTCATTGCAGTAGCAGTCTCCAGTTACAGAACCTCGATTGAAGATCTGAAGCTCAGTCCACCCGTTCAACATACTGCCACCCCAGACGAGAACTGCAGGACCACCGTAATGATCTCTTTCTGCGATGTTATTAGGATGAAATCGAGCTCCAACTTCTCTCCAGATCAACTGACGTCGAGAATCGCTTGTAGCACTAAAACGACTCTCTGTGAAGAGGACGCGACTCCATTGATGAGGTGTCCAGTTTTCGTGTTTTCTGCACCACTCTAAACGGTGCCACCGATGGCAAACTTTTAAAGGTATGCAGCGTTCAGGACGTCTAGCAAATAAGCCACCTTTGTGGTGGCGTCTGGACACTGTAAATCTTGATACTTGTCGTCCTATGGCTGTGCACAGTTGCTGAGATATGGCGCTCGCTGACTGAAAACGGTTTCTTTTCGCCTGGAGAATAATGTAACGGTCATCTTTTGGTGTTGTTTTCCTTGGACGGCCACCACCAACCTTCTGAACAGCTGTACCAGTAGTTTTAAAGGCATTCCAAGCACGAGAAACAACACTTTTGTTGATCCCGAACTCTTCGGCGACACTGGTCACACTACGCCCCTCTTCAAGCTTCCCAATCATTTTTCCTCAAGTAAAGTCGTCTAAATGATTTCTTGAAGACATGTTACACAAAACAAATCACTTGCACTTACAGCTAATGTCTTTAACTACGGTGCTCTTCATCCTTTTATCACAGTTTTGACCTGCGCATGCCGACCCACAAGGTTTATGCATACTTACATCACCTATGACGTTTTATTTCGAAAATTTGCATGCAAATAATCTTTCTATTGAATTACGTGCATATTATACTGTAATTTCATGGCTATCTTATACTTTGTTGGGGAGCTGTGGTCGAAAAACCACTTGTTGCTTAAGTTTTGCACACAAGTGTAAATAAATTCTAAATAATTAATAAAGTAAACAATGTGTAATGAAATGAATAATAATAAGCAGGAAAATATAATAAAATAATATATAGGTGTTAGAATATTTAGACTGAACATATTAAATATATAGAAATATTTGTCATTTATCTTTATACGACATATTTGTCAAGTTAAAGTAATTTTAAATCCATATATGACTGGTTAAAAAAACATCATTTATTCATAATATTGTTCAATAAAATCAAAAAAAAAATTCAAATTAAAAAAATATTTAATCAGTTGGAATTGCAATTTTCCTTTTACTTTCAGTCTAGCTTTCTCTAGCAATTTGAAAATATAGCATTTGGAAATTATTAACATACCATAATGTATTTCGCATGATGAGAATTTTCTATATAGGTCAACTAGATCTGTTTGCATAATTACATTTCTTTGAGAAATAAAATATTTTCACAAGCAAGATTTTTATCAAGGAGGAACTTATTCACACCAAATGGCAACATCTATATAGGAAATTATATCAGAGCCCTAATTTTACAAAATAACGTCATTATTATAACAAATATTACAATTAAAGAACTTGATGATGTCAATTACTTAGAAATAATTTAGAAAAACAACCATCAAATTTCTGAAATAAGTTTCCATTATTTTCCAAAACTTGTAAAGTTTTTATAGAAGCTTGCCTGGCTACATGCAACTTAATTTCAAAGTTTATAGTAAATGCAGAAAATATGTAGTAAGGAATTCAGTCTGATTTCTTATAATCTCGCTGGTAGAAAATGATGATTACAACCAATGATGATTAAACTTGACTGACTTTGAACGTTATATTAAAATCTCCTTTCCAGTTCTTTAATATGATAGCATTCCATTAAAAATTGAGAGAATGAAATTTCAGATGCAGTTAAGGAATATTTTGGTCATGCATCCAATTCAATTTCAATAATATTTAAAAACAATTTTTAGTTATATATATATATATATATATATATATATATATATATATATATATATATATATATATATATATATATATATATATATATATATATATATATATATATATATATATATATATATATATATATATATTGAATTTATACTAAATATATAATATATATTTCCAAAATTTTAATCTCTTATAAAAAATAATCTAAGACAAATTTTGCAATTTCTCTTATTTTCATTGACCATTCACAATGTTTTAATTTTTGAAGCTGTGAGGGAAATTTGATAAAAGTTTCTTACTAAAAACTGTTCAAAATTCATTTTCCAGAAAATATACTTGCTAATTTTTATCTAGAATAGTATAAAATTACATATACTAAACACAAAAATTTAAATATTGAAGAAATAATTACTTAATAATGGAATACTAAAAAAATATTTATTTCTTAAGTAACTTAAATAAAAATGAAAAGTAAAAACATAAATAAAAAGATTGAAAGCAATGAAAATTTAACATAATTAACATAAATTCTTTTGGAATGATTAGACAATAAAATTCTGTTTATGCATTGAAAATAATAATTTTTAAATTTTAAAATAATATTTAAATTTTTAATAAAATAACAAGATAACTGAAGATACTACCCTGCAGGAATTGGAGTTTTACTTATTCCATTTGGCACAGATAAATGACCGTTTTGCATCATATTGTTGCTTTTTGGAGAACTAGGAACTTCTATTGTTTCAACATCATCCTAAAAATTTAGATGCATTTAATTTTTTATTATTAATATTCAAATGAATCAATGAAGATATTATTAACCATAATAACTATGCAGAATGTATTAATTTATGAAATAATGTCAATTTGAATTAAAATAATGAAAGACATATTGTTAGAAAATGGTTACTAATAAAAAAAAGCAAACTAAAATTATTAATTACTGAAAACAATGAAACATGCCAATCATCTAAAAAAATCAGATATTTAAACAAGATATAAATATTTCTGAAAACACACTTTGAAAAGTGCTAAGTAATTTTGTATGTAAGTCACAGTCCAATTTTAAAACACAGATTAATGTAACTTAAAATATGATTAACTTTTGCCTAATAATCAAATTATGTATAATTTTAAAACATGTGTATTGTGACGTATATTGACCTGTATATTAAAATAAGACATAGTAACAATATAAGACACAAGAGTATTAGTCTCATTTTAACTCAAAAGCACTCTTATAATAAAACTTTAATGCTTCTAAAAATTATTTAAAATTTTCTTTCTAAAAATAATTTTTAAAAATATTTTTTTTCCATTTTGTAGTATTCAGGTTCGTAGATTGTGCTAAAAGTCAATTTAAAAATTTAGGGACATAAGGGTCTAAAAAATTTAAGTGATAAATAAATTTTAAATTCATAATAATAAAGTGAAGTTATTATACCAAATGGAAGGTAATCATAATTAGAGAAAGATTATGACTCATCATAAAGTTAAGGGATATATATATATACATAAAATTTCATTAGAACATTAAATAAATCTAATGAGCTTAAGACCATAATAAATATTATTATATTATATAATAATACTATACCATTATATTATATAATTTATAACTTGAGCTAAGAAAAGTGAAGAAAAAATCTTTAAATCTGAGAATAGAAGAAATATCAAATAAAGATACAAATCTCAGTAAAATTTCACAAAAAAAGAAGCTGAAAAATAAATTGGGAATTAAAAAATGAGAGGACACCAAAGTAAAACGCAGTTAAATAAAGTTTAGTTATTGACTAAAATGTAAAACTTGAGACAATACATGATTATTTTGAAAAAAACATAGCCATGTAGATTATATCAATAAGAAGTATACCAATGAGTATTAAAGAAAATATATAAAAATTGATTTTAACAAATTTGCCAAAATTATACTTGAACATACTTATTAATTATACTTGTTATTACAGTATTTCAATTCGCTTTCTTAAAAACACTATTTAGTGATGTAACAAAATCATGAAATTAAATGCTTATTACTAAAAAATTAATATCAAGTGTCAAAGATTCAAATGATCAAACATTAATTTTTTATAGTCAATACAGCATGGCAATAAAATTTATAGTGACTCAAAATTGAAGTGACATTATCACAATAAAAATTGCTTCCTTAAAAAATAATAATAAAATTGGAAAATTAAATTTTTTTAAAAAAAGAAATATTTTAAAGGTTGGGTTAAAAAATTTAACATAAATAGAAATGCTTTAAATAAAGATAGCACATACCTCTGGTAATTGTTTGGAATTTAATTTAGCAAGCTCTTGTTCATAATATGCTTTTAATCTATCAACATCACTTTGTAATCTTGCATTATTCTCCTGCTCTTTTTGGTATTTGTCAATCAGATCTTGCATTTTGTCATCATATTCCTGAAAAATAAGAAACAATAAATGTCAAACTTTTTAAAGAAAGTATCATGTAAATGTTTTTAATAAACATCGTGTATCATAGTATAGGTTACTTATGATACACACAATGTTTATTAAAAATTTAATAGTAAATACAAAAATTTTTTGTTACAAGAGAAATTGTTAACAAGTAAAATCAAGAATTTTTTTTTTTTAAAAAAAAAAAAAAAAAGATTTTCTGTGCAACTTTTATGTGTTTATATTTTACAAAATTACAGTAATTGCTATGAATGAAGTGAAAGTGTTAATCATTTTTCAATTACTCTCCAAATGATGTCTTATTAAAAAGTATCTGTGAAAATATTTAATATGCCTCACATAGAAGATAAAAACACTGAAAGATATAATTGTGAGAAAAAATCTCAAGGAACAAGCAACAATTATATGATAGGGTATATTATAAGTGAAAAATTATTTTGCAATGCACAAAAATTAAGAAAAATTATTGCATAATATTTATTCTCTAAAATCTTTTTTAAAAAATTGGGCATCCATAAAATATGGAAGGAAATTCCTAAAACTTATGAAGAATAATATCAATCTTAATTCAAAAACTAAATTCCTAACAATGCATGTTATTTGTTGCAAACTACAGTTTATAATTTTGAAATCTTATTTTATATTTTTACAAAATAATACCATAAAATTGAATTTTGTATTATCATATTAATCTCTTTCAATTACAGAAGTCTAAGTTCCTTTCATCCTTTTTTTCTTTACTTTAGAACAAAATAATATTTAGAAAATAGCAAAAAAAAAAATAATAATAATAATAATAATAATAATAATAATTTCAAGATTAAAATTGATAAATCACTTATGATAAATTAGTTTTTATATTAGTAAATTATTTAACAGCAGTAACAGCCAGGAAATTTTAAAATTTGGAAATTACAATGAGTAGCACAAATAAAGACATTATCAAATGCGAAAAATAATAGAGAAAAATGTCAAAACAATAATTAAGTTTGAAATTATAATTTAATGCCGTACAATCAGATTAAATGTGATTCAATTTAACAATAGATAAATTTCATTGAACTTACCTTTTGAATCTTCATGACTGTTTCATCATCTTCATTTATAATATTATCTGAATAAACATACATGTAATTATTAAAAATAGAATGCATATAATAAATAAAATGAAATGATGAAACATTTCTTCCTGATTTTATTTTGAAATAAATTTTATATTCATTTTATGAAATATTTCATCATAAATAAGAGAAAAGACTTAACATTAAATTATATAATTTAATTTCAACACAATATTTTTAATTGTATTATGAATAAAATAAATAGGTAAAACATAACCTGTTAAAGTAAGATTAATGATTGATTTGATAAAAAAAATCAACAATATATCAAAAATTTAATATTACTATTATTTAGTTGTCTTGTTTCAGCATCTAAAGATGCTAACTGTCCATTCAGCATTTGCTTCAGTCTATTTATTTCTTCTTGATACTCTCGTAGTAAAGCATCTTTAGGATCTTCATTCACTTTTGGTTTATTCTGTATGTTTTTAGCTCGGTTTGCATACCTTAATGTACTAAGAGTTTCATCATAGTTATTATCAGCTGGAGATAGGCAAGCTACCATTAAAGTCTTTGTATTGCCCCCTAAAGAATCCTGTAGAAGTCGAGTAAGTTTCGAATCTCTATAAGGGATGTGTTTAGATTTTCCATCAACTAAAGCAGAAATCACATTTCCAAGTGCAGATAAGGATAGATTGATTTTCGTAGCCTCTTTCAAACGATCACCAGTAGCACCTGCAAAATATAAAATATTTATTTATATATTTATAAAATAATATATACATAAGCTATTCAAAACCCTACAAAAATGGATAAATTTCCATTTTTCAAATAACTCAACTTTCTTTTCTAATATTTCGAATATTTATATTAGAGGAAATAATCTAAAGAATGACTTAAACTTTCCTCTACAACTAAACAGCAACTTTATGTATAACAACTTTTCATCTAATTTAGATAAATTACAAATTAGATTTGGTAGTAACACTGTAATAAATTTGATAACACCATATAAAGCTTAGCACTTAAAATAAAGAGGGAGGTAATGTTGCTCGCGTACGTAGCAGCCTTTAAGCTACACGTGCCTCCTGGGTGGAGTAACAGCATTCGTCATGGCCCAAAGTGAATTACGCCTTCTTATAAGCCAAAATTATGAACTTTAATCCTTTGACAACTTGCAATGCACTTGCTTTCATTACTTTTGACTCTGACAACTTTACCAAGGCTAAATTTTATTGGGCCGCCAGAGGTCTTGTGGCAGATAATGCCAATGACTGACGTAGGATAAAAATAAAATAAATAAGTAAAAAAACCTTAAAATAAAGAGTTTTAGCTTTAATATTCATGACAATATATTTACATTACTCTTGTCACATGTATTAATATGTTAATAATACTAACCACCCATCAAATTTTATTAGTATTCAAATTTTAAAGAACAGCTTTGATGTATTTTTTTTTAGATATTTTTTATATATTTATATATAGTAAAATGAAAATTATCAAAATATGTTGCTTAAATAAAAGAAAAAATTATAATTTCAGACTACTGATTGGGACATGAAGTAAATTATCTCACATTTTCTGAAGTATAAACTAATTATTTACAATGAATGACTCAGAGTAAGTTCAAATTGTCACTCTGCAGTCATTTTCTGGCATGGGGGTTTATTTAATAAAAATCTATTAAAAGTAGATATAAAAACATAAAGAACAATTATGCTCATGAACTGAATCCCAAAGATTTAATCATTCAACTATCAACTCGATTAAGAGGAAGTCAAATTTATAAAACCATTAAAAAGAAAGTCATTCAAGTATTAGTTCAATTATGTAATAAATAAGAATAGAATAAGGCAAAAATAATTTTAAAAACTGAAATTATATGTAATATTAAGAGTGAATTATATCTCTTTATATTAAACATAATTACTAATATTTATGAATTTATTTTTCAAAATGTTATTTTTCTCTTTTAAAGAATTGTATAAATAGGTAAGTTTTTAGTAACATTTTTAAATACATAAAAATTCCTTTTTTAACGTAATTTCCTAAAAAATAATCAACATGAATAATTGCATCATTTGTTTTAGATACAATAATGAAAATATAAACTTAAGAATCATATTTAAAATGCAATTATCATCTTTAAAATGAGAAAATTACTCTCAGAAAGTATATAAATTAAAATTTTAAATAATGAAGCAAACAAAAATATGAATTTACAGGAAATAGTTTATAATCATCAAAAGTGTACTAATCCATCAGATTTTCAGAAAGAAAAGTGTATTCTTAATAGACAACATATTTCATTAAAATAATCGCATTTACTTTTTAAAAATAACTCAGAAAACTTTCATTTGGTTAAAAAAATATTACGTAGTTTATGGCAGACAATAATTTTAGTAAATAAATTTTATTATCAAAAATGTCTAAATAATATTCAATACTGACTTAGTAGTATATTATTTGTAATATATTCATTACTATCGATTTTGACAAAATAAATATTTCTTAATCTAGATTTAAAAATTTTATCTAAATATAAAAAAAAGTATTCGTAAAGTTAAAAGCAGTTTACATAAAAATAACAGATATATAACATACTTAGAAAAATGCATTTGTATACTCAAAATCTATATTTTAAAATTACTTAAATGTGTATTTTAAAATAGCTTTGACACTTATGATGGATAAATATCTTAGACTTAATTTCTGATAAAATAATTTTATAGTTCTGCAGGTAAAACAAATATCTTTGATTTGTTTTAATTTTCCTGAGTTACTAAACTATTAACACAAAAAATATAATTACTAGTTTTGTAACATAGGAAAGTTAGTAAAAATATTTACTTGGTTCCAATAACTACTAGTTGAAATTTCGCAACAAAAAATGCCATAACAAAACATTTTTAATGTGCGCCTATAAGTTATAAATATTAGAATAAACATCATTTTATGTATCAATTTGTAGCTTTCGTATTGCAAACTATTGAGGTACTGATCAAAAACTTATTATGCAAACAACTTTAAGCAATAAAGTATTTCACACACCAGTTTTTGCTTGTCTCTCACTGCCAGCTAAATCAACTAAGTTGAGCTTCCCTTGCTTAATGTGCTCATCTGAATGCTCTAATTCTAACATTTCAAGGTGTATAGTAAAGATGGAGTGACTACGAGATGAATCTGCATTCATAAGTGTTGCACCAACAGAGCGATTTTTCCACCCTGTTTCCATTACTTCTTCACATTCTTTAGTATTGTGAACAGGATGAAGTGAAAGTCCTTAAAAATTTTAAAAATATGACTTATTTAATATAAATTTATAAATACTGTGTACATAAATAATATAAAAATTGTGACTCAATAATGAAATAATATTTTAAGTTAATAAATTAATTAAAATAAATTTTTAAAATGTTAGAAAATAAGATTAGAAATCCTTTTGGAAATTAAAGAAAGTTAACTGAATTTATACAAAATTTAAACTAAAATTATACAATTTAAAAACCTAATTGGAATGTGATAATTTTAAAATCAAAGTCAAGTCATTAAATAAAAAGTATATAATCATCAGGTTAACATGAAACACAAGAAATATATATTTCACTTGACATCAAGAAGATAAAATAAGCAAAATGCCAAAATACATAATATTTTGTGTATTTTAAAAAAATAAAGGAAAAAATTTTAATTATAAATATTTATAAATAAAAAATAAAATAAAAACTAATGAAGTATATAAGTAATATAGTTTCCAATTGGAAAGATTAAACAAGCATTTATGACTTTGCATACATAATTTTAATATAAAGTTAATTATTAAAAATCAAGTAAAGAAAATTTTTGGTCATTTTCTTTTCATTAAAATGTTTTTACAATTTTATTTGATTATAATCTGCCAAAATTTGAATAAACAAATATGGCATTTTATATGAAAAAATCTACATTATAAAAAGTAATTTTAATGCAAATTTAAGTAGATAAATCTAAAAAATTACAGTTATTAAGTAATATTTTGAGAAAACAAAAAAATTCCTAACAAAGATCCTATATTCCATATATATCTCAAAGAAGAGGGAGAAGGTAAATCAACCAAAGACTCCTCAATTATTACTTTCAATAAATCCATGAAAAAATTATAAATAAGACAATTATTAAAAGTATTTAAGTCATGAATGTTATTTTAATTTTATTAACAATAAATGTTATTTAAATTAGTTGAGAAACTGTGTAATGCAATGATTTTTAATGAAGTTTTCCAGTCAGATTAATTTTGCACAATATAAAAGAAATATGCTACCATCACAAATACAAATTCTGCCTAAATATAGCTGGAAATTTCAACATTTCTCCCATATGATCATTAGAAATTTAAAAATTTGCCATAAATTGTAAATATATTACAAATTATAGACACTCAAATAAATTACATCTTATTTTATAGTATACAAATTAAGACTTATCATGAAATAAAAAATTAGAAATAAATGGGTCTTTAAAAAGCAATAACGAGTTAATGATTACAATAAAAATACTTTTTTTTAAATGTAACATATCTTTAAAAATTATCAGCTTCAACTTAGAAAATTCGTATCTCAAGATACAATAATTTTCAAAAATAAAAATATTCTCCATTAATTTAGAGTTACTATAATTTAAAATAAACTGAAAGACAAAAAAAGTTTTTTTAATTTCATTTATGTTATAAAAAAATTACTATTCAAATATTTTTCTATGCATAATTTCTAACTTCTTTATATATATATATATATATATATATATATATATATATTACATAGAAATGAAAGTAAGAAAATAATACTATGTGGTTCAAAACAAAATTCCTTTGGAGTCAAAATGGAAACTAGTTTCTGAAAAACTAAAGTTTTTAATATTTGTTATTCTTTTACACTATAAAATAAGGCTGCTCATTTACTTATTTTTATATCTCCAAAATGATGTGTTTTTTCTTTCTCTTATAATATTTAAATAAATTTTAAAGTTTTAATTGCTAGTTCTAATCAACTTGGGAGTAATGTACAATAGATTTAATATAATTACAGACATAATAGTTCATTTAATAACTGAAAATACCTATAAAGATAGACTTCTAATTATAAAAAAAAATTACAATGGTTATTCGCAAAATTTGTACACATAATTCAAGAAAAAAAATTTCAGAACAGAAAATTTAATTAACGACTTTTAGCTGAACAAAAAGGCATACAGATAAAATAGTTCACATAAATTCCAAAAATTAAAAAAAAAGAAATAATCAATTTGAAAGATAAATACCAAGTAAAATTAATATATATTAGCATTTTTTTGTTACAAGTATACTCAAATAAATACATATAATGGAAACTATCATAAATATTGGTTCTCACTAAATGTTTTATCAAAAGCAACAAAGAATTCTCTTTGAATGGAACAAAAATCTTAATTATTTCATTGAAATATTTCAATTTTCTATTCATTAACATATTACAAAATGGTCTACATAATATACATTTTTTTAAATAATAAATCAACATCCTACATACCTGACACATATACACCTTTATCTGGATGTTCTTTAAGCTCTAATTTTTTCTTTGTTTCTTTCCCTAATAAATCCCGAATTTCTTCATTATAGATTTCTAAATAGGAAGCATGAACTAAGAATTTAGTATTTTCGGTGGTTGAGATAGCTTCAAAAATGTGCTCAAAGGCTCGAGGTATGATTCCTTTTTGGCTAGCTGGATGTGAAACACCTTGCATTGTAAAGGATTTTCCACAACCAGTCTGACCATATGCAAAAACTGTACCATTGTAGCCTTCAGTCACACTCTAAAATTTAAACAAAATAATTCAAGTAGTCTATTATAAATTTTCATTTTACAACAAAATGGTATGCACTTAAAATATTTACAAGTTCACTATTTCTGTTAAATACATTTAAGAAAAATCAAAAAATGTTTCATACATGGATACTATGAGAAAAATATTTTTTCTCAATACATTTACATAAAAACTACATGCTGAAGTTACAGTGTAAATATTCTAGATATTGTAAAATTAAATGAATATTCAAGATCAAGATAATATAAATCAATTATTTAAAGTTTTAACTTCACTATAACTGTTTGAATGTCTTCAATAATAATCTTGCAAATTATTTTACCAGTTAAAAATATAGTGCAATAGAATAACAAAATCCAAAAATATGCTTGTTGAAAAAAATTTTTTGTTAGATCTCATAAGTACTTTTGGTTTAATAATTTTTTTTAAAAAAAAAAAAAAAAAAAAAAAAAAAAGATATCAACTAATCAAACAGCAGCAAAAATATACATCATCACACCAACAATCAGTCAAGCTTATTTATTTTGCTAAATATATGTGGAGGAAAAGTATACACAATTGAATGTATTTAAAGGAATCAGAAGTGCAAAATATCAATAGAATCAATAGTCTCATGCTCAAAGTAATCTCAACAATCATTGGTTAACATGAGATTACTCTGCATTACAAATACAATGCCTAAAATTTTGTCTCTAGCGAATAAAAAGAAATGTCAGACATACATTTATACTGTTTACTGATGAATTTATCAAAGTTTTACTTCTAAATTTTACAAGACTTTTTTTCCTTATTTATAGAATATTTAACTCACACAAACGTCATAATAATTCAGCTCACAGATTTAACCAGATAAGCTTTTTATTCTCATAAAGATAAAAATAAATATATAAAAATAAACAACCTTTCTTCCATAAAAAGCTTAGTTGCAATTTAAAAAATCAATGAAAAGAAATTAACATTAATTCAAATCATTCAGAGATTATTCTAGATAATCAAATATTTACAGCTATGGACAGAATTACAACTGTTAAAAATGATACTAAAGGAACTTTCCATAAGAGTATTAAAAATATAAATAAATCAACAGCAAAAACTTCTTGAAAATTTATAACAAAATATTATATATCTTCTTAAAAAATAATATGAATTTTAATCGGGAATTCTTTTTCCTCATTTAATAACAATTATCCTGATGGATAACAACAGTCACATTAAATGATTGCCTTTTAGTAAAAAAAATAGCAAAAAAATAGTAGAATATAAAATAGTGATTTCATTGGAAAATTTTTATCAAAAGTAAGATAAATTACAAGAAGTAAAATATAAATCAATACTGTGGAAATAATTTTCTTATTTTATTACAATTATGAAAAGATATAAAAAATTTAAATTATCAAACTGCATTTGAGTAAATAAATTTAATGTAGAGAATAAATTATACAATGAAATTTTTGAAGGTGTACGATTATAAAATATAAATGTATCATACTTACTTCAACAATTGGGTAAACTATTTCATTATAAATTTGTTCTGTAGTAGAATCTATGAAGTAAGCACCATCAAATGTAAAACTTTTGGGTGGGGCAGAACTATCAGCCGGGTTGACAATAGAGCACAGACCACACGAAGAGTCCATGCTGATTATCACCTAGGCCAGAAATATTTCAATGAGAATTAAGAACTTGTGATTATAATCATAATTACTTTTAATTAAATTAGAACTAATGGAAATTAAAGACTTTATTTTAATAAATTTATTTAAAAAGAATATAAAAATAAGTAAAAATATACACAAAACTCACCTTCGAACCTAAATCCCTTTCCCTCTGATTTATTGGTCGACATCTTACTATCACCTTTACGGTTTCTGATGCCATGGAAGTACAGAAGTCTGTCCCAACTCAGTGATTTAGTCACCTGAAACAAACATTCAAAAAAATTATGAATAGTAATCAATTAATGTTGTAAATTAATAATCAACAGATGTGAATAAAGTAACAAATAATTTAATGTAATAAATTTTCTTCTTATTAGAAGATTTTATTATTTTAAATATTAACTGCTTTACACCTTATTAAACACAAATAATCTTTTTAAATCTAGTGCTAAGAAACTGAGATTTTACCGAAAAAAAAAATTTATTTTTCATAATAAAAAATATAAATTTTATATATTAGTATTTTTTGTTAAGAATTCTATTGCAGCTGATGCTCAAATTAGCTAAATTTTCTAGCAACTGTTTGATCTGCCAAAACAAAGCAAAAAAATGTTTCCTCCCATAAGATGAAACAAAATTTATTGATATTTAATATTAATATAATATAGAATATATAATAAAAGTGTATGTATATTTTTCTAAATAAATACAATTTTCTTCTGTTATTTAAATTTTACATTAAGTCTAAAAAGATAAATTTTCTTCATAATATTTTATATAACTACCATTTTATACACCTTTTTAAGTTATTATAAATAAAAAATCATGGCTACTATAAATATTTGGAATGTAATAAGTGGAATGTAATGTAATAGTACAATATAAAAAAATTACTAAAATAATGAAATTTCATTTGTTATAAACAAAAACCATTAATACCAACATCTAATAAAAAATCTGCCAATTTTGAAAGATGGAAACTTTTAATTGTGTCTGATATCAAACACAAAATTTTTTGTGCACATTGTAATTTCAATAATAGGATATCAATTAAATATCAAATATTAAATATCAAAACTGTAGCATTGTAAAAACGAGAAAATAAATATTTATTGTATTGTTGACGATTTCTTGGAAAAATTTTGCATCAATTATACAATTTTGAATTAATGTCAGATAATAATGTTTTATTTTAGAATCATCCACAGATATAATTGTGTGTAAAGAAGCTCAAACATCTTTCAATGTCTACATAAGTATTCTTTGAAATGTTTTACAAGATCTATTTGTTCAATGCATAATGCAATATTTGTCACATAAATCTCAAAATGTTATCACAGATAAAAAAAAATGGCATTTGCATATGTTTATTAATAAGAGCATTTCACATGCATGTTGTTTATGAAATGTAATGTAAAACCACTTCAAGTGCCCATCAGTTGAATACCGAAATGGACTCAAATGATACTAATTTTATTTTTTGAAAAATACTGAAATTACACAGTTCGTGAATATAACTATTATTTCAAACTTGAATGTTTGTAGTGTTTAAGTATTTATTTTAAATCACAGATGCAGGCATGGTAAATTATGGCTATGGAAAATATCAGATCTCAGTCTACAGTGATACAGAAAACACAATTCTATATAGCTTATTTATTTCTCCAAAAATGTGTTCACATTAAATTTTGATGTCATTGCAAATTAACAGATCGGATTTCATATCCACAGTGTTAATAGGTTTTCCATCTTTATGATATTCATTAAAAGAAGTTTGTGCAACGGTATATTTGAGAGATAGAAGAATAAATAGAAAGTCAATTATCGTTTAAATATTTAGAACATTAGAATCGATAAGAATATTTTGAAAATCATCTGTACATTTTTATACAGAAAAAAAAAGTGTTTAACCACATCATCTGAATATTCTTTTCCTTAAATGAATCTACATAAAAATAAATTGTTTTTTCTGTTTTCAACTGTCTATCACTCCTCGACAAAATATAAATTCAGGTGAAATGAAATTAAAGCAACGAGTATTACACGTAAAAAGTTTAAATGATCGCGAATGGTTTTCATGATTAATTCAATTCCATCATAATTCCACAATTTCAACAAAGAATCAATTTTCGAAGAATGAATGAAATCAGTTTTTCTAGATGAAAACCGATTAATATCAGCATTTCGTATGCATGTTCTGTATTGTTAAGATGCAGTGTTAATTGAAATAATCATTAAATTAACAGCACGGAATGGAATCAACGGTCATAAAATCCACACACAATTGGTAAGAAAAATACCAGAAAAAAAATTTCAGTGATTCATATCAAAATTATTTAGCTTTATTCAAACTTATTTACGTATAAGAAAAATATATTAATTGAAAAACAAATGTATTGCTCTTGTTTTTAATCATTTTTAATTTAAGTTTTGCTTTTCAAGATAAAAATGCTTCTTTAAAAAAACCGCATCCCTTTAAGTTATCCTTTATAAGAGTTAAAAATATACACAGAAACTTTTTCTTTAAATATCATGACATAAAACAAGCTTCTATAAAAATAAATGATAAAAGTACAACTGATGAAGAGATCAGGCATATCGCAGTCGAAAATTAATAATTTTCTGTCTATTAAAACTTAAAACATGAAACTGAATTTCATAAATAGTGAAATTCTAATTCAAAAATTCTAAGATCATTTTAGCACAATAGGATTAAGCATAAATTTGTATCAAAATATATTTAGCAGTATTAACAATAGATAAATAGCGATGGTAGGCGAGCCCGGACTGTATTTTTAGTTTAACGGGTATGGAATACTCACCCATCACCAATGTGCCTTGTAATTTTGAACCAAAATTAGGTGACGAGGTCACACCTGAGCTGGCACCCTCCTCTCCACATCAAAGCCGTACCAGCGGATGCACTTCGACACATATTAATGTAAACACTTCTTAAAAAACAGAACATTTTCAATAGTAGAATTTTCGAACTATTAAATAATAGATAGTAATTATTAATCGTTTAAATAATAGTTATTTTCAGAATGGACTGGATGGACTCACACCCGTGAAGATCAAAATACATTTAACTGGAACTTCTAATTCCGTTAGTAGAATTAAAAAGTTTGTCAAGTTAAAGGTCATGTTTCGATCTTCACTCAAAATTTTGAGTCCCAAGATAAATTCTTGAAAATCACCAATAATTCAAAGCACTAATTAGTGGGAGTTAAAAACACAAGTATGCAAATGAAATTCCCCTTTAAAAAGAATTATATAATTTCAACTTGATTTTCTCCTAACAGATTACGAAAAATGTAATTAGTAATTATAAATGTTCTATATTTAATGAATGAGAAAGAAAGTTTGTCAGATTCTTCGCTTTCAGAAGCCTTTTTGCGTTGATTAAAATGCTGTAATGTGTTATTTACTAAAAGCCAGATAAATTTTGCGAAACTAAAATTACTTTTGTACTATAAAGGGCGGATTAGATGGCTCTTTGAATAAAAGGCACTCAGAGTAAACATCATCATTATTATAAAAGTGATTCCTTTGAAACCAAGTAGCCATAGATTAGTCAGCCCCACGCAGAGGAATTATTTTCGCTTGGAGGACATTGCAAACATTATCAGCTTTACGTGCCTCAACCCTCATTCACGAACATAGCAGTCTTCGGCTTTCCTAAATTTCTTACCTCCAAATTTTCCAGCACATCAAGCAGGAGCGAAATCCAGTTCTTGCAATAAAAACTTTACTGTAATTCATTTATGAATGCAAACAATGATCCATATATTAGAAAAAAATTTTTTTTTTTTGCAGAAACAACTTTCGCCATACTTAAATTAGCAATTTAAAAAAATTATCAGAAAAAAAGAGAAAAATTCCACTCAAATTAAGATAATTTTCATTTTTATTCCTTATGTATACACCATTGTTAAAATAGTGATTGGAATTTAGAAAATAAGCAACTTTGCCTAAAATCCTAAAAATTTCAGTACAAAAAAAAAAAAAAATTTAAAATGCAAAATGAGAGAAGATAAGTTATCCAAGTTTATAGAGAATTCATATGGAGTTTAGAAAATCAATTATATATATAAATTCAGTAGTACTGAAACAGAAATTAGAAAGATACATAAAAAATATTTTAAATAAATGTTGTTATACGACGAAAAAAGGCGAAAATAACATAAAAAAGCTATGCTAACAATGACACAAAAATGAGGCAAAAATAGAAAGAATTATTTATTTTAACAAACAGAAATGGGAATATTCAGTAATTAAGGGAAATATCTGGGGAAAAAAAATTTAAAATAAGAGAAATCAATAAATTAAGTTTTAGAATTTTCGAAAAAATTCTGAATAATGCAAAATATTCAAAAAAATTTAATGCAAAATATTTAAAGAAATTGAATAATGCAAAATAAAAACTTTAATACTTTGGTTAAAAAGGAATTTTTTTTTTTTCTTCTTTTACTTTTAACTTTCTGCCAAACAAAGAACTTCAAAGTTGAAGTAACAAATGTATATTTACAGAGAACGTAATTCCCATATTCATATGAAAAAATAAATGTCATGAATGTATCAAGGTCACGCAAAATTGATGGGCTTGACAACATAGCTCAATGTTGTGCCCAAGTGCAATAAAAAAAACAAGGTCAAATTAAAATTTTGAATGCAATTTAATGTCAAAATTATATTTCTTTTGTAAAAAATATTTATACATAAAAAAGGATAACTAAGCAAAATATGAAGGTGTTAATCAAACGAGTATTTTCAATTTCGTTATTTTTCTATGAATTAGTTAATGAAAAAAATTGGATGTGGTAAAACATCATTAGGCCAATTTCCTAATTTAAAAATCATTAAACTTCTTATCCTCTCATTTGAAAACTGACATTATATTTATTAATATAAAATTACATCCTATTCTCGACTGACAAACTTAAGTCGGAAACATTACTACAAAATTAAAATGCATGTCAATAAGTGATCAAATATATACATTAATATTGTAATATATATAATTATAAAACTTTAAATAATTAGTAAGAATAACAATTTAGTAATTTTAATATTTTAATAAAATAATAATTTAAGCATTTCCGTTTGGGGGTTCCGATTCCTGACACAGGCTTTCAGGTGGAGAATATTTCAAAAAACTTATACAAGGTGACTAAATATTGGAAATAGCCTATTCTTTTAATGCCACGATGTCACTAAATATTGATTTATAACGAAGCGATTTTCAGCTCCTAAAGATCACCAAAACAGCAGTTTCTGGAAGCTTTAGACACTGGCGTCGACTATTAAGTGCAGAGAGGACATTAAATATTTTCATATGATAAAATTTTTTAACGCTTTATGAGCAATATTAATGCTTTTTGAATCAAAATTTGAAAATAAGAAACTAACAAATACTAAAAATGCAATATATTAAATTAATCTCTTTAAAGAAAATTCATCTATTTATGAAAAATGCCAAAGTGAAATTGCCATGCCATATTTCTTCTCTCGCAATATCACCAAATGAAAAGATACGGCAATATTAAATTGCCATATTTGATAATTTACATAAAAATTAGTTTTACAATTATAACATTTTACCTAGCATATCAAACATAAAATTATAAAAATGATTTTGACGAAATAAAGAAATAAGAAGTTAATCGAACAAGCCACGAGTTTATTTTAATGAGGAACAAATTTTAACCGTAGATTTAAAGCTTTATACATGGAACAACTTCAAGAGTTTTATTTCTCCAGAAGTCACTTTCATTCGCGCGTTCTTCAGTTCAAAACTAATCATTCAAATAAATCTTCTATAACTTTTGACAGTTAAAGTCTCCAAATCGAATCTGCCTTCTTCACCTTTATGAAATCATTAGAAATGTAAGACAATGCGCGTTTTATATTTATTAAACTATGTGTTCGGCATTTCAGTCCGGGTAAGCACCAACGCAACCTCAGAAAAGAATAAAATATTATAAAAGTACTATTGTGAAAAATAATATCCATCGCAAAGACATTATATTCCTTTAATCTCGTAAAAACCACAAAGCCAAGGTCAACTAGAAGTCCAAAAGATGACTCTACGAGGCGCGACTGGCATGTGGTATGGATTCTATCAAGTTTCTACATATACAGTGATAAATTCTTCTTCTTTCTCTATTGAGCAAAGTTTATTATTGAATTCGAAAAGGAACACAACATATATGGAGAAATAAGGTACATCAATTGACGATTTCAATAAATAAGTTATTGGGTATAAAAATATCTTATTTTTTCTTACTTTTATAGTATATTTCTATAAACACAATTTCTTACAAAATTTGTTGACAGAAATAAACCATATGGAAAAAACATTTTGCAGTTTCAAATAACCTAACTTAAATTTCGAAAAGTCTAACTTTAAATGTGTTCTAGAAAAATATAATGTATTTAATAAGTCAGACAGACCCATTATAATGAAACTCAATTTTCCACAATTACTCAATAACATAAAAGACAGTATTCTTCATTGGACTTAATTTTCCTTAGCAGTAGTTCATTGTCTCGAAACCAATATTTTTACTTGTAAATGTCCAACACAATTTAATCATAGGAAGTCTGCACGAAATAATACGGTAAGCTTCATTCTTTTGACAACTGATATTGATGAAAAGAAGTTTTAGACACATTTTGACCAGAAATTGCAATGAAAAAACAATACATCTTCATAATTTCACTTCCTTCTTCAATTTTATAAAATTGTTTTAGTTTGCTTTTTAAACATAAAAAAAAGGTAAGTTTTTTTTTTAGAAAAAATCAAGCAGAAATCCTATAAGGTCTGTTATGAGAATATCGCAAAAGTTTTATGTAAAAGTAACAAAATAAGACAATATTCACATAAGAATATAAAAATCTTCATTAAACTAGGATTTAAAAATTGAAACAAACTAACAAATATACTGATACTATTTTAAATCTGATATTAGATTAATAAATATAATATAAGATATTAGATATAATTTTAAATCTCATTTCATATTAATATTTATTTAGGTGTGGAGTCCAACTTTCTAAGTACGCACATGCCATGCCATAGCTACCCGTTTATAGGGTAGGTATATATATTCACAAAATATTCATACAAGGAAAGGACAAAGACAGGTTAGATAGAGAAAGTACATCCATGCCCGAACCGGGATTCGGACCCAGGACCTCCCTATCCTCAGTCACGCACGCTGACCACTAGACAAGTTGGACGGCATTGTATTGTATGATACATAAATACATAATGAGTTTGAATTAAATTAACAATCAAAAACTAATGAATTAAAAAATCACGTTATTAAAACAACTAAGATAAGTAATGAAAAATATTTTGAATATAAAATTAAACATCATCATTCAAATATTCAGTTAAATCATCTTACAATTTCTTAAATGAAGATTAGGGTTATTCGTTTAAGAAAAAAATTAAGGTGAGTTTTTTTAATCTTGAATATTATTCGAAATTTGAAGGATATGTGTAAGATTACCCAAATTTATTTCAAAATCATGAAACAAAAACGTGAAAATTCATTTAACATTTGTTGATACAATTTGTTTCGATACATGTAGAGCAGTGAAGGCGAGACCCAGACTGTACTTTTAGGTTAATGAGTTTGGAATACTCGCCCATCATCGTCATCACTCGTAATTTTAAACCAGAGTCAGGTGACGAGGTCACACTTGAGCTGGCACCTACCTCTCCACATCCACAAGACACAGCGGAAAGACTTGGACGTTACATATTAACGTAGACACGTCCCCAACCCAGTGAAGGAGAGTACGGCATAGTCACCCTCCCAACCACAGCCCACGGCAAATGAGGCTTCACTTTGCTGACCTTACGAGAAGCAGCGTGAAGCTACTGGGACACTGGAGTTCAATTTGTTTCAATAGAAATGCATATAAGAAAATGACATAAATTAGTATATCATTAATAAAATGTTAATGTTTATTATAAATGCTGATTTCATGTAACTTTACATACATTTAATTAGTGTTTTGCACTATTAAACTGTTGTTATTCTTAATGCCGGCTACTAGGAATTCATACTATTTTTTAGCACAAGAGGGGGAAATGATGACACCTTATATACAAGGGCATCCAGTGGGCGTAGCTCCGAAAGAGGGTCTTCGTAATTTAGAAGCTGGGAACAAGCAGAAGATCCTCAGACTTGGCTTGATACTCCCAGACTTAACATTGATGGCATTGTGACCACGGCATATTTAACGTACTCCATCCGCTATTAGCGAGCACGATACATCTTCGATTGGGTCGGGATTCGAACTCACTACCTTCCGATAACGAGAACGAACGTCCCATCTAACAGGCCACCATACTCATCTTTATTAAATTATCCTAATCTAGATTGATTGAAACCGAGCTATGTTCAGCGAGATCATGTTCAGATTACTAAATGTTATTTATAATTAATGTTATAAATTAGAATTTGAGAATATTCAGCGTCCTATTGCTACACCGATTCAAACATAGGATTCTCTGATGTCCTATAGTTGACAGTCTAAGCATTTTAATACCCGTAGGATAAATTATCTTCTTGGAGAACGTTTCATCAAAAGTGGGCAACATGTATGTCTCAGTTGAGGAAACGTGAAAAACCCCCCAAGTACATATCTCCACAGATACGCATGCAGTAGACTCAAGCACATCCATTCCCCGTAGTTCAACAGGGCTGGCTTGGAACCTGGAAATTTATGCCCCGAAAAGAGGGGTCTAACTACGTCGCGTTGAGCCTTAAACATAAAAGTTTGGAAACCCTTTTTTATATTACTTTCCATTAAAATTAAATGAAATTCCAATCACAGTTGAAATGCAAAAATGAATTGTTATAATCAATACATACATAAAAAGAATTACCCAACATGTTAGAAGGGAGAAATATAAAAACACACAGATTTGTCATTTTACAACACATTTTTCATACTAAAATTCAATCGACCAGGACTTACAACTGAAAGTGGATTGTGATCCAATATCTGTATCCACATCAAAGATTAGAAACAACCCACACACACTGCTGATCCAAAAACGAGGGTATTACCATTTAGCTTATAGCCGTGCAAATTTCATTCTTGATGGTTGATCCTGAATAAGAGCTGCGTTTCCCTGAACGGTATGGCCAAAAAAATAGGAAAAATTATTTATCCAAAAGTCTCCCGACAGCTGGAAACTTTTCGACAAATTAAAAATATACGAACAGAATACTATTTGATTTACAAAAAAAAAAAAATATTTTTCCCTAATGCTCGCTTGATCTTTGGATTAATCCATTCATCAGTGGTACAAGAGGTGAGCGTGTTGGCATCTTATACAGTGAGGCACCCAATGTGTGTCTACTATCGTCACCCCGAAATTGAAGGGATTAAGAAACACGCAGAGAGCGAAAGGAACATATATGCCCGAACCAGGATTTGGAACCAAACTATTGCTTCGTGTTAGGAACACTAACCACTCTGATATCGGCCGATCTTTACAAAAATGTTACATCATACATTAAAAATACAAAATATAATCAAAAAATCAAATTTAGAAATGACATTATTGCTTATAAATATTAGTTAGTACACAAAATTTACTAAGATCCTCGGAAAAAAAAAGTAAAACACGTTATTATTAAATCAAAACTTTAGTCATTTCTTTGAAGATTGGACATCCTTCTTAAAATTATACAAGTCTTGAATTAGTAAGCAGGGAGTGAATAATAGTGCACTTCCCTGCACCAAATCAGAAATTCGTTGTAAGCACTTTAATTTTAGAATATAATGTGGCTTATTTCCTGGAGTTCGGATAGATTGAAACTCTTAACACTTTAAAATCTATCAGCTAAGAAATTCGAATCAATGAATTTAGTATCATTTCGAATTTTACTTTTTCATAGGTTTTACCATATTTCTTTTCATTTTCAACTCGCAAGTTTTTCCTTTGAACAGAAAATGAAAATTTCAACGTTAAATTAGAATTAGTTTTAATAGCGCTACGATAGTGTTAACTGTATATATATATATATATATATATATATATATATATATATATATATATATATATATATATATATTATAGCTGTTTACGCGTGTGTGTTATTAGATTAACAAATGAGTGCCTGCAAAACAAAAACGCTTATTTCATGTTGGCCAATATGAATATAGTAAGAAGGAAGATAAGGAAATCCCCACAAAATATCACAATGCTGATAGGATAAATTTCTTGCAATGGGACTATTCATTCATCTTTTCCTGTACCTATATCCTGAACTTCACATAATTTAATAGACCAACTCTAAGATGCAGGTACAGGAAAGTATGCTGGTGCTACAACATATATATAGTTTAAATAGCATTAAAACATCACTATGAATATCTACCAATCATTTTCTGGTGAAATAAATGTTGCCCTCTTTTCCCTCGTTAATTCCAAACTGACAAAATTTTACATGCGGATTATTATACGTTCGTTACCAGTTTCGCGAGTGAAGCGGTAGCAGTGTTAAAATACCCATCATGCGCCACGGCGTGAAGGGCATTTTAACACAGATAAGACAGTAATTACATAGTTACATCTCTCCCATTATATTAAAGATGATGCTATTAGCGCTCCCAATAAATGTAATTAATTTCTTATTTTCAGTTTGTCTACGCCCTCTGCTATTTTTTTTTCGGTGATATTTGTCATATGTGAATGAAAAGTAGAACGAAACCTCTTCGGGCAATCACTGAATTAATTCAAACATACAACTCAACTCGTAGTCCAACAATTCTGGCGCCCCACGTTGGGCTCATCTATACATGTATGGCAAGGCAAAGATAGTGTATATTATATAAAGTGAACATTCGTTTGTGATAAGTTACATTTTTACCTGTATTTTGACCATATCTTTTTGAGCTACTTAATTTAAAAAAAATTAATTTAGCAAATAAGCTATAAATTAGGTGTAGAAAACCGTAGAATAACCGGAATGATGTACATACAATAGAGTACACACGTAACAAAACCAAAAACGGTTATATAAACTATTGTAATGGACATCTCAATTCTTTGAAATAGTTAAAGAACAAAAAATGCATCGGGGTAAAGATAAAATAAAATGTAAATGAAACATGAAACAGTTTGTTGGGAAATGAATGCAGTATGGTTAATATTTTGTGGTCTACTTAAACAAAAGAATTGCTCATGACAAGTTCCAGATAAATATGCTATGGTTACAGATAAACATTTAATACTATTTATTCTATTCCTGAAAAAAGTGCAATCTCCAAATCCTATACAATAAAAGGTGGTCACCTTTTATTTTGTTAATAAAAGTAATTTATGATCAAAGTGTATTCTAAGCATGTTTGATAGGATTTATGTCAAGAAACCACGCTAGCCAACTCCTATACAGTGATCTTTCAGCTTTTATTAGATATCTAAGAAAATAGCAGTATGAAGTCTGGGAGTAAAAGAAAAGAATACCAATGATTAACAGCATAAAGTGTAATATGAAGTTTTCTATTTTATCAGACCTTTGACATATAATGTAGCCAATGAGAATGATATATATATGTTCCTATCTCAAACTGTAAAAAATCACGGTCTTTATAACCTGAACTTAAAAACATTTTCACTGTACCTGTTATGAATAATTATAGCATAAAACTGGTTTAAATTTTTTTTTTAAATTTCAGCTGTTATATATACAAATGTGTGTGAATATAAACTTTCTTTCTTCATCTTTTGTTTCCAAAAAAATTATACATTAGGAAGATTAAAAATCTCCAACACTCAATATTTTTACTGTATATATTGTTATAAATTAAGGTTCATATAATTGAGAGATAAATAAAAAGCATATTTTTGTATAAATGCAAATACACTTTGATGAGTCCAGTAAACATATTTGCTGCATTGGAAGTACCAGAAATATAATTCTGTTACTATGTATTATATTTAATTTTATAAATAATCTAAACCAAGTAAATAAATTTTTTGAATCAAACAAAAAATAGTTTTGCATAATTCAGGCATTATAAATATTTACATTGTTAAAAAATTAAAAAAGTATGAAATGAAGTATAAAATGTTTAAATACAAATATCAAAGCAAAACCTTATTTTGTCAATTTGACTTCTTATTTGCTACACTAAGCAATTTTTTTCCACAAAAATCAGCAAAATATCGAACTTTAAAATTAACATAAATGCTTAAGAGTATTACATAAAACATGCTAATGTGTTTCACTTGCTAATAAAGTTTTCCTAAAATCAAGGATACTAAGAAAAAAAATTTTTTTTTATAAATTACTCCATAAAGAAGGATTAACCATTAAATCAATACAAAACAAAGATAAAAAAAATTGGCTTTAATATATAAATACAGAAAAGATTCTAGAACTAAGTGGCTGCATTGAATCTCCCCTAGGGATTTTTAACCCATCACTGGTTGGTTTTCTTTGTCACTCTATGGTCATTCTTTACATGTGAGGATTAACTTGACTAGGAGCTAAAATTTAAAGTGAATTACAAATCACCAAAAACGTTGAAATTAATAATAGGAATCTAACATATAGACTGTTGAACTGAAGGCCAGAGAACTGAGTATTAAACTGTTAATTTTATCAGCTTTTCATTGGAAAAAAAAAAAACTGCTTCTATTTGAAATAACTATTTAAGAAACTCAGGGTACTTCAAAAATAAAACTAATTACTGCCAAGGCAAATATTTGCTATTCATGAAGTTAAAGAACTCTATATCCATCATTATTTCCTTTCACAATACAATCCTAAGCAAAAGCCATCTAGTATGCAAATTGTGAAACTTTACACATCATAAGCAATCACATTACAGGTTCACAAATGAATAATAAAAGACTAACCATATAAGAAACATGCTAAAAATCTTTATTTTTACTTGAAGTTTGATTATTCCTTTTTATTACATATACCTACACAAATAATTATCATTACATGAACTCTAAATTTAACAAAGTAACTCTTTTTTTCAAAATATGAGATTAGCTAACATCACACATCAAAATTATCTTGTTTGGTTTGTTTGTTGCTCATTAATAATTTTCCCACTCAAGGTACAATTTAAAATGAATTCTGAACTACTATATCTAAACTTGAGCAGGAAATCAAACCCACAAAATGTGCTAGCAAAGTCTAGAGCACTAATCATTTTGCTGTAAGCTTCATATGAATGCTTTACTTATCATATCAATTTGCTAAAAAAAAAAAAAAAAAAAAAAAAAGGAAAAAAAAAAAAAGAAATTGAGGAAATATTATATATATATATATATATATATATATATATATATATATATATTAAGATTTACATATTTTATATTACTTACATATGGATTTTGTGATGTTGATTCTTATTATAAGTAAAATTTATTCTGAATATATGCAGTTATATATAATATATAACTTTTTTAAATTAAAATTTTATGAAATCCAAAACTGTAGATAGTCAATTTGGCAAGTAACATCCATATAATTATCTTATTAGTCTTATAACTTACATACTTTAAAAATGACAAATAGTATTTCAATTTAAAATTACTGGTTTATTTTTTACTCATTTCAATTATTCAAAATTAAATTCAAATAATAATAGATTTCAGTTGTTTTATGATACATTCTTAGAAAATATGATATTAAGTTACAGGAAAAAACTCATAAATATAATAAATTAAAAAATAAAATCATACACAAATCAATAATTTGCATAAAGTAAATAAGTATAAAAAAGATAAAAGTAATCACTAAAACATAATATTAAAAAGGTAAGAAAAAAGATAAACAAATAAATATTTCTATCAGTTTGATAAAAAAAATTTTAGAAATTTAAAGATGAAATATAGTACGAAATATTATTTTTATTTAAAGCAATAATGAATTGATCGCTGAAATGCATATTCTCTTAAATTAAAAATGACTGTTCAACTTTTCCTCAGAAATATAAATCAGATTTCAGTTATTTACTTTTCTTAGTAATGCAAAAAATAATTTCTCTAACTTATATATATATATATATAGAGAGAGAGAGATGGAAACCAATGATATATTATGCTTATTGAATTAAAATAAAAGAGTAATGACAAAAAGTTAAACAATGTATTCAATATAAATTAAACATAAATTTATTATAGAACAATTAATTAATAAAACAAAATTAATTTTAGAAAATTTAGTTGAAAATTAAAAAATAAATAAATTTAAAAATAAATTATGATAACATTCTGCTTAGCAATGACATCAAAACATTGTTTTTTTTTTTTGTTTTTTTTTCATTTCCAAAATATTTTCAATTGCACTTTTTCATGTCAGTAGTCTATAAAACAATAGCCAATAAGACTGTCAGTGAATTGTCTTGAATAGTTATGCAAAACTGTGTGTGTGTCAACATATAACAAAATAACACTTCTTGATAACACTACAGGAAATTATTTTTATGTGACTGATCATACATGTTTGAAATTTCACTGTTTCTGGATTGTTAGTGATTTTTACTATTCATCATTTCTTATTTGCTTTGGATATTTCTTTTTTCCTTGCAACATAGAGTTCAAAAGTTATTAACTGCAGAAGTTTACAAGAGACTCATCCAAAACAAAAATTATTTTTTATAAATAGAAATTAATATTTCATTGTTAATTTTTACTTGGTGATCTGAAAAAAATGATTACCAAAAATGAAAAACGTGAAATGCCTCCAAAAACAGAAAGTGCCCATTACATTTATCTGTTAAATACAAACACAATGTTATATAAATGCTTTTCAATTGATGAATGTTAATAATTTATAAAAACCAAACTGAATTTTATTGAAATATAAATATTGTCAAACTCAAGTTAATACATAGTTAAAAATTTAAATTTATGTTTGAAATAGAGGAGATCATTATTTATGTAACATAAAATTTAGTATTAGATATTAAATAAAGAATAAAGTATAATACAACTAGAAAACTTGGCAAATTATCAAAACAGTAAGAAGAAATATTGCTTATGCATCAATAAATTTCAATTTTAAATAACTAGTTCTGTAAAGCAGCAAAAATATAAATTAAAAGGCCAGGTTAAATATCTGGGAAAAGACAATTCAAGAGATATAAGCATAAAAAAACAATTATAATATATGTACTGAAATATTTAATATTTCTTGTACACTACAATAAGTAAAAAAAAAAAAAAAAAATGCTGTTAATGAATTTAATTAGACAAAACAATGTACAAATAAAATGTAGTTCATCAGTTTCTCTAAAAATTTTCAAATTTTTGCCTACATTATCTAAAGCACTAAATATACCAAAAGATATATTCAACATATTAAGTTTTTAATTTTGAATATAATAAAAATCAACTAGCACTATCAAGAAATATAAATTGAAGGAAGTCAGACTGACAAGAAAAATATAAAAAAAACTCATTATTTTGAGAATGGAAACTGATGCATTAAAGTATGTATAAAAATTAATTGAAATAGATTTATAAAAGGTTACATAATTTCAAACAACCATTTTCATTAATAGAAAAATTTCGAATTATTAAATAATTGTGAATACTGTATTTCTTCTATGACCTGAACTTTTAGAATTTCTATAAACTTGGAATCGTATAATTTAGAATGTACTTTAAGGCTTTAAATACATTTTCCAATAAATGTTTGAACTCGTGATATTTAATTTTTTGAACAAATTTATATTTTCTAGTAAAGTTATTTCACATGATACGATATGTAGGTCATAAAAATAAACATTACGAATGAAAACTGAGCATTGATAAAACATTTTATTCTTGTTAAATTATCAGAAAACAACATGTTTATCGCATGAACCAAAGAAAAATATAAGTCAATCAATAAATATGTTTTGAATTAAATTAGGCACATTTTTAAACAATCATGAATAAATATTTTATAGTTGTATTTAAATACTGTAACCGGTGCAAATGTTTGCTTACCTTCCGATAAACCATTGCTTGATCATATTAAGTTTACGTCTCTATATCCTAAAGAAACCTCATAGAGAGATATCATTTTATGGACAAGTGATTCATAATAAACATAGAAGGCTCACGACAAATTTAAGAATTTCGGGAGCATGCCACAGAGAAATGCTCATTTTCATAGTTACCCGATTGTAACACAAAATACAACTGCCGTAGAGACATAAGCAAAACAGTACACTAATCTGTTGTCAAGCAAACAGGCCCTCTAGCGGAAGTTCTTTCATTCACAAATTGAAAATAGAGAGGTTGGTTTTAAAGATTACAAGGCATGCTGAAAATATTTTTTTATATTGATAACTAAATAATTCCGCTTATAATAGAATTTATCTAGATTTTAGATTTAGAATTCGAAAGTATAATCCTGAAGAATAAAACTAAAAGTTAATTATTTTGGGATATTAGTGATTATTATAAACATTTTTTTTTTAAATACTCAATTTTCCTTCTATTTAGGGAATTATAGTTCAATGATGATTTATGTGAATATATAAAAAATAAATTAATCATAAACATTAAGAATATTTTTTATTTTAAAAAGCAACTCCATATTTAAGTTTTCACTGGAAAGGTCAAAAATGTTTAAAAATTTTCTTTGTTATAAACATATATAAAATCTCGTTTTACATCATCTTGAAAGTTTTAAAATGTAATATTTTAAATAAAGTTTGAAATAATGTATATATATATATATACACATTAATGAAGATATATCATGCATATATACATTAATGAAGATATATCTGAAATGGTTCTCTTAAATAATGGTGTTAATAACATTTTTATACAAATCTGTTATTTTAAGAAATAAACATCGTAGCATTTTAACAAGTCGTGAGTTTGGGCTTCTTAATATATAAAAGACTGTTTTAAATGTGTCTTATTTCATCCAAATAATGCAATATCAAAAGCTTTTTTGAGACTGAAAGAATACTTGGGATAGCTTGATAAAACCACTTTTTGATTTAAAAAAAATAGTAGCTTTTTTATTAATTTTTCGTAAAATTAGGATTTTTAGCTGGAAATTCGAATGTTCTAGCAAAGTTGAGAAGTATAACGACAATTCTATCATACTCATGATATCAATAAATAGAGCATTTGCTATCATGATTATAATTATACATTAGACGCTCATTTTTATGAACTAGTAGAGACCGGCTTATAAAACAATTCTTTAAATAGGAAGTAAATAGCTAATTAAGTTTTCAAAATAGAAAAATGTATTAGGTTATTAGGATCTATTTTTTTTACCAAACTACTTTTTTATTATAATTAAAATAATATAACAAAAAATTATTTACAATCTATTACAAGAAACACATGCAAAATAATATTCATTCTTAAAAAAAAATAGTTACTTTCATTTTTTTGATGAAAAATTAGGCATTGAAATCCTTTGTCTTTTTCTTCTTAAAATCTAGGTTTCAAAAAAAAATTTTTTTTCCCATTTACTTAATGCATAAAAGCATTTCATTGTTTTTTCCCTCAAAAAAAATTCCTTAGTCAAGTTAACCATTTAGTTGCTTATTTTGTTGGTGGTCTTTGCACTTCATTATTTTCATCTTGTTATATACCTAAAAACTCTTCTTCTTTCTCAATCATTATATTTGTCTCTCTCTCTCTCTCTCAATCAATAATTATATCAATAATTCCATCATCCCATATTTCTTATACACATATCGTAAGTGAGTTCATAATGGAAAAAACCCTCGAAAGAATTTTCAAACAGTAAAGGAATTCTTTGTTGGAGCTCATGTATAGAGTAACTCATCTTCAACCAAGTCATCAAATAAATTAGATTGACTTTCTTCAGTTTCGATAGTTTCTTTAACAAAGCCTGCATGTGTTAAAATGCTTTCGATATTATCTTTCCTTCCAACAACATTTCAAGCATTGATAGACAAATTCATTGCTCAAAGGAGATCAATTTCATAAAGTCACTCCAGCTACAAGCCCATGATCATTCTTTTCAAATGTACCAAACGATATTTGCTCTTGAAGCTATTGATTATGCCCTAATCCACGGGTTGTATGATGGAAGTAAGATTAGGAGGAGAAACACCACATCAATCGATTCAAGATCTGGGATTTTAACGTGAATAAAGTGCAATTATTCACAATTGGTAAAATACATTTCTCCGATAAGAAACGTCGATCTCGGCCAATTTTCCTTAATAGTCCCAGTCATCCAAATTTTAATATTACAATGATTTACAGTTGGTAGTTTTTGAACATTTTTAAAGCATCTAGGCTCTAAATATTTCCTATGTAAAGCAGAGGCAGTTTTTCTGTTCCATTCATGTTGGCTGCAAGCAACACTGTAACTCTTTGGTATACTTTTTTGTCACCATTACATTTACTTGAAGATAAGCGTTCTTTCTGGTGAGATCTTATAAAAAACAATCTCGTTCGCACTGAGAGCATCCTTTGGGTCATGTTCGGAAAGTAATGATTTAAAAATTTTCCTTCTTTCTGTTCAATTTTTTGAAATTTTGTTCACCAGTTCCACTTTTCCCACATAATTTTAAAAATCTCACACCGTGTACAGTTTTAAGTTTTTAGAGTCTACCGTCTGATGCTTTATAATCTTTACGTTCTGTTTCAGAGCAAACCCGTTGGATTTTTCTTTTATAGCATCACCATCAACAGGAATGTTCATTCCTCTCATTTGTGATTCATTTTTGAACAAAAAAAGTGACACGTGCAGGTCTGTCTGGAATATATGCAGGTCTTGCTTTATTGCTCAAGAATGAATAAAGTTCTCCGACGTTATATAATAAAGAAATACAATTTTTAAAAATAAAAATAACGTTATATCATAAATTTAAAAAAAGGAAAATAAAACTATTTGTCAAAAGCAAAAGTTCACAAAAAAAAAAAAAAAAAGATTTTTAAAATATTTTTCGTAAATGGGAGTTGTCTATAGTGTTTGAGTGGGACAGTAGACAGAGTGTTAAGTGGACATCAGTTCGTAAAAAACGTGAGGGTTCGTAAATTCGAGTTTTGTGAAAATGAGCATCTATTATATTTTCCAAGTCCCTGAATAAGTTATCCGTTTGTATTTGAATAAAAATTTAAAGGCTCATTAAATATATTTCTAAAGAATTCTTTTAACGCGAATCAAAAAAGTAAGTCTTGATACTACAAAGAAAAGATTTCCAGATGCACATAGCATGTCACTTACATTTTTTTATTCTAAATTTATATATATATATATATATATATATATATATATATATATAATATATAGTATATATTATATATATATATATATATATATATATATATATATATATATATATATATATATATATATATATATATATATATATAAATATATATAAAATTTACCATTATCATTTTAAATTACTATTATTATTTTATTTACTATTATCATATTTATAATTTACTATTATCATTTTAAATTTATATTTGTAATTTGTGGGGAAATAAGAATTTAAAAAAAATTAAATAAAGATTAATTGCACTTAGAATAGCTCTTGGCTTCGAAAATATTTCAGATCATTTTTTTTTTTTTTTTTTGTAAAGTTACAGTAATACAAAGAAATGTACATACTTTCAACTAGTAGATAAAATGTATAAATTTTGTAAAACAATGTACATGGTTAAGAAAAAAATTATCTTTCATAGAATATAATTCCTCCATAAATTTTTAAACATAGCCTTTGAAATTTGTGTAATATCTATAAATCCTCTCACACCTCTTTAATTTGAATTAATGTCAATAAAAAATGTCAATAATTTTTTAGTATCTATTGATGTCAAGAGAGGAGAGAGAGTTTATCACAGTATCCATATATATTTCTTATCTATTTAGTCACTTCAAAAGCTTAAAGTGGAATTTATCTCTTCTAAGATTAAAGGTTTCTTAATGAAAGAAAGTAATAGAAATGCTGCATACAGGAAATCAAATATGTATTCAATTGACATTTGAATCCAATATCATTATATAAAAGATAATTCAGAATAAAATTATATTAGACTTTTATTCTATTTTTAACCTTGGAGTGTGCATGAGACATTGCATACAATGCACTTATAAATTTACCAAAATTAATTGAACATTTAATTGCTGTTTAATTCAATATAAATCTCCTAAAAATTGAGCAAGCATCACAAATTATTTATCATTATACACTCATAAAATTTATAAAATGTATGAAGTATGAGCCAGTTTCCGTAACTATTTTATAGAGAATGCTGCCAGGAATTTTACTAAGTTTGTCATATAAGGTTTAATAACTATCTTTATACACCCCTTTATATACTCAATAATACATAAAGTTTTAGTTAATAACTATCGGTTATAAGCGTTTTTAATAAATGCTTAAATTAATAATTATTATATAAACCTTACATTATAAAATATTTTTAGTTATGCTTTACAAATATTTTTTGCGTAAGGCATCTTTTTAACAGTGAAAATTCATGTTTTTATAAGTATGAAGTTGGGAAAAACTGTGATATTGAATTTTTTCTGAATTAGATGAAGTAATATTCTCTTAGTAAGCAATAATTTAAAAGAAAACCGAATCGATAAGTCAGTGTGTGTTCAGAGTGATTCTCATTTCATCAAGTAAAAGAGGTTATTTATACACATTGTATGTAACCAATTTTCTTTGTTAGTTTGTTGTTGATCCATATCACACAATGGCTTACAGTCATTTTTATTTAGAACATTGAGCTGCAGTTTGATTTTTCAAATTTTACTGTGAATTCATTTTGACATCGCTAAACTATTAATTGAGCAGCGAATTACTGTTATAAAACATTTATATATCTATTGTAAAATTACTTTCGAATTAATGTTTTTTTTAATTGGTAATGAAGAGTATCAAGTGAAATAACCCGAAAAATTCCAAATTACTTATTCTGCGAGATGTGCATACAAAAAACACAACATCAATCTGTTATTGTTCTGTAATGGTTGGAATGAAACCAGAGAAGTTCCTTTCTCAAGAGCAGAGTTCTACCGCTGAGTTACTGTGAAATTTTCTTGAGTATACTTGACGTATAATCGATTCTTACAGAAATTCTGCTTTGGACAGTTGAATCCATATTTTCCAGAGACTGGATTCATAATATAAAAATGGCTAGCCAAACTCCAAGTGATGCATAAATGTCTTACGTGGAGTATGACATCAGAATACAATAAGATTAAAGAAATTTGTAATTCTGTTAGCAAGGATGGCAATAATTAGAATCGTTGCAAAATATTTAAATAAATTTTGAAGATAATTAACTGTTTGAGCAACTTTGATCTCTGTAGTTAGAGTATGACGCTCAGATTACTTATAATCCGTCAAAAGTATTAAAAAAATATAAGAACTTTAAAAATACCATTTGTACTAAAAATATTATTGGATAAGGTAGAAACCCTTAATGTACCAATCAAAACACTGTTCAATGGTCAAATGTTTGTGAATGTTCCTGACATAATAAGCCTTTTTAGCGCATTTGTTAAAATGTTTACTTAAAATACCTTCATTGCCCAGAAGATAATCTAAATATTTGAAATTGTGATTTTTACAAATTGAAATTTTAAAATATTAGCATTATGAATGGTATTGATTTTTTAAAGTAATTTATTATCTTATCTTATTTATTATCTCATTATATGAAACTTATTTTGAAATTTTTCTTCTTATGTGTAATGTAAATTGTATTACTTCGAGAATAGCTTCATGTCTGATTGTAAAGTATGTTGCTATTCATTTACATACTTCAGCATGCACAAATTTTTCATACAAATTTATATTTGTTACATACTAACATTTTGTGTAACAGTCATCATGAGCCATGTACGATGGTCATCCGGAGAATAAGTTTCCCTTGGCTCATTAAATAAATATAAAAAGGTTTATTGCAAAAGGTACAATAATATTTCAGCTACTTCTCAATATAAGAACCATCCGAATGATAGCTACTGTCATATCATGGGTTAAATTTTTGTATTTCAGTGTCATAGAAGTCTGAAGTTTGAGAATGGAACAAACATGTCATAGCTGCATGCGCGTCTTTGTCTGTGAGGAATTGACAGGAATTTCTTCAAGTGCAAGAACACATAGAAGTTACTGGGAGCTAGATCGAGAGTATAGAGAGGATAGTGAAACACTTCTCAGCTAAACTTTTCCAGCAGTTTTTTTGTGGAATTCTTCGTATGAGAGCAAGGGGTGTCATGCAGTAAAAAATACCAGTACTGAGTATCACACGCCTAGTGTTCTGAATGGTTCGTCGCGAGGAGAGTTGCGCAATAATATCGAACTTTTATTGTTGTAATTTGCAGTCAGAAGAAATAAGAATCGGCATCTTTGCGCACTATATTGACTTTAACCTTTTGAGTCCGGCGTCATCGTTTCAAAAAACTGCTCCTAGGACGGCGCGAGAAGATGACATTTCCTACCCCCTTGACCGAAAGGAGAGGGTCATTTTCCTCCCATTTAAGTGCCCCAGGTTTTACCGTGACGAATCTTTAACTTTTGAGGGATATACGCCGCGCTAGGTCTGCCATAATTCTAATGAAATTGTAAATGCGTTTACCATAAATACTGTACTTATCGACCAGCTATCGATTTTTTTCTAATCGTTGTTTTATATACCACATTAAGAAATGTTATAAGAATTTGAAGATTATATACATGCATTTGTTAAACAAACTTAATCTGTTTTAAAAACAATATGGTGTACATTAATTTATTACAGAGAATTTTCAGAAATAATTAATAAAAATAATTACAAACTTCTTAATGAATTTGTAATTAGTTATAATAAAAATTGATAAGCAATAAACTAACTGAATATTTCAAAAACATTCCTAAAAACAACCTGCCTAATATTAAAATATGTAAATAAATAAAAATATTTTTAACAAATATTTCCTTTTATGAGTAAGTACAAGCAAATTTCTGGAGTTGCATTTGAAAAAGATTAAAAGTAATCTGTGTGTTAAATACAGAAATGGTTTCAATTTTCTTTTGATTTAAGTATTTTTATTTATAACAAATTTCTATATTGAATGGATTAAAATATATGCTTTTACATCCTTCATTTTAAGGAAAAAGCTTAAAAATGGAATTTTTCTTTCTGCATGTTTCTGCAGCTAAGTATAAAACGTTTTGCACAATGAAGGTAGCCAGACAGAATCTTGAGTTTCTCCTTTATATGTAGAATTTAGGTTGATTGTTTAATAAAATTACATTTGTGTCATACAAATAGTAATACTCTCGGTTCATTTCTCAATAACTGAGAATTTGAAAATGTTCATTCAAAATAATACATTCAAAATATACTCGTATCAGTCTCAGAAAAATATTTTTATAAAATTCTTATTAGAATCGTAGCAAAAAGCATTAGCTTTATATTGGGAATAAATTCTTTTCAATATTTTTAGCTTTTATAAAACTATGCTTAAAATTATTTTTAAAAACCAAAACTGTGATTAGTTTAATTTTATACAGAAATTAAAATTACGTAGAAGAAAGATTGACACAACTAAAGGCAACTTTTTTATATGTGTACCGCATCTCAATTTATGATTGAAAGTATTTTCATTTTTATATTTATTTTATTTCTACCTACATGTTATTTTGTGAGATTAAAAAATACAATGTGCTCCTGGGATATTTTCCATAAACAGTACGTCGAAAGGAAAAAACCAAGAAACATGTCTAGCATCTATTCCGATATTTGTGTACATAAAAAAAGTGACGTTTAGTACTCTTTATTCAATAGTGCATTGGACTAATGAATAAAATATAGTTCACATTGAAGAGCATATTTCTAACACTAAATCAAAACTATTTCTTTGTAAAAGATTTATTTCATTAGTCCATCTAAAAATCTAGAATGTGAAAATAGCTCTTATATTACATGAATACCGTTTCTTAATGAAAATGTTTCGAAGACTCTTAAATCTTTGAATTGGGAATTTCCTAACACATACTTTCTCAAGTGTAAATTATTATGAGAAACTTTTAACATTCCCTTATAATATTTTCTTATTTTAACTTTTAAAATATCAATCTCAAAACCAGTAATTTTGGTCAGGGTTAGATCAAAAATAGTCCTATTTACAGGGATTATAATTGTCAAAAATGTAAGGACAAATGCTAATTTTCCAGGTTTTATTATGTAATTCAGAAATAGTTAACCAATGCAGAAGCAGCATACCAATTTACTGATAGTTAAAAATCATAAAATACAATATATAAAATCTCATACTCTCATAAATATGAAATTGGTAATTAAAGAAAAACCATTAATATAATTAAAAATAAAAATATTCTTTATATGTGTAGTTCTGTATAGTGTGTATGTGTAGTAGGAATATATTGCTTAAATATCACTCTTCCTTTGAATTTTATAATGACTTCATCAATTGCAAGTTTTTCAGACGGATGGTAGTGCTCCCTAAAAGATTTATTAAAAAAAATCAAGAATCTTTCGTAATTTCTATAATCTGTCGTATTCTTCATCTAGTTTTGGTTTTTTTCTTATTGTCTGTAAAATGTAAAAATATCAATACATTAAAAAATCTATCGTGGGACATATTTTTTCTAAAAACAGGAGTTTCAATCAATTCATCTGTCGACCAATAATCTTTGATGTTATCTTTATCCATATGGCCCATTAAAAGAATAAGTCCTAAGATTTTTTTAAATTCTTCTACATCAATATCAGTTCACTTTGTCCCATGTTTTCTTTTATTACTTTCTGGATGTAACTCTAATATTTGGGAAGCATATCTATTTGTTTCATCTGCAATAAAGTTTAAAATTTCTTCTGAAAAAAATAAATAAAAAAATTCGTGCTCCTCAACTAAATCCTTTATTCGCCCAGAAATACCGTAATTCCCGTAAATTTAAAAATGATAAGATTATCATCTGCTTTTGCCTTACGTCAATCAAAATCAAATGATACAGAGGAATTTGCATCATTATTGCCATCAAAAAAACTAATATCCTTGCATTCAGATTCATCACAGAAATCAGAATCACTGTCTGCAAAATTTTCTTCTTCTAATTCTTCCAATAAATTTTTAATTTCTTCATCAGTCAATCCTTTACGACGTGAAGCCATCAAAATATTTTTTCTAGTGACGAAAAAAGTAACTGATTGTAATGAAAAAATTTTTTAAAGTGAGGATGAAAATGCTTCCCTTTTAAAAAGAGGAGCCAATAATATCGTTTTTCGCCAAAATTTTCCACTCAAAGAAGTCCCCAAATTTTACGACTTTCACACACAAAAGAGCAGCAATTAAAGCGCACTCAACAGCCCCGTAAAACTTGAGCGGGAAAAAATCAGGCGCTTGAAAAGGGGAAAAAATCCATGGTACAACTGTTGTACCACAGCCGTCCTCTGAGGCACTCGTTTTCGTGGTACAACAGTTGTACCGCCGGGACGAAAAGGTTAACAAAAGCGATCTGAAAATTAGGATTGCAACGTATGATAATCGCATCCACAATCTACCTACAAGTAAGCTTATGTTTCCGTTATTTTGCAGAGCCATCTTTTGGAGCTGTGGGAAACTATTTTAAAGATCATTATCGTATTAATAGTTACAGAAATAAATTACTAAACTAAGAGGATCTCAGATATTTAATTAATGTAAGTATTGAGTGAATTTTATGATCAACTACAAATCAAAATTAGAAATTTTTACTTAACGTTATTAACAGTAATTACAGACATATGATAAAAAAAATATGTCTATAATTACTAATAATAACCAAGATCCTAAAATTATTTTTAAAAAAGTTAACGTTTGAATTCCTTAATACTCCCTAGGAAAACTTGAAATGTCGAAGTTAATCTGATATTTTATATAAAAATGAAATTGTATAAAGTGAAATGTAACTCTAAGAGAGTAAAATCAAAAGAATATTTTAATTATAATCACGTGACGTAAGCCAAGACCATAAATATATGGTATTATTATACGAAATCCTTAGCCTAAGTTCTTTTAATTAATTTAAAATTCATTAACTAGTTTTTTGCTTAGTTAGCTGCGTATTTAATTTTAAAAAATACGCATTTATTTGAAAATTGTTTTCAATAATCTTATGCACAAAAAGAAAGAAAAATAGATATCATAAATGATTTCTAATATAGCATTAAATACAGATAGAAATTGCAACAATAGGAAATTTGTAATAAGAATATTTATAAATATATTTTATTCCAATTATTTAATAGAATAAAAAATGAATTAAAATAAAATTAAGAAAAAAAAATCAATAGCATTATATAACCTAACTATTATAGAAGCAAATGCGATAAGCATAAAGTGACTTTATGCTTATCGCATAAAGTCACTTTATGCTAATTAGTGACTTTATGCATATTAAAAAATGAAGGCATCAAATACTCTGTATTTTTTGTATTGAAATTTACTTTTTTAAAAATAATGAACTTTCGAAAAATATCGTCTGTAATCATGTGATGTTGCTGTTTTTGTACCTGCAAACTTCCCTGTACCTAGCCATGTTGGGCTCTACTAGTTAGATAGAAGCAATCAGAAGTGAATACTTCATGATTTTAAAGCAGAGACCAAGCAGATGATCACCAATACTTCAACCGGACACCCCCAGAGGTATCATTTATCTTAGAGGACATTGCGATCACTGCCTTTATAACGCGCCCGGCCGCCTTTACATGGAACACAAATGATCTTCGGTTAATCAGGGATTCGAAATTACTTCGTTTTGATAATGAGATGCTGCAACTAACCAGGCCACCTCGGCTTTTATGTGTGCATTTTACTATGTAATAATCTCTGAAAACCCAAGAAATATTTCAAAATATTTTTCAGCGATAGCTTAATTTAAAAATAAATGAAGTGGCACTGTTGTTTACAAATTGAACAATAGAATGGATAGAAGAGAGTATTTGTGTGTGTTTTGATAAATTTAAGTCTCAAAAAATCAGATTCAAATTCAGTCAAATAGATTTCAGCTCAAATAAAGAATCCTTTTCCTTCCAATTTAAGTAATTAAAATTTCATAATACATTATAGGCTACATGTATTTTTAAAGGAAATGCTATAATTTTCTTTCATTTAAAATTTCATCACTCCCAGCAATTATAATAATGTTAAGAATCTCTATTAAAGTTGTGCCATAAATTTATAATACATCTTTTTTAGCAATAATATATTTATTATCTTCAAGAATTGCACAGAACACAAATTTACACGAATTTCGTTTTACACGAAAACACACACTTCCAGAATTCTCCACAGTCCCGTTATTCTTCATTTTTAGATAGAATCCTGCTGCACGGCGTCCTCTTCTATTTTTAAAACTAGTTTCACACTCTCCGCAGCGCCATCACGCGGTCGTCGGAATCAACACAATATTAAAAGTTCAATTTCAAAATTTTGCTTTAATGAAATAACAATGATACAGTGATGTTGTATAATGTCATAATAATTAATGAATATGATATCTGCATTTACAATGGTTTATCCACACAAAAATCATAAGAATAATTAGCATTCTAATGGTACAACAGTGTCACTAAATATCATAATAAATGAAGCATTTTTTTTTTTTCATTTCATACGACACAAGATTTACTAAATTCTAAAAAGTTTGAATTTTTTCAAAGAAAAAATCTTGAATTAATCTTATTTAAAATTCAAAATCATATATTTTAGTACACCATTGCTAATAGAAACTTGGACATGATTTATTTCTTATCAAAGTTAAATTTAGCTTTCTCTATAAAAAAAAATATCATTAGATACAAAAAAAAAGGTTTCAAGAATTTTAATTTTATGATATATATTTCGCTTCACTTGAATGGTTACAATTAAAAAAAAATTTTTTTCCATTCACATTTTCAAGTTTAACCTGAGTTAGTTATAAATAATTAGTTCTGATTTAATTGATCTAAACATTTATATTTTGCTTTGATATATCGTTCTGAATATCTATATTTAATTTATGTTGAGTGGATATGTATACTGTAAATATCTTGCACATTCCATATATTCATTAAATTTTCTCTATACATATTTTACTTAACTCGAATGGTTACATACAAAAAAAAATTTTTTTTCATTCGGATTTTTACGTTTAACCCAAGCTAGTTATAAATAATCAATTCTGACTTAATTTAACTAAGAATTTATATTTTGCTTTGTCATCGTTCTGTTTATCTATATTTAATTTATGTTGAGAGGATGTGTATACTGTAAATATCTTGCACATTCCATATATTCATTAATTTTTCTTTTATTCACACGCAGTAATATTCGAAATACTGATTTTTATATTTTGCCTTAACAATTCCTGGTCTTTTTTTCCACTCATTGTTTACTTCATTACGGTGACAAATGCATTATTTAGTTTCGAGAAAAATTTCTATCTATCTATCCATACATATTGTATTTCGCCAACCCATTTGCTTCAGTTATAATGCTTTTCCTTTTTTTTTTTTTTTTTTTTTTGTAATTAGAATTACCTTACATTTTTCTATTTTTATTATCAATTTCAATCCTATAGTTACAATCCTAAAGATATTAACTTTAAAAGTTAATATGTTTAGGATTGTAATTGTTGTTTTGTTTTGCACATTAATTACTTAATTATTCAATCAATTTGATAATTAATTTTATAGATTTACAACTAATTGTTCTATATTCCCATGTAACTATTCTTATAGCCTACAGTACTTGATAATAAGCAATCAGTACTTGATCATAAGCAATTTTAAGTTGTATAACAGTAAGATGTGAATCATTAGTCCCACTTTAGATGAATTGAACATTTATATTTTGTATTTAAAACCGTTTGAGTCCCAATTTTAAGAAAATTTTAATTTTAAAATTTAATAGTTATTTTAACATCGTTAATTTTTTTTTAAAATAAAACATCGTAAAATGTTTAATAAATGTAATAACGTAATGTAAATTAGTGTTTCCTAAATGGATTTACACTAAAAGGCTGGTAAAGTATTTTGGTTCTCTTCTCGTGGACCGATAAGTTTTATAATTCGACTCATTGGCACAATTTTTTCGCATAAATAGATAATGAAAACAAAAATAATTTTTACAGAATAATTTTAGAGAATTAAAATAATTTTATAAATTATCACTATAGATATTACGAATCAGCAATATTAGAGGCAGATATGAGCACACTAACAGGTGTGTTAAGTGGACGGCACGGCAATTTATGAGAGGCGATTAGGTACATAGTTGCCAGTTTGTTATATTATTATTCATTATCAATCATATTTTTTTAAACTAGTAAACTATTTTTATATAGTAATGTAGGTGTTGTTTTCATTTCAGTTGTCGTCCAATGACACTTTGGATTTTGGACAGATAGCTAGATATCTCGTGGACAGGCAAATATTTCTTGCGAACTGGTGGTTGAGAAACATTGATGTAAATGATACTATGTTGATAGCGGAATAATATAATGTTTAAAAATGTAAACTCAATTTTAAAGCGTTCTTAAGAAGAATCAATGCTGATTTTTCTTCATCACATTTGAAATTTCTGTGATTATCTTAGATTGTTTCATCAATTTTCTCACACACAAGTGAATTTCACTTTTTAATTTTATATCGTTTACCGCATAATTTTTAAGGTAGCATTTTCACCTTTATTGTATAAATGCCCCAAATACTTCAGTATTTTTATAAGAATATGATAACATATAAAAACTCTTCAGCATCATAATTTTCTCAAATACTTTTGAAATCTCGACAACTTCTAGTTTAATAATTCAATTTGCGAATGAAAATCATTTGTGTATAACACTGCAACATTCTAACTTTTCGTAAAATGAAACGCTTTATTCTACGAAAAAAATATTTTTTCTATTATTTAAGCGTCTTTTGTACATTAATTAATAAATTTAATAACATGCAACGCGGTCTTCATAATATTTTAAGCAATTTTTCTGAAAACTATTTCAAATATAAATAGTTTAAGCAATTTCGATAAATACTTTATCTTTAAAGCTTAGTATTATTTTTTTTGTTTTATTACAGCTATATTAAAGGAATTTGGGAAAATTAATCGCATTCTACATAATTTTATGTACTTGGGGAATTCTTTATAAATCTATCGATGTCAAAGTAAGATTTTAGGTCTATTTTATTCAAAAAGTTTTGGAATAATTAGTGTTTTTTTTAAAATAATTTAATTTTATCAGATCTTAGAATTAATATATTTCTTGTCCATCATTTAGACATTTTGCCTTTACTTTTAAAAATGAATATTTTTTAAAATACATGTTTTTTTTTTTTTTCCTTTATAATTATTTTATTTCAGTTACCATCGCCTATTTAATTTAAATTTTATATATTTACCAAGAAACTCAGTGATGGCAAGTTCACCCCCATTAGAGGAATTTTGAGAGCTAAGTGGAGGGGTAAAGGAGATTTCAACGCTCCACTGACCAAATTTAATGTCCAAACAACTCATCTGAAACCGATCATTCAAAGTGTCGGCGAGAATTCATGGCAGGGTTGAAGTGGGAGGGCAAAAAAAATCGAGCGAGTTACCCGGGTAACGAAAGGGGCAACATCGGTCTCGGTGGTTGACCGAGTAAAGGAATAAATAAATTAAAAAAAAAAAAGATCTGAATAAAGTAGGATCAAGGATACAGCGATAAACTTTAAGTAAAAGTATTCGATACTTCAAGGGTAAGATGTTTCGGATCCTGATCTCCATATTGTTTGTTGTTCTCTTTGGAATAAAAAAAAAAGCCTTGTTTTATTGGAAATAAAATTCGGACGAACATGTAGATTGGGGAAAGAAATCATCGAAATATTTGAAATAAGTGCTGCGGGGGTTTTCGTTCTTTTTTTTTATATTTTTTTATGTCATTAAGTTGTACATATGTTACATTTCTCCAGATTAACCTTGGAATTTCAGAGGAGTATCGAGATTTACTGTAAATTCACAACTTAATTAACTAATTGTTCAGAAAAAGTACAAGACCTGATCTGTTTTATTTCTTACAATGTTTTTTAAACTGAGTTATTGCAGTAAACAGAGGGAAAATATTTTGATGATTTATCTACTTTTATTCTTCTATGCGTTGTCACTGTCATATGATTATGATGCATTTTAAACTTTTTAGAATATTATTTAATTTAACTAATTTTAGAGATTTGTGAAGGACTTGTTATTCTACTAGCAGTCATTATTACTGGCTAAGACACTATTGCCCACAATCCCGTCAGTTTTTTGAGATACAATACAAATATCACATTATCATAAAAATATCAAGGATAATAACAAATAAAGGCGATGTGAGCCTCGACTCATTCAAGATCCTTGACATCTTGGAAGAATGTGTGACACAAGTGGTAAGAAAGAAAGTGGGTAACGTTGGATAGAAGATAATAATGACCTGGAAACAGTCATAGCCAGGTGTATAACTATCCGATCTTCCGCCATTGTTGTAAATCTTGACCTTCCAGAGACTTCATTTTGCGATAAGTTCTTTTATATAATAATTGCTCGCATTGCTAACGCACATTCGTATCTATATGGTGCAGGTTACATGTTTTATTTCCATTAATCCATCCAGCTTCATGCATTGCGACCACGCTGGAAGGTATCCAGTTGGTTGTAAAGTCATGGAGGACACCATAATGGTATTAATTTCTGTGTCTTTCGGAGTTTTCTCAGTTTTGCCTCATGGATCACCCCCAAGTTTTCCTTTTTAACAAAGTTCCCTTAAATTGCAGTATCATTCATGCAATTATAATATCATAGACTTAGAAGTTGTCATTTGGAATTCCCTGCACAGAAAGATGATACAATTATTTTCTTGATGATTGAATAATTTTTAGAATTGTTTCTTTCTTTCTTATTTGTTTTTTATTTTTTTAATTTTATTTACAAAATAATATACTAAAGTATTTTTTTCATTCTAGTGCTTGCTTTTTGTAAATCTGAGAAAGATTAGTGATAATTAAGCTAAAAGAAATATAAATTGTTTGAAATTTGTCATAAAATAAGTTGAAATTCATCATTTCTTTCAGGATACCAATAAGGAACCTGCACTGGCTCTTCTGGTGATAGCTTTACCATATTATATTCTATTGGACATATTATATTCTATAGTACCATATTATATTCTATAGTAATAGTAAAAATAAAAAAGGTGATTTAAATTACTTTACCATTTTTATTCTTTATTCTACAATAGTTTTCAATAAGCTCTGATATATAATGTTTGTGATGTATTCTCATATTATATTGTTATTATAAATTCGATACAAAATTTAAAATTGAGCTAAATTAAAAAATAAAGAATAATTTTCTTTCCACGCTTAATAATTTTTTTTTAATGAATTTTTAGCAAGATTCACATATTATGTGTCAGAACTCATATATTATCTGTCGGAATTCATATATTATATATCCAGAGAAATCTTAGACATTTGGTTTAATTGTGAAAAACCTCCATTATTTTAAGCTACATTTTATTGGTAATTTAATGATTTCAAGTGTGTGTGTGTATATGATTACTGGGCAACAATAAAACCAAACCAACTTCTATTATCATTCGTAAATTAGAAGCATCCAAACAAAATTACTCTAATTAATAGGGAAAACCCAAATGGCTCTGTAATAACAGTAAAATAATCGAATTCTTCAAAAATTAAGTCAACTGACATTGCTGCAAACATACGTCATTTATTCACTAGTCATTTATTCACTTTCAGAATCACAAAAGTCATTTATTCATTTTCAGAATCATAATAATCTGAGCTACATTTACTTTTTTCCCCCTTTTCAAGAGAAAGTAAAGTATATACTTATCCATATATATATGCATAGTCCAAACAACTGCAATTTACGCCAGATTCTCTTTTATTTATTGATTCTTGTACCTCATAGCGAGCTTTAAAAAAATATGCCGTTGAACCTAGTTTTTCACTTCACTTTGAGCATACATTTGGTTAAAGTGAATTATGTATTGGGAATAACAAACACGGTGCGTGTGGAATCACTTTTTGCTGTCGACATGGTTCCTAGGAAGTATGCAGCTTTAAAAGTGCTTTAATGTTTGTTTCGACCATCTGCGCATGCAAACATATCGTTCCTTCTATTTTATCATTCCTATTTTTTTAGGTTGAGTAGAACAAATACCACGCATTTTTAAAAATATAAAGATATTGAAGCTTTCTTTGCCAAAAGTATTTTAAAAGTAAAGATTTTTTTTTTATTTAAAAAGAAATTAAAATAGTTTTGCGCATAAGCTTTTTTATTCTACGTAAAATTAATCAATATCCTTCAAGTTTTAGTTAATATAAATTTATTGAAATATTGGTGCATGGAATAAATATTTCGCATGGTTTGAATATTAGAAAACATGTTGTAAAAGTATATTAGACTTGTTACATTTGAGCTAGAATGTATGATTTGGATAAGATGTTTTTCTTGTTAACATGGGTTAGCTATCATACACAGAAAATAAAGAGATTCGAGATGTCAAAGATTTTTTTGGGATATGATAGAAAATGTACGGAAATAAAGAAAATCTGCTTTAATTATTCAATAGGAATTAATATTAATCTAGAAATTTTCGTATTAAATTAAGGAAGTAATTTTATTAATTATTCATTTTATTCAAAAGTACAATTGCAAAGATTGATCACAACAAACAAAATTTATATTTTTAGTAAGATATATTTGCATTTGCTAAATTTAAAAGTTACGCGTTGTTTAAAAGTTTAAAATCTCTAATACTCTCTTATAAATCTATTCCAAATAGTTTTTAAGAAAAATTATAATTTATTTTTAAGCATAGAGCATACATTGTATGATGAAAACTAAAGTTAAAAATAAATGACAGCAAAAACTAAAGATAAGCACTTAAAAATATGACTCATCACTTCGAAAAGAAGATCGTTTGAAGAAAACGTGAAGTGGTATTTTTGTATGCTTATTATGTTTCAGAAGACTTATGGAATGTGATATGTAGCTACTTAAAAATGCCTAGTTCTTGTTTAGTTTTCGGGTGTAAGAGCTATTTTATCCCAGTTGAATGAATATTTTGAAATGTATTCCTTTCCATAAAATTCCTCTGATTTACTAAGATTTACTAAAAGCATATGTATATTTTCTCACATGATCATCTAGGAAGAAATCTTTCTCTTATGAAAATTTTGTATTTTATCTTATTAAATAATTTGTTATGGTTATAATCAAATGTTTATTTGGAAGATAGTTAAATTACATATATATATATAAGAAACTAAAAAAGAAATTAGAAATATAAAAAATATAATTGGAATCATAGTCCTTTAGATGAAATGCAATTTAAATATTCCTCTATAAATTTAATTATTAATTTATTGAAAAATCAAATATATGAATTCACATTTGCATTTCATGTAGTTTCATTTAAAAAAGAGAGTATTAATTCAAGAATACTTGTAAATTAGCTCAGTTGAGAAATGCTACTGCAGAATGGCAGTAAATTTTAAAGGTAGGAAAATATGAGACACAAGTTATAAGAAGGAAACAGAGGCTTATTATATATATATTTATATATGTGTGTGTGTATATATAATGCGCATAATATTAACACTAAATAAATCTATAATATAAGTTTAGAATTTTAGAGTATGAAATTTCAACTTCGATCCCGTTTATTATTGAACAATATGATTTCGAATATATGATTCTGATTTCCGTATATACTTCCGTATGTCTGGTAACTATAATTTTTTTTTAAATTCTCTCTTTTGGGGCACATAAATGCATTCGTTATTTATTAAAGTATTTTACGAAAGAGAACAGACTGCCCAGAAACCAAAATACTTCACAGAGTCTCTCATTTATTAGACTATCCACCATTTAGTATCAGGCACAAATACATTTGTGCTTTCTGAAAACTAGGGGTAAGACCACAGTCTCTTCTGAATGGATACAGCCACACTTAAGCAGATCTAGTTTAATTCTAGTTTCTGCTGAGGAATAAAATATGATTTTTTTTCGTCGAGTCTACTTTCCGAGTTCATGTTTCTCGGAATGGGATCTTCATCACCTTCTAAGTTATGTATTTTAGGGCATATAAATTTAGGTCTCTAGTTGTGAAAAATCTTGGAAATCAACTTTTTATTACTCACAGTCTTATAATAATTTTAAGTTTTTAGTCTGCTTATTGCGTCATGTCAAATATATGTACCTTCAGAACTTCGTATTGGATAACCTCAGAATTTTGAAGACTATTAACTTTTAAAAAACAGGTACTTTTAGTCAATTGTTACTAAGAAGGACTTTAAAGAACTCCCCAGCACCCATGCCATCAGATGATCAAGCATATAATAAACAAGTGGAATTGGCTCACTAATCTATTAAAAACCTTTTTCTCGAGGCGTTACGGGAAAGATTATTACTAAAACTAAACCTGTTACACGACAGCCTATGTGGGCCAAGTCCTACAGAGCTTACATCTATTTTCCTGACTGACAACTATAAAATGCGAAGTATGTATCTCGGTTAGGTGGTCATCCTAACGCGAAATACCGTGTTTAGTTCCCGACTATGCTTGGTACTCAGTCTCACGTAGTTTATGGCCCTCTGAAGAAGTGAAAGGCTGAATCTACCTTTTCCAGTCCAAGAATCGAACCACGGACCTTCATCTTGGAAGCACAAAACATTACCACTAAGCCATCGGACTATTCAAAGATCATTATTATGAAATATTAAACATAAATGTAATCGTTTTTTGCAGAAATATTTTACATATTGAACTAAACTCTGTGGGATGACAGCCCATGCGGGTCACGGCACACTGTGCCCATCCCATTTTCTTGGCCGAGAAGCCCTGGGGTGAAAAGCATATGTCATTATTAGGTGGTCAGCCTAATACGAAATCGTCAGTGTTTAGTTCCAAGCATGTTTGATACTGACTTTATCAACTCACTGATTGGGATGAAAGGCTGAGTCAACCTTGCCAAGTCTGAGGACCGAAAGACTTTGAGAGTGAAACGCTACCGGGCTTTTATTTTATAAGCTGTCAAATTATTAACACAAATAGAATAATTAACCCATAAAAATGACAGTAAATTGTCAAACGAATGTCGACAAAATCAATAAAAATTTATATGACGTGGTAAATAAAAGAATTTCTTAACAAAACATTGTGAGATTAATTGATCCACCTAAAGATTGTTATACTGATACAAACAGTAAAATTATAAATTACGGATTACTATAGTAGAATAATATTGAAAATTATATAGGCAAATTTTTATTATATCTTTGTCCGGCTTATTATTTAACCCTATTTAAAATAATCAAGACAACATTTAATAATTTAAAATAAATAGAAATTCGAATTTAAAATTTAGCAGATATAAAAACTCTTGTTTTTCGAGATGAAATTTAAGTTCATTTGAAAATTGACTTAAAATCATTAATTACACTGATAGAGTAAATAAAATATATTGACCATGAAAATATAAATTAATTCTAACTTAAATTTTTTTTATTTATTTGAAATTAAATTAGGTGATGTTTAAATGTAATAAATTCTCAAAATTAATAATTTAATAAATTCAGATTTTTTAAAAATATATATATTTAATTTTATGATAATTTGATATTAATTTAATAAATTATGATTTTTATAAAAAAATTTACATGAATATTTCTGAATTTTTTAAAAATTTATTCTTCCTTGATAATGTATCCCTGAATTTTTCATACCAATCAAAATATCTTATTTCATAATTTGAAGAATTCAAATTATTTATTTATTTTGTAATTATTTTTTATTTGTTATTAAATAATAATTACATAAAAATAGAGATAACATAAAAAATATGTAAAAATAATGGAAATTATAAAAATTTTAAATATATTTTTTATTAATTAAAAATTACATAATTTAATTAATTGAAAAATTTTGTTATTAGGAAAAGGAAAAAATTATCAACAATTATTGTTTTTTATTTAAAAATATCTCTTAAGAATTAATCAATGAAAAATAAAAATAAAGTCCATTTATATTTTTAACTTTATATGAAGTATATTTTTAAATATTCTTCTCATTTACCGTTTGCTAAACATAGACCATTATTAAAAACCAGATAAGGACAATAATAGCAAGAGAAAAACATCATCGTTTCGACGCTTTTACTAAAAAAAGCGAAAAAATTTTTGATGACGCAAGTCCAGGCTAATCGCGTGTGGTTAGTAGGGTACCGGGGGAGAGTGTCCGGTAAAAACTGAAGGTCAGGAGAACCGTTTTGAAAAAGCGCTTTTGTGCCACTCGATTAATTTGAACACAATCGATATTAAAAATCGATTTGTCGATTATGCTGCAGAACACTTTTGACAACTGTTCGCATATGCAAGGCGTAACGACGACAACAGCACCTGGCAATAAAAATAATCGAAGCTTTTCAACGATGCAACTCGATTTCTTATTAGAATCTAACATGCTTCTTCTAATATTAGCACGAGATATTTCGTTGACACAAAATGTTTGAGAAAGTTTTACTTCTAAGATAAATACAGATGTCGGCATCCCACGTGTATGATAAAAAAATAATTAAAATATGCCAGTCTACTCATCTTTATCATGTATGAATTAATGAAATACATATTCGATATTCTTGGCAAATGTATCTCAATAAATAAATTTACAGCAAAAATATATTTTAACAGTAAAAATATCGTGTACTCTGCCACTTGCAAAATGGAGATTTTTAAGAATAATCCAAAATTAGAAATGGCAGTTTAGGAATGTTAGGTTCTAAATTATAATATATATATATATATATATATATATATATATATATATATATATATATATATATATATATATATTTGCAATATTTACGAATTTACAATTTGTAATAAAAAATATTTTAAACGTCGTTATCAATAACACTAGAAAAATATACCTACAAAATGTATAGGAAATAATTTATAGATAATTTCTTCTTGTACTTACATTGCATATATACGATTTTTTAAGACAAAAACTTTTATTTTTAATTGTTCTAAATTTTAAAAAATACAAAAATTCTTATATTGATAAAAAAAACAAACATTAGAACTTAGAGATGTGAAAGGGTGTTGCTAATCTGACTGTGATAAAAAAAAAAATAGGAATTTATTGTGATTAAAATAGTTAGAAATTTACTGTGATTATAAAGTTGAAGTGTATTTTATGTCATAAAAAAAGTCAAATCATCTTCCTTATCTTTTTTCATTAACAATTTTCCTTTTTTGCGGCTAATTAACTGATTCTCCTTTTCCATTAAAATTTCTTTGTGATTTGTAATAAACACAAACAGTTTTAAAAGAGAACATTTATGATCCCTTTAATAATCTTTGTTTTTACTGTATAAGTTACAAGCTTGCTTGATTTCTTTTTTAGGATAGATAGGAGAAATCGAATTTTTTTAAGCTAAAATTATAACGATGAAATTAAAATAAAACATTTTTAAACAGGTGCGAAACCAGAAACTTAACTGAAAGATCACCTTATAAAGAAGACTTTAGAAGAATATATGTAATATACCGCATGAGATTATATGTCCAAATAAAAGTATAAAAAAAATTTTTTGAAAGGATTTAAAGTTAAATCTATGAGCTCTCCATCTACAATTAAATTTGCTCCTAAATTAAAGTTTGATCAATTTCCGTTTTGTAAATGTAATTAAAGAAATCATTACTCGATTAAAACAAGCTTTATTAATTTTGGAACTCAAGCATTAAAAAAAGTATTAGGAATCTTTATATAATAAGATATATAAGAAACAAATAAAATGTCATTGAAATATAAAATATATGGTATCTGATGCTGCTGTTGGTTAATTATCTGATATGAACAAACTATTTATATGTCCATTCTTCTATGCCGCATTTGTAGGTAGACCAATTAAAATCATGTTGTAATCATTATGAAGCATTCCTTTATTGATAGCATTCACAAATATTGATTATAAACGAGGTATAAGGGAGAAATCCCTTGAAAATTTTCAAAGACATACCTTATTTCGTCATATATGTCTGCCAGTGTAATTGTAAGAAAGAGAGAGAGTAGAGAGAGAGAGAGAGAGAGAGTTTATCAAGTTTTCTTTTCTTTATTTATATTTTCCCCCCGTGTAACACGGATATATTCAACATGCATGAAAAGATGATTGGATATTCAAATGTCTTCAGCAAACAGGTTTCCTATTTTGTGGTTACAGACCACTCGTTTAATAAACATAAAAAAAAAACCGAAGCAAGAATATTCCATGTTTAACACTGAAAATGGCTAAAAGTTGAACATTCCATTAAAAAAAAATGTCAATTTATTATTTTCTCGTTATTGATTTACGAATTCTGATTAAGACATCCTTCGTAGTTCTGTTTTAATAAAAATTCTTCGATTCTGAATATTTACTTCAAATTTTGTTAGTCAAAGTAAAAAATGTATTAGAAATTTGTAAATTACAAAAGAAAAAATCATCATCGTATTCATCTGCTGTTCTATGAACGTTACTCACGCAATTAATTTCAGTTGATGTTTTAACAAAGAAGTAGGAATTACGTCACATGAAAACTACTAACTAAAGAGAATATATAGTTCACAATTTAAAAATATTCTCTCAAATCCTTTCATATTTTAATCTCGTCATTTTTTTCAATTCATTCTCTGCAGTCATGTGTTTATAAATATATGAATTGTGTGTCTATATTGACACGATTTTAGTGTATAACATGAACAGTAAAGAATTTTCATGCATTCCACATTTATTTAGAATAAATGTGTTCAATTCCAATTGAGCAATACAGCATTCTGCTAACTCTTTCCAAAATATATATGAAAATTTATTTTATGATCAAATAAATTTTGTCATTGAGTTCACACTCCCTCAAGTTTGTTGCTGTTATGCTAAACACACATTTCTTCCCCCAAATTAATTCCTCATTTGATATGTTTAAAAAACTGCAATAAAATAATTAAGCAACTTATAAAAGGGAAAAGACATTAAAATTTTGCTTTTATAGTTTAACACACTGGTATATACTGAATATAATTATTCATCGAAAATTCATATGAATATACACTACTGGCCATTAAAATTGCTACACCAAGAAGGCGACATGCTACAGACGTAAAATTTATACGAAAGGAAGAAGGTGCTGTGATATGTAAATGATTTACTTTTCAGCGCAATCAGACAAAGCAGGCGCTAGTAGCGACACCTACATTGTGTTTAAATGAGGAAATTGTTCAGCCGGTTCCTCATACACAAATTGCATTTGAACGTTGTTGCCTGGCGAAAAGTTGTTGTGATGCCTCGTGTAAGAAGGAGAAATGCGTACCAGCACGTTTCTGACTTTGATAAAGGTCGAATTCTAGCGTACCGGGATTGCGGTTTATCTTATTGCAGTATTGCTGCTCGCGTCTTTCGAGATCCAATGATTGTTAGCAGAATAAGGAATCGATGGGTTCAGGACGGTAATACAGAACGCCATGCGGGATCTAAACGGCCACCTATCACTAGCAGCCGAGAAAACAGGCATATTATCCGCATGGCCGTAATGGATCGTGCAACTACGTCACGAACCGTGAGTCAAGAAACGGGATCGTTTGGAAGACAACAAGTGTCTGAATGAACAGTTCGACGACGTTTGCAGCAGCATGGACTCTCAGCTCGGAGACTATGGCTGCGGCTTCCCTTGATGCTGCATCATAGATAAGAGCGCCTTCAATAGTGTGATCAACGACGAACCTGGGCGCACGAATGGTGCCCAGGTTCGTCGATTGTCGTTCGATACAGAACCTGGATTCATCTTTTCAGATGAATCCAGGTTCTGTGTACAGCATCATGATGGTCGCATCCGTGTTTAGCGGCATCGTGGTGAACGCACACTGGCAGCGTGCATTCGTCATCGTCATACTGGCCCATCACCTGGCGTGATGGTATGGGGTGCCATTCGATACACGTCTCGGTCACATCTTGTTCACATTGACGGTGCTTTGAACAGTGCACGTTACATTTCTGGTGTGTTACGACCCGTGGCTCTACCCTTTATTCGAGCCCGGCGAAATCCTACGTTTCAGCAGGATAATGCTCGACTGCATGTTGCCGGTATTGTACGGACCTTCCTTGATACGGAACATGTTCGGCTGTTGCCCTGGCCAGCACGTTCTCCAGATCTTTCACCAATAGAAAACGTCTGATCAATGGTTGCCGAGCGACTGGCTCGTCACCAAACGCCAGTCACTACGGTTGGTGAACTGTGGCATCGTGTTGAAGCTGCATGGGCATCTGTACCTGTACATGCAATCCAATCTCTGTTTTACTCAATGCCCAGGCATATAACTGCTGTTATTACTGCCAGAGGTGGTTGTTCTGGGTACTGATTTCTCAGCATCTATCCAGCCAAATTTTTTGGAAATTTAATCACTTGTTATTTCTAATATAATATATTTGTCTAGTAAATATCATTTTGTTATCTGCATTTCTTCCTGGTGTAGCAATTTTAATGGCCAGTAGTGTATATAATCTCTTATTGCATATTATCATAAGTTTTATTTTGATTTTAATAAATGAAATTATAACGAACTTAAACAAACACACACAAGTTCTAGAATACTTATCAGAATACTTATAAAAATAATAGAAGTTCTAAATATGAAATATTTTTCCTGTAGCATAAAATAAATTTTCTAAACGTTGAAATGTTTATTCAGTAAATTATGAAAATATATTTGTTAATCACAGTTAATTCTTTTAGAATAAATTAAATATTCCACGTGAAACAGTGGAAAGAAAAAGGATGTGTACCATTTTTGTCATGTTGAAGTATTTAATGTCAAAATTTCACTGGAATTTTTACTATATATGTTAAAAATGGTTAATGTTGAGAGAACTTTTAAAATAATTGACTGATTGCTATAGATGTCAGAGCAACTAATACTATATCCCAAGACTACATTTAAGCTATGATAATTGCATGTAAATAGATATCGCATAAACCATTTTTTTTTCAATTCTCTTTAAGCTATTCATGTTTTTTGGTTTCTCACTTTTGTCAATTCCATAGATTATATAAACTATTATCAAAATCATGCTCAGATTTTGATCGGATTATTAGCTAAGAATATAAAACTAGAAAAATGAATTTAAAATGCATTCTAATGTTTAACCTATTTCGTCACCATTTAATAAAATGCTTAGTTACCTTGAAGTGATTCGGAAAAAGATATTAGAATTTGTAACATAAAAAGAGAGAAATTTGATTTCCTAGATAAATTTCTTATTTCTTCTCCGTTTATTCCTTGTACTTCTAATGTTGGGAGAGCCGAGCGGGCAGCCGAATGCTTAGCGTTCTTGCCTTCAGTTCAACAGTTCGTGGGTCCGAATCCCACTTTGGGCATGAATGCTTATACTGGTTCGGAATCCGCTTTAAACCGTAGGTCTCTATTTAATTATCTCTCTTGTGCAAAAAAAAAAAAAAAAAAACTGATTATTGAGGGACAAACAAACCAAACCTAATACTGGGGAAAAAATGTTTTACTCTAGTCCTCGCTTTATTTTTATGGCTTTGAAAGTTCCAAGATGATTATAAATTGAATGTTCCATAGGCAAAAAAAATACTAAGACACTTTGTAAGATTTGATTTAGGAGAAAGTATAAATGTAATTAGAGAATATGAAGCTCACATATACTGTCAATAAGTTAAGTTTAGCTGTTGAAGTATAATCATTTCCAGCTGCCTATTTCTTCCAGTCGAAGCATAAAATCACTTCTTAATTTTGAATCATGACCAAATGACGAGATTGTGACATCTATACCGATATACTTCGCTGAACGTCACATCAGCAGAGGTACTTTGGAATTTACAAAGCTTTTAAAGGTGCATAGATTCTTGTGCCACAATGATCTTTTGCTGGGATCAAGTATTGAGCCCTCTACCTAAGTAGGTTACAAGAGAGAGATGGAGACATTTCCCTTTCCCTGCTACATTACATTATCTACTATTATCAACTAAATGAGAACTTTCGTGGTATTTTGCTAAAAAAGTTATTTCATACAGTCAGGCTTGTCAATTACACTATTGTTGATTGTCAATTACACTATTGTTGTATCAAAATTGTTGATTGTTTGTAATTTTGTATAATCACAAGTATTATTTTAATAAATAGGACACAAGAAAATATTTTCTTTTCTTCTTAACACCCCCAATTTAGGGTAATATTTTTTTAGGAGTTTTGGGAATTCAGTAGAAATGTACCAACATCTGGTCTATCGAAAATATTAAAACTTCGATACTGGTGCAAGAGTAAAAAAAAAAAAAAAAAAAAACGTTTGGGAACCCTTGGTCTAATGGAACTGACTCCGTCGACAATGACCTGGCATTCTGTGGAATTACAGGCGTCCTTTGCGATTAGAATAAACTTTCAACACTTATAAATAAGCAATAACTGCGCGAATAATACCAACTCTGCAGGTTCTTCATTTTATATCTTATCCTACGTGAGCTGAAGAGCTGCGCATTTCCCATCATTTGCATAACTTGGTAAGGTGTGTCCTACAACCTACTAACCCGACCCTGCTGTCGCTCTGTATTATGCATATCATTTTGGAATGCAAATCACTTATTGCTCGTTTCTGTTTCTCTGTTTGCCAAGTTTCGTCACTTTCTGGCAACTCCTTCTTGGTGTTGCATTTTCAATGTCAGGCAGCAATTTCTGTTTCTCTGTTTGCCGAGTTTCGTCACTTTCTGGCAACTCCTTCTTGGTGTTGCATTTTCAATGTCAGGCAGTGTATTGTATGAAGATCTATATAAATAAACTTGTATGTAACTTTCCTTCGCTCATCACTTCGTAAGATGTCTATGAATTCCTCACTTAAATTTTTACCTTCCTTCTTATAATTTTCTTCTGATCCTTAAATAAATTGGATTGTAGTTACCTTGTATAGTGAAAATTATTAGATATTTTTATTTTACATTATGAGATAAAAATAGACAAATTAAAATGAAAACACTATTTAAAATTTCGCACACCAATAAGAGTATTGTAACATGAATATAATAAATAAGAATATTGATTTCAATTTTAATCTAAATTCTAATCTTAGAAAAAGTAAAAGCTTTCATTCTAGTTTTCTATCATTAAGCCAATATTCATTATGGTTACATAAACACAAAAGAAAACTTTCGTAGATGAAATAAATAACATTCAAAAAATTGCTTGAGATTGTTTTTGATTTGTGGAGTACATTAAGGTCCCATCTAATGAGAAAACTTTATCAGATAATAACAGAATCAATGAAAGTAACCTTAGCAACCTTGTAAACAACATGTTTACGCAATGTTTGATGATTCCACAAAAATAATAACATTTTTATTTTTCTGGATAAATTACTAAGTTATTTCACTAGTTAACTGTAAATTAACGTTGAAAAAATAAAGATTTACAATTTTTATGAGAACAATAAACTTCTGAACGCTGTTTTTATTAATGTTGTTATGTAGTTATATTTAGACAGAGTATATATATATATATATATATATATATATATATATATATATATATATATATATATATATACAGTGTATAAGTTTCTACACTAACTCCTATTTATAAATATATCATTGCTTATGGCATTAGTTGAATTTTATGCTTTTAACGACAAAATAAGTTTTAATTAGGAACAAAAATTGTTTCTTCTTAAAATTGGAAAGAATAAAAAGTTTCAGAATTATTTTTACGATATCATTATATGAGATAATTTAAATTAAACTATATGAGATAATTTAAATTACCAGTGCACATCAGTAAGGTAACTGTTACAATAAACTGTATAACAGAAATTTTTATTAAAGTGATGTTCTCTGAAACACACAATATTGAATTTTGTTAAAAATTGCTTAAAATATTGACATTGTACATTGTTTAAAATTTATTACTTTTCAGTCCATTTAAACTTAATGTATTACTCTTGAAAAAATTATATTGCTGGATAATATTAATTATAAAACTATACTGCTTAGAAATTATATTGCTGTATAAATATTGCTTAGCGGAATTATATCTCTTTAAATTCTAATCTGAAAAAATTTTGTAAATGATATTTAATGCAAATCTATCGCAGAAGATTGTCCTCATGGAAGGTGTTATATTATACACATCTCTTAGTGAGAAAAATAGAGCATTCAAAACTGAGAATATTGCTGTCTGAGAATAATCTTAAACACAGTTTTGAACAATGCTTATGTTCAAAATAGTATCTTGTTTTTCTAAATTCAGAATATACAAAGTATAGATATATAAATTTTCTTTAACACTTCAAAAATAACAATTTCACATTTGTACATTTCTCTCTTCTTCAGTAAATTATTACACTAATATGATGCAATGAATAACAGAAGAAATTTTACAACTAAACTAAAAATTATGTGTTAAGAGATAAAAACGATAAGAAATCCATGGGTCAAAAAGTGAATGTGACTGAGACAACAGGAATTGTTTTAGATATATTTATTGGGAAACTTATTATAGCGATATATATATAAAATGAAAAAAAGAATTGATATGAAAAAAATATATATATTTTGAAGTTTTTATACAGAGTCGTAATAAAAGATGATAGAAAGTATTTAAGTTTCTGATTTCACAAATACGGTTATAAATATGATTCTTTCATATTGTAACATCACATATATTGAGATTTCAGGTGAATTCTTGATTACTGGAATTAAATAAAAGCAATATTGATTCACTGACATCGGAAAAAAGATTATATATTGCAAGAAAATTTTATGAGAATCATCAAAGTAATGTCACTGTTCAACAAATATGTTGTTCAGAGTTTGGAAAGGAAAAGAAACATCTTGTCTATGGTAGTGGCAGATATTTATTCATTCACTTTATGGTAGCCCGAGTTTAGTATCACGAGTTGATAGAACTTGACTCTACTGTCTCAATTGGTTCACGCAAGATGGGATTCGTCACCATAGAACTACAAACATCTTTATGAAATGATTCTTTTGAACGGCATTTGCAAAGCGTTTTATAGCATTAGATGCATAGAAATTCACGGAGTTAGTGGCACTCATATAGTCCGGAATTAAAACCATGCAACTTCTTATGGGGTATTCAAGGACAAACTAGGATGAAAGGGATTCACCGGAATACCTCAAATCGACTATCAGACATGAAAGTGATGCACATAATTTCAACGAACTCCAGGGCGTTATGACAGAATGTCTGAATCGGCATTATAACCATATAGTCGAGAATAATACACATTTCGAATTTCTTGTATTCTAAATGCTATTCAAACCTTTATCAAAAAGAAAAGGCTTCATTTTCCCGAATACTGTCTTTTTCCCACAATGATCGCTTACTTTCTGTTATGATATTTGAACCATACACTAAAAATATAATAAAAGTATTTCAAAAAGAAAACTCACACCAAATTTGAATTATTATGATACTAAAAATTGTCTTTTAAATTAAAACAATAACATCAGCTTCGATTCCGTTACTTTTAGTAATAAAAACTATGGGTCAGCACACTAATGAAACATTGTTGCGTAGTATCTGATTGGGAATTAAAGAATTACCATAAGGCTGATGATCCTATCAGCATTGAGGGAATATGAGAAGGCAGATATATGAATGTAATCTGTAATTATATAAATATTAATGCTAATTTATTATTTTCTGGAATTGTTGAAATAAATAGTGACTCACTTGATATTACTTAAATCAAAATTCAATTACTTATGTTACATAATTGAGAAGTTTCTTTATCCAAAGAGATATCCAGCTGTTTTGCTATGAAGCTTAACTTCAGAGGTTTATTTTTAGTATCAAACCTCAAAAATTTAAGATCAACTTTTAACTTTAGGAAAATGTGTAGGGAAAAGGGAATTGTGATTAAAATTTCTGAAATTGAATAGAAAGAAATCATTATTTTACGAGTACGACTCAAAGCATGTTTCAAACATGGACGAAACAGGTTTGTTTGTTTTTTTAAAGATCTTTCCCTATAGAATATTTAGCTTTAAGGGCGATAAATTAAATGAAGGTAAAAAGCGAAATAAAGAATTACAAAGAACTTCACAGCCAATATAAATGGAAACTATCCCTGCTTTTAATAGGAAAATATTTAAAGTCTAAATATTTCACACATATTTAAGGACTGCCAACTACGTATTTGCTAACATTAAAACTTGGATGACTGGAACTATTTATGAGAATTGGCCCAGATCGACGTTTCTTATCGGAGAAATGTATTTTACCAATTGTGAATAACTGCACTCTTCACGTTGAAGTTCCAGATCTTGAATCCATTCGTGTGGAGTTTCTCTCAGCCAATCTAACTTCTGTCTTACCATCCGTGGATTAGGGCGAAATCAACAACTTCAAGAGCAAATATCGTAGGGTACATTTGGAAAGAACGATTATGGCTTGAAGTTGGAGCGTCCTTATAAAATTTAGCTTCTTTAAGAAATGAATTTGTCAATCAATGCTTGGAATAATGTTGTAGGAATAACAATATCCACAGCATTTCAACATGCTTGTTTTATTAAAAGAACCATTGTAACTAAAAAAAGCAAAGTTTTTTTTTTTTGTCGTGTCCATGAGAGTCGAACTATATGTGTCCGTGAATTTTGAAAATTTCCTCTGCAACTTGCTTGATGTTGTCTCCATACAGATCTATCATAGTCGGCAGCACTCCAATCTTTCTTAGCTGGCGCTCATAGCCGGACACTCAAAGATGTGAGTAGGCGTAAGCTTTGTATCAGGACAATGATCACAACTTCTATAGCTCTTTTTGCCTTCTCCATCGATCTTCATACCCCTGTGGTGTCCGGTTCTCAGCCTAGCTATGGTTTTAATAGTAGATCTGTTCCCAGTTATTTCACAGAGAAGATGTTTGGTCTAAATGGATTTTTCTCTAAGTTTGTACCTAGCCACTTGCATTCGCATCCCAAAGAGAAACATCATTGCAGCTAATGTTCAGGTCTCTGCCCTCCTTGGCCAATTTATCCGCAATTAAGTTAATTTACTTGATAAATTAATCGAAGATGAGTCAGTCATGCATGAATTCAGACAAAGGACCACTTTGTTATCTGAAATTTGATTTGAAGATTTTACAAATAATGACTTACATGTGACATGTACAGACGAAATATTGGATAATGTAATGACTTACATGTGACATGTACAGACGAAATATTGGATAATGTAATGACTTACATGTGACATGTACAGACGAAATATTGGATAATGTAATGACTTACGTGTGACATATACAGACAAAATATTGGATAATGTAATGACTTACGTGTGACATGTACAGACGAAATATTGGATAATGTAATGACTTACGTGTGACATGTACAGACGAAATATTGGATAATGTAATGACTTACGTGTGACATGTACAGACGAAATATTGGATAATGAAATTGTTGAGAATATAATGAAGGAGAATGAAAAAGAGTTTTCAGATATCGAATAAGAAGAAAAGGATGTGGTGCAAAGACTGTCTGCCAAACAAGAAAGATGAATGGCCAACAGGACTAAAATACTTTTTTGAGGGGAAAACAATGAAATGTTTTCATATATTGGAAATTGTAGTTTTTAAACAGAAAAGGATGAAATGATTACTTACTTGAATTTTTATCAATAAAATGAATTTACGTTTTGTTTTTATGTTTGAATCTCATTTTGCATATGTTTCTTATTTTTAAATAATTTCTTCCAGTCGTATTTTATATATTTATAAGATAAAAGTGTAATTCGGTAAAAAAAATCCTAGATTAATAATCTAAAGTATTATTTTTCTATTTTAGTAAATTTCCATTTTAAAAACTTTTTTACCACTGCCTATACAAATTCATATAAACGATCGTATGCTCTACAACAATTATTATTGCTGTTTTTTGTTTCTTCAGATGTCCTTTTCTGTCTTAACGACTCAAATGGGTGAATAGTAACTCACTAATATCACAAATTATTTCTAAATATATTATGTTAACTCTGAATTTGTAGTTTTGAAGTTACTGAAAGAAATAAGAATTTCCTATGAAATCTAAGTTTAGGGGGGTTTTATTATCGCATGAAAGTGGAGAGAATAAAAGATAAAGTCCATAATGTATGAGATTAACAAAAGTGATGACTGTTCAATTTATATCTAAGTCTCCAATTATAGTCATAAAGATGTATGGCAAGGCTATTTGTAAATATGTTGAGGCAACGTAATTGAACAGGACTGACAGGAGAACAATTTTGACAGGAAATAAACTACTAAAAGCAACTCATGAACAAAGCTGGATTAAGACAGTGGCATACGGTGCAAATGCCATGAGTCACCACATTAAAGGAGGGCACCAAATTAAATAGAACCAAATCAAACCTATTATAAGCTATATTTTTTTCGAAATTCTCACAAAATTTGAAATATACTTTTGTATAATTAATTTCATTTGCAAGACTGTGAAAATCAAGCTAGTTCCTTCCCCAAATATCGAATGATTATGTATAGTGAGGACTGCAACCTGTACTTTACATGTTTGTGATTCGTTTATTTCTCTTGTGCATTGTATTACATATTTTACCATATTTTTTTTTAGTTTTGGATACTTTATTTTGACTAGTTTCTTATTTATATCGTATTAAAGTTACATGAAGTAAATGGAGTGGTCTTACAAACTTGAGCGCCAAAAAAGGAAACTTGAAAATGTTCGAGAGCTTTAAGCTATCATGGGCAAAGGAAGCCTCTTAAATTTCCTTTTTGCAAGCGCAAAAGAATCAGAAATCTCTTCTGCATATCGAATGCAACCAGTTTTACCCAATTTATAAGATGTTGGGGATAAAAAGCCCCATGAGATCACAAAGAACAGGAATGTGCTTCTGCCTGAAAATAACTTTCGAAAGTGGTTCCTTGCCAAAGAGATTTAAATATCCCATATCATTTAATAAGATCAGGTGAGTATTCTTCAAGGAAAATTATCCCAACTTTCCAAGTTATGAACAAATTCTGATGCAACAAAAAATATTGAATATGATGACATAATTGATGGTTTTGCTAAAAGTAAAATTAGAAAAAACCTCACTAAAAAATAGGAAGAATACACACACACATATATATAAGTTTCATAAAATCCATTTTTACTTAATATTGATTTATAATATGCAAAATTGTCTCATAACAATATTATATATTATTGCGAAATTAATGTTATATTGCTATATAATATCTCTCTGTTGCATTGACATACAAAATTAGATACAAAAACATACATAATTAGAAACTAATATTGTTTTGCTTGATTTATTATTGCTCTTTATTTATTGGTGTTACGAAACAGATTGGGATCCCAAAGAAGTTTTTGTCCACAGCCCCAATCTAGCTAAATCTGGTCCCGCTCATGAATTACAGATGTGACGCACTTACTTTAAAGTATTTCCATCGTGGCCTAGTTAAATAAGCAAATAGTTAATAGGTAAATGTGATTTTTATGATATTTTTTACCTGCTAAATCTTCTTATGATATTCTCATTAAATATAATTAAGGACAGATAAAAAAATTATAATTTTTGACTGTTATGTTTTCACATCAAATTTCGTAAATTTAACTTTACAATTCATTTTTGAATCGTAACATTATGCAATGTTCTGTATTTGAGACAACTGTAATAACTTGATTACTTTAAAACTATTGTAGCTATTTTTTGATAACATTATTCTTTATTTTTTACTATATATATATATCCTTCTTTATTTTTTATTATATATGCTTCTTTATTTTTATTATGTTTTATCATATATTAATATTTTTTTATTGATAATGTTATTCTTTATTCATTTAGCAGTTCATGAATACTTATTGAAAGAAGAATTTGCTACGTGCCAGACATCTGATATATGAAATAACCAAGTCTTTGCTTTCTATTTAATCTTTACTTTATCAACATCTGTAGGTATTTTTTCATGTAAACTGAACTAATAGTTTTTAAATTGCGGAAAAATGTGTCCATTGATATAAAAATATGAGGATTTGAAGGAGAGAATAAAATTTCAAAGATTGTGTGATATGATCATACTTCTTATCGGTTGAAAATTCTTGTTTTAAAATGTAATTTATATAACATTAAAATATATATGAGTAAGCTTCCTATAATGTTTAATTGATTACATATTTATGAAACGGCAACAATGTTTTTAACTTTATGTGAATGAACAAAACAAAAGTCGTGTTGGAGGTTATGTGAAAAGTGTTTAAGCATTTTGTTTTATGAATATATAGTATAAAAATGGTCAATAAAGCCTATTATGTAACAAACCGTATTAAATCATCAAGCGCGCAATCAAGTGTAATTATTAATGTCAATTGTAATCAAGTTTTCCTAATTCGACAATACATCAATTCCTATAATGCATTCCTAAAATGTAGAGTGAATAACTGAATTAAACAAGAGTTTTGACTAAACAAAGCGTTCATCAGGTGAGAATCTTCGAGTTAATCTCTTAATGCGGTAGTTTATTTCGGTAGTTTTTCGGCAGTAATGAGGTATTTATTTTGGTACATCCTATTTATGTACATATCTAAAAATAGGCGTCATACGAGCATTATGGTCCTACATGATGGCTTTATGTCAAGGATCCCTAATCCTTATTTAAAGTCAAATTTCTGAATGCAGATTTGATCTTTAATTTTAGATTGTATAACCAGTAATGTATTATTAATTTCAAAAATGACGATACATCATAAAGAGGAAATAGGTCAAAGTAAAAAAAATTTAATCACAATTATGCTTTGTTTTAGTTTTTGAAGATTAGTGAAGAAACATCAGAAATGGCATAAAAGTCATTACAACGACAGATGTAAAATTTTTAGTATCGAGGTGATGTAGTTATATAGTATGTGATGAACTTGCTAGAATCAAATTACATTTTAGATTGTTAGAGGTGAAGGACATTTAAAAGACAATTATCTGATAATGAAGCCACTTTTCTATCCAAGAACAGACCACAATTTCCTTACTACAATCTTGTAAGAAGATATAGTTAAAAAATAACTATCCTGCATAACTTCCGCATTTCCTAGGAATTTAAGTTGTTCTTTAATTTTCAAGCGCAAGAAGTATTGCGTGCAAGAGTATTAAAAAACCTCACATCAAAATAAAAAAGGAATTTCAGGTTGGTGAACTTTAATCGCAGAAGTGTCTGCCCTTAAAGTTTTTCATAGTCTGGCTCCACGGGTGGTGAATTAACAAACAGGTGGAAGATATTTATAAATCAATTTTTGGTCGTTAGGAGTATTGATGCTTTGTTTAGTCTAACCATTAATTCCTTGACATCCCTCATAAGTTACTCATATGCACTTTCTGGCCATTGGTTCATTCAAAGCAATCGTCATAGATGACGTCAGGTGGAGATCGATTGTTCATTCCTGGAAAAAAAAGGATGATCTGCGTGACTACAGTAAAAGATTTTCAAGGAATTATAAACAATAGGTTAGTCATATATATTAAATTGTTTATGTCACGGGAAATAAAACGGAACAATTTTTGTTGAATAAGATAGTATATTGAGTCCTGTATCTCAACAGAAACATTAATTATTAAATATTATACAAAAAAGAAATATTTATCTTCGATTATGACATCCGTATCGAAATAAAAAAAATAATGAAATATTGGAACTGCCATGATTATTTATGACAATTCTGTGTTTGACATGGTATACTAAAATTAAGTTTCTTAAGAAGAATTGTACTTATATAAATATTACACATTTTAGAATTCAGATTTAGGAAATCAAAGTTCGTGGCAAAATTTGCGATATATATGTAACTAATTTATCAATTAAAAAATGTTAGTAACTCATTTGTTACGTTCCAGTAAATTTCATTTTTTTAAGCGATATCAATTAATACATCATATTTTTCCACTGGCAATTATTCACTAAAAATAATAAATTGTTACCAATTTAGAACAATTTTATTTACAACTGTGATCAGAAAAAACAGTCAAAATATTATACAGAAAAATGACTAAACTGTCATATTGATTTTTTTATGAGCATCATCATTTCTTACTGATATAAATTTTTATTTTTAATAAATTTTTCTTATAGTGACTTATATTTATTCAGTGGGTAATAATCTTTTGAGGGAAAAATTTAAATACACTACTAGCCATTAAAATTGCTACATCAGGAAGAAATGCAGATAACAAAATAATATTTATTGGACAAATATACTATACTAGAAATAAAAAATGATTAAATTTTCAAAAAATTTGACTGGATAGATCCTGAGAAATCAGTACCCAGAACTCTGGCAGTAAAAACAGAAGTTATACGCCTGGGCATTGAGTCAAACAGAGATTGGATTGCATGTACAGGTACAGATGCCCATGCAGCTTCAACACGATGCCACAGTTTATCAACCGTAGTGACTCGCGTTTGGTGACGAGCCAGTCGCTCGGCAACCATTGACCAGACGCTTTCTATTGGTGAAAGATCTGGAGAACATGCTGGCCAGGGCAACAGCCGAACATGTTTCGTATCAAGGAAGGTAAGTACAATACCGGCAACATGCGGTAGGGCATTATCTTGCTGAAACGTAGGGTTTTTTCAGGGCTCGAATAAAGGGTAGAGGCAAGGGTCGTAACACACCAGAAATGCAACGTGCACTTTCAAAGTACCATCAATGCGAACAAGAGGTGACCGAGACGAGTATCCAATGGCACCCCATACCATCACGCCAGGTGATGGGCCAGTAGAACGATGACGAATGCACGCTGACAGTGTGCGTTCACCAAGATGTCGCCAAACACGGATGCGACCATCATGATGCTGTACACAGAATCTGGATTCATCTGAAAAGAGGACGTCTCGCCATTCGTGCGCCCAGGTTTGTCGTTGATCACACTATTGAAGGCGCTCTTGTCTATGATGCAGCGTCAAGGGAAGCCGCAGCCATGGTCTCCGAGCTGTGAGTCCATGCTGCTGCAAACGTCGTCGAACTGTTCGTGCAGACACTTGTTGTCTTCCAAACGACCCCGTTTCTTGACTTACGGCTCGTGACGTGGTTGCACGATCCATTACGTCCATATATTATATATGCGGATAATATGCCTGTCTTCTCGGCTGCTAGTGATAGGTGGCCGTTGAGATCCCGCATGGCGTTCCGTATTACCGTCCTGAACCCATCGATTCTATATTCTGCTAACAGTCATTGGATCTCGACCGACACGAGCAGCAATACTGCGATAAGATTAACCACAATCCCGGTACGCTACAATTCGACCTTTATCAAAGTCAGAAACGTGCTGGTACGCATTTCTCCTTCTTACACGAGGCATCACAACTACTTTTCACCAGGCAACAACGTTCAAATGCAATATGTGTATGAGGAACCGGCTGAAAAATTTCCTCATTTAAACACAATGTAGGTGTCGCTACTGGCGCCTGCTTTGTCTGAATGCGCTGAAAAGCTAATTATTTGCATATCACAGCACTTTCTTCCTTTCGTATAAATTTCACGTCTGTAGCATGTCGCCTTCTTGGTGTAGCAATTTTAATGGCCAGTAGTGTAGATTTATATCTGACCAAGATCATTTGATAAAATCAAAAGACAAGAATAGGATTATTTTAAATGTAGAAATATTATTATCAAAAATAATATTGTATGTATGTAACTATATGCCAAATTCTATAAAAATTGAGGTATAGCTCCTCACTAATGCTTCAATTTTTTACTGAACTCTATTATTGATTTTAAAGGAAAATTCAGAGAATGAAGCGACCGTTGTTGTTTTGATCCGTAATAAAGAACAAGTTCATGGAATCCTTAGAAAATGCCACAACTATTTTCACTGAACATTTCGATGTAATGTATAACTCCTGTTCTTTACTTAAAATGGTGCATCATACAATAGAAATAATATGTAGACAAAGTGATGTAGATTATCAACAAAGTAATTTAATGGGTTCCAAGATTACTTTATTGTGATAAAATAATCCACTAGAAATCAATCTATTCCAACCATACTTATATTGTATATTATATTTCAAAATGTTCGTGTACAGTTTTGCATGTTGTGGATAGTCCTCGGCTACGCATATAATACAATTGGAATTTCGACTCATCGAACCAGAAGTAATCCACTAGAAATCAATTTAATTCAACCTTACTTATATTGGATATTATATTACAAAATGTTCGTTTACAGCGTGGCATCTGGTGGATAGTCCTCGACTACGCATCAAATGCAGTTGGAATTTCGATTCATCGAACTGGAAATAATCCACTAGAAATCAATTTATTCCAACCGTACTTATATTGGATATTATATTTCAAAATGTTCGTTTACAGCGTGACATCTGGTGGATAGTCCTCTACTACGCATCAAATGCAGTTGGAATTTCGATTCATCGAACCAGAAATAATCCACTAGAAATCAATTTATTCCAACCGTACTTATATTGGATATTATATTTCAAAATATTCGTTTACAGTTTGGCATGTGGTGGATAGTCCTCGACTACGCATCTAATACAATTGGAATTTTGATTCAACGAACCAAATGACAAGCTACATTCAAGGAAGTCACATTTTAGCATGTTGCAGATACAGAATTTTGTGTCATCTTTACCTGTGAGACTCGTGATAGTAATTAATTATTATATCCGAATTGCACTGATCGTGTTAGAGACATTTTTAAAAACACACGACAAAATCAAAGTAATTTTCCATTGTTCACAATTATTTTCTTGATTTAAATATCACTTGATACATTAATGAAATGGTGCAATCAGACATGAAAAATAGTGTGAAAATTGTCAATGGGGATAACATTAACAGTAAGATAGTCGAAAATTCACTCTCAACCTGCCACTCTTTAATTTTTGTATTTACAATAATATTTATTGGTTCTTTGTGTAGTTTTACTCGCGCCAAATCAACTTAAGGATTGATCTTTAATAATTTTCATTAACACAATAATGTTGAAGATGAATACATTTTCTTAAATGCAATTTGACATTTATTTTCAGTTTTTTTGTTTCATAGTAATCAAGAATTTCTTCATCATTTTTTTTTACTTGTATTTATAAAATGTTTGTTGGTTACTAGATTAAATGCTTTTGTGACGACAAGAAATGTAAAATAAAGGACGCGATTCGTTCATGTAAATAAAGATTTTAATAGTTAAGTCTACTCTGAATCCTTATTGATGGCAAACATTATGGATCTAAGCATTCAGTCACGTTCAACAAAACCTCTCTCTGCGTATTAACTTACCATAGAATATCATGGGGAAAACTATTGTGAGAGTAGTAAGTAAATAACAATGGAATACTCATAGAGATCGGATGGCTATTCATTATGCGGCATGTGTTAAGTTTTCTTGTTATTAATTTCTTGTGTTACTAATTTGTGTTATTAATTTCTTGTGTTATTAATTTCTTGTGTTACTAATTTGTGTTATTAATTTCTTGTGTTACTAATTTGTGTTATTAATTTCTTGTGTTACTAATTTGTGTTATTAATTTCTTGTGTTACTAATTTGTGTTATTAATTTCTTGTGTTACTAATTTGTATTATTAATTTCTTGTGTTACTAATTTGTATTATTAATTTCTTGTGTTACTAATTTGTATTATTAATTTCTTGTGTTACTAATTAGTGTTATTAATTTCTTGTGTTACTAATTTGTGTTATTAATTTCTTGTGTTATTAATTTCTTGTGTTACTAAATTGTGTTATTAATTTCTTGTGTTACTAATTTGTGTTATTAATTTCTTGTGTTACTAATTTGTGTTATTAATTTCCTGTGTTACTAATTTGTGTTATTAATTTCTTGTATGCATTAATACTGTATTTTGAGTTTCGTTTTCAAGTTGCTTAAATACATGATTAGAATTGATTTGCAATTTCATCTACAGAGTTAGAAGAAGTCATTACAGTGTTACTAATTTGTGTTATTAATTTCTTGTGTTACTAATTTGTGTTATTAATTTCTTGTGTTACTAATTTGTATTATTAATTTCTTGTGTTACTAATTTGTGTTATTAATTTCCTGTGTTACTAATTTGTGTTATTAATTTCTTGTATGCATTAATACTGTATTTTGAGTTTCGTTTTCAAGTTGCTTAAATACATGATTAGAAATGATTTGCAATTTCATCTACAGAGTTAGAAGAAGTCATTACAGGTAAGATGACAATCCTAGAATTGTTGAACATTATAAAGAATAATGTGTTACCCTTAAAAATGAGCTCAATTATGTAGGAGATTTCTTAAAAATTATAAGAGAAAAGAAGTAATTAGAACTAGAAGCAGTGGAGAAAAATAAACCGAATTGCACTTAGAACAAATAAAATTAGAGATAAAGGAAAGCTGAGTTAGAATTGATACACTTAAGAGGAGATTTAAATATAAAAAAGACTAATTCAGAAAATAAACGAGAGAACTGCGATTCTTTAGACTTGTTAATAAAACGTATAAAAACATTAACGATTAAAGTAACTTAAGATCTAAGAGTTGCTTTTTTTAATAATTTTCTGGAGGGAGCATTCGATTAAAAAAAAAGTTTCAAATAAAGGAAGATATTCTATTGAACTTGACGGGTGAGAAAGCATCAAATTTCGTTTCTGACATAAGTAATAAGTTAAATGATTTTTGAAATTAAGAAAATTTTTCTCAGAGTATTTGAATTTAGCCCGCGCAAAATATTGTTTTTAAATCACTTTAGAAAAACTGTAAGATAATCAAACGAGAATTAAGTTCAGTTCACTTCGTGTTTAACTAGTTTTGATTATTATTTAAAATTGTGAGAAGTGCATTAGTTTAGAAGAAGATTATTTTGAAAAATCAAAACTATAAATTGTGTCAGATTAATTATTTTAAATATTAGATAGGAAACACTGCTCATATCAATATAAGACATTCACATAAAAGGTTTAAACAAGTAGATTCCGAATTGATCCATACGGATCTCTAAGGGTCCCTGATATCATTCAAAGGGTCCTTGGAAAACTAAAATTTATTTTGGAGTTCCTGAACTTCAAGGGGTCAATGCAAGGTATAATATAAAATAACAAATTTGTCTGATTCACTGTTATTATTATGAAAATTTAAATAAATAACAATAAATAAAAATAGTATCAATTCTTAAATCATGAGTAAAATATAAATAAAAGTAAAATAAAAATATTTTGAGAATTAATGGAATAAAAATCTTATCCACAATATATGCTTATGAGCAGACGGATGGCTGAGTGGACAGCGTTGCTGGCTCCTGAGCTGTAGGTCGTACCTGAGCGTTGGTCGTATCTGAGCGTCGGTCGTACGTGTACGTAGGTCGTACCTGATCGTACACCTGAACGTTCACCTGAGTGTTACGTACTTGAGCGTACACCTGAGTGTTACGTACCTGAGCGTACACCTGAGGGTTACGTAGGTCATACTTGAGCGTACACCTAGCGTTGGTCGTACCAGAGCGTTGCTGACTCCTGAGCTGGCACGGATGTATCCCAATACTGGCACGGATGTATCCCAATACTGGCACGGATGTTACTTTCTTTCTTTGTTTTTTCTGTGCTTCTCTGTCTTTTCTTCCAATATGATGTATAAATGTAGCCCATCCTATAAACGGGTTTGTGGTGGTATGACGCGAGCAACACTACTCGCCTCGGTGACTTGATTCACGTGTGTTTGGGTAACGACAAATGAGTAGCAGTTTCTGGCCTTGTTGTGGCATAGGGTTCGTCACCCAAGAGCCCGCAGTTTATATATGTGTGTGTGTGTGTGTGTGTGTGTGCTTATGATTATTACTTTGATCGAGTGAGACATAATTTCTTATAATATAATACAGTCATAAAATTAATCTGTGCTCTTGGCAATTCATATTCAAAGTAATCATTTCCTATTTGTATTAAAATAGTAAATTTATATATATATATATATATAATCTGTCTATTCAAATATCTATAGCAATCTCTAGATAAAATTTATTTTATCCGCACTAAACTTTAAAATCAAATTTTATAATGCAATAAAGTCGATTGTTTATTCTTCAATTCAGAACTTTGTTTGAGCAGTCTGTAGGATAAATTTTAGTCCCTCGTTTATGATCAAAACATAAAGTCAAACATTAAAACTCGTTTATGGTTTTCAAAGTTTGTTTTATGATGGATAGTTTATCGAATTTTCTCAACGGAGTGAACTACTGGGAATAAATGTTGCGAATATAAAACTGGAAGCTCGGATAAGATGACAAATAAATCCTAGTACTTACTCCAGGTAATGAATGTTAATATCGAAAATACAAATTGTATTTAACATAATACTTCAAGTATAAGGATAATGTTTTTAATTCCATCATTTTAAATTATTTTACTTTTTATTACATTTTTCAATTTTTTCTTATTTTTGTATTGGCTTTATGAATTTTTTTATATTTAAATTCGTTGAATAAGGAAAGTATCATTTATACAAGTTTTGCTGTTTTTTAAAAGGCTGTAACTGAGTGTATAGTCATAAAAGGTATCATGAAAATTGTAATAAATTTAAATCTATCCACATTAAGTAAATTCAACACCCATAAATGGAGATGCATATATATGTGCAAAATTGAATTTAAAGCCACAAAATAAACTAAAATATTTTAGTCATTAATTAATTAATAGTTATAATGTCTACCTTTACACTGAGCAAAAGAGTCAAAATTCACGTGTCATCTTCAATGTCTTAAATTTTCCCTACTAAAAGAATTCTTGGTTATAATTTTACAGATTATTTTACAAAAATTACCATTTACTCTATATTTGCTTGCAAGATAGTTGTTGAATATCTGTATAAAATTTAAGAAAGATTTACTTAAAATTCATAATATCTTATAAAAATTATTTTTAATAATATGTATTAAAATTCTAATGATACACATAATAATAATTATTATTTTATGTAACAGAAATTCAACTAACTTAAAAATAAATTAAAGTATCATTTCATTTCCAATTTATGTAAAAAAATAGTATTTTTGAAGTATATATTATTATTATTATTAAGTCATTATATTATTACGAAATCAAGGAATTCGTTCCTTGTAATGTATATGGCTGAAAATTTCGTTATAGGAGATTCCTGATTATAAACACTATGTCATTTCGTAGTTGGATCGAAAACTTTCTATGTCCGAAAATTTTATTGTGTTGTATTCTAATGTAATGAAATAAATTTACGAGTATATTTCATAGATGGAAGTCAAGTGAAATTCAAAGGGCTAATTGCTACAAATCTCTCTCATAAATAACCATTTAAATTTTATGATTCCGATATAGTTACGATTGCTTATTTTCTATTTTGAGCTTAAATTTTGTAGAAAGATATAAATTATAGTATTTTTTAAGTAAAATAGTTTAAATTTTTTTATCAAATGACATCTTCTTATTTTATCAAATGACATCTGCTTATTTTATCAAATGACGTCTGCTTATTTTATCAAATGACATCTTCTTCTTATTTTATCAAATGACATCTTCTTCTTATTGTATCAAATGACATATTCTTCTAATTTCGGAGCTTGTTCTAAAACTATGTTAAAATGATATATTTCGTTACTGCTGTTTAATGTAGTCATTTGTTTTATAAAAATATTTGCTATAATGTTATTTAAGTTGCTGTGTGCCTGCATTTAAAAAAAAAAAAGATGAAATAACTTTAAGTTAAAAATGTTTTATGAAAATTATTGTTTGTAAAAGAATTATCTTTGTAATTAATATAAACATAGCTAATGTTAAATGTTACAATACATATTTTGCTAATTCAAATGCATGTTATATAATTACAATGCAAATATTGCGTAAAAGTATAAGAAACTTGTAAAATATCTACATTAAAATGAGCAACTATAAAACAGCTTCACAGTTAACATTATTTCAGGAAAGAATTAACTAATGTACATGATTGTATAATTACTTTAAGTGTTTTGGAAAAATATCTGTAAGTTTTAATATAAAAATTAACTTGTGCAAATGACGATGTCTTAAATTAATGAATCCAATAACAAAAGTTGTTCATTTATATCACAAAAAATGAGGCAGAAATTAAATTTTGAAAATAAATATTAGGGTATATTCTTGTCGTAAAAAGATAAATATTTACGATAAAAAGAAGATATCAATTGCAGAAATCGAACAGAGCACAATGTTTTTATATAAATTTTCTGAGATCAAATTATTGTCTCAATTATCCATTGTATGTTATATTTGTTTCTTATATATTTTTAAAAGAGACTAAAAAACTTTTAACAAAAAAGATAAGACTAAAAAGATAAAAGAATTAAATATGAATCCTTCACGTTATGATAAATAAACTAATAAAATGAAAATGACAGCTCGAAAAAGCAATAATTTATTCACGTATAGTTAAATCGTCTGCACGCGAATAGTATTAGGCCATTTTAAAAAACAATATGCATGCTAAGCAAAAAATTGGAGTCAGTACCCTTATGAAAAAGATAAATATCTAATACATTTTTGTTAATGTAAAAATATAAAAATATTTTACTTTTTTTATAAATTAAAAAAAAATTCCAAATTTTTTACTTAATTAAAAAGTTTTAAAATATGTCGATGCATTTAAAAATTGTTATATAAATAATTAATAACTAAAATAAATAAGACTGATAAGAAGTCTCAATGCTAATGAAAACATCGTAATATCTTTATAAATTTTCTTTATAAGGAGTTTGCAATTAATTTGTAGATGCGTTGCAATTCCCATTAATTCAGAAAACGTTTTCTTGTTTTCAAGAATTAACAATTTCATTTAGTTTCGAATGTAGTACATGATATTTTCTCTTGTTCATATTCATTAGAAAAAATGCTTATTTATTCTTGATTAAACCTTATCAGCATTCTTTCTTAAAATTAAGTCTTCAATTAATCCCAGATGAATAATCTTATCTTAAAAATAAAATTGTTCAAATATTTTCTTTAAAATATACTTATACATTTGCATGTAAAGAGTGGTTTTGTTCAGTTCATTATGTCTCCCCTTTAGAATACCATATCTCAAATTTCTGTCTCTATCATTGGTGTTCATTTAACCATAATACATTTTATATAATATAATAATGACTTAAATAATTTTTTAATTTTTATTACCTGACAAGAAATTAATTTCTCTATGATTTGTGTGAACATTTAAAATTGATTTTAGTTCGTACATGATTTAATCATGTTTGTTTTCATCATTTCCATCTCACTAAAATTTTAACTCTACAATTTTAGTAAAAGCCGGCATTTCCTTTTTGGTAATATAAATTAAAGTCCATGATTTTTTTAAAGTTTTTTTTAATTAAAAGGTGTATTCAATATTTTAAGCAAATGTTGTTCACTTTAAATTTCTGCTGTCAACAATATTCTGATCATTATGCAAAATTAAAAAAGTCCTGAAGACTTATTTCCTAGTTATAAAAATGATTATCGGTTACAAGATGCTCTACGCAAATTGGAGCTTTATTCAGCAGATTCGGAAAGCATTTTTATAAAAATATCAATACAAGTGTAAAAGTATTTATTTAATATTCGTTTCTGTCTGTCACGTCATCACACATTTCACTGTTTGCTGATAACTTCTATTGGACTCAAGTTCTTGATGGTATGCAATTTCCCTTACTTAAAATAAATAAATAACCTCTTATGCAAAACATGCTAACATAAATTAGGTCACCTGCCACCAGTCTCATCTTAGTCTAAATAGGCACGTGTGTTTATTGATTCGATTTCATTTCGTAATTACACTCAATAGGGTGTGCCTACTGCAGCGAAAAAAAGGACATTTAACTCAATGGCTCCACTTTCTGGTTTACTTTTACAAAGGTATTTAGCAAAGACACATTTTCTAGTACGGAAGTCGTATTCGCCAAAAAATAAATAAATGGTTTCATTAAACAAGTATAAAAAGTAACGCATTTGTTTTGGAGCATCTGAATATGCACGTTATCTGTACTGTTCAGTAATTATTCAGAAACAAGTAGATGCTTTCCTGTACGTGTTTTTTAACACAATTTTTTATAACATTTCTCTTTATTATATTCAATACGTTTTATTTGAAAGATAAGCGTGCTGAATACTAAAATATTTGTTCATAATATTTTTAATAAATATGTTAAAGTTTGAATATGAAGTCTCTTCACTTAAATATATATCTTTAAGTAAACATTTGTCTTTTTATAAGATTAGATTTAAATTTATCCAAAATTACAGACTTGATAAACAATCACAATAACTAATGGACCATAGTTTTGAAAAAAAAAATAGATAAATTTAAATATTTAGAGCTTCAGTTGTAACAAAAAGTAGTGATGTAAAAACGAAATTAGTGATAGAATAAATGTGTAAAAAAATTTAATGTTACCTTAAATTAGAATATCTCTTTTTTAAATTAAGACTTAAAAGTCTTAATTAAAAATAAAGCTTTACAAGACTGGTAAGACCGATAATTCTGTAAAAACGTAAATTTTATACTACGTACAAAACTGATAAATATTAGCAATTAATACTTAAACGAAATACGAAATATTTTAAAAAATATGTATAGTGTAATTATGTATATATATATAGTTAAAAGATTTTTGATATATATATATATATATATATATATATATATATATATATATATATATATATATATATACATATATATATATATATATATATATATATGCATATATATAGTTAAAAGATTTTTGATATATGTGTAGGTATAATGATTCATATCCAGTTTAAAAAGTAACTTTACAACAAATAAACGAAAACATAAAATAGATTAACCCAATATCAATCGAATGAATATCACAGAAAAATCATTAAATAAAACTGGAAAAGGCCCCCCAATTGTCGGATATAGCAACCATTGGATCAATATGACGTTATGAAATTGTCTTAGCCAATAACAGCCTGTAATGCCCGAGGAAAAGAACATTTAAATTTTTATTATGTCAACTAAAACTTGCTTCATTATTTATAAAACTTATGTATTTTTAAACATTATTATTATTTTTTTTTTTGAGTCTGTGTCTAAGCATTCAGTGCTCCAACTGATGCAATTTCAAATAAATAAAAAATCAAAAATATTTCAAAAATCGTAATGTAAATATCAGTGAAGCAGTTTGTTGTTGTTCCAACGATTTATTCTTCATTAATTTGAAAATTTTCACCTCCCTAACAAAGAAAATTATTAATAAAAAATTCTCTCAATCAGTGATTACTAGCTTAGTGTTAATTTTCCCTTATTTGGTGAAACTATTTAGTGTGGATGGAAAAACTTTAGCTATATATATATATATATATATATATATATATATATATATATATAGTGTGGTTATTTATATTTCTAGTCAAATAAAAATACAAGTATTTAATCAAATATTTACGATAAAAATTTGTCAGATTGTTTTCCGTAATATTTTCCAAGATATCAATATACTTTTGCTACTTTTGGGCCAAGATAAACACTTTTTCCACTACAGTTGTGATATCCTCAAAACATGGCAATTCGGAAGCTTTAACCGCTTTTTCAAGTGGCGAAAATTGTTGAGCAGGTAATTATTTTTTTAATGTGCGCGAATGAAAAAAAGTCATTAGGACCTAAATCATTAATATACGATGGATGATGGATAAATGTGACATTTGGCAGGTCAAAAATTCTTCTGCTTGAGATTATGTGTAAGAGTTCCGCATAATCGTGCTGAATAATAGTTCGCTACTTTTAATTTTTTAGAATTTTTCCGATTATTTTATAATGAGGTAAAACTCATGTAGCATTTAGAATTGACCGTCGGGCATTACTGTAATATGATTGTCTCTATGCGATAGGTAATGTCACAGAAACAGGCCATCATTTCCTTCGATATAATTCTTTAACGTACTGATATTTGGCATACCTAAGAATAAACCTATATAATTACAATTTTTATTTTGCTTGGACTCCTATGCATGATTTTTTATCTGTGTTGATATTCTATATAGTAGTTGATACATCTTATAAGTATGTTTCAACATTTCCTTGCACCAGTCGATACTAGTCTTCTTTTGAGTATTTATTAGTATATGTAGGAGCCAAAGAAAATAAATCTATCTTATGGAGAAATGCCCTCTTTATATTTTAAAGCTGCTTATCATACTGAATCATACCAAAGATACCTCACTCTCACGGTACGTTACATGAGGACTTATATCGGAAAATATCGATAATTGTGCTTGAACTGATGAAGTTCACGCATTACATCCATATTTTTTAATAGAAGAACCAATTTTAAACGATCTTCACGAAATTCGACCTAAATGAACTTAGATCCCTGTTGAATTCTTTGTATCTGATATTTTCAATTCTTTGCATCATATTGATACTGTAGGTAAACTATATCACGCTCTGAATAGTATTCTATTCGAAAAAGAGGTATCTGGGCTACCAGGAAACATTTAGTAGTTGGGCTACATTTATTCATCATCTCAGAAGAAAGAACATAGAAACACAGAGAGGAAGAAACATCCATACCTGAACCGGGATTCTCACCTCAGCCATCAGTCGGCATGGTTAAAATATCGAACTATCATTTGTATGTGTGTGTGTGCAATAATCAATGATCACCTAACGATATTTACTATTGCTAAGACCAGAAACATCCTACATATGCACCAACTGTTTATTTTCCTACATCCTATGCACTGCCCGACATTGAAAAGGCAACATCATGAAGAAGTTTCCAAAAAGTGACGAATCTCGGCAAACAGAGAGACAACAGCGGACAATAAGTGATCTGTATTTGGAACTGATCTGCATAATACAGAGCGAGAACATGATCGGGTCAGTAAGTCTTAGCACTACCGTGGACGGTGATATACGAAGCTATACATATAGCCAAAGAATCGGTAAAAATACGGATGGCTTCCTGAGGAATGATTCTCCATTCCCAGTTAATCATCTGCCAAAGTGCGTCTTCTGAAGTAGGCAGTAGCAAGGTCGATAAATGGTGCCCAATCATATCCCAAACATAATTGATTGGGGAGAGATCTGGTGAGCACGGTTGCCAGGAAAGCAGCCGTACACCATGCAGGGCATGTTGGTTGATACGAGAAATGTGCGATCGGGCATTATCTTGTTGATAAAAGGCATGGGGCACCTCCTGAAGGTAAGAGTGTCACCAGTCATAGCACATCATCCACGTAACTTCAAGCTGTATCGTGCCATAAATACGAATTAGAGGTGACCTAAGGCTCTCCAAACCATGATGCCGCATTCGTATTGTCGCTCTGTGGAGAGTTCCACAATTGCTGCATGATTGAACCTTTCTCCACGTCGACGTCACACCCGTATGCGATGACTATCACTGGAGAAACAGAAGTGTGACACATCTGAGAGGATGAATCTGTGTCCCTTAGTTGTCCACGTCGCTCTAATCCGGTACAAATCCAGATGTTAGCCTCTATGCTGTCAGTCTTTTTAACAGAGGCCATGAGCATTGGCTACTGGCAACCAATGGACAGCAAATGGTTCTCCTCGATATGGGAACATCCAGGTTTCCTTTCAAATGCTGCAGAATTCCGGTATAAGTAATTTGGGGGAGTCGTCACCACCTCCCGTCGGACGAGTTGATCTATGCGTGCTGACATCATTCTGGCTTCACCGGCACCCTTCAAACGTTACACAGTTCCTAGTTCCAACCATATTCGTCACAGCCGGTGTAGTGTGGACGAGACCAGATGTCAATCCTCTGCGATTTGACTTAAGGACCAGCCTGCCCTTCTCAGATCGATTACCATGCCTCGCGTAAACTCGTCTGTCTGATGGAACTGACTCCGTCGAAGATGGCCTAACATTCTTAGCAACTACAGTCGTTCTTTGGGACAAAAACAAACTTTCAACACATATTTTCCAAGCAGCAGTAATGGCGCGAATAATGCCCACTCTGTCGTTTCTTCATTTTATATCTTATCCTAAGTGACTTGGAGAGCTGCGCATTTCACGTCATTTGCATAACTTGCTGAAATGCGTCTACCTTGAAATTTTCATAATTTTTTGGCCATTTCTTTTTAGTGTTGCATTTTTAATGTCGCTCAGTGTATTTTATTTCATCTCTTTCATATTGAACCGAATTTTTCACGGGGACAATACATGAAAAACAAAATATTTTACTAATAATTAAATGGATCAATTTTATGTTAAACGAGTCATCAAATTTTCAAGCAATTTACAATTCATTTATGAGAAGTAGCAATGAGTATTCATTTTTTCAGACAGAAATTTGATGCTCATCACTTGAAAAAATTTAAATCATATGCTTCAATAAATATATTAGTCTTTTTTTTTTTTTTTTTTTTTGTATTTATTAGAACAGAATATTGTGATACTTTTGAAAAATAGCTGGAAAATTATGGTTCGTGAAATAACTTGTGTATTTGGCAACTGTTTTTACTAATCTTAGTTTCATTGTTATAAATATGCAAAAGGAATCAAAGATGCCAGTTTCATATAGATTGATGAGTTACATACAATTATTTTATAATTAAATCAACAGATAATTGAAAAAAAAACATGAATATGTTTCATTTTATGCCAAAAATAAATGAGGTAAATGTTTCTTTAATCATAAAACTCTTAGAAAAATAAATACTTAAAGCATAATTTCTGTTGTTAAACACCATACAATTTCAATAGATTAGAAATCAGTTTTTCCTCCTAATATCTACATTCTAAGATTGAAAGATTGAACTCGCTCCTATTAAAAGGAGAAGTATAAATTGAAGTTTATTAAAGAAACACACTGTAAAAAGCATAATCACTTTCCTTTTGCCTCTTGTTCCTTTTTCCACATCTTTGATATATATTCTTTTCAATATTATTTATTAATGAAACGAAAATTAGTGAGAAGCTAGAAAAACGAATTTATAAGATAAATTTTGAGTGACTTTATTATTTAATGGATCCAGACGCACTCTACTCAGCTGGAACTAAAATTTTCTAAAAAGATTTCTAAGTTCATTCATTACATTAAATTTGAGAATTTTTACATAAAATTTTTAAATTATTGTTGAAATAAATTTGCTTATATGAATCAATATTGATATATCATTGATTTATTCTTAAAAACAATTAACCGCTTTTTTGAAAGGCACAAAACAAATGTTTTAATTGTTTCAGTAACGCAGTCATTTAGACAATATTATTAACATATCCTTAGGGAAAAATTTTTACGTTTATTAACTTTTGCATTATTTCTACAATAGAAATCCAGTTATCCGAACTCCGTTTATACGCATCACTTTCAAAATTTCAGAACAATATATTAGACTGAAGAAGAGTAGAAAAAAGTTCAAGGAAAGGGGTGGTAATTGAAGGGAGACAATTAGAATGAGAGAGAGAGAAAGACGTGTCTACCCCTTGAGGAATTCAGAAACATTCTTTTGAAAATTCCTGGATGTTCAGAAGTTAGTGCTGAAGATATAAGACAATGGATTATGAATGTGACCCTAGATTTAAAATTGCAAGTGATGGTAAATTTATTTAAAGTGTTGAGTAAAAAGATGACCTTAACAGTCCAGGTGGAAGCAGAAACAGAACCATCAGCTAGTGACGCAGTTGCCGGCTTTGATGTGGATAGAGCATCAATCCGACTGTGACAACATGCAAAATCTCACTGACAAACGGACTTAGCTGTTCGAAAAAGGAATGAAAGCAGTGAAACAGCTTATTCTGACCACGGTATTCAGCCAATTATGATTTTCATTTACAACGATGTACATACATACTGAGTTAATATACACCACTTGTGAGTATCTTGACATGTAAAAGTGTTGCATTTAATTGTTATTTTTTCTTTTAAATTCTATCAGTCATTTTTTCTCCTATTTTCAACCTACAATAATTAGTTAAAATAGACCCATTTTTTCGAAAAAAATGTAACTATCCAAATTTTTGAGTATCCGAATGGAGTCAGATCACAATTGATTCTAATAATTGGAATTCTACTGTATTTTTTCCCTTTCAATAACTTTTGTATAAAAGAAAAAAATGCAAATATTTTTTCTTTTTCTTTTTTTTTCAATTCATTGCTTACAGTCAGCATTTTCAATAAATATCATCAATAGTAGAAGATTAGGTCATTAAAATCATTTTGATGAGGAATTTATTTGCTCATTGGATCACTGCTGTTTTTATGACTGCCTATATTTCTATTGCCAAAAGCCATTAAACCTAACTATCTTCTAATTCTCAACCAATGTCAAATGACTAATAAAACATCTCAGCTGACACCTGCTTAAAAAATTTTTGCACTTGGGAAAAAGATTTAGATTGTAAAAATGTTTACTAATATTAGCGATGCATAGCTAATCACTGTTTAATTAATATATGCATAATGTTAGATCCGATATGGTGTTATGACACATTTTACATAATAACAATTTCACAATCAAGTAATTTTACTTTTTAAAATTTAATGATTCTTACTGATTTTTAAAGCATTGTTAGTGAGTAAGCATGTCACTTTTGATTCACATTAAGACTCTCAGAACAATGGCCGTTATACTTCTAATGTATTTCAGATATTTTTAAATGCTGAAAAAAGGAAAGATTTAAACCTAGAATATCTTTAATATTTAGAACGACATAAAAAAAAGATAATGGGGGGAAAGTATGATTAAATTTTCTATGCTGGAAGGGATCATGGGGAGTGAATTTTGCCACCATGCATTTGATATCATGCTAGCGCATTATCTGGTGCTATGATATGTAGTGCCATAGAATGCATGTCACTTTTTGGTTCACATTAAGGTACTCAGGAAAATGGACGTTATATTTCTATTTTGTTATATAAAGCCTGTATCATTCATTGGATTGCCAGTTAAATGTCATATTTTGGGTAGGACATTTCATGAACTCTTATTGGCGGCACTCTATGGACGTACGTTGATATGACAAATGTTCGACTGTCAAACTGGCTAGCACGTCATTTATGCCCCTCACCAATAGAAAACATCTGCTCATTGATTGATAAGTAGCTGACTTTTCACCATACACCCATAATTACAATCGGACTGTGACATCACGATGAAGCTTTTTGTCAAATGTCAACTATACATGGCATCAATTTCTGTTTGACATTTATGCTTAGGTGTACAAAGGATATTATTGTTACAAGAAATGATTGCTCTGGGTACTGATATCTCAAAAGCTATTCTATCAAATATCTTGCAAATTTAAGATCTTGTTATTTCTAGCATAATATATTTGTCCAATAAATACTGTGTTACTTCCATTTCCTTGATGAGCCCAGAAGTTTGATCCTTGTAGTTATTTCAATTATAAATTTTTCTATCCTTTTTACTATATATATATTATTTTAAAAACAAAAGCGAAACTGTTCCACATAATTTTTCCCAATATCGATTAGATTTGAGGAATAGTAAAAAAAATCGAAGAAAATCGAGATCACGTGACCAGTTCAATTTTTTTCTGTCTTAAGTACTTAGTTGCCATTTCAGAAATATTTAAGTAGAATCATTTTACTTTTCTCCTATTTTTTTTCATTAAAATATTGCCAAGTAGAATTAAGTTAACTATTTTTCCTTAACTATTATTATTTTTCTCATAAAAAAGATATTAGTAATGAGTTTTCAATAATACAGGAAAATTGTGTGAATAACTAAAAACTTCGAAGTATGTTTCATTGTGGCCGATATCTTAACTATATGAACGTTTTTCTTATGTTATTAGGCTATAAAATACCTGTTACAATCCTTATAAAATTGTGAATTCTAACTATTGTGAATTGATGACTTATTTTTATATTTCTAATAGAATAAATGATTATTTTTAGGAATACAGAAATGAAAATATGCTTGCCTCTTTAAGAATATATATTTTTTATTTAATTCATTTCAATATCATCGGGGCTACGTAATATTAAATTATTATTGCCATGATTATTTATCAAGTGAATGACCACATAAAAAATCGTAATAAATCATATTAATTATTATTTACATTAAATGATATTTGATAGTATGATTCTTTCAATTGTGATTAAATGGTTTGTTTATCAGTCAGATATTTACCAATAATTTGAAATCACAATTATATTAAGTTTCTAAAAAGATGGTTATAAAGTATCGCAATCGTTAAAAGTAAAAAAAGACATTATTATGATGTTATTATATTTATTATTTTGCGTTTGAAATATCGAATTAAACTTTAAGTTTAAAAAATATCTTAGACGAATATTTCAGAAAACATTTTAATAAATAATTAACGATTGGAGTAGCAATTTTTTAAATGCTTTTGTAACAAAATATTAAGCATTGAAAAAAGTATAATTTTTATTATCAATTAAAATATTCACCAAACTTACTTTATGGTATTGTTAATTGAGAAATATAAATTTCAGTATTCTTTGGGGATAATGAATGCACAGAAATGAATTTAAATGACAAGAACAATTAAATACCTATTTCAAGTAAATAATAACATATGAAATAACTTTATTCATAATAATTTATACATTTACAATATTTCTTTTGATTTTAAGAGATTTTGGTAAAATTCTGAGTCAAAGCTAGGGAAAAGAGATAGATAAGAACAATTTTAACTAAAAGTCGAGTTTATAAATAGATCTTAATGTATAGGTTGATCTTATCAATATAAACATCAATCAATCACTTATCAATATACTTAAGCCGAGCATGAGTTGCATTAATTGTTGTGATCACAAGATTAACATTATTACAGCAGAAAAATTCTTTTCAATTTAAAAGCAAGAAAAAAGTGAGTGCTTTATGACCATTGGGGCGGAAAAGTTTGCCAACAGAGAATGAAACAAACTTTTATCACCTCGTAATTTTAAATCACGATTTAGTGATGATATTGATGCCCAGAGCTGTATCATAACCTCTATATCTCACTCAGTTGTTCTAAGTCAAGAAAGCTCATACGATATCAATTTCTCAATCAATCGGATTTCCCCAAGTCAATTTTTCAAATGTAGCATTGTAAAAAATCAGTCATTTTCCTGAATACCACCTTATCCGTGTATACTTCTCATTTTGTTCAATTGATTTACCATTTCATGCCAATTTGCTCCTAGATTTTATTAATTTGACATACATACGTGTAATATGCTGAGATTCAAGATTGCAAGACTTTATTACCGCAATTAAAGAAGAAAAAAAAGCTTGATTGTTTTTATTTTTAGTTTCGTAGAATAGGATTCAACAAAAATACCTACTTTACTCTTACAAAACATCTTGTTTCGATTCTTTAACTGAGCTGACATAAGCAACATTAGGATAACTTACCTTAAAGTTTCTTCAAAAGCATGTAAACATATAATTTTTAGCATTAATAAATTATATTTTTTGCAAACATTTAACGGAAAATGTACACTTGATATTTATTTGTTTTTATGTTTCCACGCATGAATTTCCTTTTCTTTTTTTATTAGTTTTAATTTGTAAATCAAAAAAAAAGTGGTTGGTGTTGTGTGCCAGCTAGACTGGCAATATGGGGTGCGCTGCTCCACTTTTCCAACTGAACTATATTATAGATGTGGAGTACGACTTTCTCAGTACACGCATGCCATAGGTACCTGTTTGTGGGGTAGGCAAACATTCACACCTCATTCATGCAAAGAAAGAACAAAGACAGATTAGCTAGAGAGAGAAAGTGCATCCATGCCCGAGCCGGGATTCGAACCCAGGACCTCCTTATCCGCAGTCAGGCACGCTGACCACTAGACAAGTTAGGCAGCAAAAGAAGCGGTACGAATAAAAAAAATTTTTGGTTGCATTAAGTTTATTTTTTTTTTATTATCTTAACACAAAATAGATGTACATATTGACACTATTAAATAGGTTCTCGATGAAGAATGCCTATATCAATCTCCATTTTTTGACAATGTGGTCATACTTGGAAATAATTATAAATCATAGATAAATGAACATGGCTATATAAGTATAACATTATTTCAGCGTTATTCAACATGGATAAATATGCATATACTTATATAAACATTAGGAATTTTAATATCTAATTTCTTATTGCTACAAAATATAAACAATAAAGACTTCCTTTTTATAATAAAAATGTAATGTCTTATGAAGTATTTCTCCTTATTTATATTTACGATTATTCGCTTTTAATTTATCTCTGACAGTTAAGAATTCCAATAATAGTATATGATTCATTGATAAGGATTAATAATATTATCGATTTATATTTATATTAATGAAAAAACTATATATTGTCATACAATACTCAATAAACAAATTTTAAAATTTCTTCTGCGGGGTCTAAATCTTGTCTTTACTAATAGAATGAAAAATATTGTCTCTTAGAATACATGGTTTTATGAATTCAAATAAAAAAATTTATATAAAAACATTCAAATAAAAAATTAATTAATACAATAAAGGATAATTCATTAATTCCATTACTATATTTCTATTGTTTTTTAAACTTATGTAGGCAAAAATTTGAGGAAGATATTTTTTTTAAAAAACTCTTTAAAAAATTAAGCTGATATAGAAGAAAAAACAAAAACTATATAAGTTGAAAAAAAAAATAAGTGCTGTACTTCAAATTATAATCCTACATCCCTCACAAAGCATTTGATTCCTAAAATGATGGGAATTATTAATTAATGGAATAAAAGTATTTCCTTTCATTTTACTACAAGTACACAGTGACTAATTCGAATAAATACCCTTCCATTATCTTCAAACTAACTATTCACTGTGGCGACTATACCAGAAACAGCTCGTCTAGACTTCTCAGCATCACGTACATGTCCGAAAATACTTCCACGAAAAACGGAAAAAGAAAACGTGACCGTGAAAAGAAGTCCCACCTATTTCATTACCACCCCTATTTACAGTTCTCTCGGAATTCCCTCATATTGATTCTGCTGGAAAGAATTCCTAATAATCGATATCTATTTTGTTTTCATCCTCATCATCGGGAGTGATAGTTTCATGAACATTACAGTGAATATTATGTAAATAAAAAAGAAAATTCTCGAAATTTATTCGAGAGATGTTGGAATTCTTTTTGCTGATCATTTTGTGGTAAAAATGTTGTCGTTAATTGCCACTATTGATTAATTCGTTGCATTGCTGTTTAGGTAAATATGAAGTTTGGAAAAATAGAGCTTTTATTCACTGTTCCCAAAATTTGCATTTAAATGCATTCGTTAAAAAATGTAGTATTTTATTAAATGCGCGTTAAGAATTTGCGGAAATACTTAATTTTCTAATAGTTAAAACTCACAAATTGTCAAATACTCACAAATATGAATGACATTTGTGAGTATTTGACACCACTGCCTATCTGCCTGAGGCTGTTATAAGACATCTCAATGTTCACTGCATAATCTGCCATTTTCTTAGCAGGCAGTTTCTTAGCTAGTGGGTCGTATTTACGTATCACAAGGGAGGAAACAACGGAAACTTCAAAGCTTTCACTCTGACAGATGTATATGCAAAAAGCAGAACCTCATCACTCATCTCCTGTTTTCCTGCAATGATTGGGATTGAATCTGGGATCTTTCACTCTCTGAAAGTTAAAAGCATTGTATTACCACAAATATCAGTGTACATTTATAAATATTGAATATTTCCTAAGGAATGAAATTGTATTATATTGCCGTATTAGGTATAAAAAAGTACTATAAACATACATACAATCACTAAGGCCTAGACTATCCGCAATTCAAATGAGAAACATAGATATTGTAAATAATTAATAGCTTATATTTACGTACTTCTCGTAAATCTGATGCTAGGGCCGTGGTAGCCTAGTGGTTAGGGTATCAGCCTTCTATCCGAGAAGGTGGCGTTTGATTCCCAATGCCGCCAAAGACCCACCGAATACATGCGATATACGTGCTCGTTAAATCCAGAAATGTATTCTTTCAACCCAAGTACCTTTTACGGTTAGTAAAGCTTGATTTTATTATTAATAAAGAATACCCAATAAATGAAAGTAGTTGTTATGGGTAGTTATTTTAAGTCAAAAAATTACTCAATGACATAAAATTAACACACACAAACTTTACAATTGTTAACCAAATTCTGTGGTCGGTCGTTGAGCAGTTATCATTGGTGCAATGGTCTGGAGAAATATATTCCCCCTTCAAATCAATGCCAAAATTGAGGAAGTAGATACTTTGGTGCTACCATCTACCGGAGGATTTGAAGAGCAAAAGTCGTACTTTCACCTTTATGGTGCTCTGATTAAACGAAAGATGCTCTCAATTGACTTAAATTAGCCAAGGCATAGCGAGCTTGGCTTGTCCAAGTGCCATTAGTAACAACAACAATAAATCTGATGCTGCCAATGAGATATATCCTGTAACGTATTTACTTTAACAGCACCTGTGTTTGGATTTAAACCTTGTAAAAAAGATTCTATCATTGATTGATGCTAACCATTTTCCCATCACGTAAAAAATATTTTTGCTTCTTTTGTTAAGACTTCACACAAGGACCTTTTCAATCATCAGTCTGAAGTTCTAATGTAACGCTTCTGTAATAAATTATAAATATTGTCATAATTACTTCAGTTAGTTTAAATTATCTTGTACGAAAAGTTCAATCAAATGAATTTCACTACGTGTATGAATTCATCTCAAATGGTTCCTTTCTCCATCCCATTGGATGTTGCAACTTTGTTTTGAGTTTACCGATAAACTACAAATTGTGTTAAATCATTAGAAAACTGTGTGGTGCTTCATGATTTAAAACAATGATCGTAGAACAAAAATATCTGAATTAAGAAATTTCTTTTTTATCACATCAAAAGTATGTGTAAAATTGTTAATTTAACTAACAATATCTGATTAAAAACTTTTTATAACATTGCTGAACGCAATTCGCTGGATCTGCTGAAATATAAAGAAGGAGAGTAATTAATATTTTTTAAACTAAGTTATTACGCCACTATTGATTGTAACCTTATATAGAAAGATAAATTGTGGTCAGTCTGCTTAATTTGATGGACTCACACAAGTACTTTGATTTTTAATCTTTCAATTTATTTTATTTTATTTTATTTTATTTATTTATTTTTGTAATTTGATTTTAAAAAATGAAGTTCATGTTTGAGTTTAGAGTGTATTCCTACTTATGAAAGAAATGTATTTCTTCAACCCAAGTACCTTTTACGATTAATAAAGCTTAATTTTATTATTAATAAAGAATACCCAATAAATGAAAGTAGTTGTTATGGGTAGTTGTTTTCAGTCAAAAAATTACTCAATGACATAAAATTAACACACACAAACTTTACAATTGTTAACCAAATTCTGCCAAGAAAGATTCAAAGCATCAATGCAATTCAGTCATTATCTCGTGATTTTGAGCCTTCCTTTTAAATAACAGATTGAGATCACACCTGGTAATAGTTCCTAAATTCCTCAATGAAACAAAAAAATTTTAGTGCTGAAAAGGGAAATTTTTGTAGAATATTAAAGTTCTTTCTACTCATAAGTAAATATTTGTAGAATAAATATTGTAATGTAAAATAAGCATATAAAATAAAATACTAATTTTAAATTAAGAATATTATCTTAAAGAGCTATACATTTTTTACAGACTTATTATTTTTTGCATTCGAATTCCTATATTAGAAAGTAATCCGTCCAAACAATTTTCTCTTCTGTATTATTTTCTTAAATTCTCAAAAATAAGCAATCTGTTGTTAAATTTCTATTTTTTATTTCTAAATCTCATTTAAACTTGTATTTTAAACATATACAGTTTTGCATGTAAATCAATTAAAAAACATTTGTTAACAAACAATTTTACAAGAGTTTTTCTCCCAATATTTGGTACAACTAATCCATTAATTTTTTTTTATTTAGAAAATTCTAACTTGCATGACATCAAGGTAATATACATCTTAACAATTTCCTCGTTTTTATTATTTTCTTAAATTCTTAAAAGTGAGCAATCTGCAATTATATAAATTTTTTGTTTTATTTATTTATAAGTCTTATTTATAGTTGTATTTTAAACATACGCAGTTTCATGTTGATCTGTGAAAAAACATGTGCTAGCAAGCAATTTCCCCCACTATTTGGTACAATTAATCCATTTCTTTTTTATTTAGAAAAGTAAAACTTGCATGACATCGTTAACTTCAAGCTGCCATTGACCATGAATGAGATCGAAACATGAATGGGCACATTTCCAAAACGGCTTTCTGAAACAAAAAAGAAAAAGTTTCGACTAGAGCGATCTGCTGTAATATAATAGTTTCCATGGTTACCGATATTAAATCGGTGAAGACAAATGTATTGGTCTAAGACTTTCCTGTTGGGACAAGATAATAAGTTGACCTTCAAATTTCTCTGTGTTCTTTATTGGTGAAATATTTTTTTCTCCTTTTCCTTACTTTGGTAAGCGCTTAACGCTGATCACATCACTAAACGAAGTGTGAGAATTGTAATATTTTAACCTTACCCTCCGCACGCCTGAGCGAAATGGTATGGTTTATTACTTTCCGCCTTAGCAGCCCTAAGATTAATAGGTTTTTGTTTTGCATATGTATTAATATCTTAATAGCTGTATTCAATTATGTTAAATGGTTACGAAAGAATAGAAACAGCTAGTGGTTATTTCAAGTCTCCTTTTTGCCATATTAAAATGTCATGTAAGTTAATAAATTAGATTACATTTAAATTTAAACATGGTGGATCAAAAACACAATTTATTAATTGTCATCATAAATGGTGTTGCAATATTATATTTTTGCCAGAAAAATATCGCCATTTAGCATGAAAAGCTATTTGACATGATTGATAGTTTCCATATAAGTGACATATGAGACCTTGTAAAGGTTGTATTTTAGTCAAAGAAGGTCATTATTTAAATAAACTTATAATGGGATTCAAGAGTAATTAGAATTGGATCGTCACCATTTTGAAAGGAAGGAACTTCCTAAGGACAGTTCCAAGGACAGTCGACTTACTTCGAAATTGGTTGCATCATGAACTAAAGAGAAGTGGGATGATCGGACAGATGTATCAGCCAGCATATTGGTCTAAGTGATTAGATGATTCCATAGTTTCACCAACAATTAAGCAAAGAAGGTACAATCACCCGTTGCAGTGATTCAATATGATCCTCATATATGTCAGAATAAGATACATAAACGATTCTTGCGGCATTTTTTTTAATGATAATGTCTACAAAACATATATATTGAAAGGTAGATAATTGATCTAGTCTTGCATGTTACGACATGGTATTACAATTGAAGTAATGGCGCCCGTGGATAACGTACTGTTACACCTGATGTGGTAATATGATGAGCGATTCGTTGGACTGCAGATTACCGATAGTTTTGTATCAAAACATGCGATTGTTTTCCATTACTTTAACAAGACTTTTTAACCAATGAATAACCTATGCTATCAACTAACATTTATTTGCTTTTATAAGCATATTGATATCATTTATAAGCAAGACAACAATCAATCATTAAAAAAAAAAAGGCTAACAAAGACATAAGTTCTCATATTGTTTATCAGGGCACATATTTTGCTCCAGTAGAAAATCCTTGAGATTACATTGAGAATACGAATTCAAGTGTCTTGGAATATGATATACAATTTAATCAGTTCTTAAATTTCTACACAATTATGATATAATTTGTCTCAGAAGAAGATTGATAGTTTAATTGGTTTCATGTATCAGGTGGTACAGCAACAGAGAAATTATAAGAGCCTACTAAAATTGATATTTCTTTTATTAATAACAATAAATATATTTTTTATTTTGAATTTATAATCACTCTTTCATTTTGTCTAATATTAAGCTCATACTTAATTTTGAAATCTCGGTTTAATTTCTTTCTGATTGCTTACGTTTTTTAAGCAATAAAGCTTATTATTAAAATCACATTTATGGTAGCTTTTTTACAGAGATTATTTTTTAAACTCATAATTATTAATTTAAAAGAATATAACGTAAATAGTAAATTATAAATAATAAATAATAATAAGTCAGAAAGTCTTAAGCTTTTTCATATTTTTCATAAAAAATATAAATGTCTTAAAACCAATTGATTTGTGTGATTTGTTCTTACAACAGCTTATGACTAAAATGTTAGTAGCATTCAAATTTAACACATATCACAATACATTCCTTAGGAAAAGTGCTAACATTATTGTTACTTTTTGGTTAAATCTCATTTATATAAATGACACATTTTCATTTGAATAGTAAGTCCGCTGTTAGTATAATATTTGAATAGTAAGTCCGCTGTTATATATAAGTTGCAATGATTACTGACTTCATTATTTTAAAAGATAAATGTGCATTTAGTAAAAGACAATAATCTTACTATCTGGTTCTATCTTCATATAACTGACTCTAAAACAAACTTTTATAGTATTTTTGCCCTTTAAAGCTGCTAAGATTCAACGTTCCTTGAATAGTGACCCTACGTATCAGATGCAGTTTGTTTTCTCGATCAAAGTCTCATGTCAAGATTTTCAAATTTATAATCAACATCTGTCAGGGCATCATCTATTTAAACTCGCTGCTGTGAATAAACAGCAATGATAAGTCTTTGCTTACTGGAGGTATTAATAATGTAAAGTTAGAAAAATATTTTTAGAAGTCCATGCACATAGAGCACGTTTACAGTGAATGCGATAAAAATTATAAAAGTAAATGCGATTTAATTATTTAAAGTAATAATAGGACACGATGTAATAATTCTAAGCGATGTAATTAATAAGCCACAGCCTCCATATAATCCAGCATGCCAAATTTTGAATTTTTTTGGCGACGAATAAATGTTGCCAGAATGACGTATTGGGGCGCCTCACGATGACGTAAATACTAGGGCTACCAAAATAGAATTTTTTACATAATTCTTACAGGTTTCTATCTCTATGACGTAATAAAAATCAGATTGCCATACAAAGATTTAAGCATGCTGGATTATATGGCATTTGTGCCATCATTAAATGTAATAATGAGATGTAATTATTATAAGTAGCGAATTTTAATAAGTAGGAATATAAAAAACATTTTTTCGTGCGTGTAAAAAATTAAGCAAAAATTTTAAAATTTTAAACACTTAGTTAAATATTTTATACACTTATAAGTCAGAAAACATTATTTAAATTATTTTTGAATTGAAATATGTGAACATGGAATTACATAATTGAAAAAAGAAAGTGCGAAACCAAAATTACTGTATTTAGAATAAATGTTTCCAATCACTTCAAAAAATTTAATCATAAGAAGCTCTTTTTTATGGCCTACTATATAACTATATTAATTATATTCTTTTAATTAAGTTGACAAATGTTTGTATTCATACATCAAACATTAACTTAGCAATATATAATGCTGAGTAAGGATTTTGAACATTACTATAAAGAAATCATAATTTGGTGTGTAATGAAAGTTTTTTCTGTGTTTCTACAAAGCAAAACAAATAAAACATAATATCATAAAAATATTTGACGAAATTTCCCTTTTATGCAATCATTGCTTTATATTTATACAAATTCACATCGATATGAATAATAAAAGTGCATTAATACGCTATATTAAAGATTTTCTCACAGGCATTTTTTTAATGAATTCAAAAAAAGTCACTGTTATACAAATACAAATAAAAAATGGATGATTAAATAACAAAAAGGGATAATAGTTTAAAAGAACGTGATATTTTAAATATAACTACTAAATGCTTGATTTTATCAAAAGTTCATATCTATATCTCATATATGAATTTTTAGTAAATATTTTGAGTTCTTTTCATAATTTATTTTCGATATTTTAATAATTTTTTGTGTGTAAATCTTTTTATTTCGATGTTATTTTACAAAAAATTGAGTTACAATCAAATATTACTTTAAAAAATGATATATTTTCGCTAATGAATCTCGTGATGATGCATCAAATGCCTTCAAATGATAATTATTTTTACTTTTAACTTATGTTATTTTCTTGAAATCTTCTTTTTACTCTTTTATCAAAAATACATTTGTTAAATAAATATCCGCTTTTCAAATAATTTATGAATAAAACTAAAGATTTTCATTAAAAAAAAATATGTTTTTAATTTAGAGTGTGTGGATTGAAAGAAATTTCTGCTTTTTTTTCTGTATTTTCGTTCATTTTTAGAATTAGGAACCTGCATATTGAAATTAACATACGCAAATCTGTTATGTTAATGTATCAAATGAGTGAAAGGTGCTAAAACAATTTTCAATGAAAAGTTATTTTTTCAAAATTTAAAGTCTTTTTATAGTGCTTTTTCAACTTTTTTTTTCTCTCAAAAAAAAACAAAAAAAAAAACGTAGAAATCGATGATATATGGTAAAAAGGAAAATAAAGGAAACGTTTTCTTTTTCCCATTGAATGAAGGGAGATTAAGTATGCAAATTAGTGTATGACATGGTCGAGACACCGATCAGTCGAGAGTAGGAATATTATAAAACGGATCACATCCATCAATCGTAACTCATAAGGTAGCAAAGAGAAATGAACGCGTCCAATAAACTCATTCCATGCGATTTACTCTACGACTTCAAAGTGGGCTTACCACCTGCTGCATTAAGTCGCAGATTATGTCAAGCGTTTGTCAATAGTGCTGTGAATGAACGTACGATAAGGCATTGGTTTCACAAATTCAGGTTGGGAGATTTTGTCCCTTTTTGATGAAGTTGGTGTCTGGTGGACTAGTCGTCAAGTGGTTCACTATTAGCTGCTACCAACGAGCAAAGCGATTACTACGGGGTTGTACTAGCAGTAATTGGAACGTGTGCAAAAGTCATTGCAACAGAAGGAACCAACATTAGTTAATGGTAAGAGCTTACTGTTCTTGGCCAATAACCCGAAGTCGAATGTCCTGCGAGTGGCCAGGAATACCAACAGCGACTTGGTTGGGAGACTATCCTCCTTTCTCACCTAACCTTTCACTATCAGATAACCACTTCTTCCATTCCCTGCGCAATCATCTTCTTGGAAAATCCTTCACAAATGAAACAGACTTGCGCCAAACATTCGTGTATTTATTTGCTTCCCAGACTTTTTAATTTTACCGCTAGGGTATTGGGCAACTGGAGACATGATAAAAGAATGTTCTAGATGCTGATGATAATTACTTTGAGGACTAATAATGGGCTACACTTTCTGTTAACCATGTTCTTTTGGATCTTTAAAAACATCAAGGACTTTCTTGTTTACCTTATAAAATTATATGAATAGAATGCTTTTTAAATTAGCTACAAGTAATTTCCATGTTAAAATAATGTGCATATAACATCATAATACAATAAATTGCACTTAATAATTGATTAAAGGATTTGCAACAAATACCGAATAATAACTTATAATGCTTTTAGTAAAAATACTATAAAAATTTTAATATAAATGATGGTTTTGGGTATAATATAATATTTTTAATATTTTGCTAAAATGTTTTAGCACTTTCTAAAAAAGAAAATCCATATTTGAACATACAGAATTTCTATTTAATATTAGAATGAAATATCTAGTGATCATTTAAATTATAATAAAATAACAATTTTCTTGCTTCCCTTTTCTGCAAAAAGCATAATACATAGCTGAGCATTAAAATTACAACACAAGTAGAGCAATGTTCTTAAAAAACCACAAAATTACTGGAAAAGAAAACGTTGGAATATGTGAATAGTTAGCATTTCAGTGTATTTTGAGGATACAGGAGAGAAACGATATCTAAAGCATTAAAGCAAAATTGTGCAATAGAATTTTCATTCGGAAATTGCTTTTAGAGGTTGAGATTTCCTTAGAAAATCGTATTATGCCTCAAATAAGATAAAATGCTTACCAATAAATGTTAGAATTTGATAGAAGCAAAGCCATTGCCTTTCGAGAGTATGGATTATCTTTCTATGAGATATTGTCACACATGCTGGTCGATTCTAATTAATGCCGTGTGAAAATAGAATCTATGGATTGTTGAGGTTCATACAGAACAACATGCAACATTTCATCGCCTTCCCGTGTCTTATAATTGAGAGTATAAATATATTGTAAGAACAAACCAGTACACTCACATTACGGATCATAAATAAGTTAAAGAACTTGTTTGAGGCAAATACAGTGTATCCTCTGATACAGTAAAATGACGTTTGTGCTATCAACAAGGAAACCAAGACACACATATCTTTACTTAGGATGGTAAATGTAAGGCAAGTGATGGTCTACTTACGAAGCCTGCAAAATGGCGCTTTTGGTGTTTTTTTTTTTTTTTAAAGTCCAATTTATTTCTGTTGTAAAAAAAGTCATATTTATTTCTGCTCTCAACTAAGACTGAAAGACGTCAGATCCAAACATGCACTATTTGATCCCTGGAGAACGCGCAGTTATTCTAGTCAGGAGAATGTATTATGTAGAAAGGCTAAAAGTAGAGACAGTAATATTTTAATATCCTAATATCTCCCTAGTTTGGCATGACACTTTAATTAAAATACAGGATTTTCATACTAAAAATTATAGTTTTCGTTTGCACAAAATTGCGTTTTCGGTGTTAAAAGTCCAATTTATTTCTGTTGTTTAAAAAAGTGCAATTTTTTTCTGTTTTAAAAAAGACTAATTTATTACTGTTGTAAAAAAAATCTTATTTATTTCTGTAACTTCAAAAATTAGAAAACCACTAATTTTTAAAGTTTTCCTGTATAAATCATAGTGTTTCTGTTTTTTTTAAAAAAAAAAAAAAAAAAAAAAAAAAATTTATCAGAGCTTAATTTTTCTGCGTGCTAAATAAAGTTTTTTCTGTTAAATTATGTTTTCTGATAAGCTCATCAGCTAACAATTTTATTTTGCAGGTTCTCTTTTTATATGAATGAAGGAGATTAACTTACAGTTACCATTGTTGTAAAACTTTCTCATCATCCACTTTACATTATTGCTTTCCAAAAGTATTTTCATAAATGCTGATTCCCATTCATTTATCTAAAAGATGAAAACTAAGAAAATTTTCATTCCTCGGACCGAATACAAAGCACCGAAAAGGGAAATGTAATGCCCATCTTCCATTGTTAAACAAAGCACAAGATCAGACTTTTCTGATTCGAATAATGCTTTCCTACCACTAAAAATAATGAATGTTAAGAATAAATGTTTTAACTTTTACGAATACACAAATGTCGTTTCCTTATCTTTATACTTTATTGCACTTTTAGACACAATTTAATTTGCATATTTCTTTATCAGAAAACTAGATAGTTTGTTTCTTCTTTCGTATTTAAAATGATTTTTAAACTAAGTATTGTTGAATTATTCTTGACAAGGATTATTCATTATTAATCATTATTAGTGGAGATGCTTGTCGTCATGTTAAGAGAAATGTTTTATCCAAAGTCAAGCTTTTTTCTTGATCGTGTTTCAAAAAGATGAATAATAATTTGTAAACAACTGATGAATAAGAATTTAGAAAAGCAACGAATTGAATATAAACTTTTGGAGAATAATTTAAACTATGATGTTTAAATAATGTAATGAAAAATTAAGATATTTTTACTGTGTAATGGCAAGTTACATCGTATTTCGTTAAAATATGATGAAATACAAAAGTTTTTAATACTAATACAATATGTGAAAGCATTGATGATAATATTTTATGAATATTTAATTTCCTATTGTTTCGGTTATAAGGAGTTCATGTCAAATAATTATCTATAATTGGATCTTTTAATATTTATTGTAAATAACAATCTTGTATTCCTATACGAAAGTTCCTATTAAAAGAACTGATTATTTTAATGGTATTCAAGAATGAATCAATATGTGCATTTTAATAAAATCAAACTAATAACATAAAAAAAATTATACATATGTGACTAAAAAACAGTTAATTTCAAATGAATCAAATAATTCCAAAAACAAAATTTTAACAAAATGCTTTTATTTAGTTTTATAAGAACACTGTTGACACATTGTGTAAGCATACGCGAAATTAATTGCGAACTGTACAAATAATTATAAATTTCGCAGTACAGGGATACTGCGTGAGGAATCAACGTGTTATATGGGAGAAAACACGTGTTATACGAGGGACATGAAAACGCGTAATAAGATTACCGTTTTATAGGAGAGATTGCAGTATATAAAATTTGAAATTCAGTGCAACCTCAATCAGCTTAGATATTTTTTTTATTTTTACTGCTCAAATTTACTATAAATTTAATATTACTCGAAAAAATAAAAATTCAGGAAATATGAAAAGCCCATTCTAGACTTTTTTTTAGAGTTAAAGTGGATATCCCTTTTTCGAATAACTGGCTAAGGGATAATCCTCCGGGACACTTCATCCTAATCACACGTGACTCCTTCACTTGTCTTTTTAATCCTTAAAAGTTATGATTGAAAAAAGTTGAAAAGAAAAAGCAGAGTAATAACACTGAAAGAGTGTAGCCACTTAAAGCCCTTTCTCACGCGATACCCCATTCAAAGTCGCGGAATGTGCTAATGGAGTAGAATTTAGTGTAGCTCGTCACGTGAACATACGAAAGAATAGTTTCAAAGATCAAAGTCTTTTATTTTTTTCGCACGCCTATTATTAGAAAAAGCTAAAATATCAGAGATATGAAAGGTAGACTAAATTAAAGTAAAAGCTATTGATTCTTGTAGAAATTTCACTGAAGAATATGTTACCATAATTGAATACAATATGTCAGAAAGCGACGTTAAGCGTTCATTAGAAAATGTATGGGTCTCCATTAAGATTTTGGCAATTAAATGTTTGAAAACGGCATTGAAATGGCTAATGGCTGTCATTTTCTGATTTCATTTGTACATCATCCTATTTTACACGTGGAGAAATGTCTGCTGGATGATAAATTCTCTGAAGTATATATATATTTAACAGTAATTTACATTAATTATAAATTTCTTTCACTCTATATTGATAATTTTGTCATGTTTTTTTAAAAAAATGTTATTCAAAAAAAGGAACTCTTACATAAATGAAATAAATATAGGTTTTTAAAAGAAAATCAAAATTTTCATTAAAATACTAAATCAATTAGAATTTTATCCAAATTAGCTACTTTATATCTCTATTATGGAGGAAAATATTTTCCAGTTTTTCCTGTTTTTTTTTTCCTATTAGCTTTGGTTACATGATACATTTGATTATGATCTAAATGAAGATACAACACGAAAGATCATAATATCGATTAATCGGGGTCAAAATCATGGTTTGAAGAAAGTAATCAAAATTATATTAAATATTTAATATTATTTTTCGATTCATGCACAAATTAACAAATGAAATATGTAATTTAAAAAAATAGAACAGATGTGCTTGTAAATAAATACTGAATTGATTTCCGCTTGCGCAAATTATTAAAGAATATTAAGAGTAAATGAAAGGGTATTCAAAGTGAGCCAAATAATTAAATAATATGAGAGATGGGATAGGAGTATTAACAAATATTCGTTGTTATACATTCCAGAAGAGAAATTTAAATCAATATTATTATTCGATATTTAAACTGAAAATAAATTTCACTCTCTTAAATAATAGCTAAGCAATATTATCGGATATATCCATCTCACACTTTCTTGGACAACTATCATTGAAAAATTTGAAAGCTCTTCCTAATTTTAAATAATATTCAAAATTGCTACTTTATCAAAAGTGAGATCGTAAATAAGCATCCATATAAGGGAAAATAATATTTTTTATTTACTATTTCAGAACTTCACATTTACACTTATGTCCATAAATTAAGGATAATTCAGAATCACACAGAAATTTAGCTCTAAAATAAAAATTTCACTTGTAGAATTATCACACACACATCTTAAAGAATAATATACAAATTACAAGAAATTACCGAATGGCGCCGATAGTACGTAACAATGACGAGAATGTAAGAGAAGGGTATATAAGGAGTGGTTGCAAAGAAGTAAAATTGTTCACAAGCGCTTTAAAAGCCTTTCAGTGCAATAACCGCATAGTTATGGCACAAAGGAAGCATTTGGATGATGTTTTACGTGGTAGAATTATCGGCCGCCTGTAATGGGGACGTACCCAGTTGGAAGTATCCAAGGAACTTGGAATCACCCAGAGTGTCATGTCCAGGTTTTGGCAAAGGTTCCAAGATGATGGTAATGTGAGTAGACGTTACAGCACAAGTCGCCCCCGAGTTAAAACATCGAATGAGGAACGGTATTTTTCAGTTGCTGCCTAAAGAAACAGGCGGAGCACAGCATCAAACTTATCTCGTCAGCTCTCTTCAGCTACCAGTACGACAGTTTCAAGGCAGACCATGTACAGACTCTTAGGGCACATTGGTCTATATGCTCATAAGCCTGTCGGATGTTTTATTTCGCTTATTGCAACTCACTGTCGCCTGCGGTTAGCCTGGAGTAGAGAGCATGCATTGTGGACACCGCAACAGTGGTCTTGTGTGATGTTTTCTGACGAGTCCAGAATTAGCTTTCGGTATGATTCTCGCCGGGTTTTCATATAAAGAGGGCCAGGAACCCGTTGCCAACAAGAAAACACCATTGAACGACATCATTACTTTGGTGTAGAATTGCTCGTTTGATGAGGAATTATTCTGGGTTCCAGAACTAACCTGCATGTTCAGAATGTAACCATGATAGGTTACGTCCATCAGGATGCCATTCTGGAACAACATGTATTTTGGTCTCGGGGCGCCATGGGTGCAGAATTTCTGTTTATGGGTGACAACGCCCGTCCTCCCCGTGCAAATATTGTAGACGAATGCCTTCAATCGGAGGATATTCCCCGTATGGACTGGCCAGTATACTCACCGGACTTGAATCCAATAGAACATGTGTGGGACATGCTTGGCCGGCATATTGCAGATCGTCAACCTCCTCCCTTACGTCTACTGGAACTTCGGAGAGCATTGCTTGATGAGTGGTGTAATATTTCCTAAGATCGATAATTGTATCGTCTGGGGGCATACTATGTATTAACCATCATACTAATCATATTATATTGATTTTTGAAAATAGGTTCTTTTTTGAAATTTGCTTTAGTGAATAAAAATTGCAATTTTTATTAATTATGTCAACGTATAGCATCTTTTTTCTCTTTACCTTTTGTTTAATAAATAGACTTTAAAAATAAGTCAGATTTGTTTGCCTGATTTGATTTTGCATTATCCTTAATTTATGGAGCCTTCTCATATTGTTTGAGAATCAGAATATTTTTGTTAGATCTCTAATTTGGACATTTGCAATTATATTTAAATCTTTCTACAAAGTCATGTAAAATTTCATCTTTTTCTATTATTGTGCTTATTAATATCTATTGATTTTCTTTGATTGAGAATTGTAACAATATATATGCTATTATATGGGATAGAAACCAATATTTTTTCAGATCACTTTCGTTTTGAGTAGTTTACACATTTAAGCAAGCCCATATGAACAGAATATTTATCGAATTTGACAATAATAACTTCTCTATTTCAAATTCCTCACCTTCATAATACTAGAAATTTTGTTACTTCATTTTCAAATGATTATTGTCTTTGTAGCATGATGAGTTCAAGTTGGGATAAGCATTTCAAATTATTGATTTTGTTTGGTCAGCTTAAATTTTTCTATAGCAATTATTCTTTACTTGTATTTATATAAGAAATGAGACTATAAATAAATAATGTAAAGTAATACATTTTCACAATACACAAATCAATGTAGTTTACAAAATGAGTTGTTTACTGACAAGCTTAGAAGAACAATGTTGATACTGAGGGATATTATAAAAAGAAACTGAAAAAGTAACAAATATATAAAATAACAACAACTAGATGATATTAAGAAGTTAAAGTTAAACCCATGAAATACTTTTAGGGTTTCGGTGCAATTCTCCGCTTGAAATGTTACACTGAAAGTTAACATATTATTTAAAAATAATGAAAATGATGAAATTAAGAATTAGTAAGCTAATATTCAAAAATATCGTTCATGGATCCAAATGTTTCACAGGAAGAATCATAGCTTAAGCATAGGCTTTTTAATTTAACTGTGGGAAGTGTTATACTTTCTAAATCTTTATAACTTAACTTTAATGTTTGTTCCAAGATACATATTCTTCCCTATTTCAATCATAAATATTATTTCTACAATAAGGATATTTGACAAATTTGCTGCACAATCATCAAATACTTATTTTTTTTTCTTGGTAGTCTTTTCATCTCTTTATTTAGTTCTAAACTTCCAAACTATCTTTAGAACTGAGATTCTTAATAACTTTGATTACATAACTTTAACAGAGAACACAAATATCCAAATATGTTCCTTACAGGACTTTGTCCACGATTAGATTGAGAAATTTTCACGAATTCCAGCATAATCCAAAAGAACTTGATTAATAATTCCATAAATTATGAATCTACTTGCTAGTAGATCCACAATAATTTGTGCTGGATGATGACAATTGACGAATTGTTTTACTATTTTCCAATCTCTCATCAAGGAGCATTGATCCAAAATCTTTTCATACACAAAGGGATCGATAGTGAAAAACAATGCATGCAAATAAATTTTGTGGTAATATTTGATAATTGTTTTTAAAATTAAATGTGATATATTTTAGTTCTCTCTCTCTCTCTTTTGGAATACATAATTTTTCCTTAAGATTTCTCCAACGGGAAAACTTTCGTACAATTTGTTTTCAAGACATCCGTGTTTCTATGACTTCCAGAAGACGAATGGAAGATTCTGTGCGCTGGTGTCCTGTGAAGCAGTAGGACAGTCGATCTCAGATGTTGCTCTTTTTCTCTGCGACTTCATCATTCTGTAATTTCACGTTTATGGAAACATTTCCAAGCCACACAGACAGTTAGACAATTCCTCCTGTTCTGCCTCAAAAACAACCACAGAAGAAAAATTTTGATTAAAATAGCCATATTCCTAACTGAAAAAGGACTGGAACTTGTAAAAATCCAATATCCACGACCACAGAAGGTTTGTCTACCTTAACTTCATCAACAAATTCGGAATTCATATAACACTCATCTAACCATGATTAAGCAGCCAAGAACTCTCTTAGTCGGACCACTAATGTACCCAGAGACAACCTCAAAATTCCCATTGTCAAAGAACAGGTAACTCTACAAACTTATTGAACACACCAAACCAAGCTGTAAGCTACAAAATTTTATCTGCTCTACAAATAGTACTATTGCTTAACCTTTTTAGCAAACAACTCAAAAAATCAACTTCAAACTGCAAAGAACTAATGGTACGGTATCTCTTAATCTCCAACTTGTATCATACCTTTAGTATATCTGTATAAAACTATAAACATATTTTGTTTAAATCATAATAACATCCATTAACACCTGTACAGTAACATCCTGTTGTCCATCATATCCTATATATTTAATAATCATAATAACTACTATAAAATATTGTTCTTATTATCAAGTATGAGTCTATACATGCTATATCTATAATTTTAACATAGTTTATGTCCTCAATACTTGTGCTTCTGTTTTATTCTGTATGTTTTTCATTTGCTTTGTCTTGCAATTACATGCATAATGTATTTCATAGTTCCCCTGCTATTTTTATAGTAATATTCTAATTTAAAAAAATTAAGCTCTTATTAAAAACTGTTCATTTTAAATGTATCTCTCATTGATAAGTCACCCTATACTAGTGTCCCTCTTTCACCACTGTTTAATCATATTCACAATTTTAATTACTTTAATAATTTCAAAAGCGTAATCTATAGTAGTAATTTTCTATTGATGTCTATTATTAACATTGTAATTATTATCTAATAGTGAATTATATCTAAAAAGCTAATGCAGCTTCTGTAACCAATTCTCTTTCTAATAATATTTTATGTAATTAATTACTGAATCTATCTGCTTAAAAATTTATGAGTTTCATCTTCAGCAACTATATTCATTGTTCTAATTATTGTATAATTCTTATTTCACTGTGTAAAATTGTTATTTTTGTACTTGAACTGTGATGTACAGTCTTGCTGCGCCAAGGCTGTACAGGCTTTAATGCCCAACCATCTGTATATCAATTTTCAATAAACTGGCTGGGTTGCGGTTCTCATGGGGGGCGCCCGTGGTCTCATAGGGGTGTTATTGTTCTAGGTCGATGGCAGAACACATCTGATAACCTTACGGTAAAGTGCAGAGTTCTGCCACGCCTAATTTTAATCCTGTCCGAAGGTCCGTAGTCAGTCGACCAAGGGTTACAAATCCCGCGGAAACTTGATATATTGCGATTTTAGCCAAGCGGAATCGCAGAGCGACCTCCACACGTGTGACATCTTTGGTTAAAGCGTCCATTGGTAAGGTGATATTATCAGCTACTGTACGCCAAAGATTACATATGAGTAGACTGTACGCCGGGGTACCTCGAGCTTGTATTTGTCTATCTGTCCAATCAAGAGGAACACGAAGTGTTGCTGGGAACATGTCAATTGGACTGTGTCTGACTGGGGCGATGTCATGTTTACTGATGAGTCAATATTTGCTCTGGAGCCAAACAACAAGAGTAGGAGGAATTGGCGTGAACAAGGAACACGCAATCAGCTCCAAAACATCACCGAACAGAACGCATTCCGCGGTGGAAGCACTATGGTGTGTGCAGGGATTTCATTAGGATACAGCACCGTTCTGCATATCTTTAAACTGGATTCTAAGACGGCTGTCCGGTATCGAGATGAATTCCTCGAACCTATTGTAAGATTGTACGCTGCAGTAGTTGGAACTACCTTTGTTTTAATGGACGATAACGCAAGTCCTCATAGAGCTTACATCGTCCATGACTACCTGGAGAGTGAAGAGATTGCGCGTATGGCATGGTTAGCATATTAGACAGACCTTAATTCCATTGAAAATCTTTGGGATGCTCTCATCCGTGCTGTATCTCCACGATTCCCACCTCCAGCCACTCTTATTGAGCTGAAAACTGCTCTACAAGAAGAATGCCTATTGGTTAATTCTGATGTGGTTGACTACCTAATCTAAAGCTTGGTCACAAAGTGTAAATTTTGTATATAGATGAGGGGGGGATCACATACCCTATTAATGTCCTTTTTTTTCATTTTATGCTGTTTATTTTCACTTATGCATAATTCTACTTAAATCTCCAGTATGTCATTTTATCTAATAACTTACAAAAATTTAATATTGTTTTCATTTCTGTATGTAATTATTGATCTTATTTTATGCATAAATATATATCTGCTACTTTCCTGCCGAAATTTTTGTCAATCAAAACAGTATTTGTTGATTTTTTTGCATTTTACATCTTCGTGCTTAACTTTTAAAAGTGATTATACTTAAGATGCCAGAGACTGAGTTTTTGTTATAGGTGTGGCGCATAAGCCATTAATCACATTAAGCTAACTCACTAGGCTGAAAGCCTCTTGTGGTGTATAATAAGCTTTATTTTTTATTAATAGGCTATATTTAAGCAAAGTTAACTTTTCTTTCAATATGATTCCTTTTACATTAGGAGTATAATCTTGAGATTTTATACTCTGTTTACCACCAATAGAAGCCATAATCATGATTTGGAAGCAATTCAGTGTAATGTGTCAATAAAATCTAATAAAGTTTGAAAAAAGTGTTTTAACGTCAAAAATGTGCCATTATACGGGTACCAATTTATTCGCAACACTTTTTAAATTGATACCTTACAATATATAATTGATTAAAATCTAAATTAATTTCAGATGGTGAGTTTCTTGGACTGGCAAATTGCTTATCAATTTTCATAAAAAAGTACTACTTATAGATGTCAATGTAATAAATCAAAATCTTTGCCGCTAGCTTGAAAGAAGCATCAATTGAATGAACGTCAATATATAAATTGTGTTTTAGTACACTGAAATCTTATAGAAATTCATTTTTCATGTCTGAACAAAATTTTAAGAGTGATTAAGAAAATTACCAAAAAGTGTCTCATAAGTAACATTTAAAAATCTATTTTCTTGAAATGGATGTGTAAATTCCTTTCTTCAACTAATCAATTGAAAATTATTCTTCTTGATGCAATATACTTGATGCCGGCACATTTTTTCATTATCGAAAAAAAAAAAAAAAAACAAAAAAAAACCAGCTGACTGCATCTTGAATTATTTCTACAATGAATAGTTTTAAAAGAATCTTTATATTTAAACTCTTATTTTAAAAAAGTTAAGTGTTATTTTCCTCAAGTGTGTGTGTGTTATTTTCAATCAAAACATTTATAATTATCCCAATAGTATTTAATTTTACATATTGTTGAATAATACGTTAGAGCGTGCCAGTATAGGGCTCTTACATATTGTTGCCTATTGAACAAAAGGAAAGTGTTCCAGAAATTATCCAACTTAATTTTAGCTCGAACAGCTGTAGTCAAGTTCATCATTTCTTTTAACTGGTTCACCCAAAACATTAGAAGAAAAATAAGAACTACAACAATATCTATTAAAGTAGATAAAAGAATTTTATGTATGCAAATACTTAGTCGTTAAAAGATTTAATTGTAATCAGTCTGGTAGTAATTTACATAGCAAGTTGTTACAAACCATATCTGTGACAAAAACTGATATTCTGAAAGACTATCTTTAGAAAAAAATGAGTGAGAAAGTTTTTCTAATTTCCCATTAGTCTGCGAAGTCATCGATCCCCAACAAGAAATTCGTAGATTATTTTTTTACTAAAATTAATTTTTTTTCCATAGAATTTTAAATGAGGAAATTATATTGTGAACCAGAATTTAACAAGACATGATATAGCAAAATATTGCCAGTTAAATAGCGGGATTTACTTATATAGTAGTGCGGTCTTGGCTTATATAGACGTAACTCACAAAATTAATGTGGTCGGAACAATAACAGTAAGTTGCTTTATTATATTCTTTTTTTGTTTGAATCAAAGTTCACCGATACTTTATGAAAATGAATAGTAAAAACAATATTAATAATATAGCGTAATATAAACCAGATTATGTGACGTAGAATAAATTAGGAAGTGATATGTATTATAAAAATAATAGTAGTTTATGGCAAATTACATTTTTAGAGTTTCAAGCTATAATATGCTTTTAAATCGCACTGAAGAATCGAAACATCAATTAATAAATTCTGATAAATTAAAACAATTTTATTGATAGATGAAGTCTCTTCTTCAAGAAAAAAAATAACAAATGTATAACAGCTAAATTAAGAGAGAGAAAGAAAAGAAAAGAAAGAGAAAAGTAACGACATCTAGTTGCTATTAAACGCGTAAGCAATTGCATTAGGAAAAGATATATTCTTAATGTAATGTTATATTTTCTTATACCATTTTATTTTCCAAGGAAATCACTTAATAATTAGTTCTAATAAATTTTTGGAAAGTTTTTCTCCAGTTTATTATTATTTTAGTTGAATTTTTATGTATATTATATATTGCACATATGTGATTTCACTTTTTTTAAGAATGATCACACTGTTGTAAAAGTGTTTTTTTTTTTTAAATTTCTTCATATCATAGCTATTTTTCTTCTATCACAAAAGACATATATACAATATATCAATAAAGTGTTTAGAAATTAGAAATTGTTATAAATATGACCTATTTTTGATAACATTCCATTCCGTATTAAGCGAACTGTTCTGCAATATCGCATATTTCATTTATAAACATAAAAAATAATACTAGGATTCACATTTTAGATATAAAAATTACATTATGCAAAAATCTCATATATATAAACTGCATGTTTAATATGTTTCATTGTAAGGTATATGAAATTAAAAAAATTTAGTTACCAGAATTAAAAGACTCGACATACCATATGAAACAGATAACAACACTTGATTGACAACAGATAAAATTGTTTTGGCGAATTGTTTTATCTTCCTAAAATGACACTGCAACCTTATTTATACCTTTATATTCGGTTACCAAAACGAATTTGTCACGCGTAGTTAATATTCCTAACACAAAAGCCAGAACCTAATTCAATATTGATCTTGCGAGAAAAACTTTTTCGTCGATATGAAGCACGAGATAATGCTTTCCGCGAATCCATTATCATAGGACAAAAACATAATGGATTTTAGGTAATCATCAAGCATTTCATTTTATCCGCGCTCGAAGATTAGTAATACAACTCAGCTTTAAATAGCACACATGATCAATGACACACCAATTGTATTTAATTAAAGACATCAAATAAAATCCACTGTTTTTAAATTCATCTTTATAAATGTTCACTTACTATTTTTAATTAAAGTAATTTTGAAATTCATACACAGCAACATGTACTGTTTCAGGCTTATCTTGTGCAAACAAGCAACTATTTTCAAGTTTCATAGTAACAACTATTTCATTCTTTTTATGTGAACAATGAATACTCATATTTCTATTAAATAAAATTGTTAAATAAACGCATTTGGATTATGATTACAATTTTAATCTGTTGTCAAAAGCTGAGATTTTTACATTTGGTTTGATTCTGCTTTCAAATTTTCATGAAGCAGGATGAAAATATGAATTCATTACTGATTTTTTTTAATATGTCGGAACAAGCATATTGAATGAGCCTTTGATCCACAACAAATCATTGAGCTATGAGTAGCAGAGTTAATTAGCGATGTTTCTCGTTAGAACAATTAAATATTACTGGCTTTGCCCAGTTGGACAGGATGACCTCGCCGTAATGTTATTCCCACTCGCTGAAATTCATTTGATAGAGAAACTAATCTCCAGTCTACTTTCAATCTTTAATATATCAAGGATAATTGTGCTGAAAGAGTGTCTAAGCACTTTTAAATATTCTTATGCATTTTAAATTCGGAAATGAATACAGAATTTTGAAAGGCGACTTAAATCATTGAAAATAATTTCATCATTGTTAGTTGTAATTGTAACTTTACCGGTATGATTATAAATTGAATGCATCTCAAACTGTTCAAGGTTTTATTTAACAATACACTGTTTGGTTTATTTTATTATTTTTATTTTTTATTTTATTAAGGTTTTTTGCTGTGCCTTGAAAGGGAAGTTTCCATATCACTTGATCATGGTTGAAAATTAATTTATCTATATTAAGCTGCTTCTCAGTCGATAAAAAAAGCAGATGAAAACGTATCGCTGTACCCTGAATAAAGTATTATAGAGCATTTGTCTCTGTTGTGCTTTTAATATAATACGTTGAACTTTTAGGATGTAACTTTTTCATTCATTTTAACAATAATAATAATTATATATATATATATATATATATATATATATATATATATTATATATATATAATATATATATATATATATATATATATATATATATATATATATATATATATATATATATATATATATATATATATATATATATATATATATATATATATATACACAAATTGTATTTAGCTATTTAAATTGCCTTTTGAAGACTTCCCAAACCATTTAATTTCTAAGTTAAGGCCGTACTTTAAATTATATGTAGTAGTCCTTCAGTTTGCCATTTGTTTACTCATTTGAAAAGAATATTTAATGTTCATGATGAAAGCTGTATTGTAGAAAATATTTACTAAATGAAGCGAATATGATTAGTACAAATAACTAGTGATTAGAACAGCAACTGTCAGGCTGCCATTCATACAGTGGCAAATTATATTCTCCTACCTACATCTATAGAATTTAACTGTAAGACCATCACTTTACTGTCTGCGGGAAAGGAAATTACAATGGATCCCTAGCCATTGCGGCTTGGCTGATAATGAAAAAGCAGACAATCTCGCGAAAGAGGCTTCTTTTTTAAACCCTCCAGATACTCCTACTGGCCTGAGACATGTCAAACTCCTTCTAAAACGGGTTATGCATCACCTGCGAAAAATTTATTACAAAGTGAATGCAGTTGATGCCTCTAGGAGGACCCTGCTGAGCTCATGTATCCCCAGAGATCTATAGGGGTCTCCTACTTCAGGTTACTTACTGGGCATGATTTTCTCCAGAAACATCTATATCACATTGGGCTTGTGGATTCACCCGACTGCATTTTATGTAGGGAACATGTTGACATGGATGGCGAGCATCTTTGGAAATGTTCTGCCCTCCAGGAAGCCCGCACGTTTTCACATTTCAAGATGCTCTCTACTTCTGGAGATACTTCTTTTTTTTTTATTGAACTGCAAGACTTATTATGCTTGAAAGAACCAACATAAGGACGTAATTTTTTTAAAAAAAGAACAGCAACTTGTACAATCTCACTTAAAAGTGAATTTTGTGGTCTATTTATTCTTCTTTAAATATACATATTAGTGAAATAAATAATTGTATATTCTTAAAATTCACTCATTTTAAATGCTCGGACAATTAAATATAATTATAACACTATAGAAATAAACATTGAAAAGTTTTCTTCAACAAATGTTAAAGTTTTTGTAAGCAAAGATCAATGACAAAGTGAGTTTTTTGTGATTGCTATTTTGTGTCCCCAGTACTGTTTTATGTATGCAATTATTGTCGGAATCTTTAAATATTCTCGGAAGTTACTTCCTTTTACAAAATAGTAAATATACTCAGAAAAGTATTTCATAAAAAATCAAACAATTTGAAAGGTGTTCTTTTTTTTCTTTGTTGAATGTAAGAATTTAGGTTTAAGATTAATTTCACCATGAAACAAAAAGTGTACATAAAAATATTTGAGTATTAAATTTTTAAAAAGAACTTAAATATACAAAGTAATAGAGGAAAACAGTATTTTATGAATGATAAATTGAAGGTTTTAAATTCGGAGATATTTTTAAAAGAAATAAATATACTTCAAAACTAATTTAATGAAAAATTATATTCACCGCAAAGAAATACTTTAATTTTAGAAAAAAATATTTCATCATTTGCTTTAAAGTAAAAAAAAAAAATGACAGAAATAAATTTAAAGAAGTTTAAAAAGAACTTTTTACTGATATGTTTAATTTTATTATTTTTTTTTTTTAACTTAAATAAGCTGTTTGCATTTAGAATGTTTATATCTAAATGTTAAATTTTCAATAACATTTTTTAAGAAAACTTTGCTTGCATAAATACAGAATAAAGAAAAAAGCAATCGGAATAAAAAGAAGAATTAAATGCCGGAATGTATAATTTTTTTCAAGTCAGTGTAAAATGCATTTATTTCTGTTCAACTCATTTATTTTGCAAAATAATTTTTTTATATAGAATTTATTGAATTTCTTAGATAGTTTTCAAATATTTTCGAAAAATAAATGGAATATAAATCATTTACCAAAAGTATACACTATATAAGAGTGTATGTAATACAAAAGGAAAATGCATAAATGAATATGTAATATAAATATACATGATGTGTGTGTGTGACAGAGCGAGAGAGAGAGAGTAATTACATATTCGATATTAAAATATTTCGCTATAAAAGAATAACATAAAGTTCAAATTCAAAGATTTTCGTAATGTCGGGATATTAATAATTTTGCATGAAATAAATCAACAAAATCGGAAACCAAGATTGTCATTCTTAAGAATTATTAAAGTGTTGTCTTGTACCAGCTAGGCTAGCAATAAAGTGTGCGTTGCTCCACTTTTCCACCTGAATCTTAATTTGGCGAAGAAACTGATTTTCTCAGTACACACATGCCTTAGCTGCTAGCTTATACAAGGACTGGAGAGAAAGTAAATTTATGCCAACACCTGGATTCGAATCCAGGATCTCCCTATCTGCAGTCAGGCACGCTGACCACTAAACAAGGTGGGCGGCATTTACAAAACTGAGTGAAATAAATTGAAAAAAATAATTTCAAGTGTATGTTTTATTTAAAGTCAAAATTGGGAGGGGGGGGGAACAGGTATAAGAAATGATATTTTTAAAAGTTTTGGAGAATTTAACGTACGGATTACTCACTCAACTTATTTCATGATTATTTCTGATAACTGGCATATCATTTTAAAATTAAGAAAATAATACTATTCTAAGCCAAATCAAATTTGATTAGCCAACGAAAAATTGAATTTAGCCATCATATATATGATGGTTAAATTTCAACATTTGCGTTTATATCTAAAAATGTCTTACTTATCTAAATTCTGTGTATTAATTAAATGACTTAAGTGTGAAAACATTTATTGATGTTAAACATTTATTGATTGAGGCATATGTTTAAGATGAAAGCTAGTAAGAACACAGCATTGACTTTCACAATCTTCTTCCATTTTATTATTATTGTTTCTGCATTCATTCGAATGTTCGGTTTCTCTCAGTCAGTTCAAATGGTTTTTTAATTTTTACATGAGTTTGAGCTGAAACAGTTGTTGTTTGTTTCGAAATATCTTTGCAAGCCTTGTGTGATATTTTGCTAACAGTTAAGGTACTGATATTTAAAGTCATTTTAATCCTTCTATGTTTACTAACAGTTTTCTCTCACGTGCCTTTCAACAAATTCGAGTAAAACCCTTGGCGAGTCGACACCCTGAGTGACAAACTGAAAAAAAGTGCCAAGCCAGAATGAAATTACAGAAATTGTTTGATTTATCATGTGTTGTGTATCGAAGTAGAGTTATCAAGATTGGCGCAAGCTACAATTATCACCAATCAAAATCATTCGCGCCTAGAGTATGGGCTTTGCTAGGATCCAACTTTAAAAATTTCATTAGCATCTCAAGCCAATGATTGTCTTTACGCTATTTAGATCACTACATTCCAAATATTAGAAAATTTTGCTTTGCAAAATTAGTATCTCTTGAACTTGCTCGTGTTACCAAACTAATTTTCACCCGACTAGATCAATCCATTTTTGGTGAATCAATTTAGGTGATAGATTTTTTTAAATTTATTTAATTTTGAGCAGGGAACTTCTTTTGGAACAAAGTCATTTTCTTTATTTTTCAAAATTGTATCATCTAAAACGTACAAATAATTCATTTTGTATGTGTTGGAATAAAAAATTTAATAAATGTGAATTGTTTCTTTTTATCAAATTTAGCAATTAACAACAGTTGGATATCGCAACTATTTTCCCTTTATGTGAGAGTTAGGTAATCTGATAATTGTGTAAAGTGTTAATTTGGAGATCGGAAGGTAATAAATTATACACCAATGAAACCAAAGATCGTGCTGAGAGAATTCATGGTTTGTTATGGCAAGAGAATCAGCTTAAATTCATTATTTGATTTTCATTCAAACTTAGTTGGCGGTTAACTATTTAGTGGTTTTGGTCGATCACAAAATAGATAAATGAAATCTATCATAATAACCTAAAGGAACTTTTTCCCACTTTTTTTTTTTAATTTAAATTGTTATATCTCAAGTTCTGGATAAATGTTTAAAAAATGAAATATTCGCATTTAAAATTTGTTAAATAATTTTGTTTTTAGAAGATTCATAAAAATAATATTTAGTTTTTAAAAATATAATGAGTTGACTCTGCTGATATGACTTTTCATTTTAACACCTTTTGTTCATGTGAATATCAGAAAATAAAAGGAAAATAATTTACTCCAGTTATAATTTTGTAAGTATAAACGAGAAAAAATTGCAGCATCTAATGAAAAATTTATTTCAAAGAGCAAAAATAGTGTAGTTAATAAATGTATCTCTATTACAGTAATTAAAGAACATTTTCGCAATTTTAAAATTTTTGCACTTGATGTTTTTTAGCAAATTTAATACAAATATTTTACAGCGGTCAGTAATTACATTACTCAAAACCAATAAGTTTCTAAAGTTATTGTGAACAACTTCAGAAAACTATCAGGAAATTTCAAACATTTTTTTACCAAATATGTGTTTTTTAAATACTGTATCTTTCTACTAAGACGATATTTTCATGATTTATATTTTTATTATTAAAATTGGGGGAGCAACTATCTTCCAACTTCTTTCTTTTAATTATATTTCATGTTTATAATTGTGTTTATATACATGGACACATACACTAAATTAAAATGTTATTATTTTAACAAACTTTAATTAAATTGGTAGTCATATTTTAAATGTTTCTTTATACTGTAAATTCTGGATTATTATTGCTGCGTTGCTAAAAATATTAATGTTTTTAGCAGTGCCATTATTACATATAAGGCATTTACAAAATTTTAAAATTATTTTACTGTGATGAGCAAAATGGATTAGAAATTAATGAGAATGTTAATTGTAACATCAATATTAAAACTATCTAAATCCATATCCAATGACACAGGCACTATAATTGGAAGAAATGTATTTAATGACTTTTCTATTCATGTGTGTGAACTATTTAGATGTTCATTTAAATCATGATTGTGAAGAACAGAATTTTTTTTTTCAATTAATGCCACAAAGATAGTGATATAAATAATACGTACATGGATTTTTGTTGTGAGTAAATATAAGTGCATTCGTAAGCATATTTTCACTATTCCTCGACCATAACCATCTTACATTAAATACAAAAGTGAAAATATATCTCATACTTCCACTTGTGCATTTCTTAACTGTTATGCCATACATTAAAAAAAAAAAAAAAAAAAAAAAAAAATGGTGAAAATTGTGATGCCATTTGCAATTTTATTTGGTGTAGCATTCTGGGTAGTTAAACATTTTTATAAGCGATTTTTCTCAAGGCGCTGATGTGTCACTTTTTTTGCCCAATTTTTTTTCTATGCAAGTAGTAAAATAATTTACATTGCTCTATATTGTCTTCTTATCTCTTGAGAAATCCATAAATACTTTTAAACAAGATATCTTATGTGATTCTCATCCTCCCCTTGAAATTTGAGATTCGAATTCAAGAACATTCTGAGAGTATATATGTGTGTATATAATTCATGTATACATAATTTAATCTGTAACTTGTTTCCAGATTTTATATTCAGCAATTCAAACTTAAAACACTAGCACCATAATTATATATATTTTCTATATATTACTTAATGTAAAATATTAAATAAATAATAGAACATTCCAGTGAATATATATTCTATATTAGAAGCAATCTTTTCAAAGTTTTGCAAGAGATAAAATACGCATATTAATATTTAAATCTTGTATAAAAATTGATATATGTTTTTAAATAAAGCAATGAATCTGATATTTAGGCTAAATTTAACAATGAAAAATTCTATATATAATTACTAAAATAAACACAAAACTCAATTTTTTCTACACTTTTATTTAATTTTCACCTCTAGTGAGAAAGAGAATAGACCAGGAAGGATAATTTACAAATTAAAGAGTATTTCTCTTTAAAAAAAGAAAAAGAAAAACCCTCCAAGTCAATGGGTACATAGACCCCTATCACAATTCGTGCGTTCTTTGTAGAACGCAAGGAAAGGAAAACAGAGAATATATTTATAAGGAGAAAAATATAGCCCGAGACAGTGACAGAAACGAGACAGTCAGGCAAGTTCAAGGCACCAATTGATACGAAAATGTTTCGTCAACTAAGCCTTCACGGCATTTGTTTATTTTACACAAAATAGTCACAAAAAAGGGTTATGGAGAAATATTTTACATTAGACATACAACTTAATACAGATACATTAATACTAAACTTACTGGATGGATTAATGTATATTAACTTTACGAAATTTCATATATATGATATTATAAACAAGTTTCTTTAAAATTTATAACTAAAAATTTACAACAAATATATAAATTAACTAAACAAAATTAAAAAAGTTTAATGCACAGAAATGAAATCTTTTCCAAATAAAAAATAGTAAAAGGTATTGAAGGCAATTTTAGTAATTGTAAAATTATTTTAAATTTCAGATTTATGAAAATTTTCATAACAATTTTGAATTTTTCAATGTAAAATAAGAGAGATTTAATTAATGTATGCTAATATTGCATAATTAACTAGTAAAAAATTGAAGAAAATTCTTCAAATAATGCTGAATATAGAGAAAACATTGACAAAAATAAAATTTGAAGAATAGTTGCAGACAAATTTTTTCATAAGTAACATTTCTAAAATTTTCAATTGCTATTTTTTAAAATCAAATGTTTTATCCAATAGAATCTTTTTACAACTTATTAAAAAGAATTTTCATATTTTTATCATTAGGATTGTTTTTAAAAACTTTGTTACAGTTTCACAAAAACTCAAATCGTTAAATAATATTAAATAAAATTAGGATGATATAAATAGAATTAGAAAATAGCCGCTTCCTTAAATGCTATGTTTGATAGCTCGGTTCTTGGAAATAAAAGTAAATATTTTCTCACAAAGCATCATAAAAACAATTCATATACAGATCACAAATGAAATATTAATATTGATGCAAATTATAATTTTCATTATATATATATATATATATATATATATATATATATAATGTTATATAACTTAACATATAAAAATATTTTAAACTACAAGATGGCATATAGTTTTGGATTATTGATTTCAGGAACTATTTCCAGGACATTTTTACAATGTAGCATAAATATACATAATAAACAATTCAATTAATAATAATGGAAATTCAATTCAAGTGTAAGGAAAGCCCAATACTGACTGTTTCTTTCTCAATAAATGAATATATTAATATTTCCCATCAATTGAAATCCTAAATCTAGTTAAAATAACCCTCTCCATTTAGTTAAATGTCAGAAGCAGTTTCATGTTTGTATGAAAAAAATATAAAACAGATTTACAAATTATTTACAGCGCTGATTTGCAAATATTTACATTAGCTATCTTTTTTTATTATAAATTATTTTCATTTATCTTTTTCTTTTGTTTCCAATACTATAAAATCTCATAGAGAATAAGATTAATATTATTTTAGTATTTCCAAATAATTATCAAAGTCTCACTGGAAGTTTATTTTTAAATTTCACATTTTTATGAAAAACAAAAACAAATTAATATTTTTATAAGAAAAATTATGAAGAAAATATTTTTAACAGCTGTACATAAAAAAAGAATATTAATAAACATGTTTGTCAGTAATTTTATGATATTTAAATTCATAAGGTAACATCTTTAGTAATTTCAAAATAATTTAGAATATTTTTAAAGATAGCAATATTATGATGATATTCTTGAGTAAAAGATAAATAATTTTTAATATTAAATTTAAACAATTTTAAATAAGAAACAGAATGTATTATCTTTTTATTACATTGATTGATTTTTCAGTATCTCAAAAAAATTTTTTGAGACACTGAATTTTGAAAGCCTATATTCTCCTAACTTTCTCTTATGCAAAATAATTTGCATTTTTAGGTAGCAATATTATGCATAAAAAAAGCACATGAAACTATTTCTGAGACTAAATTAAACAAATAAGATTACAAATTTTAGCTATAAAATGTTACAAAAAAAAATAGAATATTATCATTAGAAGTCTAAGTGGTATTCATTATTTCTGAGACATTAACCACAATAAAAGTAAATTCATAAGATTTCAGTTTAGTTACAACATAGTACAAAGAATAGAATTATTATTAAAGCTTTATGTATTAATTAGAACTTTATATAAGAATGTACAATTTTTTTCTAGTACATAAAGGAACTCAATCTTTGACAACAGAAGGCATATTCAATGTGATGATTGTCCTGGCTCTACACCATCTTGATTTCTGCAACTTAGAAACATTTAATGGAGGTAAAGTAAACAGCACATTACACATTTATACATTGAAAGAGGCAATCTTTTCTCAAAGGAATTTATTACAGTTCCTTGATCATAACAATGTAGATTGAGATATGACACGAAAGCTTTGTATAACAATTTCACTTCCATAAAACAACAGAGAAAAAATTCTTTATTTATATATATATCGTAATAATAATTATGTAACAAACATTAAAGTGTGGGAATTTATATTCCACTAGATACAAACTTTAGTTTCCCCACAAATATTTTTACAGTATGAAGGCCTTAGCTTTCTGAGCAAAAAATTGGATTTTTTAAATTTATTTTCTTATCAAAACAGAGCTGCTTTCATAAGAGTCATTATTGCTCTTGAGCAAAAGTATCTCTGTGTGGCAAAGCGAATCCAGTTCAATGGATGTATTTCTGCACTTGGAGTTGTTTCGATTGTACAGCTGTGTAGTGTTGTTTGTTGTCTTTGAATAAAAATTACAGTGCCTATGAAGATCACCGCAGACTTAGAAATCTTATGGCGACTGCTGAGGCAACGGACAGTGCAGCGACATAGGGACTGAAGTTGGAAATGGAAGGTGCACCATCTATTGTAGGACAAAATCCTAAAAAATAAACATTAACAAATTAGATAAGGATATTTTGCCCTCCAAAATATATATATATATATATATATATATATATATATATATATATATATATATATATATATATATATATATATATATATATATATTTATATATATATATATATATATATAGTAAACAGTTATAATCTTTCAATCAAGTTACTGAATGATGTATTTAAATAAAAATTTTAAAAAAGCAGAACAGTTATTAATCATAAATTCAATTTTTTTAAAAACTAAATTTCTAAAACATGTACTAAAAAATTTTCTATTTAAAGTAGAGTGTACAGATTCAAATTAAAAACGTAAAATTTTAAATGATAAAATTATTTAAACACAATGGAAATTATAATGAATTAAATCATAATAGTTTCAAATCATTGAAAAAAAATATCTCTTTTTGTTAATTATATTATCATGAGCAAAAGTATCAGAAGTTTCTTAAATTTGAAATATACTCCTCAAAAACTTCAAACTTTTTTTGAAAAAAATCTTCAAATATTTTGCAAAGCCTATATGAATATTCTATGATACTTTATATTTGATTTAATTTTTTGTTCAAAAATAAACTTAGTTCTAACTAAGCAATACAGAATTTAATTTTATAGTGAGCTGTTACTTAAATTGTTTTTTTAAAAATATTGAATACGTACAAAAAAGTGTTCAAATGGATAAGGAATCTTTTTATAATGTAATATCTTTATAAAAATTGTTATTGGTGAAGTCAAGATCTATAATTCCAATATAGAAATGATACAATGCTCATTTTAATGTTAATTGTAGTTATTCTGTTGTACATTATAAATACTGGTGAACAATAAATAAGAAATTCATACCAGGTCATCTTAAAGTGTAGGTTGAACATTTTCTTTAAGCCAATCAAACATGTAACCTTCAGCCACAATAATGCCTTATGAACTAGTTTAATAGTCACTACAAAGACTGACTTTGGCTTTTACTTATTTGCACAGCAAATAATTTTTTGTAGCCAGGTTTTAATTGGTCTGCTTGTTGATCAACAGTAATTTTTTTGCACGTGATAGCTAATTAGATAGGGGTTTGCAATTTAAAGTAGATTTTAAAACCATTGAGTACATTCAAGCACAATGTGGAATTTGAACATACAAACTGTTCAACTGTAGCCTAGAGTGCTAACCTTTGAGTTGCTAGCTCAGCACAGTTTTGGATTTATTGATACAATAGGAAGATTGCCACTATAAATTTGAATGCATTCATTAAATTAGATGACAAAGAACTCATACTCATTAAAATTCCCCCCCAAAAATAAAAAAATTGATGCATTAAACTCATTTAAATGCAATAATATACAGATTAATTTAAAGAGCTGGCGTTTTTATGAGGTATTATTAATAAAAATTAAATTATTTCATTACCAAGTATTAAGTTTTCAAACGATTTAAGACACTTGAAAACTGAACACATTAAAATATTTGAAGGAAAGAAATCAAATATATACCTCTATTTGTTCCATTAATAGCAATGAGACCCTCTCTCCCAACCTGTACGTTCCTCAAACACTCTTCCATACTACCAGAGAAATGTATCATTCTGTCATTTAGCGTGTAGGCCTGTTTAAATGAATGCTGATTAGTTGAGAAATATTTATAATATTTACGACTTAGAAAATAACATTGTAATGAAATTTTTTAAGATTTTCATACTTCTAATATTTTATGAAAACAACAACAAGCCTAAAAACAAATTTCATTTCTTACATACTAAATGCTCTAAATTGTTCTTATTCAAAAAAATAATAACTATCATGCAAACTATCAAAGAAATAATAACTATCATGCAGTATTGAAAATTTAAAAAAATATTCAGCTTCTTTTAACAGTCTAAAAATTTCTTTTAATCTTATTTGAATAATACATATTAATTCACATACCAAATAAAAAGTTATGGAACACACAAGACTAATACAAAAAATATTTTATTATTTTAATATTACTGAACAGTAATATAAATATGAAGTTTTAAAGAGCTATATAGGTAATAAGTAAAAATAAATTATTTTGAAAATTTTTTATATAAAAATCTTTTTAAAAATATTAAGTTTCATTCAAATTTACTATTTTTTAACTACACAAATATTTATTTCAACATCAATTCATTATGACCAAAACTACATTTGTATTCACAAAATTAGAAAAACTTAAATTGTATTACTAATACAATTGTATTACACAAGTAGTATATTAAAATAAGACAATTATAAGCATTTTGGAAAATAACATTAAAAACTTCAATTCATTTACACGATTTGGCAAAAACTTGGAAAACTGTCAGATTGAAAAATAACATGATCATTTCTAAGAGCTTCTTTCCCACCATTCAACACTAATGAATTCATAAATTAAGAATAATATAATAACGAGAAATTATTATATTATTCTTAATTTATAAATTCATTAATGTTTGCCAATCAATCATTTTATTTATATAATCAATTGTTATCTTTTTAATAAAACAACCAGGGTTATCAATTTCTTAAATTTGCAATAGTATAATTAAATAATCTCATTATTATACTCTAGAACATCTCAAATACTATAATAGTGCAGTTTAATACACTTAAAGCATTAATGGGATGCTTAATTCTTCATTAATTTTAATTTTTCAAATAAACTTGCTTTAATTTGTTTTGAGGAGAGAAACCAACATGATACAAAAGAAACAATTATAATTAGAACATCAACAGACTGTGAATTAAAACCATCATTTTTAGTAAAAGCTAATGACGATTACAGTACATAAAACAAAACAAAATAGAAATCTTATAATTTAAAAATTAGTAGTTGGTATAATGATATATAAAATCAATTCAATTATTTTTATTAAAGGCATAATCAAATATAAAAAAGGTATCAGTGCATACTTTAATGTATTTTCTTTATATTAAAATATTCCATAGTTCGTTCAGAAATTTTTTTTTTATTGAATAGCACTTTTAATAAGATTATAAATATTTTAAAACGAACTTATTATTTCATTAATAAGATTCTAATTACAAATTGCATATTTTTTCTATACTCTATACTAAAAGAGTTTTTCATATATATATATATATATATATATATATATATATATATATATATAGTTAGATTCTAAAATGTGTAATATCTATAAAAACATGAAGGAAAATGTGTTAGAAATAAAATATATCAGCACAATTTTGATAAATTAAATTCCAATAATATGTTCCATTAGAAAAATTTTAAATTTAAATAATATGACTTATTTTTCATTTGAAAAAGGATTAAATAACTTTGATAAGATATAACTTCAATTTAATATTTATTGTAATTTTCTTAGTTAAAAGTAAACATTAAAAAATTTTACAATACAATATTTGATACATTTACAGCAAATTTTTACTTTATTTAAAAACTTTCAGAATTCAAAATATGAATTATGAAAGTTTTAAAATAAAGTAAACATGTAGTAACAAACTGAGTAAAAGAGCAATAAAACGTATAGTTATAAACTGAGAGAATATCTAAATATAATTTACATAAGTATCAAATATTTGATGATATGATAAGAAATAAAGTATAACTTACAAGACAAAGATGTTTCCGTGTTCCAACAGCAGTTGCTATAACATAATTGATGCCATTTTCTTCCCAGCTACCACGACACTGGAAAGCTACAAAATTAAATTTCTTTAGGAAAAAATAAATGAAAAGTACTTTTTATTTAAATAAATGCATGCAAAAATAAATCAATTTATAAAGAATATTGCTCAAATTATTAACAAACACCAAAAAGGCCTACATAATGAAATTTTAGTTAATTTTTATATTTTAAAAATGTAATTATTTATTACAAAATTTCTTGTGAAAAATGAAAATAGACTTAAATATTAGCATCATACCAATTATTTACAACTTCATATTCATCATTTTTCATCAAGAATAATTTTACTCTAATTCTATTAAGCAAGACATTTTTATTATAATTTACATTGTTTCTTAATAACAATGAACATGCATGTCCAATGAAGAGGTAAATAAGTGCTTTTAATAAAAATTTATTCAGAGTAAAGACTCCCTTTTATGGTTCATTACAACCATATAAAATGATTCCTTCAATAAGTTGGGTTGTTTAGATTAAATAGAATTGCCCTTCACACACAAAAATAATTTAAAAAGTAATTAAAAAAGTTTTCCCAAAAATAATTTAAAAAGTTTTCCCAAATGAATTTGAAATATGAATTATTCACTTGTAACAGTTATCAAATAACCAGAACATTTTATAAACTGTTATATTAATTTCATTCATAAATAAAACATATCAGAATAACTTTAATTATCCTGATCAGAATAACTTTAATTATGTAAATGTACATAAAAATTTTAATGCATGATTATAACATTCATTATTTATTACACACATTTGTTTAGCATCTTGTTATTCATATATTACAACAATATTGTTTAAATAAATAGCACCAATATATATATATATATATATATATATATATATATATATATATATATATATATATATATATATATATATATATATATATAATATTGTTATGAATATCAAGTGTAATACAAAAGAAAATTGAGATATATCAAATGAAACAGCATAATTATCCTATGAAGTATCTTGAACAGTGTAATAAACATAAAACATATGTAAATATGGCAGTAATTGTATAACTTATGTTCCAACTATATTATCAAATAATGATGACATACTTTTCCATTATACCCCTGCTTATGAATTTAGAGAAATAGCATGTTTCTTATGGAGAGCGAAAATATTATGATAAGTATGATGACTTCAATGGCTCTCAGAATTTTATTTTAAATTAAATGTATTCCAATCAAATTTTTTTTAATAATTTACTTAAGTTATGATAAACAAATTTAAATACTAAATAAAGCTTAAGTCAGTTGGTGCAAAAGATGACTAAGTGATATTTTTATAGATTAAAAAAAAACATTAAGGTCACAAGTCACTGAGGGCAAAAAGGGCCAAATACAGCAATATTTAACTTGATTTTATGGAAAAAAAATGTGCTATTACATTATACCTATGAAACCAATCATCAAAGTGATTGCTAAGTAGTTTCTGCCAGAAATAAACATTGGTGTTTAAAGAAGTTTGTCAATAAGTCATAATTATTTAGTTCATAAAATGTAAAAAAAATGTTTGTATTATTTTCAGTAATTTCTAAGAAAAAAAAAACATTTTTAAACAATACACAACACAAAGGGAATATTTTACAACAGTAATTTATGTTTCGTTTTTCTTTCCCATTACAACGAATATTGACCCATAAAGGAAAAATATTAATAGAAAAGTAGCCATACAAAATTTTGATGACAGATTTTCATTATCCATTAAAAATATAATAGAAAGTATTAAATGTTTTGACTCAATTTCTATTTCTTACAAAAAGCTTCTAACTTATTGACAGTATGTTAACAAAAATGTTTTTGCAAACATAAATTATTGACAAAAAGTTGTACTGCAGATAATTTAACATACATTTATATCTTCTGTCTGTTGAACAATCTTGAAGTAATTCCATTTTATCAGCAGCTGCACAGCCTAAGGTTAGAGTAGTAGTACCTACACAAGGTGGTGCAAATTCTTTAGAATCCAGAGAAATGAGCCAAGAGAGATGCCTGAAATTTCCTTCTAAAGAGTAAATTCCAGCAATAGGACATTCTAATGAGCCATAAGACTGAGCTGTAAAAAATTAAAGTAGTTTATTAATGGAAATGTATTAATAATAATTATTTTATTATTTATCTAACTTATTTATAAGCTGCATAAGTCTTTACAATTTAATGCAGTAAAAATAATATTAAATAATAATATAGGAAGCAATAATAAAGTAATAAAAATGACAAATATTTTTTAAAGTATAGTTCAGAAAACTCACATATATAATCTTAACATGTCCTAAATTATAAATATAGCATTTACTTCATAATTATTCATTCGGAGACTCATTTTATAGTGCACATAATATAAGAAGATATTGACTCGGAAGGCTACAATTATATTTGTGAGCTATACTCCATCCACCAACTTTCCTGTTTAAAGTTTTCCACTAAAAAGTATATTATAGATGTTCTAAGGCACTACAACTGCAATAAAAAAATAATCTATATGTCAGATGTTTAAATGAAAAAGAAATATTAAACATCTTAATTTTGCTTAAACGATGAAAACAGGTCAAACACCTTTATTAGAGGAATCAATGAAATTATTAGCACAGTTTCAAATAAAATATAGTAAAAATTCCAATCACATCCAGAACTTTCCTCTCCAACAAATCAGATAATAGGTAAAAAAAAAACCATAATTAATGGGATAAATAGTGAAAAACATGAATTAACATTACAAAGCCTATATATGATTTTTAATTAAAAGATTATTACACACAATCCAGACAAAATTAAAATAATAAGCAAAAATCAATATATACAAACACAAAAGTAAAAAAAACAGAAATTATTCTAAACCACAATCAATTCAAGGTTAAAAATGGAAAGAAAAATCAAATTAACATGAAAACCAAAATACAATAGCTGTGAAGTTCAACAAAAGACCTCAACAAAAAATATTAAAATGGCCAAAAGAGAAAAAAATTGATTTACATCAAGATATCAATAGTTAAAATATTCAATCACAATTATAGAAATATAATTAAAAATACTCTTATTACAATTAAAAATCTATCAACTCAAACATTTAAAACCATTAACACATTTAAGGCCATTAACATTGATATCAGAATCAAATATGTATGATGAAAAAAAGAATCACATCAAAATCAAACATAGAAATAAAAGAAAAATCCCACATAAAATTATAAGAAAGTTTTTAACAAATTAAAAACCTTTAGAACCATAAAAATAAGAATAAAAATTTCCCATTTAGAAGAAAAAATAAGTGAAAGAATTATTTTAAAACAATGGAAAAATCTTATTTTTTAAAAATAAAATATTTATTTTTTCAACATAAGAAAATCTTAGTGAAAAAATAAGGTAGAAACTGGCTTTTTGAAATCTTAAAAGCATCAAGCTTAACAACAACTAAATATATTAATTTCTTGGAATTAAAAGATATAAGAGATATAAATTACAAAATAATTAAAGTACAAAAAATGATCATTTGTTTAAGAATTGAGCTTGCAGGTAATTTGATTGTTTGATAAATAGTACATGCAGAATGTTATCAGAAAAAAATATAATTGCATTAGCTTTATATGTGCTTATAAATTAGAACAAACTAGTTAACAAATAAAAACAACATTGTATTAAAAAACACACACAAACACAATTAACCAATATATTACCAAAAATTCTTTTAATGCAAATTTTAAAATTAAAAAGTATAGTATGACAGAACTCATTGAATAACACAAGGTACTTATTAGAGAAAAAAATTATCTTATTCAAACTAAATATACGACTGAGACATCACATTCTGTGACTAATTATATATAATTTAAAATATAATCAAAAAATAAAATTATTCAATAACAAAAGATATGAAATTTATAAGAAATTTATTTAAAATATTAAAGGAAAACTAAAATTTAAAAAAATGGCTTCAAAATATCAAACCAACTTTCACTGCATGAAAATATAGTTTTTTTGTAAGTAATCCTTTTAACAATCTCAAATCAGCAAACAAGCAAATTTTCATTGCTATATATAGGAATGAAAGTTTGCTTCTTTGCTGATTAGATTAAATTAAGTGAGTTCCTTTTATTGATTATTATATATTATTATTATACATATCATATATAGAGATATTAAAATAAATTAGTTCCAAAATGTTTGACTAACTCTTGAGCATGAAAATATAATAAAAAATATATTAATACTTCGGATCAAAATCAATTTTATAAACGAAAGAGAAGACATTAAAAAAGTCACATACTATTCAGGTGCATTACAATTCTCAATAGCCTAACAATAAATGTAATCAATTTTCTTTAAATAAATGACAAAATATCTGCATTCTGGCAGAAAAGGCAAAAGCAAAGGAAATCTTCCAATTTATTTTAAAATTTTTAAGCAAAATCTAATTTCAACTTCATATTTTATGTACTTTATTAAATACAATGAATCATTTCCTGTGTACTTTTAATATAAAAAAATCATCCAGGCTTTTTTATAAATAATAAAATGGAATAAAATATTTAACAGAATACTGAGTAACAATACATGACTTCACAAAAAACTCAACAAAGACCACATTTAATATTTTGAATTTTAGAAAAAATCTAGAACAAAAAAAAAAAAAAAAAAAAAAAAAGAAGAACATTTAAAATGTTTTTTTTTTTTTTTTCTAATTTAAATGTGTGCAAAGATTATTTTACAAACAAAATGATTTTCTAATGAAATCATTTAAAAAATATAAGATTCTTATATAAAATAAAAACTAATAAACAAAAGGACATTTTCAATCAACATTAAATAATAAATTGACTATTTCACTGTTTTTAAATAACTTCAATTTCATCCAAAAACTTTTCAAATGCAAGTATTTTATAAGAGCAATAAATGATTTTAAATGATATGTTTATTTCAAATTACTAGTGATTTCACTTTCTAGGCATATTTAAATTTAAGCTTTTCCATATTTTAATACTAATACTGATTAACATATTATTGTTTATTTCATAGTTAAAAGACTAAATGCTTTAAAAAGCATTATAAACTTCTTATGAAAGCACAGCACAATACTGCAATTTTCTAGTGCAGTTTAAAATCTTATAACCTATCCTTAGTTTTTACCATAAAATATTTCTAATCGAATGTTAAAAAAACAAATCCTGATAAAATATCAGTCTTTTTCACAAATTTTTAATAATAAGTAAATAAAGAAAAATATTACTGTTAAAGAAAATTCTTTAGCAGCAATTAATTTCTTTTTAACTTGAAATCGAACTTTCATATTTTAAAATTTCTTAAACATCAACAAATTAATATTTTATCAAACATATTTGAAACTTCTGTGATTTTTTTCACAATATTAATATCCATGTTTAGGATGATCTAAAAAAGATAACAAGGATAATAATTATTTAGTATAATAAAAAAAATACAAAAGTTCTAAAGGCACACTTGTTGAAAGCAGTGTAGAGGCTAAGCACTGGCATTAAGAAGCCAAATGCATCACTCAACATGCTAGAATGTATGCATGATTTACGATTGTGAGTTTTGGATTGGGGACTCTCATTATTTGTAAAAAATGAATCAAAATTTGCATTTGAATATTAATTATAATCATAAATGAAACATGTAACATAACCATAAATAAAAAGTATTAAAATTCTAAAATAATAAATATTATAAACGAAGATCTTCAAAAAAGACTTAGAAACACATTAAATTAAATCTGTTAAGTACTTGTATTTTTCTTATAATCAATAGAAAAGGCAATTTTACTTTTTTAATAAGAGATTTTCTTACTAAATTAGAAAGCAATTTTTCACTTTTTAAATTAAAAAAAAATTTCACGAAATTCACAAAATCAATAAGAATTTAGACTTTTCCAAGAAAACGTAGAGATGAGAGAAATACATTTAGAAACAAATCAAAATTAATTTATCGTTTTTTTATGTTCTAAATTAATTATTTTTATCAGTAATTAGTAAATCTCATAAAATAATCTTTTATTATTTACAAATAAATAAAATAATTATAAATAAAGTAATCTCAAATTATTCAAAAATAAAATAAAAACTAAATATATTTTTATTAACCATATAATAATACATTTGGTTTCATAGTGGTGAAAATTTATTAATATATACACACACACAATGCACTTACTAGTTAAAGTAACTATTTTAGATGGGTTGAGTTCAAAATTGCTACCAAGGCACGCATCAGATGCAAGAGGGGATAGATGATCTATAAAAATACACAAAAATTTTAAAATGTATATATCAATAGATAGAATTTTCATTAAAAAAAATACTTATTTCTGATTCAGTGTATCCATTGCATTACAGAAAATATAGATTTATGTATATCAAAAGCTAAAAAATAAGTGTTCCAAAAATAATATGCTATAATATTCCACATTTAAAAATTACTTTTCCAAAATTTAAATACAAAAATAGTTTATTAATAATATAGACATAAGATAAGTATTTTAATTATTTAATACAATGTAATATGTATATTCTTTATTATATTCAATATGCAGAAATATTTTTATAGAATATTGAAACATCTGTTATAATAATCTAAATAATTGGATTAATAAAACAATAAATAATTTGATAACTAATTAAATAACATAAATTATTTTAACAAAAACAATATTCACACTATTTATATAATTACTACAGTATATAGGATATTAGTTTCTGAAATCACAAATCAAAGTCAATTTTTATTTTTAAAAGATGCGAAAAAAATAAATAATTTCAAAATTACTGAAATATTAATATTTCTCATAATTTTCATAGTGTGAATGCATGCAGAAATTTTATATTTTCTAATATAATGGACAATATAATCAGATATATATATATTTCCTTTCTTAAAATTAACTTAAAAATAATTGATCTTGTGTTTTTGGAGATCTAAATTAAAAATATACAAGATATATGCATACCTAGGAGTTATCTTCCGATTAATGTGTCAGAAATTATAATTTGATTTTAAAAAATAGCATATATAAAATACTTTTAAGTGAAAAATTAAAATAAAACCCTCAAATTTAAATTAAAAGCAAATACATTGCAAATGATATACACATGTATCAAATTGCTACACACATAATATTATTATTTTCACTAAATAAAATGTTAATATAATTAAAATTACATATGCAGCAAGTTAGGTAACAATATTAGTTAAAAAAAAATGATGAATTTTTTTTTTTTTTTTTTTTTTTTGGATTACTCTTAAGCTTACATAAAAAGCAAAACACAGATTATCTTGCTGTATATCAAACATAAAAATTGCATTTATAAAAATGAGCTAAAAGAAAAAAACTGCATTTTCTGTTTCACTTTTGTATAATTTTAACATTATTTTGAAATGATAGTGACATAAATTTATTTATAATTTATAAAATGTTCAATATTTGACAAAAAAACGATGAATTGGAAATTGATTATCCTCAATGTATCTTGCTTATTATTATTAATTTTTTACTTTATAAAGATGTATTTCCTTTATTAATTATTAACAATAGATATCATTCAAAAATAAATAATATAAATATTTTAATATACTTTTCTTTTAATAGGATAGATCATAAGTAATTACATTTTTATTATATGAAAAAAATATTTGTTTTACCTAAAATAATCCAATAGTTAAAAATAATAATTTACAAATAACAATATAAAAAAAATGACCAATGAATTTGAATAAAAAATTATGTTTGTTTTCTGAAAAACAAATTATAAGATGAATTGAGTACAGTAGTCTGAAAAACCTATTGGATTATTATACAAGTAGGTAAAACAAATATTTTTTTCATGTAATAAAAATTGATATTTGGTAATTGTATATTATAAGAGCAAGATACATAAGGCAATAAAATTTTACAAATAGTAATAAATAAGTTTCAAAATCTTTTCTTACTTGTTGTTTCAAGTTCTACAACATGAGGTGCTCGTTTATGTATCCTTAAACAAGCATATCCACTATTGCTGTAATCAGAAAACATAATTAGAGTTCAAGTTTACATAAAACACAAATTGACAGTTTACGTTTATTTCATTTTAAAATAAAAAATATCAAATCTTGAAATTAAATAATACTACAACAAAATACTGAGCATTACCAAAATCGTCATAACATATTTGAAAAAAAAATTATTTTGTAAAAATTAAAAATTTTTAAGATGAAATTTCGTAAAAATCGTACATTAATACAATATTTTTACTATTCTAATATTAACAATTCTTTTTTCCAACCAAACAATTTTTATCCTATTATGCAGGGAATTTTCTTTAATGAAATTTTAAATTATTAATTCAGTAACTTAAAGTTATATTTTAATTCAACAACTTAAAAATTACTTTATTTTCGTATTTGGTATAAATTTTAAAGGTTTCTAACTTCACATTAGAGAAGCTTTGTATTTTTGTTTCTGAACACAAATAATATGAAACTGACAAATTTAAAATACAATTTTATTACATTTTAAACATTATAAATAGATTATTTTAAAATTATAAAAGGGCTATTCATTTTTTAATAAATAATGCATAACTATATAGAGTTGGTAATTGTTTTTGAAGAAGTTTTAATTTTTGAAGATTTGGATAATTGGAATTATCTTACTGTAATAAATGATAACTAGTAAAAGGTTATTTGGCTAATTGGTTTTCTAGTACAAGATCCAAAAAAGGACAAGTGCACCAAACTAGTAAAAGGTTCAACTCATTAACAATTTTTTATTTTACTTTAAGAGCAATAATCTTTTAAATTTCACAAATATTTCTTATGGTTTGCCAGAATTTTGCATTTGAAAGGCAATATTATACATTATGTTTTGCTTTAAAAATGAAATTATTAGTGAAACATTTAAGAAGATTAACCAAATTTATTATGAAAATGAACTGAATCATGCTCATATTCGAATATAATTAATAAAGTGACTTTAAAACTAGCAAATATAAATATATGAAAAATAAAACTAATTAATATATTTTTTAAAATGTCCAAATATATGCATCTTTTAGTATCAAACAATGCTGGGTACCACAAAGACATAATCTGTCTCTTGAAGTGAATTAGAAGCGAGGCTTAGGGTTCAACACCCAGATTTGTTTCTGCTTCATGAAAATATATAAAGCAAAACAATTTTATGCATTATCATAAAATAATCTTTATAGACATATTTTTGAATTTATTATTGAAATTTACAGAAACGTTTTCAGAGTAATATTTATTTATCTCAAAATATTTTTTTTCAAATTATTTACATTTTCTTTTTACTAAAGCTTAAATTTATTTCAATTGAACACATTTTCAGAATATTGAAGAAAGGAAAATGATAACAATCTTTCACTGAATAGAAAGAAATGTTTTACTATTTTCCAAAATCTTATATTTGGGCAAGCTGGTGAAGGAATGGGGAAAAAAATATGGATCAAATAGTGAAATATGTAAGTTACTTTTCATCAATTTCCTTTTTTTTCATATACGACAGCGAGTAAAAAATTTGCTAAAATATAATAATCATTTATATAATCACTTACATAGCAACCACTACTTATTACAAGTTTAACATTGCAAATAAAACAGAAAACAGATTCCTCAATTCCTATTTGAAAAAAAAAAAAAAAAAAAAAAAAGACTAAATCATTTACAAAAATTAAGACTAAATACAAGCATCAATTGCACTGTACAATTTCAATAAAATCAATTTAACTGACAAAATTAAACATATTTTTCTATAATTTTTAATCCTTAAAATGGGAAATTTTCATATACTTTTCCATTAAATTTTTAATAATTAAATATCAAAGTTCCTTCTGGTATCTGCAATTTTTTTCCTTTTACTATTTTTTCATTTAAAAGAGCCTGAGAAACTGCCTATAGCAAATGTATGAGAGATTTTGTACAAATTTTATACATTAGTAACCTTGATATTTGTATGAAAACTGAAAATGATATATCATAGTCATAAAAAGCAAGTCAAATATTCCACATACATATAAAGTTAAAGAAGATATTCATATAAAATGTTCTGCTTAGTAAAATACATCAATATTGTTATTGAGAGAAAACATAATAATTTGAAGAAACACTGAAATTAGTATAATTTTAAGAACTTCTAAGCACATTTTTGAATAATAATTTTAAGTAAAAAATTTGCCAATGGATTCCTCAAGAGTTTAATGTCTTTAATAGAAAACCATGGTTCAGTTTCCAGATTAAAATTGTCCTCATCAAATAAATAAATGAACCTCATTTTGAACATTTTTGGAGCAAAAGAGAAGTTGAAAATTTCTATATGACAAAATGAAAGGAATATCAGTGTCAACTAATTTAATCTGAAAATAAATGCTATCAGAGTAATATATTTTTCTTATAAATAAAAAAATCATAATTTGATCATAAATTTTGCTTGGGGAAAATTTTCTTGTTATACTTAAGGAAATTTCTATGTTATATTTATTTCAAAATTTACAATTATTTTTCTGTAAGCAAATAGTTAACAGTGGAATTTTTAATTAAATAATAACAAAGCAATTTTTAGTTAACAAAACAAGTTTTTTGTTAGTCAGAGACCATTCAACTTTTACTTATGTGATATATTAAGTTATAAAAACTTAATTTGTGTGTGTGTGTGTGTGTGGGTAACTTTATAAAAAGAAAAGTAGGTAAAAAAATACATATTATATATATAATTATATATATATATATATATATATATACCAAAATAATGAATTTGATAACTACAACAAATAAACAAATCTAATACTTAAAATTGTGACAGTCGGATTTTAAAAACGATAACAAGATGTATGTTCTAATAAAGTATGAAAATTAAATATAAAACTATACTGAATTTCACTCCGAATTTTTTTCAGTAAATAAATTAAATTTTTAACTAAAATTTAACAAAATAATTTTCGGTTCAATTAAAAAGTAAGTTTATTTGCATATGAAAGCATTTTGGAGTCATATGACTCGTATAATTATGAGAATGCTCAACAAGACATTTAAAAAATATTTTTTTTAAAGGAATGAGACAAATAAATCCAGATACTTTAAGCCTTGCATTTTATTAAACATTTGAAGAAAATAGCATGGTAAAAATTTTAAATGATGGTTATTTTACAAATAACATAAAACCTTTAAAAACAAAACTAACCATCCAGATGTAATATGGACTACATATTGTGCGAATATTCCACCAGTGGATGGAGATGCCGTACTGGCAGTTGCATAGTTTATATTACTGCTTAAGGAATGGTGTGAAGAAGTATCTTGTGTACAGACAACTCTCTTCACTACATCTCCAGTAGTAGCATTTGAAACTCGAAAAGATCCATTCTTGTGACTGATGTCATACGCAAAGCGACCATCAAGACCTCTCCAATGCTTTTTCTTTGTAAACCAATCTGGATAGTGGCATTTAGCATGAGGATGGTTTGCTAAAAGAATTGAAAATACAATAGTAATTTTTGTTAGAGAAAAATGAAATGTCTCTTAAGTCTACTCTTTTGCTCAAGTTGGACAACGCATACAAAATGTTTGATAATGAGAAAAAAATATTATTTTAAAGAAGTGAATTGACAATATAAGTTTTTTTAAATGCAGAAACAAATTTTAATATTAATGTTATTAATTTATACTGTCAATGAAATGGATTGTGGAAAAAAATGCAAAAATGCTTCTGTCAACATTGTTTGGTTAAAATATTATCCTATTTTCCAGTATATAATCCGCGTATTATGTACTAAAAAGTTTCCAATTTTTTAGTGCGTATTATACGCTGCCACAGATAATCTAATAAAAAACATTCTCCACATCAGAAAAGCTCACAATAAAATTTTGAAAAAAATCATGCCGTTTCTGTTTTATAAAATAAATAAGAGATGGCGCCACGAATTAGTCGAATTATTTCAGTTATAATTAATTTCCTCCAACTAGGTTCAAACACGAATTTGGCTTCTCTGAAAAATTTTACAGTTGGTAATGGCTATCATCATTTCGCATTTTGTTTTGATCTGAGCTCTTTTGTTCTGGAAATATTCTAGTTTATAATATCGTCATGTGAAAGCGAATGAGATAAGTTATATGGCACACAGATAAGTTATGCATATTACTGTAATATAAATCCGCTGTAACACTTAAAGAAAAAAATAACAGTATGCGCAATACAAAAGAAAAAAATGTATCCTACGCGCAGTTCGAAAATAACCCATTTCTTTCTTTTAACTCTATTAATAAGTTAAATATATTTTATATTTAAAATATATCCAGCCTCTCTCAGTTTAAAAGCTATTAAAAACTAAACACCAATAAGTTTTACTAGAATCGGTTCGAATCGTTCTTGAGCGAGCAAGTGCTTTCATCTCAATTTATCGCACTTCGCGAAAAGGTGGGCCTAAATGAAATACAATCTGATGTTTTTCATAATTGATTCTTATTTTATGTTTTTTCTGTTCAATTTATATTTTTAGTCATACAGTTTATTTTTTATTTTATGTGACACTACATATATATATATATATATATATATATATAATAACCAATATATATATAATTTTACGTTATTTCTTAATTTTATAGTCGTATAATTATTTACCTTTTGTAAGTCGCATAGTTCTCGAGCCCTCTTGTGGTGTGAAGAGACCATCACAAGTAGCATCACCAGATTGCGCCACCATGTAGCCATTGCCATCTTCTGTCTGTTCATACACCTGCCATAATAAAAACACAATAAATTATTTCAAGATACACAATATATTATTTTGAAGATATATTGCATATTAAGCTCTTTTCCCCCTCTCTAGTTTTCATTAAAAATATCCTACACATTATGATGATAAGTCTTGCAATAATTTGACATTGTGTGATTGCACGATTTCATTTTTATAAAAGGAAATCTTTAATTCAGAGTTAACACGAATGCTGCTATTTAGCTTCTGATATTCATGAATGGGTCCTAAGATAATTTTACCATTTAATTCTAGCGTGCATTTCAGGAATATGAATATAAAACAATGAAGGTGGTTTTTGATAACAGTCCCTAGTATGATTTGAACATAATTTAAGTACTTCAAGTTTTTTTTACTTTCAAAAATAAGGATTTTTTAGTTCAAAATATTTCATCTTTATCTCTGAACCTTTTTATACTTACACAGCACACAATGCAGAATAATAAACTTCTACTGGAGTGTATAAACCCAATCAACACAATGGTCGTTAGCTAATCAAAATTTACTTAATTTTTTAAACTATTTAAAAATTATTTATTATTTGCATGCGGTTATTTATTATTTGCATGCAAAGATAATGGTTTTCTAATCCCTTCTTATTTATACTTTTTAGTATAAAGAAGAAAAATTTTAAAAGGTATTTTTTTGATGGCATTAAATGTAAAAATATCAGAAGAAGAACTAACCTTGAACTCTTATAAACCTTTTAAAGAACTAGATCTAATAAAACAGATAAAGATTCAGAAAACTAAATGGACAGGACACCTGTTCAGAATGGAAATCATGTAAGAAGAAAAATCAAATCTCGATCAGATCACCGAAAAAGAGGGAGGTTGGTTGGTTGGGTTTTATGGCGCAAAATCCAAAAATGGACATGCTGCGCCTGAAAAAGAGGGATACCTAAACTTAGGTGGTTCGTCTGTTTGGTAACAGACTTAAGGATTTTAAAAATAACTAACTGAATGTCCGTGGCCAAGGACAGAAGAACTTGGAATTCGAACCTGAAGAATACAAGGGCCCATCCTGGGCTGTCTGATCATTGAAGAAGAAAAGTATAAATAAATAAAAACTGCCATTGAAAATTCAAATATAATAAATCAAAAACATGATTGATACCTAAATTGTTTGGAATGATATCATAGTTAGATACAACTAGACCATATGTTACTTTTTCTAATGGCTGGAACTAAAATGTGTTGCATTATGAAATATAATAAATATTTCTTTGAATAGACAACAGTTATTTGTATTAGTTTCATCACGATTACAAATAAAACAAATTTATGTGTGTGTGTGCAAGATTCATCATATAATAAAAATTCGATCCCGATATAAATATTACAGCGATGAATAAATACTTATATATGCTAATATTTTTATCTGATATAGAACAATTTGAATGAATCGTCTGAATGTGATTTTTCAATAAAGAAAAATATTTAACTTCTTCATTTAAACAAACATTTCACAAAATTACAAATTCGATGTAAATTTTAATCATAGACTATTATCATCTTTAATTCTGCATTAAAGCAAATGATTGGAGCACCGGCAGAGAGAAATCTTTCACTCCTTCAGCAGACAAGGAAGGTCATTTGGGTAATTAAGTAACCTTATAAAAAAAAGTGGTGAAAATTTGGTTAACTGTTACAACTGTGTTAAATTGTGTAATAAAGTTTGCAATAAGCTATTGGCTATGTGTGATCCAGGAAAACAAACATTATTTATGTAATGGATTGTCGCTCATTTGAATAGTGATAGATTGCTTTATCAATCAGATCAAGACTTAAGTGAGAGAATCAAGAAAATTATTCATCGAAATTATACTTTATTTCTGAAAGCGGCTAAAAATTGTCACCATCGTTTTCTCAAGAATTAACGCCAAGTAAAATATGTGCCACTTAAAAAATACTAAAAAATTAAATTAAAAAAAATAAATAAAAAAAAAATAATAAATTTAAATGAAATTTAAATCATAAAATTTTTCTATTTTATTTCATCCTGTATAGTTTATATAAAACATAATGTGTTTTGCATTAATGAGACGTTCTTTAACTAATTACAATGTGGTTTAAACCTAACCAGCTGATTGAGAAAATGTTCATAATGTCATTAGCTATATTCTATCCATATGAAATTGAATTTTGATATAGTCAAAGAACGATGCACAATATGTAATTTTGAAAAATTCTTTTTCAGTGATTGTACATTAAGAAATTATTTTGCGAAAGGAAATCGGGGGTTCGAATCCAATACTTTTAAGAATTTTCATGCTGCTATGATCAAATAAGTATATGTGTCTAACTTTCTTTCATTAATGTGGAATGTGAGTTTTGAAAGGATGGTACACGCGCAAGTTTGTGTCAACCATGTTCTTATAACTGATACATTTAAATTTCCAAGTTAAATGTATTAACTCTAAGTACGCAACAAATATGAAGAAAGAAATATAAGTGAACAAATACATTTCTTAGACCGAAAAGGATATAAATACACTACTGGCCATTAAAATTGCTACACCAGGAAGAAATGCAGATAACAAAATGATATTTATTGGACAAATATATTATACTAAAAATAACAAGTGATTAAATTTTCAAAAAATTTGGCTGGATAGATCCTGAGAAATCAGTACCCAGAACAACCACCTCTGGCAGTAATAACAGCAGTTATACGCCTGGGCATTGAGTCAAACAGAAATTGGATTACATGTACAGGTACACATGCCCATGCAGCTTCAACACGATGCCACAGTTCATCAAACGTAGTGACTGGAGTTTGGTGACGAGCCAGTCGCTCAGCAACCAATGACCAGACGTTTTCTATTGGTGAAAGATCTGAAGAACGTGCTGGCCAGGGCAACAGCCGAACATGTTCCGTATCAAGAAAGGTCCGTACAATACCGGCGACATGCAGTCGGGCATTATCCTGCTGAAACATAGGGTTTCGCAGGGCTCGAATAAAGGATAGAGCCACGGGTCGTAATGCACCAGAAATGTAACGTGCACTGTTCAAAACACCGTCAATGCGAACAAGAGGTGACCGAGACGTGTATCCAATGGCACTCCATACCATCACGCCAGGTGATGGGCCAGTATGACGATGACGAATGCACGCTTCCAGTGTGCGTTCACCACGATGCCGCCAAACACGGAAGCGACCAATCATGATGCTGTACTCAGAACATGGATTCATTTGAAAAGATGACGTCTCGCCATTCGTGCGCCCAGGTTCGTCGTTGATCACACCATTGAAGGCGCTCTTGTCTATGACGCAGCGTCAAGGGAACCCGCAGCCATGGTCTCCAAGCTGAGAGTCCATGCTGCTGCAAACCTCGTCGAACTGTTCGTGCAGACAATTGTTGTCTTCCAAACGACTCCGTTTCTTGACTTACGGCTCGTGACGTGGTTGCACGATCCATTACGGCTATGCGGATAATATGCCTGTCTTCTCGGCTGCTAGTGATAGGTGGCCGTTGAGATCCCGCATGGCGTTCTGTATTACCTCCTGAACCCATCGATTCCATATTCTGCTAACAGTCATTGGATCTCGACCGACGCGAGCAGCAATACTGTGATAAGATAAACCGCAATCCCGGTACGCTACAATTCGACCTTTATCAAAGTTAGAAACGTGCTGGTACGCATTTCTCCTTTTTACACGAGGCATCACAACAACTTTTCACCAGGCAACAACATTCAAATCCAATTTGTGTATGAGGAACCGGCTGAACAATTTCCATATTTAAACACAATGTAGGTGTCGCTACTGGCGCCTGCTTTGTCTGAATGCGCTGAAAAGCTAATCAAACTTGGATATCACAGCAACTTCTTCCTTTCGTATGAATTTTACGTCTGTAGCATGTCACCTTCTTGGTTTAGCAATTTTAATGGACAGTAGTGTATATGGAATAAATTTACAAAGCTTTTTTTCATACAAATTTTACAATGTTTTTGTTAGAACAGCTAATATTACTGACAGAAATACGCTCTATTTAGATTATATATAATATTTTTGGGTTATACATGTAAATTAAGCGTTTTATATAACGTTTGTGGAAAAAGCATTTCTCTTTGATTGTTAAATAAAAGCTTTTTAGAGACATAATTCTGAAGTCAATTTCTGCGGGCAATAATTCTTTTGCAGTGCAGCAAAATGAAATCCAAAATAAAAATTTTAAGCTTCAGATTTTAGTAGAAATAATAAAAAAATTTTCAGATCTTAGTGAAATAAATGAATAAAGTCATAAATATGCGCCACTTAAAAACCGCAATAATCTTTAGATAAATTTCGGCAGAAAGTTTGGCCAACTTTATGAGATTCCATTGTCTTTCTCTCTCGAAAAAAATATTAAAAATATATATAAAAAAAGAGAGAAGCGTAAATCAATAAAATTTCCACATTTCCTTTCCTAAACCAAAAGGAAAAAAAGAAAAGGTGTCGCAAATAGTACAATAAATCAAGCGATTAAACTGGCACCCCCCCTCCCCCGAGTTCGCCAGCATTTTCAACTTCAATTCGAAAGCATCCGAAGAACATCCAATTTGAATGTGGATAAATTGGATCGACGGAGAAATCAAATAACGCAGAATAAATAAAAAAAAATAAAATAATAACAAAATCTCTCGACTGCTTCATATCGTCCTGGAAAACAACCCTACTCATCTTCATTCAAAGAAAACATCCAGGGTGGGGGAGAAGAGTGCGAAGGAGGGAAATCTCGTGCTCACCTACTAGAGTGAGTACCTAAAAAACTTCTGAACTTTTCTTCCACTGGGGAAAATAAAAAGTAATAACAATAAAAAATCGAAAGTAATCCCGTCTATACCGTAATAAAGAGATAGGTACTGAAGAGAAGGACTTTTTCTGGTATCCAACAATCAGCGCGTTTCCAATGCTCCTTCCAGGACTTGACCTTTTTAGAAAATAAAATAGTACAACAAAAAGGGAGAATTCTAGCAGGGAATAAAAGGTAAGGAGAAATGGAGCCAAAGTTCCAACAAATGAGGCAAAAAGGCAGACATATTTGCCCAATATGTGAAAAATCTACTTTTCTTTAGTGTGTATATTTACTCAATTGCAAACATTCAGAAAATCAACAATATTTACATTATTTCACTAGGTATTGTTTATTGTTGACAAATCACGAATGTGGAAATCTTCAACTTATACAAGTATGGTTCCAATTTTGGCAGCAATTAATTAAAACTATAATGATTCAGATTCAATTTTAAACGTAGTTCCTGGTCAAGCTAGCTCTCTTTAGCAAAATGTCATTATTATAGGGCGGAAAATAAAAATCAACACAATGAGAATGGATTAGTTTTCTGTTTAAATCTTAATAGTACAGAATTAATTAAATTGTCTAAAGAAAACTTCATTAAATTTCCTATTTTGCTATTTGAGATTAAATTTTTGCAATTAGAATTTTTTAATGCAGAAAAAAGTATTAAATAACTACCCTAAACTCTGTGGCACGACAGCCCATGTGGGCTAAGGCCTACAGAGTCCACTTCTGTTTTCTTAACTGAGGGTCCCTGGGGTGAGAAGCATACGTCCTGATAAAGTGGTCAGCCTAACGCTGAAACCCCTACTGTTTAGTTTCTAAGCATGCTTGATGCTCAGTTTTTCGATCCAGTTGAGGGATGTAAAATTGAGTCGACCTTGTACAGCCCGAGGATCGAGACTCGAACCTACGTCTTGAGAGCGTTAAACGCTACCACCAAGCCACCGGGGGAATAAAATAATTCAGGGTATAAAATAATATACTATTTTAGAAACGATACGAATCCTAATTCTTTTTTTGGAATTCTAGTCAAAATTTAGAATTTTAAAAGTTTCTCGCATTCAGTTGTTTTCGAATCATTTTTTAAAGATTTATAAGAATCAAAAGTACAATATATATACAATATCCATCTATATATTTAATAAATTGTTTTTAATTGAACATTGAGTTATAATTTAAAAAGAAATCAAAAATATATAAAATCTTCAATTCTTTTTACTTCCAAATTATGAACCGAAACCTGATTTATTTTTATTTTAATCAGAATTTAATAACATAAAAGTTTTTAAAATTAATGTTCTAAAGTTTTTTAATTTTTTAGTTAGATTAATTAACATTTGAAGTATATTATTTACAATATTTATTCTAAAATATTTACAAAATTTATTATATTTATTTATTAATATTTACATAATTTTTTTACAATATTTATCCTAAGTATTGGATATTTCCTTTTAAATTATAAAAATTTTGATATATTCTTGTTAGAGAAATGGAATTGAGATCTTTCTTTAAGGGTATTCTTCAAATGTTAAATATATATATAAATAAATAAACAATTTTGTGTAGTTTTTCTATTTAATCACAAATAATTTTAGTCCTACTTAATTTTAAATTAAATACATTAAATTGCTTCAAACAGAATAAATACTCTTTCCGTTGTTTAGGAATAAATTATTATATAAAACCTTTGGTCGACGTTATATTGAGAGGGAGCTAAAAATAGCCCAGGGCGCTGTCTCTCAAAATGGCAAAATCTAGTGAAAAGAGATTACAAAGAGACAAAAGAAAAGCCAAGGAATTAAGGGTTCACACAATTTCATTAAATGGGGCACCATATCAAACTTTATCGAAAGAATTGTTATCCTAAGACTTAGCCAAAGACTCTTATTAGAGAAAGATATGCTTAGCACAATATTCTTACCAAATTTTAATCGGAAATTCAAATAAAATTCGAGCACTGGAAGTTAAACAAAAATGCAAAAAAATAACATATGAATGAACAAATAATATAAGAAAAAATCTCAATTTTCAAATAAAAACTTTCAACGTAGAAAATACTTTTTAATGCATGGAATGTTAACTAATTAAAATAAACACATGATAATCCACATATTTAAGCATAAGCACAAAACTGTTTTTGATTCAGTCATGTAGTTTTGTTTTCCACTTTTAGACGTCTCATTTTTTCATTCAATTGTTGATTTAAAATTAGAATAACTAATTAAATGTGTTGATTTATTTTATATACTAATTGGGATAATTTATTTTATAGAACCAAACGGGAAATATTTCAAACAAAATTTTCTGAAATACAAATATAAAATGCTTTTGATTTTTGCCAATCTGTACAGAACATTTTTCCAATATTTTCCTATTCATTCAACTATTGATTGTTGAGTATAAATAAGGGCCATTCTTATTAAGATCTCAAGTTAAAATTATTAGTTAATTTTTAATTAAGAATCAAAGATACTGCTACTGATAAAAGGAAAAGGTTTCAAACTTTAGCATTTAATAGTTGGCTGGAAATTATGAATTCACTATTAAAAATGTTTGGTAAAATTTAGTTAATATGTACAACATCAATGTAATCTATTTTTACCATATTGTATACAAAAAGCAGCAGATTAAAATAATATATCTCATGGTCAAATAATGACTTTCCTGGCTTCTGAATCGATTTATTGACGAAACATAATATTATAAATGAAAATGTGAAGACAATTTCGACTAAATAACGACGAATAGATGGAGCGAAAATACATTACCGCGGCAGGAAATAAAAACAGAAAAGTGTGTGTAGTAAAGAAAAAAACAAGTAGAAGAAAAAAGAACACATACGAAACATCTGAATTTGTCTTCATCGGCTTTGGCCACCCGGTGTTCTAGTTTCCCCACTAGGTAGCGTGTCGATCCTTCTTTCCATGTTGCCAAACACACAAGTTCTTCCGCTGAAATGAAAACATAGAAATCAGTATTGTTATTTTGCCGAATTGACGACGCAGTTAGAGTCAATAAAAGTAAATGGATTTCCGATAAAAAGAAACTCCATAAAAAAATTCAAATATAAAAAATATAATATTTTCTTTCTAAAAAGTTAATGTGGAATTTAAAAACTAAATCGATTTACTTTCCCAAATTGATTTAAAAGAACAAAAATGGAAAAAATTATAATCAAAAATTATAGTGCGTGTGGTTTAAAATCGAATTTTTTTTTTCTTATTAACAAAATAGCTAGTTACAGCAATTATTCTTTAAAATTAAATTAAAAACATAACAATGGTTATTTTCAGTTGTATGAAATAAATAAGTGGTTGGAAAAGTTATTTCATGGAAATTTACATGTCCGAAAAATTTCATAAATGTGAAAATTAAAATACAATCATGGTATTGAAATTTAGATTTCTCTAATGGTAAAAACCGGAAGGACTGATATCACGTTTGTTTTATTAATTTTTTGCGTGTAAATTTTAGCGAATTGCCTTTTTCTTTTATAAATAGTGACTATAATTGATTATGAAAGATAAAAATTTGATAATATCAATATGAGCATTATTTATATTTTTACAGCATATTTTTGCAGTATTGGATAATTTCTGCTCATAAATGATCCATTTCGGCAAAATAATAGATCTGTACCATTAGAGAGATAAATTTTAAAAAAAATTATAAGATTTTTTTAATATATTTTTTTTTAACTTATTTCTTTTGAGTATCAAACTGAAACTAAAAGACCTGATCCAATAATTTTTCGAGTACCTTTATTTCCTATATATTTTTTATATTTATTTTTTTTTCACTAGACTCCCAATATTAATCCCAGTGATTAAAAAAGGATTAGTTCTAATGCACCGAAGTGTCTTGATCTAGAGTAAAAATGATTGAAAGAAAAGTAGATGTATGGGGGGGGGGGAGTAGGAAGATCTTAACTCCATAGAAACAGAGCATAAAAAAGAATGAAATGCACAAAAAAAATTCGAGATCAAAACTTCACTGGCTTATGTAAAATAAAAATAATAATAAAAAAAATTGTACACACAAGAAAATGGCTAAAAATAATTGAAATTAATCACAGTAGATTTAAATCTCCCTGCCTCTTTAATTTTCCAATGCACTTAAGTTGAAATAAGGGATTATAAAAAGAAAATATTTATCAAAGAAAAAAAAATGTTTCGCACTAAAAAGTCGATAAAATCCTTGAGAATCTAAGAATTTAAAGTCTTTACAAAAAATTCGAAAAATATAGATTTTATGCAACTTAATAGCTATTTTTGAGAATACAATGATGTGGAAATATAATACTGGTAGTAATAATGGTCTCTTAAAATTTTATTTCAATATTTTATTTTAATTATTTGAAAAGATGATAAATATGCACACAACCGCCATGAAACAACACATGAATTATTTCAATATAATTAATAAATTTAATGATATTAACAACGAATGACTATATAAATTTATTATCAATATAATTTATTGGTTAAGAGATCTGAGTATAAGTTAGTTGGATAAACTATATTGTATATAGTCAAACAAAGAATGCCACCCATTTATTTTTCTTACTTACAAAATATAAATAATTTTTTCAAACAAATTAAACCTCATAAAACTAATCTCTGTCTATAAAATTCAATTATTTTTACTACACAGTCAAAAGAATAAATATTTGTTTCTATTTTATTTACAATCCTACAATTTTTTATTTTAGTTTATTGAACTAAATACCTATAATATAAGTACTGAATATAATTTAGCATATAATAACAAATCAATATTCAAGAGAAACGATAATGCAGGCAATATACCAAAAGTTTACTATATTCAATAGCAATAAAATACACAAATGGCGCTTCTGAGTCCCATACCCATAGGAATTTTTCAATTCCTCAAATTATACTAAACATTGATATTGAAAATATTAGATTAAAAAGAAATAATTCAAGGAATAGAAAATCTAAATTTATGTTTCAATAACAAAAAAATATTAATTATGCTTAATGGTATTAAGACAAGCATTTAAATAACGCTTATTTCAGTGAATATCATCATATTATCTTATTTGGTCCCATATTATCAAGAATGAATGAATACTATCATAGTTATTCGTTCTTGATAGTATATATATAATAATAACAATAATAACAGATAACTCATTCTAATATAATAAATAGATATTTTTTATTTTATAAATAATTAAGAAAATTTTTTAAATAAGTTTTTTAAGCATAGAAATTAATAGCATTTAAATTTTTATTAATGAAAAATATACAAAACATGAATAATATGTATATGCCTGCGGTATACAAAGCATGAATAATCATTGCAAGATGAATTATTCTCTTCATACGATTTATTTATATCCGATATTTTGGTGATTGATTAGGAAGTAATTTTAATGAAATATGTATTTATACACAATAAAAATTAGTCTTTTAGAAGCAAACACATACATGTTTTCTTTCTTGCTTAAGAGATGGCAGCACTATCAATGGCTAAATTCCAGATTTGGGATTTTATTATTATTATTATATATTTCGTTTAATTAGGACTCTCTAATTTTTCTCTTTCGCATTTCCATTACATTTAACAACAAATTAAAATATTCACATGATATTTACCGAAGTAAAATATACTTTTGCATTTGCAAAAATATTGCTATTATGATTGGCAAAAGTAAATCCGAAAAGTATTATTTTCGTTCATAAAAGAAGAAAGAATATTCGTACAGTTAATATCTCATATTTCAAAATGGAAAAAAAAAAATAATATGCTAAAAGTTTTTTATTATTTACTACAGTAAAATTTGTAGAAATTTAAAAGTTATAAAACAATATAAATAAAATGCAACTGAAAAACAGGAAAAGCAGCATTGTTTTAAATTAAATTTTTTAAAGTAGCTTTTTTTTTTACTTTTTAAAATAATCATTAACTTATTTAAGCTATTTAAATTCCTTAAGACATACTGTAGACAGTTAAATTGGGATGAAATTTGAAAAAGATCATATAAAATACTAAATAAATAAACTTGATTCGATCAACATTAGCATTCTTAAACAAATATTTACTTAGAGTTGTCAATCTCTAACCAACATATGCTTCAAGAACAGTGCTTGGTCAAGGCAGGGACCTACGGGGCAGTTTCCAGTGCCCTCAACATCAGAGGGGCCCCCAAATCCAACAGAAAATTTGTTGTTGTAAAGCAGAAAGTGACATCCAAAAACATTTTTGGCATTGGCCCCAATTTGGTCAAGCCGGGCCTTGATCAAGACTAATTCTGAGAGGAATGAAGTATAATTCTCAAAATTAAAAAAAAATATATATAAATTTTTCAAAAAAAAAAAATGTATATTTCTATGGCTTGTACGCGTGTTCCCAAGCATGTATACATTGATATTAAAGTAAAGATTCATTCTTGATATGAAAAATATTGGTTTGTATGCATATTGATAGCAGTTTAAACAATATTGTCTAAATATAATTTTGCCCACTGAATAAGTACACAACAATATATATTGAATTATAAAAGATTCTTAATAATTTATATTATTATTGGCAGTAGGTAATACATAATCCAACATCATAAGTTTGTTGTTGAAAGGTTTTCTTCTACGAAATCACCCGCTATTCATGCCTGAGAAGGATTCTTAATATATATATATATACACACACACACACACACACAAATGTTAAATCATTGTCTTTAACATTTCTCTTTCTATAGAGGTATTTACTAATATATCATAATAATTTGCTATAGTTTAAATTTTTCAATATTTTTTTAAACATTAATATGCAAAATAGAAACGTGTGAAAGAATAAAGATTATGAGAAGTTTCACAGCGGAAATTTATTTAAAAGAAACGTTCTTTAGAAATTTTGAAAATTTTTCCTGGAGAGAATTACACAGTTGATATGCAAATAAATTTAAAGTAAGGAATGAAATGCGTTCGCTTGAGCTTTTTTTTTTTTTTTTTTAAATAGAGACATTTCATGTGCAGCCATAGGTTGGCGAAATAAGTGCTATCGTAAATCATGGTCAAGTTCCGAGTGCAGATTTGGCAGATAAGAAAACAGGAACTTTCTCACAACAAGATTTAGGAACACGAAAAACCCCCTCCTGGCGTGAAACAATAACGTATATCATCGTTGGCAGTTAACTTCCTGCCACAAAGCAAAAAAGGGTAAGCATTTTCTTCGCTTTCTCTCGACTTCACTTTTGCGAGGTTACTGTTGCCCAGACGATTAATTAATGCTAGGTTTCAACAACTTTTAGAACGTACAAGATATAAAGAAACAACACTTATAGCGAAGTCGACAATTCTGGGTTTTCTTTTATAAACAGAGAGAGATAAGAAAATAGCTTACCCTGATTGTTTTTCACCATAAAAATGTTTCGAGAACATCACTATTTTCGTCTCGTTTTAATAGCAAAAATAAGGAAGACATTCACAAATTACTTTTTATCCTTTACTCTACATTTTGCAAATAATTTTTCTAACTGTGATGTTACATTGATTTTATTAAATTTTTAACTGTTAGTATATGAAAGTAAGCATCTTTTCTTCACAGAATGAAATAGTTTTAATTTAGGGAAAATAAGGATTAATTAATATAAAAACCATATAGTGAGATAAAGCAAGAATACTTATTATCTTTATAATTGTTTTCAATCATTAATTATCATATGTCTGCAGTTAATCTATGAAGGTAAGCATTTTTTCTACAGGATGAAATAGTTTTAATACAGGGAATAAGGATTAATTAGCATAAAAATAATGAAAAGAAATGTGAGTAAAAGCAAGCATAAGGATTACTTATTATCTTTATGATTGTTTTGAATTATTAATTTTTCATATTCAATCATATTTTTTACAATTTAATCGCATTTTTTTAATACAATTTAATACATTTTAAATAACGTAAACTGGGGAGAAAAAATGACATAAATTGATCTTATTTATAATTAAAAAATATTTTCTAAACCTAAGATAATTAGTCTATAGATACTTCTAAACCTAAGATAAAGTCTTATAGATTGAAAATGCACTGCTTTTATTAAAAGTAAAATATAATATAATATTATGTTATATTTGATAGAGCCAGAATGAGATAAGATACTACATGACAAAACATAAATTCTTTATTTTAGGCTTTGTTTTTTTCACTTGAAGATCTGTTTTTAGCAAATGTAAATAAAGTTGAAGTGATATGTATATTTAAAAAAAAAAGCGAAGAAGTTTAATAAAACTTCAGGGAAATTTCTATAATATTAACTATTCCGTTTTATACAGAAAGGAAACCCGTAAATCATATGATAGTGAAAATAATATAAGATTATAATATAAAATTGAGAAGAATATGGAACAAAAGGCTATTTGCCTTCAAATTTATATACGTTTAGTAATTTACACCAAGATAATGCTCAGTTTTCAAACTATTAATCCATATTTACGAATGGGAGTACAACTATAAAACCAAAAAAGTTTAACAAGCACTTAGTACAAAACTCGAAATGTTTTAAATTCAGTAATTAGGGGAAAATATGTTCGAGGAAAGTAAGTAAATTACATTAAGATATTTTATAAATTGCGTATCAAATGTGTATTTTGAAGCTAAGGATGAAAAATGTGGCGAACTAGAATACTTTCTGCATATAATTTTAGTTTGATGAATTTTATGATAACGATAATACATAATAAGTTATAGTATTACACATCTTATCACATCTCTAATAAATTTCGATCGCACTATAAAAAATAACCATTAGCTTCTTTACTACATATTTCTTTAAAAACTTATTCTTTGACCACCATTTGCCTTTAAAATATAGCTAATTATGTTACACGAAGTAATATGACATTTCGAATGATTATGAAATGGTTAATGATAAACTGCAAGACAGCAATTAAAATTGTTTGTAAGTTTCAAATCAAACTAATCATTTAAACAAAACCAAATATCAGTAATAATATTCAACAGTGGAGAAAATAATCGATAAATAACAACGCAATTATATCCTTTAATAAAAATATCAACGCAATTTATATCCTTTAATCTCAATATTGATGGAAACCGATTGTATTGCGTAGTTCACTGTTATTGTCTCTATTCGGTGAGCACAGAATTTCATTTTGAACAAAAATCATATAAAAAATTTATTCGAGAATAAACTTTCTGCGACAATGACGTCACAAGCAAACGAGAATTCATCGTAACGCAAGGATTTTTTTTTTTTATCCTCTTCAATTTTTAGTGGCAACCAGGTGTGTGTGTGTGTCTGCTCCCATATCTCTGAGTGTGTTAAGGTCTTCGTTTATTTAGTAGCTTTCGCGACGAAAAATTGCATTAGTTTTTCCTCTTTTTTTCTTCGGTTATTTTTACGTAAGCTTTCTTTCTCAAAGCCTCTGCTGTGACAACCTTTCTTAAGATGCTACCAGACTTAATAAAATAAAAGTTGTCAGCAGAGACATCGTGTCACGTATTTCAAATTCTGCTTTTCTTTTGAAACAGAAGGAAATATAAAAATATGCTGAGATGGATATTTTTTGTCGCTTCATTTTTGCTGTGTTCATTAAAAATCTTCTTTTTATTTTAATATTGTTACATTTCCGTAGCAACAAACTGAAATTTTTGTTTCCATATTGTATGTTGAAGGTTATCTAGAACAGGAAGTGATTCTGCAGAATCTGTATCAAAACGAAATTTATTTAACTGATGCCCCCATTTTTTTTAACTTAGTACCGAGAGGCAACACAAATCACATTAATTTATGGTTCCGTTGTACTCTCACGAAAACTTATGTGATCACAGATATAATAATGAATAAAAAAAGTTTTTTTTAATAAATTTTGTTCACAAAATAAATCTTGATTTTTTACGGCCTCGATAATATAGTTAAAACAAAAATCTGCACAGAAAAATAATTTAATAAATATTAGTAATTTTGGAAGAGAATAAAATAGCTGAGCTTTTCACTGATGCATCCACTAATAAGGAACTTATTAGTGGATGCATCAGTGAAAAGCTCAGCTATTTTATTCTCTTCTTTTATTTCTTCTAACTACTTTAGTATTCACATATCTTGCACCTATTATAATATTTTTCAAACTAATTTTTAACTAACATAAACAATTATAAGATTTACTATTTCAATTGCTCAATTATTTTACATTAAAATACTTTTACTATAATTTTTTTAAAAATTTTCATTGACATATACTATTTTTTATTTCTTTTAGTATATATATTGAACTAATGTGTTATAATATATAAACATGTATTCATTTAACTAAGATGTAGATAATACAATATGCCGATAAATATTTGTTTAATAAAGAAAATAAATAAATTTATGCAATTCAAACTTCAAAAATATAAAAATGCACTCTTATCCATTAAAATTATTTTGTAAGATAGTGATAGAATTTATTGCAAACATAAAAATAAATATTTTATATTCAAGACGAATTCTTATTCAATATTGCTTAAATATTAATTTTTCGAATATAAATCATGATTTTTTATATGTTTATTAGGAAAATACAATAACAGAAGAATGATTTTGTATAAATAAAACACAAATATGTTTCTTACGAATGAAAGTTACGACACAATTTTGTCGAAATTTTATTTTCAGCATTTATAAGTTTTTATGCACACTTAGTACAAATTCCTTTTATAAAAATTATAATTAAATTAATTCAATTATCAAAAACGTGTGCTATATGCATTGTTTTCCTCTATAATTTTACATTTATGCCTGTTTTCCGAAAAAACTTATTCTCAGACGATTTATATTAACTTCTGTATTTTATTGCTTAATTAATGTCACATATTTTATTGTCAAGTCTATGAATGACTGTATATGAACTATTAAATCATTGAAGTTTATTGTGTTTGTAAGAAAATATGAAAATATAAAATATGAATTATTGCTAAATGATAAAGAATTAATAAATATAATGAAAAAGAATTAATGCATTCAATTAGATTGTAATAAACAACCAAATTAATGAAAAAATTGATTAATCAATTTTCTAAGGGATAATTTATATTGAATTGAAAAATTCATTTTTCATATATATTTAAAATAATTATTGTGACATAATAATATAAAAATATAAATTTTATTAGTAATTTATTACGATATTATTAACATCGTTTTGGTAAAATATAAAAAAATTTTTAACTACTTGAGCAGAAAATTAATTATTACTACTAAAAATTATAAGTAAATAATAAAAATACTTAAAAAAAGATATTTCATGCAGTATAACTTAAGGAAAATTTCACACTCACATTTCTCGTCTTAATTTCAAAATCACATTTTAAATTCAACAAGTGCAATAATACGACAAAAATATTCCTTGTGTTCTAAATATCGGAAGGAAAAAAGCGCTTCTTCTCTGAAATAAATCCAATTTCTTTTTTAAATTTGCGAAGTAATATTTTTTTATTAAATAGCTTCGAAACACTATCTAAAAAAAAAAAAAAAAAAAAGCGCGGGATGACAGAAATGTGACAAACGACCTGACAAATGTTTTTGAAGTAAAACAAACTACGTGCTTCCTCCATTCACGCCATTTTTTTATAATCGTTTTAATGTTTTATGAAATAGGAGCTTTTAGCAGAATAAAATTTCTTTCAACACCAAGAAAAATTGATATAAAGGTAGAGAGGTAAGCGATTCTCTATATAAGCCAAGGTAGGTTTTGAAATAATTCATAATTACTTTGTTTCTTACATCCATTAAAAAAAAAAAAAAAAAAAAAAAAAAACAGCTATGAAAGTGTGGCACATCAGTGAAAAAAAAAATTCTTCGGTGATTGTAAATATATATATATATATATAGTCCATATTTTTCGTGTTCATAGACATAAGTTACCATAGCCATTTATTTCTATTAAAGTAAACATTGCATTTATTTAGAACGAAACAAACTTAAAATTTGAATCTTTTAATGTAGTTTTAATTAAGATATTTTAAAAATTTAAATTTTGATGAACATTTTACAAATTAAGCTATTAGTGGTCGCTGATGAAATTCTACAACATTTGATTTAAAAAAATGGTTTGAATTTGATTATTAATTTTTTATTTAAATAACAACAGGAACACGTTTGCTTTAATTGAATCCTTCGAAATCATAATCGTCGATTATTCTTAATCAAATGGCTTAATGCAAACGTATGCGCATCTATGTCTGTTGAAGTGGTTGCTAAAGAAATTTCTGAGTTTTTTTACCTTTGTAACCAGTAAATAAGACCCACTATATGGGGAAAATTCTTTCCGAAAATAAGGCGTAGCAGACGTTAAATGCCTGACTTGTTTTTAGTTTCAAACTGTCCACTATGTGGTGTCAAATATACTCATCAAATCTCACAAAGACCTAGTTCATCTCAAAGTGGAAGTTCCAAATTTTTATCTCAGCTAACGTAACACAGATGTCTTGCCAATGTAAGATGGATATTACTTTTAAGTCATCTACATACATGTCTCCCAAGATGGGTGCTTAAAAGAATTTTCCACACCCCCTTTATATATGAATGCAACTAATTAAACATAAAAAAAAAACACTCCTAGAAAATAATATTTTTCACAGTTATGTAACCTATTACGATGTATCAAATAAATACTCAAAGGGACAAATCAAAATTTTAAATTTAAAGACAATTTTTTAATTGGAATAAATACAAGAACTGAAGCAGATACTTCAAGACATGTAGATAAAAAAAAATCTACCACAATTTTCAACAGTTAAGAATTTTTTGTTCAAACTAAATGCCTAATTTCTTATAAGCTTTTAAAACAACAACTTACTCCTAGCATTCTTTACTCATATTGTAACATTTTGTTCACATCACATGGAGAAATTTTCATCTTTGGGAACATTGTGCTTATTCTCGAGCGCTTCTTATTAAACACATATTCTAGTTTTTCGCAAATATAAATTACAAAACTTAGTTAATTAAGATTTCTCACTGAGATCCATATCTCAGTTGACAGGGTAAATCACAAAAAGTAATATGCCTCATCCTACTAAAAAAAAAAAAAAAAAAAACCACGGAAGACAATGATAATTTGTTCATTTTCAAGAGGGAATAGAACATTTTAAGGCTGAGAAGCTGAGTCAGGTACCTTTTTAAACTGAGTAAGTAGCAGGAAGACAATAATCAGAGTGCGAAAAAAACTATGATAGTTTAGAACTCTATTTTTAAATGTATTCCAATGTCACTACAGACGTCAGAGACACGAAAGCATAGCCAAGAATCCCCACTGTTGTTTTCTCTTGTACTTTTACAACTGCGTAACATAATTATTCGAAGGAATTGTTTAGATTTACAACCCAGAGGAATTTTTTTCGCAAGCTTCGTGCGACTTAGTCTGTAAATTTAGACAGAATCTGAAAAAAAAAAAAAAAAAAATGACAATAAAATTGCGTCTTAGGTCTCTTAGGGGAGATATATGATATTTTGACAGGAATAGGAAATTGGTATTTTAATAAAACGATTATATTGGTTTACAATATTTTACTCTATTATTCTGTACCATATTATTTTAATTAAATTGGTACACTTGTCATACAGTTGATTTATAAACTAATATATTTGAATTATGAATTCATTATTGAAAAGCCTTTTCCTCACAAACATTATATCTTAGAAATATTTACTCATATATAAAATTAGCATGTATCACAAAACCTACAAGTTAAGAAAAAAAAAATCTAGTTCAATAAGTGTTTGACATAATATTATAGTGCAATCACATTGAAAAATGCTGTGCTATTATAATAGCTACAAATAAGTAATCTGATATACATAATTATAACCCTGAATACTTAGTAGAAATTGTGATATAAGTAATGATAAAAAAACACCTAAGTCAGTGGTTTCCAAAAATATTTTTATTGAGCATATTATTGTATGTACATAATTTTTTTAAGGACATAATAATATAATCTTGCATTTTGGAAGATTTTTCGCAAAATATACGAGATTTTAAAGGTATATTATAGATGACTTTTATTGGATCTCATTAAAATTACCTTTATTAAAATTTAAGGTATAATGTTCAATGGATTTTTAAGGTAATCACTGTAACATAATTTAAAATTTGAAAAATGTAAAATAAAAAGTTTTTAAACATTGTCCAAAGATTTTTTGAATCAACGAAACTTTAGATTCAAATATCATGTTTACAAAATGCTAATATATTTATACCTTGTTATGACACTTGGATAAGCCAAATTCATTAGCCGACGGCTACGAAATTAAGTCAAAAGAGGTACGTCTTTCGTTTAATCAGAGCACCACAAAGGTGAAAGTAAGACTTTATTCTATTATTCCTCCGATAGATGGCAACACCAGAGGATTCACTTCCTTTTTTGCAACTCAATTTTGACTTTGATTTGGAAAAGGAGAAAAATTTTTTGCAGATCATTACACCCATGGCAAATATTACAAATTGAAAGTCCTGTGGTTGTGGTTGGTTCAACGACCAACCACAACCACAGGGCTTTCAATTTCACATATTTAACGAATATATCGCATGTACTCGGTGGGTCTTTGGTGGCATTGGGATTCAAATCCAGCTTTTCCGGAAGGAAGACCGATGTCCAAGCCTCTAGGCTACCACCTCTCTCTTTATATATTATATATATACATATATATATATATAAACCGATTAAATGATTTAGAATAATATGCTTGCTTTAAAAAAGATGAATTTAACCTCATAATTAAAAGAAGCACAAAAAAAGTAATAAATTCCAAGTAGTCAGAACTCCTGGTAGAATTTATTTTACACAGATTAAAAGTTCTAAAAAAAATCCAATAATAATAATAATAATAAATGATCCAAATTCTTGACACAGCAGTCTGTTTCCATATATTTAAAATGAGAATTTACTTAAGAATAAAATGCGCACAGAAGAGAACACGATAGCGGCCAGATTAAGCGGATGAATTTAGAAGTCAACTTTATAAAAGAAAATGAAAGAAATAGAGTGGCGCGGGGGGAGAAGAGGAAAGAATCGCAACAGAAGAGGAAATTGACACCGAGCGGGGGAGTTTTAGGCAAGCCCCAGCTTTTCTTAAAATTTGATTACATTCTCTGCCCTGGGCTCGTGGTAACCAATTTCTCTTAAAAGCGCAAGGATTTAGGCTTCGTTCATCCTTTAAAATATATTTTACCTTTTACTTTTGTTGATTTTTTTTCTTCCTTATAAGGAACGGTTTTTGATGTAGTAATTTCACGTTTAACTCAAACCCAAGGCGGTGTTATTCTTTATATGTATTTTAATCGAATTTTACTTCACTTCAGTACTAGTACTTGCCTGTCTAACCCCTTTTTTTTCGATTTTGCGCTATAAAATGCCCGATTATATTCGTTAAAGGTGAGACGAAGATGTTTGGAAAATTGAAAAAAGCCCTTCACTATTTTTTTTGTAAACTCCTATTTTTCATAGTGGGATAATCTCATTACGTCAAAGCAGATGTTTACATGATGTTAAGTGGATTGAATTGAAAAACCCCTAGGCTTAATATAGTAAAAAGAAAAATATGAAATCTCTTGCACCAAATTTCAAAACTATATTCACGCATCTGAAGCAAAGATTTGATAGTTAATTAAACCAGAAACATCTTGTTTTCGTTGCTATTTTTCAGAAAAAAATTTATTTAAATAAAAATATTGTTTCGATATTTATTTTTTTAAAAGAAATATGACAGGTAAGAATATTTTATATTTTTCAATTTAGCTTTTTTTACACATTACGATTCATACTAATATTTTTTTTCAGAATTTAAAATCTAAATTAATTATTTCACTGACACAGTTGCTTCCATATAAGTAATGTTTTCAAAAACTGTAATTATAATCTTTATTTCTTTTCAATGGTTATTGTAATTCAAAATCATTATAGTTAGCCGAGATTTTAACCTAAAAAATAAAAATACATATAGGTAAGAATTTTCAATACACAAATACCCAGTAATTCTTTGTAACAAGCACCGCCTTTTTATGAAATACTTGCAAAATATTTGGAATGATTTAATATCATTTTTTAATATAAAATTAGTAAACTATATTAACTTAGTATAACAACTAGCATTAAATTATTTTAGAATTCAAAAATAAAATAATGAATAAAAGATGATAGATCATTACCAATCGATGACGTGTTTTTGATAAAGAATCTTTTCGAGGAGAATTTTATGCTAGAAAAATGAAATAACTTAATCATTTGCAAAGTCAGTTTATTTCTTGTAAGTAAGTAAATTATTCAAATTTTTTCAAGCTTTAAAATTCACGAACAAAATTATTTTTCTTTATTACACTAATTTTTGTTAAATATTTTAGAAATGAAAAATTTGTTATAGATACAGGTGTAGAAATATCTTTTCACAAGTTAGAAATATCCTGTTTTATGCGCAGCGAATGATTTTGTTCAGCTTGGAAATAAAGTTTTGAGTGAAATAAATGAAGTAACGTTATATGTTGTTGCTGCTTATGACACTTGAACAAGCCAAGATCGCTATGCCTTGGCTATGCGAATTTAAGTCAATGGTGTCAATAGCGTCTTTCGTTTTTATCAGAACACCACGAAGGTGAAAGTACGTTTTTGCTCTTTTTTTAAAATCCTCCGATAGATGGCACCACCAGAGAATCCACTCCCTCAAATTTGATATTGATTTGAAGGGGGAAGAAATTTTCACTAGACCAGACCATTGCACACATGGTAACTACTCAATGAACGACCACAGGACTTTCGATTCCACGGATTTAATGAGAACATTATATCGCATGTACTCGGTAGGTCTTTGGTAGTATTGAGAATCGAAACCCACACTTTAGGATGGAAGGCCGATGCCCTAAACACTAGGCTACCACGGCCCTAAAATATGTTAAAGTAACAAATTAAATGTACATCTTTTTATTTATGTTGGTATCATTTTCCGAATAAAGTATGTCCTAAGGTTAACCATATTTATAAAAATTCAATAATCACTGCTAAGCCGTCAAAAAATTTGAGCTTCAGCTTTTAACAAGAATAAACACTAATAAATTGTCTTGAGATCTAAAATATTATGTCATAAAATTATAAATATAAGGGGAAATATCACAAGCATTTGTACTGCTTCGAAATATAAGTCCTAGAAGTAACTTTCTTATCTTTGGTTAAGGACCTCTTCAGAGACAGAAAAATTTCAAGATATCTTGCTTAACCTACTTTATAGCATAATTAAGAGCGAGAAGTTATAGATAAGATACTGATTCGAGGTCATGTCTGATAATTTTTTTCTTAAAATTATCTCTGCAGATACATTTTTGAGAAAATTGAGTTATCAGAAAATTCTTCTATTAACGTTTTACGCTAGCCTTAAGGAAACTCTCTTAAATACTATCTTCCTTTAATGATAGTCTCATTACATGAAAGAAATAAATTAGAAAAAAATCTCGTATGATGCCATAGAAGGAAAATTACGATATAAGAAATAGAAAATTTTGAATGAACTGATTTTTTAAGAGAGGCCGACTTACAGAGAAGTTTTGAAGACAAGAACAACTAACTTAGAATAACATAAAGCGAAAAAGGTGGATTTTAGCTCCAATAAATAAGCAGGATATTTATTTTTAATATTTATAAATCATGGCTTGTCAAATTGATAACCACATGGCAAGAGAATTTAAGAATATTCTTGGGAACATTTCGGGCGTCGTATGACAGTTTAGCTTATACGAAAGCTCAATTTTTTTATATTTTTTTTATCGTCCTGATTTCGTATCGAATTTCCAGTATAAGTCAGAATTTTAACAAAAACAGCTCGATCTATTCAATTCAATGCAAGATTCATTAGGTGCATCTTGGGAAAAATAACTTAAATAAAATGACAGGCGCAGTAAAAGTCGCAGAGGCGAGGAAAAACAGAACTTTATAGTGAAAAAACAAAACGGGTAGAAAATAATGATCGCCGAGTTTTTCACGTCCAATACACATCTTCAGCATCTTTAATGATTCATGATATTTTTCGGGAAACTTCTAAGAAAATAGACTCCGCCAGAGAGAGAACAGGACAGGAAGGATCCTCCCAATACTTTAACACTTTCTTATCGCTCTTTTTTTTTTCTTCCTGAGCACTTGGCATATTTTCTTACCCTTATAGCGTGATTACTTTAGTCCCTTGAACGCTGGAAAGGCTCCGAGCCTAACAAAGAGTGATGGCCTTCCATGGGAAATATAAACCCATGGGTGTTTGAAAAATGGCTTTTGATCGGAATACGGAAAGGGTGTCTCAGGTGTTGAATAAATTTACCTGTTCAAAAAGGGTGGAGGCAAGATAAGAAATTTGACTCTCATGGAAAAGAATTTTTGAAGTCCCAAACCACATTTCGCCATTTTGATGGTAAGCTAAGCTCAAAACCAGGAACAACCCTCTGCATTGATTTATGGAAGCTAAATTTTTAGTTAGAACATAGGAACTATGGATTAAAGAGTAACGAGACGAGTTTCTTAAATTACTTTAAGTAAAACACTATGTGCAAGCGCTTAAGAAAATTAGTACCAATTCGTATATACATATATATACATATATATATATAATTAAAAAATTCATTTAAAAATATTTGACCTTAATGTTATCGTTTTATTTCCTTTTCAACATTCTCTAAAAGCTTAATATTTCACCTGCTTCTAGTAAAAAAACCAGAGTTTAATTTCTGTTGACATGAACTTAAGATTCAATTCTTAGAAGTATACATGTTTAAATTATTATTTTCCTATAAGAAATTTTGCAAATGTTATCAACAGAATAATTAGGAATTTTAGACGGAAGGAAATACATGTACATTAAATTTCGACTTTTGCTTTCAGTAGAAATCAAAAATGGAAGCTCTGAACTGTTTGAAATGGAAAATCTTTTTTATTTTTTCAAGGAAAAAAAATGTGAAAAAATCGGAGGCTCTTAATCTCTCTTTCTCTCTCTGGCAGCACATAATAGTATAAATAACTTTGAAGAAACCATGTATTTTAAAATTAGAATTGGATTCGTTCTTTAAGTGTTGAATTTCTACATAAATTGCACTAACTCTATTAACGTATCTAAAATGTACAAAATAACTTAGAGAAAAATATATTGATTGAATCCCAATTAACTTTAAATTAAAAAGCATACTATGTAGAAATACTTATAAAATCCATTAAAATATTCACCAGAATTTTCCGTAATCCTAGAAAAATTCGGTAATTCAAGATAATAGAAAAAAAAAATAAAATTCTTCAATCTTTTTTTTAGTTTTGATTTCAATTTATCTTGAGAAAATAAAAACTTTTTGTAATATGCATTCATAAATTTTTTTCTTCTCAGAATTGAAACAATAGATCATGTCTTAACATAGCTTATCTCACAAAAATTTCCCTTTGAATATTACTTAAAATTTAAGCACCAATTTTTTTTGCTCGTTGTCGTTCAGCGGTTATTTTTTGCACACGAGGGAATTTAAGAAATGAAGAATAGACACATGAAATAGAGTTTTAAAAATAATTTTAATATTTTTCTCCTCTATCCACTATAAACACATCAACTATTTGCTTTCACAACCGGTTTTTTAGTGGCAACAAATTATGCGAAAACAAATTTTACAAAAAAATAAATAAAATAAAAAAATAGCCAAGAAAAAAAATGGATGAACTTGAATCAGTTTCACTGTTCAAAAAAAAAGGAAATTATGAATATATGGTATTTTTCATGTTAGAGAACTTTTTTTTAAATCTTTTATTATTAAAAGATAATTTAGAGTTTGAAATACAATTAACGGATAGCTTTTATAGTCAAATTAACTTAAAATTAACGTTTTCATCAAGCATCAAATTTGGGCATGAACAATTTCCTTCCCTGATAAACATTTTAGTGGCAACAAAGAACGAAAGTAATTGTCATGGCAGCTGAATCTGAATTAGTTTAACAGTTGTTTATTGTCTACATAAAAGGAATTTATAAATGTATGATTTTTCTTATTAAGGAACTTTTAAAGATTTCATTACGAACAAAGATAATTAGGAGTTTGAAATACAACTAACCGATAGCTTTTATTTGAAAATTAGTTGAGTATTAAAATTTTATATAACAAGAAACCGTTGCTAAGTTATTGTTTCTACAAATCTTCAGTCGATATAGAAACATTATTCGTTTTTCTTAAACCAATAAACTATCGACTCTTATGAAATGATACACACTTAAATGTTAATTTTCCTTGTACAATATCCTCCAAAAAGAATGATAAGATTCGAGACACTCCTTCTTTACAGTTCACAGACGTTCGTTTGAGGCGAAACCAAGCACTTACCAAAACACGATAAGGCAGGTCACCCTCTTTCAAATCCCTCCCTCATAATCCCTACTTATGAGGGAGCCCATCCTAAAGGATCACTCAAACTACATTGGCAAGCTCTTCATTGTCAGTGAGGTGTGCCAAAATGAAATTTAAAATTCTGTCAGAGACAATCCTGATCGAGTGGCCGGATGGAGGGTACAAAACTTTTGAACGCACGTACCAAATCGCCAAGTGTACCCCTTCCCATTTATCCACTTTTCCACGAGCAGGAAGTTCGTCGCTAAAATCCCGCAAACTCAACCGAAAATCCTTCTCACCAAAGCCAATAAATATCAATCCCTTATCTCCGGATTTACAGCATAGCTTGCAATTAGTCGAGGGTCATTAACTATCCCATCCTCCACCCTCTTGCCACGCCACTTGCACGAAAGACAAGGAATACACGCGGCCCCTTTCGGATTGACGGACAAGCGGGAGGATAATGCATCCGATGAACCCCTTTGTGTCGCCACTAGGCATGAAATCGTATCGATTCCGATATGAATGGGATGCCCTCTTCCAGGACTGGTCAGCTCAGCGTGGATCACCCAGATGCTAAACAACCAGTTAGTTCCGGGAACATTGGTCGATGGCGGTGCTTTGGCATGGCATTAAATCCTGTCTTCCAGGAGCAAATTGATTCATTGTAGAACTAGTTCATGCAAATACAAAGGATGGTTGAAATTGGATTCAGCAAGAACATCACGTGATCAAAGGAAAACGATATAGTACATGCGATTTTGTTGTTAGACGGCCATGTGGTTTAAACATTGTTGACATTCACACTATAATAGGTGATCTTTAAAAGATTATCACAAGTATTTTTAATGAATTTAACTATTATATTTAAATGCGTGCTAGTACATTTTATATAATATATCTGAAATTTCAATTAACGTTTTTTTAACGCATGAAAAAATTCATAATAATCATGGGAAATAACAATTGAAAATGATATAAAATCAAATGAGAATTAATTTTGATTTCAAATAAATTCTGGAAATAATTTCTCAAAAGCTTTGAAATATCTCTAATTACATTCTTATGATGTTAGCAAACTTACGAAGAGTAACATAAAAAATTAAAAAAGTATATACATATATCTGTATATACACATAACAATTTCAATTTTCTATATTTTGATATATAAATCAGAAGTAAAACTACGAAATTTTCGCCTTAGGGCACTTTTTCTATTTAAAAAACATAAAAGATACAAACCGAAAAAAAATTGAGTTTCAGAAACATTGATTTTTTGCGTGAAAATTTAAAAACAATTAGTAGATGAAACAAGGTTGCAAATATTATCTTCTCAAAATTTTTTGTAGTGATTTCATCCATTCATCACAAAACATGGTACGCTTTAATTACATTTAATTGGTTCTCAAAACTAAAAAGTTGACTCAATAACACTTTTTATATTGTCTTATGATAATTCCACTCGAAACCTATATTTTAATGAAAATTTTAAGCCATTTTTCATTGATAAATGAAATAGAAAATACTCATGAAACCATTGAAATATACACTAATACAGAATACACTAATATTCATCAGAAGCACAATAGTAATTTACATATAAAGTATAACAAATAAAAAAAATAAGAAAAAAAATTAAAATGTTTAATTGATAAAATAAAAACACTAATTTAAAATGCTTTGAAATGTACGTTGCATAATTATCAAACATGGCAATATTTTCACAAGAATAAATCAAAACCAAGTAAATGTTCATTCGAAACACTCGCAAAAATCCGAAAGTTTGGATCATATATTTATATATGTAATATATTTCAATGACACGAAATTGTAACAAATATGCTTTTTTTTTTAACTAGAGATATGATTACTTACACACAAAATACTATTTCATTTGTTTGTAATGGATTGCAGAACTATAAGAACATGGATTGCAGAACTATAAGTAGCATATTTGAAATATTCCCTTTTTTAATTAAACTTCTAAATTATCATTGATTATGTGGGAGAAAATTGTTTTCAAAAGACGAAGTTTCTAAAGTAACTTAAAGATTTTTCTGTTAGATACCAACATTTTTTACTAAAACAATGATAAAAATTATTACAAGGTATATCAGTAATGAAACATATTACAGTATTATACAAAAGGAAATAATAATCAAAAACAGTATTTTTTGTAGAGAATGTCAAAATACAGATATTGCAATACTTTAACAAGAATACAATAAGCCAAAACGATAATTTAAGCTATAAAATAAGATTGGCAACAAGATATCGGACTACTAACAGGATTGGGAAAAATTAACTTTGAAATAGTCTTACTAAGCGGAAGAAAGATATGAAAGGAAGGCATATTTTCTATTGAGTCTGTAATGAAACCAAAAATAAAAAGGTCCAGACGAAAGTAACGATAGTAGCTTGTTAGAAGAGAAACGTCGGATTAAATTATTTACTTCCGCTCTAAGAGCTCGGATGATTTGAAGTGAAGAAGAGACTCATGAATTAGACCAGGAGTGATTGATGGACATTTAGGAAATGTAAACAGGCCCCATTCTATTGTTAACCGGTGGAGCTTCATAAGTGAGATGAAGAATTAAAAGTTCCAATGGCACCGACGTTTAATACTCAGATTATTTCTGAGAAAAGTCATTGACTTCAATTGGATTACAATGAGAGTATATTTTTCATTCATTGGGTTAGGATTGTACAAAGAAGCAGCAGTTCATGTTTGTTCATAAAGGCCGGACACATAATTTGTGGATTTAAAAAAAACAAGGAAAAATTTGAATGGAGAGGTTTAAGAATGTATATTAGATAAAGGGAATATAAAAAACGGAAATCGATATAAAATCTTAAGAAGTGTATTTCAACACTTGAATGGAATGATTTACTTAATTTCTCCAGCGACTGTTGAAGCAGATTACAGTTATGGGGTAATTTCAAAATCGGCTTAGACTTGGGGAAATTTTTCTAAATAGTAACAATGAATTGATCGGTTCTTCAATCGCCAAAATTTTATTAGTAGGGTCATTAAAATGCAAATTAACGCACATCATTTGGAATTTTATTTAAAATAAAAGAGAATGAAGATTATTAATAATACACTTATATACTTTGAAGGAAAGACTGACAGATGTAAAGCAAAGCAATGAAAAAAAATAGAACGTTTGTTTCCTTCCGACAAATAAAACGTTTCAATATTAATAAAAAGTTCCATAGATTGCAATTTATAGCAGTGATTACGAATTTGCTGTCTAAAAAAATAAGGATGCTGTTGTCTCAATAAGCTTGTGACACAGACAATACCTTTTAATATGAACACAGGGATTATAACTGAGACACAACTTCCATTATTAATTGCTTTATTAATGAGATATTATAAAATGGGGAGTCATGATAAGTTTACGCCGCAGGTTATATTTCAATTAAAACTCTTTATTTTTAATTTCACAGACACAAAATTTGAAGTCATATTTTCCTCGTGGTCATTGATGACTAAAGTCTATGTCAAGGGTGGAGGAACATCTTGATTTATGATATGTTTTGTTGCTAAGCTCTTATCTCTTATTGTTCACAAAGTGGTATCAATGGAAGACAATAATAATACTGTTTTCTTGTAATAACTAAATGTTAAGCAAGACTCATGTAACAATCAAATGTCACGTGGACATAATACATTATCTTATTGGACGGCAATACACAATGGGTTTCACCGAAGCTCATAACAGTCTTGTGCTATTAAGCTGTTAACTGATAACTTTAAGGGTTATATATTTATATATATATATATATATATATATATATATATATATATATATATATATTTATATAGTACGATACGTTTATTCTGCATAAGTATATTACCCAATTTTTAGGAGCATATTGTTAAAAAAGAAACCTTAAATTCTTAATAAACTTTAAAATACTTCTCAGAACTGTCATTTTTTTTTAAAATGCGTATCTAAAACTCACAAATATCATATTTTAATTTTAAAATTTAACAGAAAATATATAATTAAAAGTAAAAACATAGAAACTAAGAATGTCCTGTAAAAGTGAAATAAATTGTTTTCACAAAAACAGACTCAGAATTATACAGTTAAAAGAAATAAATGCAATCATTACATGTTATTTTACGGATTATTTCAGGAGAGAATAAACAGAGCAAAACCATCATCATGTAAATATTGGTAAGAATAGCGTAAGGAAAAGATAGTATTGAAAATATAAAGAAACTTATTGTTAAACAGACGAGTTTCACAAAAACAGCGAACAAATGTTTCAAAATAATGGCATTTATGTTGAAAAATAGATAATTTAATGCGGGTTATTTTTCATTCAATAAGTTCTGGTGGCGTTATTTTAAGGGAACTTCTAAAAGAATAAAGAGGAAAGGTATGATATTTGATTTCCTGGAGCCATAAGCAATATTTTCCCGGAAATTTCGCCAATTTCTAGAATTTTTCACAAGGGAAGAAGATTTTTTTATTAATGATAGGTGAGATGACTGTGACCATTAAGAAATTGAGTTACCATAATTATATTAATCATTCGAAACATAATAGGTATCTTGATACAACGTGAATGGTTTGGTAGTCTACTGTATCTGCCAGTACCAATGAATTTTTAAAGGATTCATTGTTAAGCCTTTAATATCAACCACTTAAATTGTCTTCCAAGAGAATTTTTCATCGCCAGTGAACTGCATTCACTATTGACAAGGGAGGAAGCCCGAAAGACCCCCTAGTAACCGACAGACAGACATACACGCAGACAGACATACACACATAACCGACAGACATACACGCAGAGAACTTTTCCGACAGACATACACGCAGAAAACTGAAGCATTTCTCGCCGTTCAACGGTGGCTGGAATTGAATCTGGGAATTTGTGCTTCTGTCCCACCACTAGACCAAGTTGATCCGATACATAGTTGATACTTTTGATACCACATCGTGAATATCCTAATGCTAGTTGCACCAGCATGCTTCCCTGTACCTAGGCCTGAATTGGGCTCTACCAGTTAGAAGGAGCAACCGCGTGGAGTTTTCGTGATTTTGAATCACGGACCAAGGAGAAGACACCCAATACTTGGCTCGATAGCCTAGTGGTAGAAGACCGTCGTAAGGCATTTCTGCATCCACCCCATAAATTGCTTTCCGAAAGGACTTTTCACAAACAAAAGGCCGTATTCACGCGTTGCGAAGGAGGAAACTCAGAAATCTCCCAACCATCCATCTTGGCAGACATGGGTGCAGAAGACAGAAATTCAATATCCATCTCCCATTATTCAACATCAGCAGGGATCGAATCCGAGACATTATCAAAGGACATTGTTTTACCACTAAGCCACGATGAGCCTTTAGTTGATATATTAACATCATAAAGCATTATTTATAATTTATAATCAATTTATCTATAAGATTAATTATATAAATAATATTATTCAAAACAGGCATAATCAAGTACTCCAAAAAATCAGAGAAGATCATCAACTGATGAAATTTAGTAATTTTTTCTAAGAAATCATGTAATAGATAATGTAAGTGAATGCAAGTTAAAATTATTTAAGCCCGTCAGTAGTTTGAAAAATTATTTGGGACAAATTATTTATGCCCTGAATAATGGAACTACTTTTTTTTCTTCTCACTTGTATATCATTAATTATAGGGCAAACTATTCTTACTTTGAAAGCGTGGTCCAATTTCTTTTGGATAATAAACTGAAAGAAACTCTGTATATTAGTTAAAATTATTCTTAATTCTTTAAAATGATAAATTATTCAACAAAAAAAAAAAAAAAACGTAAAGGCTATAGGGAAGTATTTCTTTATTTCTTTTGTTCGAGTTCTCATTAGTGTAGGACAGCATCAAGAGAAAATTTGGCGAAGTCCCATTTCATAATTCAATCGCACTTTAAGTAAAATAAATTAACCCTTAAAGAGATTTGTTATATTTTAATCTGGCAGTCACACTGTATTAAATATCTGTGGTCAAAAACACTAACGAAAATGGTAAGGACTCATAAATCTTATGCTGCACACAACTGGGCAAATATGAATTACTGTGGGATAACTCTTAAAAGCAACAATTACTGAAAATTTGATTAATTCTTTCAAGAAAAATGGCTTATGTTTTTTTATATAGAAGCTACATTATGTAATCAGGATAAAAGCCATAATCAGTTTAATCTGATAAAACGTCTTTAGAAAAAATTTTCTTTGTAACTACATATGAATAGCCCTAAAGAGAAAGTTCTTGTAAAGCTCTTTGAACACTCATCATGTAATACAAAGTTTTCATTCATAATGGAACCCGAATTGTCAATGGAAGGATCAGCAGGACTTCATCCACAAAGAGCAACGCACTATGTATGAAAAGAAAATGGAAACTTTTCATTCACGTTGGACATTAAAGTGTAGATCCTGATCCTCGTGCAAGAAGAAATGCTGACAGTGAGAAAATTAACGAAGCGCAGAGATTATGTCATAACCAAGTATTACAAGGAAGAAAACCAAGAAAATAACCGAACATCCATCTAGTTAGTTAGCATACACAAAGCGAAAACAGAACAGATATACTCCTTTTATCAATAGTAACTAGATTCGAATACAGTATTTTCAAAATGTTAAAAGCACCAACTACAATGCTTCTTATAACTAGGAATACAGTTAACAAAATGTTACATTAACATTTTCCACAAATGATTCTTATTCGTTTTGATACCAATAATTATAAAAATATATTTTAATATAAAGCATGCCTAGTTAATATACATTTCTTGTATCATACATTAAGAAATGTATTTAAATGATTTACATATATATTAGAAATATATTTATATTCCTTATATTATATCAATTACAAAAAACTGAATGTGCTGATTTAGAAAATACTTAATGATGTAAACAGTAATATAAAAATAATTTTAAATCACACACACATCCGCGCGATTAAAAAATAGCAGAATAATTTTAGCCGTTTACTATAGGTAATATTGTAATCATATTCGACGAGATGACGTAATGTATATCAAATATCAGCATTATTTTACAGATGTCTAAATCACCTACGGAGATTAATTTGGTAGCAGATTATAAAGAGGGATTCGGTAACATCTACGACAAATCCAAACTATTACTAAACGCGCGTAACTAAGATATTTTCACTTGACCCATTTTTTATTGAACAATAATAGTAAATACACATAAGGTTATATCGATTAAGCCAGTAATTCAGTACATTTGAATAAATAGTTAAAACAATAACTCTATATTATAATTAAAATAATCGATTCAGTTCACGTGATTTTCTTGTAAATATTATTTACTACTTTTAGTTTCTGAATAATCTTTTCTGTAATTTAGACGATATACTACATAATATATTTGAATAAAAAACTAACTTTTAATATAGTTTGGACAACGCAAATGATGAAATAATTATGCGATTTTTATATTTTGATATATTGCTGCAATAATTTAAATATCACATGAATATATGCGGAAAAAAGTTATGCAAATATAACAGTATTATCGTGCTAATTGTCAGCAGGAAAACCATCTAAAGGAGGAATGAAATTACCTGAACTCACCTATTTAAAAAAACTGATAATGATACTGGTCTGATAAAATATGCATTACTAAAAAATATTGTTTGAATTGTTTACGTGTTTCAACAACAGCAAATTACAATACTGCTTGGAATTGTTTACAATCTTTAACAGCCAATTATTTCCTAAATTATTCTCTAATTTCATTTCAAAACATCGTGACATATTTGCCCAGTTAATTAAAAAATAAATAACTGTTCTTTTTTTTTTTTTAATCCAGTAAAACACCATTAAGATTCATATTCTTGGACCATTCCAATGGTAAAAAATCACAATGAAAATATAAATTATATGTTCATAAATACATCAGGAAGAAAACAGATATGGTAAGAAAAAAATAATATATGACCAATCAATATGTTACATTGTTTTGGATTCCAAAAAGGGGAAAAAATAGCTCACAGTTTTCAAGAAACACTGATAAGTGCAGACAAGTCACGAAGTTGGCAAACATTTCGAATTATCATATTTTCCATATTCCTTTTCACTCGGTGATAATTAAAAATCATTACTAAGCGTTTTGATACCCTAATTGCGCGCAATTACTAAATGCACCAAGATATAGAAGAGCAAGTTTTTTTTTTTTTTTTTTTTTACGGCCGAGCTTATCACAATGCGCTTCCTGTAGACTAAGTACAATAATTTATAATCTAAGTATAATTAACGAGAGGCTGTGTCATTTTTATCTAATTAGTCAGGATGATAATGACGCTCTATTATCATAAACGACGCAGGTTGTCTTCCTAATTCTTTCCAGGCCTCCTCATAATTTTAACAGAGGATTCATTTTCATTATAAACATTAAGGGTGCTAAATGATTCGTTCTCGACAGTTTGGCATGAAGGAAATACCTTCAGGTTTCCTAGCTGATGCTTAAGACTCGTATGGGTAACCAGTCGTTCCCAATTAATCTTTATGAGTACTTAACAAATTTTCAATCATTCTCAGTTGGGTATGAATGCATTTTAAGTTATCCCTTATTTTTTTTATGGATCGTAGGATGTTCAGGATAAAATGGTCTCGTTATGCACATCCAGCATGGATCCGCTTCTTTCTGTTTGAATTGTACCACCACATTCAAGGTATAATAACCATGTGGTTATATCTTAAGGACTTCCAATAGCAGATCAATACGTTTTTTTTTCTTTTGCAGGGGAATATCTTTCTAAATAAACAAGCGATAAAATTTGGTGGAAGAGGCCGGCAATTCTATATAAGAATAATCAGGCAGGTGTGGACATAATAACGAGGACATACTTCCCGATTAAGTTCAAAATGTTTTTGAATGAGATGATTTTCATTCCTATCTGAGAAACAATTGCTGAATGTGAATTCGTGATGGACATTTACGTTCAGGCACTGACGGCAACTTCCTGCGACCATCAACTTCAATAATGTTTGTTTTTTTTTTACAGCGTTTATATTTTTACGGGAGGTGATCACCAATTTCTTTATTATGCTATTTGTAGTTGGTAAAAATAGAAGTTTTCTCTATGCATTTAAATATCCGTAAAGACTAATATTTCTCCACCAGTGTAGTACAGACTGGAAGATGACGATCCTGGCATCTGATTACAATTCAAAATAGCATGGCATTTAATAGCAAGATTACCAACTGACACAATCTGTGGTCCCAACACATCCTGATGTACGGTACGCATGAAGAAAAACATTAAAGCTAGGTACTTCTTGACCTCATTCAGCGAAGAAATATATTATTTTTTTTTTATTTTCAATGGCCGCGTTTACAAAGACCACTGCGCCACAAATACAGAAAGAATAAGTAGAAAAGTGAACATAGAAAAGTCGCTGAGGATGTCTCGAGCACGCCAGTAGCGATCGCACAAGGAAAGTTCGGATAATACTGGACAGCCACGAAGGTGGTGTACATCTATCTCCTCGCGAAGATCGCAGAGCCTCCAGAAAGGTTCTTGGACAAACTTAGTTTTACATAGGTGTTTAAGAAGGCAGCCATGCCCAGTGACCAAACGGAATTGGACAACAGCCCTGCATCTAGGACACTTAGGGATGAATTGAAGATTATTCCAGTAGGTCTTGTTAGAGTGTCTCTCTGAGAATTGGAGACAATGTTTTTCCTCTTTTTCTTAATGAACAGCTAGGAGGTATTGAAGAAAATTTCATTTCTTGACGTTAATTTCATAGAAGTACCCTGCGTAGCAAGGTAGTCGACTCTAACTCATTATAGAAATACATTATCGTGCAGAATGCATTATGCAGAAATGCATGATCGTATAAGGTATTTTTGTAGGGAAAGGATATATTCATATAGGAATTCAGAGAACTGAAAATACTTACTCCTACTTTCTGATCCTATGACATCTGCACATGCTTGGAACCTGAGAAGAAGATGCGAATCATCGGTGCAGGAATCGACTGTGGACGCTGGGTAGGCACACTCCCCGTGTCCCCTACTGTAGCTGAACACAAACGAGCCTTTGAAGGGACAGGGTACGGCAGATGTATTGACTGCAACAGACAAGCTTGCCTTAAGAAACTACTTCGCACAGTAAAATAGTAAAAGATTACAAAATATGTGATACAGCAATAAATACAATAAATAAATAAATATATGCATAACAGAATGCAGTTGTATTTACGGAGAAAATTATCACAATTACTTTTAAATAGGAACATAACAATTCAAACATACATTAATATATCAAGATTTATAGTCGGTAAACAAAGGAATGAAGTGCAGCTCAGATTTTAAATGCTAATATATGCAAATGTGCCATGGTACAATAAATTAAGATTGTAGATATATAGTAATAAAAAATATGCATAATTTAAAATAATCAGAATAGAGTGTTAGTAGAAAAAAATTTAAATTTAAATTCATATTAAATTATTTCATACTATTTCGTTTCAGTAGTTATCAAAAACCTAATATTCCAATACGAATATTTCAGTGAGATACTAAGAATGGCAGTTTCCGTATGCTCATACAGCATAATTTCAAATGTCCGTATGCTCATACAGCATAATTTCAAATGTATTAATATTTATTATTAAGTAGAATTCTGCAAAAATACTTATATGTTAATGCCTAAAAATTGAATTACAAAAATTTCATACGCATTTATTTTAATTATTAAATAAAAAAAAGGATTATTTAAGTTTTTAGGAACATTGTCAGAAATACTTATACTTATCCTAAGAAAAAGAGAGAAAGAGAAAATCTTTCTCTACAAAAGTTTATACGTAAACATAATATTACGGGGAAAAGAAAAAAAAAAAAAAGCCCTAGGAAAAAAAAACTATTTTGTTTAACTTTCACATTTAACAAGACATATTTCTTTTAAAATTAAGAAGCTGAAAGTTCAATTTGTATGTACGATAATTGAATAATCGAGCAATCTTGCATTATGTATGTATACATATATGATTTATTCATATTCTTGAATGTATATGAACGTGTCTAAACACATGGGGGTATTTTGAAAGTAGTGAAACCCATTAAGCAACTTTTTCGTAATAATGTTAGAATTATCTTCCCGATATCTAATGTCTATTTTTGCTCGTCAAGAAAAGCTTAATAGATAGTTTTAGTTTCTTGAAGCACATCTGAAGTAATTTGTGTATTCGCTTCTATATCAGGATAATAATCCCCTTATTCCAGAGACACTTTACACACGCTCTGAAGGGGTCCTTAACCACTTCTTTAAACACTATTCATCTGCATTAAGGCCGAAGCTAATCAGCGTAATTGCATGCTGCCTCCTTATCCACGGCACCGAGTATAAAGAATTATCTTAAACCGAAACTCTCTATAGCGTTTGAGGGCCAGATTGGGGGTGGAGTGAAAACCTGGTCTCTTTTGCACCATCCATTAAGACGCACCTTCTTGTTGGAAGAGTTTTGCTCGTCTCCATGGTTACCCAGATCAATCGGAATGTTTGGTAAGAGAACCTTAAAACCTTTTTCCCCCATTAAGTAAAAATTAGAATGGACAGAAAATTACAAACACAAACTCCCTTTTCAGGACTGGTATCTGTGCCAACGAATGAAATTGAATTAGTTCAAGAGATTAAATTATAGTGTTCGGGTGAAAATGAGCCTGGGTTATATTTTGGAGAACCGAGTTGAAAGGTAAAATGTAATTGTATTCGCGTCTTTATTTATTCATTTAAAAATCCTATCTCAATATTTTGTTACTTGCAATGAAAAATGATGTTGATATAAGATTAGTGACTTCTCTTTGATTAAGGTATTACTTTAGAATTAATTAGAATTTGGATTTAAAAGATTTTAAAAATTAAAATCTATTTGAATGAATGATTTCATGTATACATAAAATATTTTCAAACCATTTCATCGGGAGCATCATTTTAGCAGATTATTTCTTATCAAATTAATTGATTAGATTTACCTATGACTTTATTAACTCGTTTAGGATACAAAAAGTGAATAATATACAACAAAATAATGAGTTTTTTTTTTTTTTTTGTAAATATTTGATGAATTTCTCTTTTCAAATATGTGAAAACTTGCACTTAAGGATATTAAAACTATGGGATTCTTTGTGAAATTATTTTTAAATTGTAACGTTACCCCCGAAGATAAAAATCTTAGAATATACACAACGCAATTTTTATCAAGACTTGTTTGTTAACTATAATTATTACAATTATTTATTAGAATTAACTTTTTCTCCTACTGTATTTTAGGAACTGTGCGACTTATTTATAATATGAAAAGCCATAGTTAGTTATAAATATAAAATTGAATATTAATATAGTCTAAAAGGAAAAATAATAGCATTAAATTAAAAATAATAAAGAATATCTGTCAGAAAAATCTTTAAATGGAAAAAAATAAAGTCTATTTTTTAAACCTTTTATATAAAACACTTATAAATGCAAAGGTACGGTAGTAAAATTATGATTTCCAATTTTATAGTTCTTGTTCTCAGGTATGAAAAATAGTATATCAGAAAATGTTTAGTAATCTATTTAAATATCTATTACATCGACCATTTTCATCCATTTTTATTGATTATTCACCAATTTTCTCAAGAATGAATATTTCAAAAGTGATACTAACGATGTCAACTATTTTCCGCACAAAAATCTTATATTTTTAAAATATTTTTAATATTAAATTATATTTGCCTATTTTTACAACTATTTTTTTTTAAATGCGCATTATCTCTTTATTACTGTTCCACCACTGATATAACTACAAGCGTTACACATTCTAAAGCATGAAAAAAAAATTGTGCCGAAAAAAATCAATTTTCTTTCATATTACGCATTTTTTAGAATATAACCACACAAGAGTACCCACATTTTTGATAGTTAACAAAAAAATTTTAAAAAGAAATTTAAGGAGCAGCTACTGCGTCACTTTTTAGTAATGTCCCAACTCGAAATACATTCCCTCTGCAGAGATTAAGGAAGAAAAATGACATGGAACGCATTTGTGGACGAAGTTAATTTATTCTAAGATGAAATCTAGAATAATTCCACAATAAACAGACCGCATTACGTCTCTCCATTTCCACAAAGAGATTTTATACTTAAAGAAAATTATTAAATGAATGAAACGGACTAAGATTAGATTTAGAGAATACTTTTGAATGCACGCGAAATTAAATTTCTTTAAATACAGTACTGTGAAAGAGTTTTTAAACTAAAAAGGGAAAAAAAAATTTGGCGATTTAAATATTAGCGAGGGATCAATAATGTTAATGATCCACAAAATATATATAATAGAGGAATTTTTCAATTTAAAAGATTACGCCTTGGGGCGCATTTTCTACCAGTTCTGTGTTTTGGAAACATAATGGGCAATATAGAGATAATTGAATTAGGAAATAAACATTTTATTCTCCAGGAAGTAATCCAGTGTAAGAAAAGATGTCGGATAATGAAAATTGTGATCGTGCATCTTTGCTGTTCTTTTTTTCTTCCCCAAGATAAATTAAATTTTAGTTTTAAGATCGTTAAAAAAGACAGAGCTTTTAACAGATTAAAGATACCAAGGATAGTAATTTATTTATTGCTTATTAAAAATGAAGCATATGGTATTAAGTGCTTTTGCATTATGATGAGGAATACTTCTTTAAGACGGAAAAGAACAGGTTTTTTTGCGAAAAGAATCAAACAATTTGTACTCCGCTTGTATCTTATGCATAATTGATTTTTGAAGGAAGCGTTAAAGTATAATCGCGTTTAATGATTCAGTGGTACTGCTGTTATTAATCTCGAAAATATTTGCAAAAATGTTTTTTTTTATATTCTTAAATGTAATCTTATCGAAACACGAAATGATAACTTTCCTCCAGAATTTTCGTTTTCATATTAAAGTATTTTTCATGGAGAACAGTTATAGTTTTCAGTTTCAAGGACAAATAACTGTTCCATAGTCAATTAAGTGTATTTTTTGTGCATGAATTAAATTACTTTGAAATAAAAATGTGTTTTTTTGTCATAATGCCTAACTAATAGGATATTTCACTTCTTCAGCACAACAAGGGGCCAAAGTGTTGTCATCTTAAGCAATGGGACACCCAATAGATGTGCCATCGTGTCTACGAGAGTCGTTCTACGTAATTTAGAAACAGGGACCAAGCAAGAGACCCTAGACCATCAAGCCAAAATTCTGACTTTGGTGATTTTTTCTGTGGATTTTCTTGTTTATCTTGTAACCTATATTTTATTACGACGTAGAGATGGAGACCTATAAGAATTATCAGGAAAATCTTATTTTGGCAACCCTAATATTTACGTCATCGCAAAACGTCACAATACGTCATCTTGGCAACATTTCTTAGTCGTCGAAAGAATTTAAAATTTGGCATGCTGGATTATATAGCAACTGTGCCAGAAGTTGTAGTAATCTAAACATCATCCGTACCATAGTTTCTGATTCAAAAAAAAAATTATTTTCTGTTTTTATCAACCATGTCACATTTAAACAACATAATTCCACTTCGATAAAATTTATAAAGTAAGATTTTAGGATCTTAGAATATTAAAGAAAGATGTTTTACGTAAACATCGAGTTTTAACATTTCATTTCAATTGATAGTGATGGACAATGTGAATTAAGTCCAAGTTACTAAAAGTAATCATTTCATAGTTAATAAGGAATATAATATATAAAACAGAGAGCAACATGTAAAACCGGAACGGAAAGTTGACGTATAGAACAAAAGGTAATGTATTAAATATGATTATTTCCCACCTCACTGTATGTGATAAAAACGTCCTCCACTCTTTTGACCACATAAATGAGATTTATTGAAAAGATTTACATCATTTATTGTGTATTATGATGCTATTGATGATATCCTGAATCATGTTCTTGAATTCTTCAATTGTGAGGGGACTTTTGTTTCGTATACACCTCCCTTTAACAGTCCACATAAGTAGAAATCACAAGTGGACAGATCAAGTCACAGAGGAGATTATAAGCATTTGTGGATCGTCTTCAGGTGTAAACACCTCATGCACACGGGACATTCATGATCTGATCCGTTGGTATGTTGCACCATATTACTGAAAGTTACTTATTTGTAGCTTCTCTTCAGGAAAGTTTGAATAAAACATTTTTAGGATTTCCAAATCAAATTCAATGTCGTCTCAAAGTATATGGGCCAACAGGGGTATTTTGTTGCAAAAAACATAATATTTCGAAAGGCCGGTTTTATGTCAACACACTCTATTTCGATGACAAATTCACAATTGAAAAACTATGAATTTGTTAGTCACTCCGTCACATTTTATTCCCAGGAACTAACACGACTGTGACCTATCATTTAAAATGGATTTTGGACTCTTATAATCACTCGCGCCAGAGATGTACATCAAAAAGAGAATTTTTTAAACTTTAATCCAAAGTGAAAAACATCCATCCTACTACCAGATTGTTATTTCCCTTTATCTGGTAAAGCTAAGCAAATAGACTCTCTTAAAATGAAAATAATTGAATGTAAATTCCTATGATTTATTAATCTACCAAATATTGTGGTTACCTATTACATTAAAAGGAATAGAAAAACTTAAATAACAAAGTATATACATATAACAAATGCAAATTATGCGAATAACATAAAATACATGAAAGAAGTACTCACTTCTAAACATTGAGAAAAGGAGGGCGTCTCCATTGATTTCTCCACATAAAGAATCTAGAGTTTGATATTGTGGATCGTTTGAGCAATGACCTGAAAGGAAAATTCATTAGCAGGTTCTAATGATAATAAACACAGATTTACAGAACTACACTTTAATATTTCTTTCACTTTTCCTGTAAAAGGAAATAGTTTCTATACCTTTATTTTAAAGATAATGTAATTTATGATGCACATATTTTTACTATTAAGAAGGGGGCATTTAAAAGATACACAGAAGGAGGAGATTTATACTTTAACTCTCCATTTCCAATATACGAAATTAAAACTTTAGTCTTTCTCAATTTTGTTTGTAAATAATAAAGATATTCAATACACAAATGAAATAGTTTTTACTTAATAAAAGCTAGGGATATAAATAATAGAGTATTAAATAAAAGCTATGGATAGCTTGGTGGTGAAAAGCGTTGTTATAGCGACCGAGGGTTAATGGGTTTGATACTTGACCCACCAAAGAATACTAGGTTGGTAATAAAAAGTATCAGATTAATGGATGATAATGTATAAGTGTAGCCCACCCTATAAATGGGCGCCGAGCTGGCAGCCGAATGGTTAGCGCTCTTGCCTTCGGTTCAACAGTTCGTGGGTTCGAATCCCACCTTGGGCATGGATGTTTGTAGTGGTTCGGAATCCACTTTAAGCCGTAGGTCCCGGTCTAATTAGCCCTCGTGTGCAAAAAATGACCGTTGAGCGACAAAACAAACAAACAAACAAACAAACTATAAATGGGCTTGTGGTGGTATGGTGCGGTTAATGCTACTCGCCAAATGAGTAGCAATTTCCGGCCTTGTTGTGGCAAAGGGTTAGTTACCCAAGTACCCACTGTTATTAGAAAAAATCAATTAACAGATAATTAAAAAATTATAAAGTGCCTATTTCTAGTTTTATTCTGTCACTGTTAAAATATCTTTAAACTAATTCAATTTCTTCCATTAAAATCAAATTCCTTCTGCATTAAAAGAAAGTACATTAATTTGTATTTTTTTAACTATAAATTAGGTTGTACCAGGTAGATATAAATACATAGATTATAAGCAGGTCATTTTATCACATTTGATTTCCTTTCAGAGAATCTTCGGAACATGTACAATGGCTTCATGAGCCAAACAAAGAGCTATTACTTCCAACTAATATAAGTATAATGTTTAACAGAATGTCTGAAAGACTACAGTTAAAATAATAGCTAAATCTATCACGAACGTAGTAAATAGAAGGCATCATTAACTGTTGAGAAGGAGAGATAATGATTCCTTAATGAAGATTAAGTTAACCACCATGGTTAAACTCAACATTAGTACCATTTAATCATAAAACTTTTACAAATAAATCGCGCAAAGTCTTCGAATTAGTCTGGCGTATCAACATCTTCATTATGCAAATTCAATCAATGGAGGAGTTTAATTGTCTCGAACGCAAATTAAACTTTCGAGAGCTTACTTTCGAATCGCTGGGTTAGATTTCTACAAGTGCATATCTGTATTTCCGTCTCATTAGGCGTAATCCTCAATTTCACGACTGATATTATAGAGTTGAATTAGTGATTAGAATGTGTTACCTTTTTAAGTAGGAAGTATTCTTTGACACCAAAGCTTAAATTCGTGTTGCTTCACTAGGAATTTGTTTTGTTATACATTATTTTGATTGTTATACAGCAGACAGAGTTACTTTAATGTATTATGAATTTCAAATATTCAACTCAAGATACATTACAGATTAATAAATTTTTCTATCATTAAACTCAACCCAAAATTTCAAGAACCAAAGCATCTTTTTTAAGAACTAAAACTACCTATGCAATACTTTCGTATTGCAAAACCTGTCTGTAAGAACAAAACGAACAGATTGAATAAGAACGTTTTTCCCCACTAAATTTCAATTTTATTCCACATCAGTTTAAAAACACCTTTCTCTGAGAGATTCTCAAAGAAGACTAAAACACTCACGCGACTGTACATACATTCCTCTTTCCTTTATTTACCAAGGAGTCGTGGATTGGAACGTCAAAAACTTGTAACGAAATAGATAAAAGTGGGAGGAAAAGCACGAAGAAAAGGTCATTTATACATAAAACATAATGTACTCTCATCCCTAATGTAAAACAGTTCGCAAAAGCACTTGCTGGCAATGTATCCTGCGATCAGCATGAAGAAGAAAGTTCTTTTTATGTATATCCAGAAGGAAAGAGGGAATAAAATTCGGATTAAATTGTGTTTTTCGAGTTCCACCTTTTAGTCGTGTTCTTATTTGCTGTTCTGACCCGTGCATTTCACTCTATTTCAGTATTGAACCAATTTTTTTTTCATCCGCGCGCCATATCAACAATGTCCTTTTCAATAGCATGTCAAGGAAGCCATGTCAACACTTGGTGTGAAATCCTACGATTATTGTGTGAAAGATTTGGAGGTAGTCTGGAAGATCCGTTCTTTTTACTGTAACTTTAGAAGTGTCTGTGTTTTACTTTCCTCGAAAATGTATTATTAGAGACAGAATTTTATGCCTGGATGGAAAAAAAAAGATTTAACAGAGCTTTCACTGTAGACTTTTAAGAAGTCAATTTTAAAGTATAGGTATATAAGTACTTAAATAAGCACATATTGTTTTTTATTCTTTACATTTATATAATATAGGAGGGAAATTTTTTAAATAAAATTATTAACAGTTATACATAATGTCTTTTTTTCCTTATATATAAGATGGAAGTTTTTTCTTGCAAACCGTTCGTGAGATGTGTGTTTGGGAGTTCTGAGATTTATTGCCTTAAGAGCGGATGCCGAACCATTACGAACACAAAGGCTTGAAGTGGGAATCAGTCTCATGAACTGTTGAAGTGTAGGTCAGAATGCTAAACATTCCTCTGCCAGCTCCACTGACAGAAATTTATGAAAAATGAAAGATTAAATTAAATATATGGAAAAATGAAAGGGAATATTTTTCGATAGAGTAGAAAACGAATACATATATACAATATATATTTCTAACGGAATAAGAAAAAACCTAACTTTATTAAGAAACATATAAATTGATGTTTCTTAAAAAAAATATTGCATAAATTGTATAACAATTGATATATTGTAGAAACTGAGATACTTTGGTTAATTTGTAGCTTTATATTTAATATTTTAGACAGTGATAAATTTGATTGATGCACGTAGTGGATAACAAACTATTTTTTGTTAAATTATGGGCAATTCCATGCTTAATATTAAATTTCTTAAAATACAGAGGTTTATATTAAAATGTAGCTCATTATATTAAAATGCTTAATAATATATTGTTTATCAACTTAGTGTACATCATATTCAGTTTTTATTTCAATTTAACGTATAAAAATAAGTGCAAATAAAAATGATTTACACAGAATTTTATTTATAAATATTTGCTAATATTATTCACTACTTTATTTTTAGTAAATATTACACAAAATCAATTTTTTTTTTAAATTTTATAGCTTATATCATTTACCTATGCTATAGTACATAAAACATTTAATTACTCATGAAATTTTTCAGGTAGTGCAAACATTTTATTATAAATTACTTTTTGTAAAAAAATCATCGGTACATAAAAAAAAAAAAAACTTAAATAAGTATTATTTTTAATTACATAACACTCAAAATCGTTTAGTTTTTAAAACCATTTCTTATTAAAATTTTAAACCATAATCACACGAATCGAACATAAAAACGGAAACAAAACGTATCATCGCCAGAACCGAGACACTTTTTGCATGTATCTAAGGTTATAAAATTTCATTTACATATTAATTGAAAACCCACTGACGCTTCTGTTTTATGGCAACATAAAAAGAACACATAATATTACGGCTCACAATGTAAATAGTTTTATACATAAGCAACGGATGTTATTCTTTCGGGTGTAAATGAACTTTCCAACGAGATTTGATCTATATTTTTTTATTTCTTCAGCCCGTTCTACTTTATTGCGACGATATTTATTTCTTTTTTAATATTCTTGTCAACTTCAGATTGACATGAGATAACATTTTTATGAAAATTTAGTATGTTTTGAATGGGATATTGGTTACATAGATAACAATAAAAAAAGTATGCAGATGACTCTGGCGAAATCGATGCTTTCAGAAAATGTTAAAAATGGTGGAGAAGAATATGTTTTCCACAAAAATACTTAAGCAATCATTTTTTCCCCTCAGATTTCCACATCTTTATAGAAAAATAATTTTCTACTGTGATTGAAAGATAGCAAATTCGATCTTGATTCCGGAAAAACGTGGTGTATGCACATTATCAACCAGCAACTATTTTTTTTTTTGCGTTGATATGATGAATAAATAGGGAAAGATTGATGCCAGGTCAGTTGTAGATATCAACCATTCGATTGAGCCGCAGAAATGCGGAAATTATATCTTGAGATTAGACTTCATATATAAAATAGGCATAGTTAATAATCGATTGTTGTCACAATTTTAGAACAATATAAATATACAAATGCCACCACACATTCAAAAAAGAAATGATAATTATAATACCTTGTTACAATATAACCTTACAATATAACGATAGTCTTTTTAAGCAATATATTATGCATACAAATTGTATATTTACAACAGTAATTTACGATTCTTTTTTTTCTTTTCTGTTACGAAAATTATTGTACTGTTGATAATGGAAAAAAACTTTACTCAAACTTTGATAACTTTTCTTTTTACTGAGATACTTATCTTATTTTACTATACTAGAAATTACATCATGTCGTTAATGAATTAAAATTGGTTGAAATTTAAAACTATTAAATTACATGTTATTGTTTTGACATTTATAGATGGATTACAAATTTTCTATTAAATTTTTACTTCTATAAATAAGAATTTGCAGTTACGTATTTCAAAATATAGATATATACTAAACCAACCCAGAATAAATATGATATATTACCATTTTTAATAGAATCTTTCTCGAATGAGACTTTGCTGCCAGAGAATATTCAAGCAATAAAACAGCAAAATAACGATCGAATTTTAAGTAATTCAAATTTATTTCCAAAAAAAGAAAAAAAAATTTACCCAATATTACAAGTAATATTGGTTGATTTATAGACCATTATTTTAAGTTATAGAAATTAATAGTTTTTGAGGGTTGTTGTAATACATTAAACTTTCTGTAAGTGGAAATAATATGAAATTTTCATTTGCGATGGAGATTTATGGGCCTCCGTTTTTTCCCTATGCATAAGTAGGGATTTTATACCTATATTTGTCCCTGTTTTGCCGTGGTTATTGTTTTGAAGTCCCCACAGGGGAGCCGTATAAGTCGAAGAATCTAGCGTGTTTGTAACGGGTGCGACGCACGCAAAAATGCTGGTCCCAACACCACGGCGTCGATACGCCACTATTCCTTAATGGCTGTAGGGAACTGTTTCACAAGCAAAATGGAGTGTTGGGAACTATTTCATGGGGAAATTAATAAACTGTGCTTACTTAATGATCGTGCTAGAAAGGGAAAGAAAAATAGAGGCCTGAAACTGATAAATTTAATCTATGTGTTTCCGATGGATCGTAAAAAAAAAAAGCGTAAAAGTTGATTAAAAGGGAACCCATTAAAAGTGGATGAGTTAAGGATTTTAAATATAAAGAGGGTAATTTTACTCGATAAAATAGAGCTATTGGAAATGTGTTAGAAGTGTAGTAGCTGAAATTTATTCATATATTGCAAAACCATAAAACATAAATAATATGATTATTTATTTATTGTTAATAATTTATACTCTCACATAAATTTTGGTTGTCTGCTGTAATTTTTAATATTAAATATATTAAAAGTAAAGGTAAATTCTTAAAAAAAGTAAAAACATAGCAAAATTGAATCAATTTAAATTAATCTTATAAATTTTTGGCTCATGATGCTTTCGATAAAAAAAAATTCGTTCAACAACGCATTTCATATAATATCGTCAATTGTATATTTAAAGTAAACTCTGAATTGTTTGAAAAAGTAACCAACAAAATAAAAGCTAGTTAAAATAAAAACGAATTTAAAGTCAGAACGAATGAATTACCTTTTAAAATAAACAGGTTCAAATGGTTTTTAAATAGTTGAATGGTTATAAAATAGTTGAAATTAGCATTTTTAAAAATGTTAATTTTTCAACTATTTTATAACAATTATAGCCCATAACAACAGTTAACATGTTCGTGAGAAGGTAAGCGCACAGTTTTTTAAAAAAAATTTCACTTGTCTGAATTAGTATTGACTTTTGTATGGACATTTTGATTTTGTATCAATACTACCACACCAGACGAATCTCTATCGATTAAGTCCTTATGAACACTTTTAGATTTGTATTACAAGTAAATAATGACACTATTAATACTTCCTTGGAACTCACGGTGAAAATCTTTTCTGATGAATAAGTAATATCTATTTCATATCAATACAATCAGTTTCATAACATCTTAAGGTTTTAATCTACAAGTCAAATATTTAAAAAATATCTGTGTCAAATAGATGCGAAGGACTAGAATATAGTGATTTACATTAATTTGCAATTTACATTCCCATTGCAAAAGAATTACCACAATTTTCTGCTGCCGATATTCAAGTGCATATCTTCTTCAGATGAATGAACCTTAAAATTGAACCACGATCAAGTAACGAGCCTCTTTTACTATTATCTTCACATTCGTGTATTAAAGAGTGGATAATCCATAAAGCTTCTGTTGGAAAATCACAATATTTTGTGCAAAATCACGAATTATTTTGATACCAAACAATCTGATACTTAAAAGCAATGTGGAAAGCAGGGACCAAATAAGTAAATAAATTTGAATCAACTATGTGAATTTTTACATTCAACAGCACAAAGTTAGGGATAAAAAAGCATAGTACAACAGAACGTGTGTTCAGATTTTATATAGTGAATTTACACTCTCTTAACTACAACTATTTTTGATAGCCCACTTAAGATTTAGGTATAAATTATTAATATTAAACTTCGCCACTTTCTGATATAATGCATGAGGTACTTCGTCCTGAATGTTTTATAGCGCACTCTTGCGGTAATCTTGAAGCCCTGGATCGATTACAACACTTCATAGGAAATTCGGAATTTTTAAGGCTTCCCTTCACACTAGCGTACGAAAGTGACATTTCTAGATTAATTTAATGTCTTTATGCGTAAGTTTGCATTGAAGGTAAAGTTTATAAGGAATTAATGTACGTCTTCACATGAAGGTAAAATTAATAACATCAGAAAATGATAGAAATAAACAACACTTACTTTCTTTGTATTGTAAAACGTTTTTATGTTTTTCATGAAGAACAACACATCGAAAGCACTTTTCATAACTAAAAGAAAAAGAAAACCTTTAATTAAAAATGGTAAAAATATATTATAATATTTAATGAAAGAAATAATAAAAAGTAATTTTGTCATGTGTAGTAAAAAATATATTTTTTCTCGACATTCACATATTTTACGTGTGACAGCAAAATTACAAAACTTCTTAATATTACATTTTATCTATACAAATAGAAATATACGAACAGGATGAAACACCGCTATTTTCAAGTTTATTTAAAAGGTCCACTTATGTATTGAAAATTTTCTTGGGTTTTAGAGAAAAATGAGCATAGAATAATCAATCACTTTAAATAAAATTGTTTACTTATCCTTCTAACTAAAAATAAATAAACTTAAAAAAGTTTTAATATGAAGAATAATAGTAGATATTAATTAAAAAATATTTACCTGTTTTGATGTACACATTCATTTATTGCAAATATTTTATATTACAGATAGCAATATTTTAATAACAAGAATCATATATAAACCTGGTAAATCACTGCTTTAATTTATAGAAATAGATGTATAAATTAAGAAGAATTAATTTTAGATCTATTAGTTTAGGATTGAGATAATAGATGGCAGCATATAACTTAATTAACATTCTAAGCATGCAAAAACTAAAAATAAGTGAAAGGATTGATTAGTTAGTTGCAAACAATATGCAGGTGTTTCTGATAACTGTCTTTCTTCTACATCATGCATCGATATTTAATTTAAACTTCTGGAATAAAAATTAAAATATACATTGAATGTTATTCCAGAACATGACAGTACTGCTGGTCATGTGTGAGTGTGTCAACCTAAAATACTTTGTGATTTCAAATGTTTATTTTTGAGAAATGATAATAACTGATGTATACAATACAACTTAAAAAAGAATGGATCCTAGCCATAATTTTTTTTAATTCATTAAAACTTATAAAAGACAAACAAAAAATCACCTTCACCACAAAGAGTAATTATTTAGAATTCAGCCAATATAGGTCTGTTTCTAGTAAAAGAATTCAACCGCTATCGGATAATGCAATAATACCATAATTAAAATAAGGAAAATAATCGCCAGGAAGAATTGCTTCAAAACCAATTAGACTCCGAAATTCACTTTCCTAACGTACAATTAAGACCAATGCATTTGGGGAAAAATGAAGAAACTGGGAGAAATGGAAAGTGTAAAAACTGGAAGAGATGTTTATCAAAGGCTCTACAACAAGCCCAGCAGAATAGATCGGCCGCGTCTTTTAAAAGCCCCTGTCTTTTAACAGCCCTGTTTTCCTTAAGAGGACTAATTAGGAATCCCTTTAATTCTCCCTTTCCATACCACAGGATAGGGGAAAGAGACCGCCCAATTGAGCGTCTAATCGGGAAAATTTCGTACCCATTCTTTGCCAGGCCTTTGATGGAAAAGCAACTTGGCGATGGCTTTGGTCTTTTGTTGTGGTTTGGCGCGAACACCGCCACCGAGGGAAACAATGGAAGTTTTAAACGATAGAGGAAAAGGGGTAATGAGAAGCAAGACGCTTTCTGGAAGATGCGTCTTCTGCATTGTGCTTATTAAAAGTTTCGACTTTTGAACGGGACAAAATGAAACTCCCGGAAAAGTTACGAAGATAAGCTTTTGAGCAGCCCAGGAAACCATTCCGCTGTAAAGCGACATTTTCCTTTAGAGAGAAATGAATAATACAGGAAAAGCGAATGCTCCCAGGAAATCATCATCATCTCCTGAATAAAAATATTTTACCTAAAATCTAGTTTGGATTTAGCCAGCAATAAAATTCATATTTCAAGAAGGGAATACAATTTCAAAATTTCAATCATACACAAATTATTGGAAAAAATAATTTCCTTTTTTCAATGATTTGAATTTAACTCAAGGTTGCTTAGAAATTAAAAAAGAAAATGTACAATTGATTTGGATCAAAGTAAAATTTCAAACGAAATTATTCGTATATGCTATCTTTTTTCTCATTTATTTCTTCGATTTAAAAAGAACAACCAATTTTTGAATTGATTCCCTTTGTGTGATGTCAGAGATGTTGAATACGCTGGAGATTTTATTTATTTACTTATTTAATGCGCCCGTAATGAAATCTATTAAATTTGAATTTAATAGGCCACAAATAGTTCTGTGCTGATATCTATTTCGTCATTTATACATTTGTGTGTGTCTCCAAATTTGTCTATAATGCTGTCCATAAAACTGTTGTTTGTTTTGTGAAACAAATTTTTTAAAACGTTATTCTGGTATAATAGAAGAGTGATTAAATTTGATGTACGTAATTGTTTTTGCAAAAAAAATTTGTCTACTTACGATGATAGGATATAAACTTCTTCATTATCTTCAATTTTTTACATAAAACAGTTTAAACAATAAGTTTCTTTTGACACAGTAAAGCACCTTTCTTTTGTCAAAACGCTATTTTTTTCATTTATTTGCGAAAATTATTTAACACATAAAAATTTGATAAAAGTATAGATATTTAATGGTTTATTTGTTATAAAAATAACATATTCTGTGAATTTGAAAAGTAATGCTATCAAGCTGCTGCTTTAAAAAAATTGACACATTTACAAAATTCAAATACAACAATACACAAATATATACTGTTAATAATCTAAAATTAGTATTTGTCACATGACAAGTTCTAATTATAGAAGCATCGTCTGGTGATGTGACTTTATTAAGAATGAAAATACATTATGGAAGAAATAGGGTAGCATTAACTTTCAAATGCAGATGAGCATGTAGCTCAGAATTATAAAAGATATTATTCATTTTTATATCAAAACTGGAATTAGAATATTACCAATTATATTAAAATAATTTTAATTAGTTCCTTATATTTATGGTAATAGTAAATTTTATAACACTATAATATACTCTATTTTGAGAAAATTTTAGGCATAGTTGTCAACAGTATTTTGAAGTTCAATAAACAAAGCAACCTTTCTTGATGCAAACCTACTGAAATTTTTGACAAATTCAGTATGAAGATAGTTTGGTATAATTGAGCTAATTTCTTAAATCGTAACTCGAACAATTACTATATAAAAGCTGCATAATGCCGATTTCCAGCCAAATATTTGACAGGTTTTACATTTATTTATACACAAATAAAAAATAAAATAAAATAAAATATTTCTAAGCTTATAGACTTTATTGTATGTAAATCAATGATTAAATCAGAGTGCAGCCTTTAGCAAATTTTATAATAAAGCCAAATGAAAATTAAAAAGTTTTTGAAAAATAAATAACTGTTTGACGTAAAGTTATTTACTATACATACCGCTTTAAGCTTTTAGTTGTGTGATAACGAAAATTGTACAGAAATAATTTAAGTGAAAGTATTCCACGTGCGCGATCGTTGTTTATCAAACAAAAGACTGCTTTCACAACATATATACTCAGTAAAATTTTCATTCAGTGATGAAAAAGTATTTATGGAACATTAATAATACCATTAAAAGAACGATGACATTTTTTAAAAACCATGGAAGCAAAATTGTTTACACAAAGCATCAGGTAATATAATAGAACATTTGATTCTGCAATTTTTAAGATGCATGCGATTGACTTCGGCAAATATTTTTGCGTCAAGTTTAACTTATCAAAAACAAAATTGTAATACACATAAAGTTATTAGAATTTTTCTAAAGCTGCAGAAAGATTATACGATTATTTGAAATAATTATGAAATAATTTTTTAGAAAGCTTTATGCCGCAAGGAACATAGTTCAAAATGTTAGCCATATGCAAATAAATGAAAAAAATCGTAATAAAATAAGCAACTGAATGATAAAATCACATAAATATAGAAAGAACAATTCCATATATGCAAAATATAGTAAACATAATGATTGTGTATCTGATTATTGCATAAATCCAATTCGTTCAAACACTATTTTACAGGCAGTCAAGTTACGAATAGAAAATTTGCAATGCAGAAGTTAATTCCAGTCATTGAATACGTTCATCCCGGTTGCCACAGCCCAAACACTTATTTATCTTGAACAGAGCAGCGCACCAAGTAATCTTTCAAAACCGCTTAAATTATTTAATTACGCTATAATTAGTTTAAGTACGCTTGAACTGATAGCCTCGCTCTCTCCACCTCTGAGTCTCCTCACAACCAACCGACGTGGGAAAAGCATTCCTTCTCTCCATCGCACATCCCAAAGGGGTGTAGAAATAAAACACGCATGTCGAAGTCCTTTTGCAAGCGATTATATTTAATTCCGAATTCTCTGATCGAAAAGGATTCTGGGAATACTGATAGCGATTTGTTCTACCCCAAGAACAGTTTTATAACAATTAGGGAGATGGAAGTAATTTATCTTCGAAAGTGGATTAATTATCTCTACACACAGGGAAAATTTCGATGTGAAATTAAATATTCATAGAAAATAGAGGAAAATAACGTTATTAGAAAACTTATTCATTTTTTTTTCAAACGAGATCAGAATTACTATTTTGAAAATAGCATAGTTATATTTTCTAAATAGTTATCATTAAAACAGTCTTATTGAATAAAATTTAATAAACAAATCAAAGATTTACAACAATTTTGTCTCATGCCAAAATCGCCAATTGGCGATCTCTTGGAAAACCTTTTATTATTTGGTTATTGATATGTCGTTAACACTTTAAGCCAAAAAAATGCCAAAAGGGTCACTATGCACAATATTGTTTGATAATGATATCAATTCTGGAACATAAAACGAGTCGCAACGCCAGAAAACTGGATACAGAGAAGAAAAACGAAAATTTGAGAGTGTTATATAAATGTAAACCCAGTTTTACGACTAGCCAATACTTATTTGCCTTGAAGGTGCAAAAGCAGGAAAGTTAAAATTTATATCTTGCAGACCTTAGCTAACTTGACAAAGCTTGTAGCAAAAGAGAATAAATATAGTGTATATATATATATATATATATATATATATATATATATATATATATATATGATACCTTGCTTGAGAAGATAGTAACTCTTTTCCTTTTTTCTCTGGGATTTAAAAAGTTTTTCCTAGTAGCATTTTTATTTATTTATTTTATAGAGTAGAATCGCTTTTTCCTCCTCACTTTTTTTTCTCCTTCATTCTTCAATCCTTTTTTGAGCTATAAGTAGAAGCAGGGTTGCCAAAGTTTCGTCAATCGAAACTTTTTCCTCTTTAAGAAATTGGTGTTGGATAGATTTAGCTGATTGTCGACCAGCACCAAACTGCTTTTCCCTCCCTCATTTTAAGTCAGGATGACTCACTTTTTACTTTAAAAATAAATTTTCGTCCAAAACTCTTAGTAAAATGCTGAAAAATCTTTTAATTTATATATATATATATATATATATATATATATATATATATATATATATATATATATATATATATATATATATATATATATATGGTATGGAAAATATAATCAAAATAATTTCAATATGAAGAAAAATAATATTAATAAAGCAATTAAAAACAAATAAATATTTCAAAAAATTTGTAATATTTATTGAATATTATTTTGAGTAAAATAATACTCAAAATCAACAATAACATTATAGCATATTATTTGATTGATAAATTTGTTTTTAATTAACATCAATGAAAAAACATTTTGTCATATCCTTCTTATTTCTACAAGATTTTAAACAGTAGTAGCTTGTGCTTGTTTTGTCTACATTGTTTATCGTTTTGACGAAAGATATCAGAAAATGATAAAATTATTTAAGCAATTTCCATGATAATGTCTTACTTTTAAATGAATAGTTTGAAATGTTGAGAATGGTTTGTTTATCAATGTACGGTTATACTTTGTGACAAAAGGGCTAATTCAATCAAAAACTGGTTTAAAGTGGAATACGAATCACTACCACCAATCGCTCGAACTGGAAATCGAGTTCACAAACATTTGAACTTAAGACCAAGTTGGTATTTGTTCAGACATGCTTGGAAATATGCTAAGGAAAAATGTTCAGTCAGAAAAATAGCAACATCTGAAACGAAAGATTAATTATCATAAAATATTTAACAAGAATGACAAGATAAACTGATGAGAGATGCTGCAAAAGAAGATTCAACCTGAAAAACGGAAATTTACTTAAAGTATGTTTACAAAAATGACAGGATAAATAATCTATATTCTCGAACTATCCTTAGTAAATAGCTATGAAAAAGTATTTTTCCTTCAGTATATAGATGAAAATTATAAGAATAATTTATCTGTTTTACTTGAATAGCCATTGTTATACGAGGATATTCTGAACTTTTTAAGATACGCGCAGACGAGAATTTCCAAAATAAAAATAACGGTTTAATTTTAAAATACAAAGTATTTTAACACAGAAGACGATTTTTTACTGACTTATTTCAATTTGCTTAGCGTAGAATAAATTTTAAACAGAAGAGAAAATGGTGTTGACGCAAGAACAGCTTCGCGCTATGATTTTCTACGATTTTAAAGCAGAATTAAATCAAGAAGAATGCGTTCAACGGTTGCAATTAGCATTTGGTGATGAATCTCCAGCTCGTTCTACTGTATTCAGATGGTTTAGAGAATTTAGAAGAGGTCGCAATTTTCTTCAGAATGAAGAACACACAGCAAGGTCGCTTTCGGCAGTAATCCCGGATAATGTGTCTGCCATACGAAAAATGTTAATGGATGATAATCGCTGTACCTGTCAAATGATACAGAAGGAACTTAACATTGGATCCGCAGCCATACACAAAATGATTCATGAAGAATTACCTATGAAAAAAGTAGTTTGCCGTTGGGTTCCCCGTAATCTAACTGAGCACCAAAAAGAAGAGCGTGTCAGAATCAGTAAAAAAACTCTTAAATTGCTAAATGATGAATGCCACCACATCATTTCTAAAATTGTAACAGGTGATGAAACGTACATACCGTTTTTTGATGTTCCAAAACATCAAGAAAGCAAAGCATGGGTCTTTGAAGATGATATCACGCCGACAATGGTGAAAAAACAACACGCACTGTAAAAAGTGATGTATGCCATTTTCTTCAGAAGTACGGGATTGGCCAAAGCCATCCAGTTGGAAGGACAGAAGACTGTAACAGCAAACTGGTATACCACTAAATGTCTTCCAGAAATTCTACAAGAACTGAATGTTAGGGGATTATTGCTTCACAATGACAATGCATCTTCACATACAGCCGGATTAACATTTGAGTTTCTTAAACAAAAACAAATTAAAGTGATCGAACATCCGCCGTACATGTACTCAACAATTGACCACAGGATTTTCGATTCCACGAGCACGTATATCACATGTACTCGATGGGTATTTGGCGACATTGGGAATTGAACCCCGCCCTTCCGGAAGGAATGCCGATGCTCTAACCACTATGCTACCGCGTCCCTAGATTATATTAAGAAGGAATGTGAAATATATTAATTACTAAAATTTAACTTATGCTTTCTCAAACCATCTTTAGTGTTCAGTTTTCTCCAGATGTATACACGTGCAAGGTAATTCAAGGGCATTTGTTCGAAATCTATGGAAAAGTGCTCGCGATAGTACGTAAAAATCGAATGACAGGATAGAATTTCAAGATCCACCTAGATTCACTCTATACACAGGTTAATATGCACAATGTCGTTAAAGACAAACTTGTGAGGCAGGTGCTTAAAGTTGTGATCCACACATTTTGTGATAATGACGTGATTATTGAAGAATGTTTTAGAAAATTTAATTATAAAATAATATTATTTTCAGCACAGCGTGTGTGTAATTCTGCCACACAGTTCATATTTAATATCACATTCATTTGCATTACAAATTCTAGAATTGTAGTTTTACAGAAAAATCACGAGATAAGTTTGTTGAAAGAGCAAAGAATTCCTGAAACAGATTCAATGTAGCCAATTCATTGACCTGTAAAAAGCGCCCTCTTGTGTGTGCTTGTCTTATGCTACTATTTGTTACTGAGATATGATTTGCTATGGGTTCTTTATCGTTTTCTAGATCTTCTATGCACATTTCTGAAACAAAGTTCTCAATTTCCCATAATATGAGTTAGTTAAAATCACCTGAATAAATATTAATTCCCTTTTGAAAAACCTTTATGTTCTTAGTGGCAATACTAATAATTTGTTTTGCAATTTCCAAATCAACTTACAAATTCGTTCACACATGTGTGTACATGTAATTTTTTTGTTTCCCTATAATCTTAAAAGATTTTTCCAGTTGTATTCACTCAAAACTAAAAGCAATTTTCGCTTGCGCATAAACTTCCAACTAACGAGTTGCTTTAACGAATATAACTGATTAGGAAAAAAAAAAGTACGTTTATGTATGTTGTTTTTGAGAGGGGAAAAAAACGTTTAAAAAGTCGTCAATCCAGCCAAACGCCAGAGATAACCATTTCCAATCTTACAACCATTGAAGAATCAGAAAAAAGAAGGTGAAAGCGAGAGAGAGAGAGAGAGAGAGAGAGAGAAAGGAAGAGGCGGAGAAGAAACAGTTACGAAGTTGAGCATCCGCGGTGGTTGCCATGGAAACCGAAGGAAGCTCAAGAGCAGTTGCAAGGAAGGCGATGCGGGGTTGGGGTGATCATTAGCATCGATTCGTTTCGGAGAGAATACTTTGCAGTTGGAAAAGGGGGGTAAGAGGCAAATCATCCCGGGCTTCGCATGAGTGATCACACGATGCGATGTCATCACCCCGTTGGCCTTTCATTCATATAAAGACCACGTGATTCTTTATTTTGCACCAGCCGAGACAGGGATCCCAATGTGCCATGTTTGGGCCCGCTAATGATACCTTAGTGGAGAACGCGGGCATGACGCATCGATAGGTAATTAGCAGCAGGTGGGCTCTTGCAGTTATTTCCGAAAGAGAAGGGGGGAAAAAATAACACCTTTTTCAAGGTATAGTATGGTATTGTGAAGAATAAAATTTGGAGCTCTTCTTAATCTAGTTTAAATAAATATACGGATCTTATATTTTCAAATGTAATAACAATAATCGCAGCAAAAAACTTTTTATTTCAAAGATAAAATATAATCTTTGAAATAAAAAGTCAAGATATTTTTAAAAATTCCTTGAAGATACTCAGTTTTAAATGTTTCTTTTTATGTAGATACTTATAAGAATTTTTTAAAAAAAATTTTAGCAATTAAAAGTTAATTTAAAATATATATCTTAATATGGAGCTATAAAGTACACTTAAATGAAAATAAAAATGCTGGAAAGTATTTTCTCTTTTGGCTGTGGAAAGCAGACTTAAAAAACATTGCCTTTAAGGTATAATAATAATTACATAACGCAAAACGAAATGATAAAGCATTTGAGCATGAAATGAATTAAAAGGAATTTTTAAATACTTTTACACACACACAAATCTATGTAACCCTACGTAATTCACGATATACTTTTAAAAATCACTTTTATAAAATTAATTTTTGTTGAAATGATTATTATGTATTTAAGACTTATCAGACATTATAATTTATTTGTGATAACTATATGTAATTATATTTTACGGATTAACAATTATTGAGAATTTTGCTTGAAGTAATTTCAATTTTTCATTTATCGATTTATATTTTTTAAATAGTAAGCGCTGACCAATTCGTTGATATTAATATTATAAGAATAAATCTTCAAAACGTGAACTTTTCAATACATTGATATCATGATATTAATTACATTATGATATGGAAAATAAAAACTATCTGAATAGAATATAAAAGAGAAAGAAGCAAAAATTTCATCTGTTCAATTGATCTTCAAATTCCTTTTTCATCAACCTGGATTACGTTTTTTTCTAAGGCTCAGAATATTGAAGAATTTTAAAAACAAGTCTATCGCCGTTTCTTTGTGTTTTATGAACGTCAAAAAGGCTCAAGTTAAGTCTAAATTTCAGATAATCACTAAAGTTTTTGTACAGTTATGTTGGATTAGAGATACATACCTTATTTTTAGGAGGAAATCTCCAAATATAGTAAAATATTTATGATAACACAATAAATGTATAAAAATGAACTTAAAATATTTTAAGTTACCATAAAAACATCATATATACTAATAAGTATTTTAATTTATAATTCTGACTTCAAAATTCCGCTTTTTCATGATTTTATAGGGTTCTATAATCATGGAATTATACTGCAGTACGTAAGCTTTGAGAAGAAGGTGCTAAATCAGGTATCAACTTTGGCACTTAGCAATTTAACATTGCGAGATGGTTGTATATATTTCGTAGTTGCAATCTGAAGAAACAAACTGTCTTGTAAATAAACGCAGTAAAATAAACTTTTAAGAACTTATCTTTGGACATCTGCCACTTTTAAGTTTTCTAGTTTGTACTATTTCTTTTGAATTATATTCTGGTATACACATGGATAAAATATTTGACGCAAAAATTAAAGATGGCTTCCGCGATCGCAGCGCCATCTTTCACAGCTAGATAAAGCAGAAAGATGGAGATAATGTCAATCGAAAGGAAAAGTAAGAACTGGTATTTGGAAGGAAGAGACACGAAAAAAGGAAAAATTGAATTTCATAAAAATATATATTTTTCCACGGAGTGAGGGGACAAGAAAAAAGTACTAACGTCCATACGGGAAATCAACTTTTATGGTTTTTCGGCGGAGAAAAGAAGAAAATCAAGATAAAAAAATTTTCTTTTCGATCCCCATATTTTTTTTATTTTTAAAATATATTTTTCTGTTTTTAGATAATAATATACTCGTGGTTTCATAAAAAAAAACATAAATAAAAACACATCTATATCACGTATTTATTTTTCCCAATTGATAAGGAACTGATCTTTTCTAATTTCCTTTCTTTATAAATATTTTCACTAAAAATGGTGAATGTACGTGGGCGTGTATGATATACAAGGGGAGCACTTTTTCATTTTGGAAATGGATAAGGGAGTTTGGAAAGTCTGAAGAAGAAAAAGAATAAGAATACTTTATCTTTCGCTTTAAAGCAACGCCATTTTTTCATATCTACTTCGCCTTTTATTCATACAACGTAATATCACAAAGAGTAAAGTAAATATTTTCGATGGCATTTATATTCAGGACAGAAGAGTGTGCCGCAGAAGTTTAGCATGTATTACAAAGGAGAGATGCGTTTAAACATCTCAGTAAAAACATATTTTTTAATGTTATGAATACTTGTTAGAAGCAATAAAATATTTTAACCAATACTTTCTATGAAAATAATTGCCGTGTAAGTAAATGCTAAAGATTTAATTATTTAATTATGATACACCATAAATAAAGTACGACTTAACAGTTCGAATCATAATATTTCAAGAACAAGATTATTTATCGTTAGACAAACACAAACAGATTTAAGTTAAATTAGAATTAAAATAAAAAAAAAATTAACGAACTTTTTGAGTCCATATTTTGCAAATCTGGTACTTTTTATTTCAGCAATATTAAATAAAAGAAAATTTTTAATGTACGCGTAAGTAAGGTAGTTGTTTTCAGATTCAAAAAGATTATTTACAAATATTACAATTATTAATTTAGAATTATGTAAATTAATGAAATTCATAAAAACTTAGAATCAGGTGATGTATAATCCATGGTGCCAAGTTTTGAGATATCCAATTTTTTGGCGGATTTTCCAGTGTATCTGGCAACCTCATTTTTGTTAAGTCATACATATGGAAACCTATAAGAATTATGTAGAAAATTCCATTTTGGTAACCCTAGTATTTACGTAATCGCGCAAGTTACGATACGTCATCTTGGCAACATTTCTTCATTGCCAAAAAATTCAGAATTTGGAATCTTAAATTATTATACGGCATCTGTGCCAAAGCTTAAATCGTCCTTGCCGTTTTAAGCTAACCATAGATTGGATGTTTTGTCCTGTCTTTTTTCTTTTGATTTTCGGCTGTTCTGTAGTCCGTGTGTCAATGGCTAGAATCAATAGAAAACGGCTTCTCAAACCAATGCTTTGGTCCTTATATAAGAAAATCGATTTATTAACACAATGAACTTCGGTAATATTCTCAGACATTCGATGGTGAACTGCGCCTTGTTTGCTACCGCTCGAAAAATCTGATTTGAAGACAGGCAGTAAATTCATTGACATCTCGGATTTACGATGCCGTCTCAATACGATGTGACGTAGATTATCGGGCATCATGGATAATTTAAATCACTGAGAATCGTAATAAAGGGACTTACTTAGGATCTCAACTGTAACGAAAGAAACAACCAATATATGGTTAAAAAAAAAAAAAGCCTTATGAGTACTGTATATTAATAATATACTAATCATATTTTTTACAGATGTTAAAAATTTATAAACAAAAATATATTTGTTAAATTATTCATATTAAATTTTCGAATAATGGACGACCTTCATGTAAATGTAATACAAAATAATTCATAAATAACAATGTAATTATTTAAAAAAAATGCAGCAACTTTCTCCCGCTTTTTTTAAATTTCAAATAATTTCAACATTGAAAAAAAGAAAGATTTTAATTTATAACAAAATGATTAGTAAAAATTAGAAAAAAAAATTAATTAAACACACCCTAAGAAAACTCACGCCGAGAAAAACTTTGAAATTAAAACACAAGAAATACATAATTAAAAATCTTCTACATCTATATTTAAAATCAAATTAACATCACATCACTTCTGCCGTTTCATTAAAAAAAATTATCTCACATCAAAACTATTTTCTAATCAAAAAGACGCCATGACATAATTATAAAATAAAGCTCCCGCGCAAGTAATTGGAAGTCATTTTCTTTTCAGGATCCTGAATCATTTGATGACTAATTAAAAATACAATCAGCTGCATTTGACAGATCATTACAAAATTTTAAAATAGCAAGAGAGACACATCTAGGGCGAAGACTGATTTAATTTTTTGGAGTCGCCAAAAATAACTATTTCATTTATTATAAGGAAACAGAAAATATCACCTTTTTCAAAAAGGTAAAATAGCGATAACGAGCAAGCATCATTTCCGGTTAGTGAGACGAAACAAATAAAGTTCGCATTAATTAATAATGGATTCACCAAGCAAGTCACATGAATCGATAATTTATACACACAAATTCCGCCTCTTCTCATTTGAATTTCTTCACATTTTTGGTAATTAAGCCTTTTAAATAAATGAGCGCCAAATAAAGTGTGGGAAAAAAAGGGAGGGGGTAATAATTCTCCGTCGATTCAATTATTAATAAATTAATGGTAGCGACTTGCGAGTCTTTTTGATGCCTGCTACTAAGAGGAAAAGTGCGGTGAAATAACTAATTGCGATTTGGTTTATTCCCCAAAGAATGGTCGGGAACCACAGAATGAGAAGCCATTTGGCGAGAGAATGGTTGAAGATGAAGAAAAGCGCCTGAAAAGTATTAAATTAGTTTTCGAAAATCGGGCATTTTTCAATACGTAAGGAGAAATTGGAAACAGCGGCAAAGGAAACAGATGGGGGAAAAAATTGGCTTTGTTTTGTTGGTATTTTTAAGAAATTAATTCAAGATCCAAGAGAATTAGTTTAGTTCTTTATTAGTGATAGCGATAAATTTAATTAGCATCCTAATCATATTTTTGTCATAGAATTATCATTATTTTAGTTTTTTAGTTAAGTCAAGAGCGGTTACTATGTACTAATATTGTAAATATTTCCAGATGATCATCAAGATTGATTAGACAACAAAAATGAAATACCCGATTTGGATTTTCTGCACTTGTTTCACGCATACGTTATTTCGGGATGATTCTATTTAATCACAATAAATGTCTATTAAGCTAAATTGTTGTAATTATATTTTTTTGAAATGCTCTACACTTTTTTTAAATAGCTTGCCCCTAATAGAATAAAAATATTTAAATTATTATTTTTTTTTATAAACCAGAAAGTTTTTTATTAACCAGAAGTTGTTTCTTTCGTTACAGTTGAAATCCTGAGTAAGTCACTTTATTACGATTCTCATTGATTTAAAATATGCATGACGTCAAATAAAGTGGGATGCTCGTCACATGGCATTGAAAGAGCGTTGTAAATCCGAATTATCAACGAATTTACTACCCTTACAAATCACATTCTTCGAGCGGCAGCAAACAAGGCGAAGTTCACCATCGAATGCCTGAGAATAGTGTCGAAGTTCATTTTGTTAATAAAACAATTTCTTACATAAGGAGCAAAACATCGGTTTAAGAAGCCGTTTTCCATTGATTCAAGCCATTAACATATGGGCAATTTTTTTTTGTCTTGTGCCAAATAGGCTGACAATATGCCAAATAGGCTGACAATTTTGACTTCTTAAAAAAATCTATCGACTTTAGTAAAGAAATCAAAACTTCCGACCGAAAAACACACATGTTTTTTAATTTACTCATAGAAATCAAGCGCGTATGTAAAGTATTTGAATATAGAATGTTCGAATATAAATGATTGGAAAAGTGCAGCACAAAATATAACGATATTTTCACTACATAGAGAATAAACATGGTAGAGAAATGAAATATTTTCCTTTAAAGTAAATCATAAAACAATCTACAGAAAACACTAATACAAGGATTAGAAAGAAAAACAATTTTCACTTTGCGATTCCTACGAAAAACATGTTTGCATGTATTTCTACTTTGAAATTGATATTTAAACAGTATGATTGATATCTAAACCATGTTTGTTTGTGCAGTACTTACTTATTACTTTATCAATGTTTATAAATTAAAATTAAGGTTATAAACAATCCCATTCCTGAATATGAATATAATCAAACAAGTCTGCCTTTCATAGCCTTTTATGTCTGTCACACCAGAATCTGCAGCAAAGCTACCATCTTTGTATCTTATTAATCAATTTATTATATTGCATCTTATTAAGCAATTTAAGCATAGAAAATGATTTAAGTAAATATGATAAAGTGCATTTATTTTATAGCTTCAGACTTTTCAGTTATCCTTTCAAAATGTGAACTGCTATATATTAAATAAAAATATAATAATTTTCATATCTACGCAAAATTATGCTGAGAATAAAAATAACATGGGCAAATTTCTACACATCACTTGCAATTCTCAGGTGGGCATTTATATTAACGTCCAATCATGCAATAGCTCGGGATAAAAGTGTTTCACTCTAGGGGGGTGGAGAGCAAAACGAGGGTTGAGCGGAAAGCTCGAAATCCGGAGCGTTCCACGCATACCGAACAGCACGGTAAATGTAATTTCCGGAGTGGTGATATGGAAAGAGATGGTCCAGGAAAGGAATATCTTACCTGAAAAGTACGTGGAAATAAAAAAAAAAAAGAAATAATAAAAAACGGGGTTAGTATAAAAGAGAATGAAACCGAACAATGGGATTGGATGATATTTCGGGCGCGAAAGCTTTCCCGTCGTTTCATGTCCCAAGTCAAAGTATTACCATCCCCTTTCCTGCCTTTCCCGAGAAATCGATCCCGCGATCAGGAAACGCTGCTGTGGAAACCGACAGATGGCGATACTATTGCAATTTCGGGAATGTCCCAGGACGATTTTTGAAGACTTGAAATTCGTGGTGATTTGGCGGACCTTTTTTTTTTTTTTTTTTCCCCAACTTACAGTAAAAGTAGAGAAAAAACTTTCTCTTTTATTCATAGCGTAGTCATGAAAATTTCGAATCTGATCCGAAGAAATGTAAAGGTGATAAATCACTTGAGACATGAACAGTGAAAAGGTAAAAGTTTTCCCATATATATTGTGTATAAACTGTGGCAACTTTTTTTTTTTTGGTAAGCTGAAAAACTCATATGACTGATCACAGAATACTAAAACAGACTGCATTTGTTTCTTTTTTAAATCACGAAATTGTGATTCCTTAAAGAATTAAAATTAAAAAGAAAGCATTTTATCTATTTTAATCTGAGAATTTTCTCAAACTATTGAAATAGTTGAATTATGCATTGTTATATCTATTTTTTTAAGTAAAATGAATTGATATTGATAAAAATAATTTCTAGAATTGTCATAACGAAGCAATCACTTGTACGATGGGTTCAGCTTTAAACGAATCAAAGATATTTAAGTGGTTAAAAAATTCTTCATAAGTGTTACACGAAACCATTTTAAAAATAAAATATATTTCTAACCATAACAATAAAAAAAGTAAAAAAATTCTAGACAGATATAAGAATAAGAATTTTAGCAAAAATTAAAAAATACAAAAAGCGCAACTTTATAAATCTTGAATAATAAATATTTTATATTTTTAATCATTTAAGGAAAATCATATTTTAATCACGAATGTATTTGAAATAGAAGGAAAAGTTAATTTTTTATGAAAGTAAAAAAAAATATTAACTCTTAAGTTTTCTCAATAACAGTTAAAATACGAACATTGAATAAGCTTGCAAGATTGTTTTACAAGAATTTGAGTCAAACAGGAAACCATCTGCTAAATTTTAAGCAGCTGTACAAATATTGCTATTGCAATTTAGGGCATAATCATTTAAGTTGATCGTTTTCACCCTTGCTTTTATGACTTTTCAAAACGTTTCACGCATTGAAATTCTATACATTCATTTACTTCTTTTAGAATTGTTTAACTCAGAAGTACAAATCAATTATTCTCTAATTTCAATTTAATTAAATTAATTTACTTTAAAAGAAAACACTTGAATTGAATTTATGCATTTTTAAAACTGCTATTATGCTTTCTAGAATCCTCAAAGCAATTTTGACCGTCTTTTCTTCATAATAACATATTTAAAATATTTCTTTCTTAAATTTTGACTTACTTTTCTTAGCAATAAATCAATAAATTGTTTTCCTTGTCTTTTATTTTAAAACATCATTTAGGCCAACATTAATTTTTTTCAAAAAAATTCTTTATACATCATCCAGATTACATTATAAGTATTTGTTATCTATTAAACCATCAGGTAAAAAAAAAAGAAAGAAGAAATGTCAGCAAGCGAATATACATAAAAATTCACATCTTAAAATTAATAAATTTTTTAACTACACAAAAATTATACTTAAACCCACATGCGAACATAAGCAGTTTTTAAATGCATTGCGTCGTGTTTACAAAAGAATAAAAAAGCGCATAGTTATAGTTAAAAAAAAGATCGATAATTTAAATTTAATGAAGCTCCTTTTAGGAATAGTCACAAAAGAAAGATTACTTAATCGAATACTATAAAATTTAGTAAAATTGCCGAAGTTCATAAGATTTAATTTTCTAATTAATATATCAAAAAGTCACAATAAACGAGCAATAATTCAAATGTTAGCTTAAAACTTTTCACTATGTAAAGGATATATATGGCAAATTCTGAAAATTAGTAAGTCATATTCAATATTTTTAAGAGTCTACTTTGAGTGATATATTCTTAATATGCCATTGAAAATGAATTCTAAACCCTTAACAAAGATTCATGGGCTAGTGAAGTTAAAGATACTAACGCTTGTACAGAAGACAAAAAAGTTACAATCCATTTGATTAAAATTATTAAATATTTTAAATGCTTAAGTGAGATAATGGAAAAAGCTAATATTTTGAGAAATTGATAATATTATAACCAACATTAGTGAATTAAGCATTTAAACTTTTCAAAATTATTTAAGCTGTTGGAATGAACTGTGCTTTCGAGATAGTTTGGCATGGAGTTTGAAATAAAGATCTTGAGAAGGAAAAGTTTTGTCCGATTTAATGGAGCTGGATCATACATGCAATGACTGCGAAATAGTAGGTATTTAAAAACCATTTTTCAACTTAATAATTTTGAAGTTTCAAAGTTAAGAAATTCAGAAATAGTTAAATAAATCTCTATAAAAAGAAAATAGGGATTTGATAAAGAATTGAAATTTGAAAATATTCTAATCCTACATGGAATATCCATTTAAAAATGATTAAATAAAAATAAGCAGGTTGGTGATTAGGAGACATTTTCTTTGTCCAGAATAAAGCAAGTTCAATACCCTTATCCTGTCTAATATCATCAAGACGTTAAAGGATATCTATGGCTTAATCGGTGGTCTCAACGGCGTTAAACATTAGTAGGGCTTACTGTTTTTATGCTGGTGGGATATGAAAGTTAGAGATGAGGATAATAGCCTGTATGTCCACACTCTGTTAATGGATTGCAATTAAAAATTGGAAGATAGTTAGTTGTAATTATCAACCTCTGTGTCAACAGAAATTAGCAGCTGGAATGTAATGCGATAAAATAAACAAACATTTCAGCACTAAAGAAGAGAGCTTAAGAAAATAAATGATAATTGCCTTGAAAATTAGATAAAAAAAATCAAGAAATTATACTAAAAAGATAAAATAATAAATATTTTCCTCTTATAGCTAGATAAAAATACATTATGCTGAAAAATATAGTCAAAAGATTTGCTATGGCCGACCATAACTACTGCGGAGAAAACAATTAAACCTTACAAAACAAGTGAAACAAATCGCCAAGGATGATTTAAATAACAATAAAACAGTTATAAACTTTAATTATCATAAAACGCGCATTCAAATCCTACCATTTCCTCCGGAGGAAGAAAAGAAAAAGAGCAAACTGAAATATTTCCCAGCAAATACTTTCTTTGACGCAGAAATCAACTTTTGAAGCAATATTTTAAATTCAAGGAGGGGGGTTCGAAACAAAAAGCGAGAATGCTATTCCCCAGAGTGACGTAGTTTTCGTAAAGTGTTCCATCATTAAATCCAATTAAAGCTAAAAGAATTTTTTTTAATCTAAGGCTTCGTATGAACAGGTAACCTAATTAGCTAAACGAGGAAAAAAAAGTATATCACGGTGGAAAATTAACTTTCACTTCAGTACATTTATAATTAGATTTATTTCGTACAGACCATAAAGTTGAATCGAAAGAAAAAGATAGGGAGGAAGTAAAGAAAAAAAAAATTTTTTTTTGTTTTTTGTTTTTAGAGAGGATGCTTTTAAAATATATTTTTTGGGCGTGGTTTTCAAACAGGAAGAAATAACTCGAGAATTAAAGCGGGTACAATCAGAGAAAAGAGTATTTGAAAAGTAGGGTGCGCTTTTCAGTTTTTAAGTAATTTAATTGAGTGATTCTGTTGTAACAGAGCAAAGCGCTTATACTCAGCTAGTTACATGAAAACTAATCAGTTTGATTGACTTCTTTTATTAGATTTTTTCTTTGTGTACACAGCCTAGTTAAAATATAGAAAAAAAATGTGTGTGTGAGGTTATTTGCAGTAGCTCTGATGTTCAGTAATGGTTTTGGATTGAAAGATGATCAAATTAATTTTTAAAACAAATATTTGTGACTTCAAGAATTAAAAATGTAAATTTCAATATATTTCAAAGAATAATAATTTCATTACTTACAAATTAAGCAGCAAAATAAAAAAATACTTGAAACCCCGCCAAATAATCAAATATTGAAATAATTTTCTAACATGGGTTGTTTTAATGCAGTATAACATGCGAACCATCTGCACAAAATCACAAATATCATACGAATGTTTTTTCAAATAGATCTTATTCTTTATAAGCAAGAAAAAATTATATTATTGTCTTATAGGATTCAAGAAATGAGTTCGTACGAAAAATAAATGACCATCCTTGTTCAAGTGTATCGGCAATCCATATATTTTAACTTTTAATACGAAAGACAGCTTCACAACTTGAGTATTGAAAGCATAAAAAATAGGAATAATGCCATTACGAAGATTATAATATTAGCATAGGGGAAAAAAAAAAAAAAAAAAAAAAAAAAAAAAGACTTTTGTGAAAAATACTACTGTTTGTTGGAAACATTGAATGACAAATTATTGTCACAAAATTTGTTGATAATATAGATTTGGATGGTTATTTGAATAATGGAAAAAAATACTTGGTAATTGGTTAAAATATTTAACTTTCATTAAATACAATTTCAAGCTTTTTTTTGTGTCGCTAAATTAAAAAAAAAAAGGTAAATTGTGAGCGCAAGAACAGTAAGTAATTAAAGAACAGTAATTAAAAAGGTAAAAACAGTAAAATGTGAGCGCATAAAAACATGGCTTGGAAAATTTTAACTCAAGAATAATAGAACAATAAACATACAATTAAGAGTTTAAAAAACAAACTCTTACTCACGCAGGTTATACACGAAATCAAGTACTGAAAAAAGTAAAGCATGAATTAATTTCATATCTAGATTAATATTAACTATTACAAGGTCATTTCAAAATAATGGACTTTTCATAGGAATAATTTCTTCCAATGATAAATAGGCTGATTTATTATTTAAATAATAGTAGACCAACATAAATATGAAGTAATTTTAAATATATTATTTAACAAAAACAAACTGCAGTGTTGGCGAAATATAATCAAGGAAACACGAGTAATGAAAATATCTTAAAAATAAACATTACCTTTAAAGTTTTGCATCAGTAAGATTGAACATTTTTGATACGTACCAGCTTTGTTAACTATATAAATTAATGAAATCGAAAAATTCCACAAAAAATGCCACGTACTCTGGAAGTTTTATAATACTACCTCACAACAATCATTTTAAGGCGAGCTCCTGATAGTTAAAAGTTGCAATCATAAAGGAAAAGCCTTAGGAATTCACCAACATAAACATCAAGGCTATTAAGTGCACTATAAGTACACGCGTACACACCTAGCAAATAATTACAAGTAAAATATATAAAGAAAATTAAACGACAAAGAATAAAGAAGGGGCAAAAAAGAAGAAAATGCAGTCAACTCTAGAAAAAACAAGAAATTAAAAAAAAAAGAAAGAAAAGAAAAATACCTTCAGGAAAGTTAAATTTAATTTTATTCCATTTTGAGGGTAGCAAAGAGGTTTACAAAAGAACGGAAGTAAGGAAAAGGGAAGTGGAATTTCAAGTTACACAGAGGAGTTATACGTAAATACATTGCGCTAAACACCTTGTTTCTTATTATTTGATTTCGCCATTTTCTCTCTTGCCCAAAATTGAAAACCATGTGTTTGTTCACGGTTTTTGGTTAGCAGTACACTTTGTGTTTCACCATGACGTTGTAACATGATTAAAGACGTTGGACACGAAAAATGTTCCAGAAAATAGCAAGAAAAAAAAATTGCCAAAATGGGTGAAGAAAAATCAGCTTTTACTTATCATTTTTAGTGTCTGTGTCTTAGAACATTTGACGGAAGAAAAAAAAAATGTATCGAAATAGACCATTATAATAATGTGTTTCTTGGTTTTAAGTAGTAGCATCTGAGAGAACACGTTATAAAATATAAATAGTTTTAGAAATAGTAATATAAATTTCAATTTATGACATGACAAGCGAATTAAAAAATAGTAAATTTTCAGATAATCAGCAATTCCTCTTTTTGAACATTGCCATGAAAATTTTGATCATTACGTAGTATATTAAAAACTACATAACAAAACAAATGCATTTAAATATTTATATATCAATTTTTATCCTAAATTTACAAATATCACAGATATCAATATTTATTTACAAATAATTGTTTTACATGTACACTTTTTATTCCCTAAAATAAAAAAAAAAATTTCACGTGTTAAAATATTTAAATAAAAAATTTTAAATTTTACTGAAATAATAAAATATGAATGAATAATACCATATTTACTATTTTTTTTATTTCTTTTAAAATTCTTGAATCGAAAATATTCTACAAAATCGAAAATATTAAAAATATTTCTATTTTTGATTTACCATTCTTTAAAGGAAGATATAAACAGATAGAAAGAAAATATTGTAATTTATGAAGACAATTATAAACTAGATAGAACCAATCTTGATGCTAGGAAAAAACTACCAACAAAATATTACTTTTAGAAAAAAGTGCTGAAAAAATTACTGTGTGATTAATTTTCTTACATTCATTTTGTTAGCATTTCAACACAAAGGCTTATTTTTGAAACTAATAACCGGTTCTTTTTCTAATAGAAAATTGGCAACGGCTTGGGAGTTTAGAACAATTATTTCTGGTTAGCGTCTACGGCTGTTAGAGACGATCATTCTTTATATAGCTCTTTCATTTATCTGTTTCTTACAAAAGGAAACGATATATAGTTACATACTTTTTTTCTTTTTATCTGAGAAAGAAATAATATAAGGAACAGACAATAAGAACGTATTATTTTTTTTACAAAGACCTAAGTAAAAAAAAAAAGAACGAAAATAAAAGTTTTTGAACAATTTTTAAAAGATATTAAATGTGAAAAGAGCTTAATAGTTAACTAAAAATGTAGTATATATGAAATTTGGAGAAATATACTGTGATCCATAACACATATTAATTAGAAATATATTAATCCTAACCTGCTGCAATTTCTAAATATTTATATTGATTTATAGAGTTAAATATGAATAATTATTTTTATATGTAGATACTTTATCTCTCTTCTTTTTTATTCACTATTTTCCTTCATTATTTTTTATATAAAATGCTTAAAATGATAAATAATAATTTTTATTCATACTTTATCTTTCTTCGCTATTATTCACTATTTTCTTTCATTATTTTTCTATCTAAAATGATAAAAATGTTAACAAGTATTTTCATACATAAATACTTAGTATCTCGCCTCTATTATTCCCTATTTTCCTTCATTATTTTTCTATCTAAAATAATGAAGATGATATATAATTATTTTTATACATAGATACTAAGTCTCTCTTCTCTAATATTCCCTATTTTTCTTCATTATTTTTCTATCTAAAATGACTTGCTTACATATAGGACTTAATAGGAAAAACTAGAAACATAGTTACAATATTTTTTGAAAATTACTTTAATAAAATTAACGAGCGATACATTTGGAATGCTAAATCTGATAAAATGAAAACCACCAAATCCATTTGTAACAGTTTTGAAAGAAAAAAAAAATATATATATATATATATATATATATATATATATATATATATATATATATATATATATATATATATATATATATATATATATATATAAGCATTTTGATTAAACTTTTCTGAGAAAATATTTAGATTATACTAAATACTGCATAGTTAGCCTAAGGATAGAAAAAGAATAAAAAAAAAATTTATAAACTAGCAATTCAATGAAATATATTTTAATTCTGAGCAATTTTATGATATCATTTAAACTAATTGCAGAAAAGCAACGACATTAAGGCAATAAGAAACTTTGGAAAAGGATTTCACATTTAGTTCCTACAAAAATTCTAATAGCAGCAAGAAAAGGCAACACAATTTCTAAGAGATTCTGAGGAAAGAACTTTTTCTCATTTTCTATTAAAAAAAAAAATGGAGGGGGTGCACGACCTATTATTTCCATAGCTTCTGCTCTGGCCCACCCATCTAGTTTCGACCCCCTCCCCAAGGATCAAAATTGCACCCGTGGAACGAAGGAGCTATTTTGCATGATATCGGCGTTTCCATGGAAACAAGAGGCAAATGCCATTAGCAGGGGGAAAGATATTCAAACCACCACTCTTCACCCCCTTTTTATTCTCGAATTAAAGGGGAACATGGGGGTGGAGTACTGTAGAAATTGAGGCTGACTAGGGGACAATTGTCACCTGAAGACAATAGACGTTTCACGGAGGATGAAGGGATAAAATCCGAAACAGTAATTTACTTTTTTAAAACATATAAGGAGAGAAGATTACCGTTGATAACTAACCCACATTTCACAATAACTTAAAGAATCTAATTAGGAACAGCCCCATTTCACAAAATAAAAAAAAACTTATACATAACTGAAGAATTATTAGAAATAAAAATAAATGCATAATTCCGAATTTAAAATTTGAAATTATTTCTCTTGTAAAGAAGTTTACAAGAAATAAATAAGAGATATTTATATGTGTGTATAACAGAAATTGATTTTTTTTTGTGCATGTGTTACACAAAAATCAGCTTCATCAAGGAAAATAATTTACCTTTTCTGAAAAACGTAGGGTTTTTAAATAATGAATTAATCCTTTTTAATTGAATCAGGAAACATTAGCATTTTATAATGCGCATTATTCGCCTACATGTTTCTAATGGTGATCACATACGCAAATCGAAGAGAGTTTGAAAAAGGATATTAGCTTAGTAACGCGAATCAATCCTTCCTCAAAGTATAACAACAGTCTTCATTTTGAATATGGCTTGTTTCGTCTTGATATAGACTCAATAAGACACTGGAATCAATGGGAAGCCATACGTACTCATAGATACTGAACAACCTCCCTCAATGCAGAAAATTTAAGGGATGGTGGAACAGAGTGTCGAACATCTCTTAATTGCATCTGAGATGAGCTTTATTGGATCGAGATAAGGTGACTGTGATGGTTAGCAAATACGTGCAGATCTATAGTAAATGTTTTTCTAATCATTTTGATACATTCGGCAATAAGAGCATAGTGGATTTTCTTGTTAAAAGGCGATATTTATAGTGGACAGTAGAAAACGAACATATGCAAGATAGTTGTCAAAAATATTCCAATAACATTTACTTGTAAGAGACTATGTCATGCATGCCAGGAGCCTCATTTCTGTCCAAATATTCCCTACATAAGAATGACACCAACTTGAATTGAAGAGTTCCTTTCAATCAGGAAAGATCCATTGCTTCATGTGGTTTACGTCATATACGTATGTCGCCTCTTCATTCCCTAAAGTGAACCAAGGTTCATCACTCCAAGAGATATTTTTTCATTTCTTAGTAGTTGATTGTCGAAGCTACCGTCCCTAAGCTCATTGTCTTGTTTTATGCAATATGCAGAGGAACTCCCGTAAGCCGATGACGTCTGCATCTCATTGAGAAGACATGGTTTTTTAATGATATGAATATTTACAATTTGCTATGCACCAGCGTTAAATCAACCGGTAATCTTTTGCACAACGGCCAGTGCATACAGTAACCGACTACGATCTCTCTAATCCACACTCACTTGTCTCCGACAACTGACCTGGCAGTGATGGTTATCAAACCGATGTATTCACGTTATATTCTTAACATAGTCTTTGTTGAATATCCAAACATGTCAGCACTGCCTCTGAAAAGTGGTGACATTTTCGGCGGGTGGTGACAATTTGACTATGATAAGGTGCGTATACATCTTCGGTTCTATCCATTTTTTATATACATGTTTGCATGCATATGTTTAAATACGTGTATGTGTGTGGTATATTTCTTTGTACCCACTCCAGAGTTGGCTTTACCAAGGGGATGAAAGCTGCTGAGTAGAAGTTTTCATAATTTAGAGGCAGGAAACAACTAGAAGACCATCAATACTAGGTCCGCTAACCCCAGAGGTATCATTTACTTCGAGGACATTGTGATTACGACAATTTAACGCGCCTTAGCCACCGCTCATGAACACGATGTATTTTCATTGAAGTCGGATTAAACCTTAATATGTTCCGAACAGTAAGAAGGACGGCGTAACCAAGGCAGCGTGGGGACCTGTATATATATATATATATATATATATATATATATATATATATATATATATATATATATATATATATTACCAACGCTGTCAACAAACAAGCAAAAATTACTTTTCCAAGTTTTTCGAAAGTAAAAAAGAATCATGAAATATTAGAATTTTATGATGATGATTAATGAATGGATAAAAATGAAAATTAGAGACCTTAAGAGCACCTTCAGAATGCAAAGAACAAAATAATTTCTGTTAAAAAGTCATCATTTTGTAAAGTGATATCACTCTGGCACTTGGTAAACCACAGTGGAAACAACAATGACAGGAAGTAACATGGCAAAATGAACATTTTAAGTAAAATTCACTTCTCAGTGTGTGCTTGGAATGACGTTACAGGGATGTATAACTCGGTCCTTTTGATACACAGACTTTAGAAACCATGGTAGACAGAAAATAACCAAGAACATTTACCTGACGATTTGATGCAAGGCAAGTAATTCATCCATGAACTTCACGAAACAAATCCACTGCTGTCTGAAATTTCATTTCAGGGTTTTTGAATATGGTTGATTGTGTAATTAGTACGTAAGAAAAAATAGAAGTTAAATAACAGAGAATGTAATGAATGAGAACGCGAAAAAGAACTTTCAAATATCAAACAAACAGAAAATGACGAAGTACAACTATCATTTGCAAAACAAACAAATGAATAACTCACAAAATTGAAATGTTCTTTTTTTTTAGAAGGGCAACAGTAAAACCTTTTCTTATATATATATATATATATATATATATATATATATATATATATATATATATATATATAAAGGGAAAACATGCTTTTAAAATGGCGATTACTTTGCCAGATTTTTCTTCAATAAATGAAAGTAAGAATTATTTTTAATATAAATTTTATTTTGCACACATTTCTTCTATAATGAATACTAAATAATTTTTTCTAAAAATATTTATTTATAAGAAATAAAAAAAATCAGTTAAGAAATCATTATCATAATCTATTATTTATTTTCTATTTTATGAACTTCCGATTTCAGATCTATTTCAAGAATCTTTAAGAGTTCGTTAAAACGAGGGTCTGTTATATAGAAGCTAATTTTATTAATTACTAAGCGATTTATTCATATTAAGCATTTGTTTCACAGTTGATATATACACTACTGGACATTAAAACTGCTACACCAAAAAGGCGACATGCTACAGACGTGAAATTTATACGAAAGGAAGAAGGTGCTGTGATATGCAAATGATTAGCTTTTCAACGCATTCAGACAAAGCAGGCGCCAGTAGCGACATATACATTCCCTTTAAATAAAAAAATTGTTCAGCCGGTTCCTCATGCACAAATTGCATTTGAACGTTGTTGCCTGGTGAAAAGTTGTTGCGATGCCTCGTGTAACAAGGAGAAATGCGTACCAACACGTTTCTGACTTTGATAAAGGTCGAATTGTAGCGTACCGGGATTGCGGTTTATCTTATCGCTGATTTGCTGTCGAGATCCAATGACTGTTAGCATAATATGGAATCAATGGGTTCAGAACGGTAATACAGAACGCCATGCGGGATCTCAACGGCCGCCTATCACTAGCAGCCGAGAAGAGAGGCATATTATCCGCATGGCCGTAATGGATCGTGTAACTACGTCACGAGCCGTGAGTCAAGAAACGGGATCGTTTGGAAGACAACAAGTGTCTGCACGAACAGTTCGATGACGTTTGCAGCATCATGGACTCTCAGCTCGGAGACTATGGCTGCGGCTTCCCTTGACGCAGCGATATAGACAAGAGCGCCTACAATGGTGTGATCAACGACGAACCTGGGTGCACAAATGGCGAGACGTCATCTTTTCAGATGAATCCAGGTTCTGTGTACAGCATCATGATGGTCGCATCCGTGTTTGGTGGCATCGTGGTGAATGCACACTGGCAGCGTGCATTCGTCATCGTCATACTGGCCCATCACCTGGCGTGATGGTATGGGGTGCCATTGGATACACGTCTCGGTCACCTCTTGTTCACATTGACGGTGCTTTGAACAGTGCACGTTACATTTCTGGTGTGTTACGACCGGTGGCTCTACCCTTTATTCGAGCCCAGCGAAACGCTACGTTTCAGCAGGATAATGCCCGAGCGCATGTTGCCGGTATTGTACGGACCTTCCTTGATACGGAACATGTTCGGCTGTTGCCCTGGCCAGCACGTTCTCCAGATCTTTCAACAATAGAAAACGTCAGGTCAATGGTTGTCGAGTGACTGGCTCGTCATTAAACGCCAGTCACTACGGTTGATGAACTGTGGCATCGTGTTGAAGCTGCATGGGCATCTGTACCTGTACATGCAATCCAATCTCTATTTTACTCAATGCCCAGGCATATAACTGCTGTTATTACTGCCAGAGGTGGTTGTTCTGGGTACTGATTTCTCAGGATCTATCCAAGCCAAATATTTTGAAAATTTAATCACTTGTTATTTCTAGTATAATATATTTGTGTCCAATAAATATCATTTTGTTATCTGCATTTCTTCCAGGTGTAGCAATTTTAATGGCCAGTAGTGTATATATATCTATATCTATATCTATCTATCTATATCTATATATATATATATATATTTATATATATATATATATATATATATCTATATATATATATATATATTTATATATATATATATATATATATATAATGTTAACTTTTTGGTACAATATCTTTATAAAATCTTCAGATTTTATATGAATGTAAATTAAAATTTAGCAATATATAATAGGAATTTGAAAATTCTACCATAAAATAATGGACAACTTTTAAAATATACACTTGAATCGCTCAAAAAAAATTCTTTTATAAAAAATTTTTAAAAGAAATCTAGAAATAAAATATTAAAATATCCTATATTACATTTTAAAATTATATTTCCTTTTCCATTGAAATAAAAATGTGTCATCAAATTAACAGAAATATTTCCGTACGAATAAACATACTGAATGATAACAAATTTAAAACAAACACATTTTTTGAAAAAAAAAAAAATTACTTTCACTTTTATGTATGATGGAGCTCAACATTCTCAGGAAAAATTCCGGAATCGCAGAAAACTCATCGACACGTTTATAATCGAAATAATTAAAACGTGTCAGAGGCTTCGGAGCGCAAAACATCTTATTAAAATTTCACTTTTCATTAAAAAGGAGCGTTCTACAAGCAATAAAAATTAATTAAGAATACGCTCAGAAAAATAATGCGCAGCGTCAAAGATTTTCGTTACATTGATGAAGAAAGTGCTGAACTAAGTAGCATTGAATGTAATGCATTATCTCTAGAGGCGGAAATAAAAGTAGAAAAAAAAAGGGAAATATTTCTATTTTAGTAAACTGAAATGTGCAATAAAAAAAATAATAATCCTTTCAAAATTAAACAGGAAAATTAAAGCTGAGTGTAGAGAAAAAAAAATTCCTCATTTAAAATATACTCCCAGTGACATGAAATAGTATCTTTATTCCTTGATATTAAAAAAGAGGTATATTTTCAAGTAACGCGACGTTTTGAAGATTAAATATCATTTTTACGCTATTAAATTTTTTCCCGGTAAAATCAGCACACTGTAAAAGAATTTGAAGTTTACCAAGAGAACGAATAATATTAATTATTTTAGAATTAACGAATAAGGTTTTCATTGGAATTTGATAGAAAGCTATCGTAAGGAGGTATTAATTGTGCTACTATAAAAAGAAGGAAAGCTGTTCAGACGTAAAAAAATGTGTAAAATGACAGGAAAATATTATTTATTACATTTTGAATAATTTTCTCTGATGAGCTCATAACAAAAGGTTCTCCATCGAAAGCTCTAAATATTTACTCAAATAATAGTGGATTAATTTTGTGATTGGAAAAACTGTGGATGATTTATTTATATAATGTATTTATTAGTGCTAAAGAATTATTCAGCTATTTGAAAAGGACAATTGTATATATATATATATATATATATATATATATATATATATATATACAATTTTACTTTTAAAATCTCTTAATTCTATATATATATATATATATATATATATATATATATATATATATATATATATAAAATAATTAAATAAAAAACAAATGAATGAAAAAATTGTCCGATTTAGTTAAAATCACACATATCTATAGAAAAGTTTCTAGAGAATTTTCAGGTTTTCTCCCATGGGAAATGTATAACTATGACTTACTACTCCTTTAAAGCGTTGGGGAAAATAAAAACAGAATAGAACTCTTATATATTTTCAAGGTTATTATATTTATTCTACATTAACCTCGGAAAAACAAAATAGAACTATTTTGTTATTTATTACATGGTTAAAATAATTTAGAAAACTATTTTGTTATTCATTAAACAGTTAAAATAATTAAGAAACGTCTAACATTGAAGTTAATTTTAGAATTGAAATACCTTATAAAACATTTTTCATAAGTGAAAACTAATTCATTTAAAGTTTTTGGAAGTTTATGATGGAAAAATAATTAATATTCCTTTTTTGGTGGCATATTTAGAACTGAATACATAATTAGCAAAAAAAAAAAAAAAAATGCCATTCATATTTGGAAAAAAATATTTAAGTGAATATTCTTTCATCTGTAACAACAGCAATATAACTTTGATATATTTGAATTGCTATTATATATAATACCTGCATTTATAGTAAATATATTTGAATTTACTAAGAGATATAGTTAAGTGGTAATCTTTCAACAGAACAGAAAAATATGCATTAACCTTAGGAAAATTCTACCAAGCATTTAACTGTAACGGGTACAGTGAAAGAAATGAAAATTAAAAAGCAGTTCTTTAAAGGCATATAATATCAAAATATATCAGTTATATCAAAACATAAAAAGTTTAAACTGCATTCCTTTATAAAATACAATTTAAAATATAATTCTCACAAGACAGAAAGACTGAATTCGAATTAAACAAATTCGTAATTCAGAATTCGGAAACTATCACAATGCCTTCATTGCTTATACGCAAGTTATTAGAATATTTTGAAAAATTCTGAATATTACATATTAAAATGAAAACACTACAAAAGAATAAAATGTAAATAACTTTTATGAATGTGTAAGTGTTGCCATTAATGCAAATCAAATTCAATCCTTAACTTCAGCACTTTCCTGATGAAGCAGTGGTTGTCGATTCTAACACCTTCAAAGACAATGGGACAAAACAGAAAACTGTTTGTCCTGCCTTCGGTAATCCATTTTGGAATATTTATTATTGTTGTTGTTTATTTTTTAAGGCTGGTAAAAACAGTCGTAAGAAAATTCGCCATTGCGCGGGAAATCAATTTGACTTGCAAATGGCCGGGAATTGTCAAGTCACAAGGAGCGTTTCCGAAATATGCATTTAAAATTTGATGAGCTGATTTACATGAACAAGTTACAATAACACTCGAGGAGCTTTAGCGTCGCTGTGCTTGAGTCAAATAATAGATTGATGTATTTATTATACTTTGATTGAACAGAAAAGGAAAGATTCAAGAAATATTTTTTTTATATAAATATAAAAAAAGAGGATACTGTAATACAGAAAATTTATTAAAAACGATTAGAAAAAATCCTATAACAAAAGAACTCCAGTTAATGCAAAAATTATACATTATAAGTAAAGAGATGCTTATTTAACTTAAAATTTTGATGTTATTTATTATTCTTTTATTGAATTGTTTAAAAAACAAGTTTAAAAATAACGAAGCAAACAAAGCTGTTAGATTGGTATTTGTAAGCAAATATAGAGAAAATGAACATTTTATGGTTATTATAACATAAAATTTTAAAGTGTTTTGCATCATCAAACTGAAAAAATTTGAGAAAATTCCTATAGTAAAAAATACCTCTTTTTTTGCAAAATGTAAAAAGATCGTGTAACAATTTATAATATAATCAATTATGGTTCATTAAACTCGAAACAAATATAAGTATTTAACTTTGTTTAAATTATCAGCACTACAAGCATCATTCGCATTAAGATAATCCCTTCAGCTATTAACGTTTTATACTTTTACTGATGTATCTACGTCACCAATTATAATACAATGTACTAATTACTATAATTATTACCGATTTATGCACGTAAACTATTTTATTTACAAAACTAATTTATTGATAATATGTTAACCCAAATAATGTAAAAAACAAAAGGTATCTTTTAAAAATTTTTGCAATGAAATGACGGCATCTTGAAAAAATAACATGTATTAAGAAGTTCCTCAGATTATATAATAATATTAAAAAACCTCCGGAAATATCTTTAATTCGAATTATTGTCATAATAACATATTCATTGTTGATTAATAAATGCAAAATATGTTTACAAGTTTGGCTTCTTTAAGAAAAAATAAACAAAACTATTATGAATAAACTAGTATTAACAATGGGAAATGAATAATTACTTTTATAAAATTAATGATAAATGAAAGCGTTACTTTACTGCATAATATTGATAATTTATTCAAGATAATGCAACATTTACGTAAAATAAAAATATTTGGTATCAAAAAGCGATAAAAGAAAACAATAATATATTGTGTGTATCGTCAAACCCTATACTTAATATCCCCTTATGTGCTAATTTAATTAAACAATTTATGTATCTAAACTTAAAAATTTAAGTTAATCACACAATAAATAATACACAGAATGAGCTCATAATGGACCTTTTATTTTTTATATAAGAAAGACATTAAAATAAATTTATTTCCTTCAGAAAAATAACCAGAAGAATGTTCTCTATATTTTTCAACCGTTCTCCATATCATTGAAATGTTGTAAATAACTACAAGATAGCTAAGTATTTAAAATAAAATACGTAAGAATTCATTGAATATTCAAAACATTTCTGAATCTCTATCCTTTCAGAAGCCCTTCAAGCTTCGGGTAAAAAATCATTGATGATAAATTAGAAAATAGTGAGGATAACTGCAATTGGATGCTTTGCATGAAATTGTTACATCTATAGACAATGGTGTACAGGACTTATCATTATTATATAAAAGAAATAATTGCTCAGAGACACACATTTTTTTCATCCTCCATCTTATCCTGTTTCTTAATTGAATAAGCGCTTTTGTATGAGCTAATTAATTGACTGATTATCCGAAATGAATTTATAACATTTAAATCCTTTGTGAGGAAATGTTAGGTTGCAACACTTCAAATAGCTTTTATCAAAGAAGAAATTTTCTCCACATTTTCTTCGGATTTTGAAATTGAAAAGCACACCCTATCTATGACTTATCGTCATCATCTTTTTGTCCACAGTTAAGACAGTTGTAACATTCATAAACCTGATTAATGGATAATGATTCATTACTATATATTCTTCAAATTAATTCTAACACTTCGGTAGCAGATATATTTAACTCGTTAAAAACATGATTGTGACAGCATCGTTAAATATCAAACCAAACTTTTTTACAAGGTCACAGTAGTAAAAGAAAAAAAAAAGATGATTCCGAAGTGTTTTGATATGTTAAAGACAAAGTAATCTACTTAAACTGGATTTAAGAAGATTATGAAAAATCAGTTTTCCCAAACATGCATTTATTCTTTCCTATTTTTTATTTAATGACCTGGTCATATACTTTCTATATACACTTTTCATACAGGTATATACCACAAGGTGTACAACGTAAGTTTTTTAAAGAAAGATCGCAACAGAATACATTGAAGATAGATTCATTCTATTCATTAACCAGTTATAAAAATATATTAAAACTCCTATAATGTAAGATTAATTACCAATAAAACATTTTTCGTTATAATAGAAATTTTGCAAAAATTTAAAATCTGCTGTGAGTGTAGAAATTATGTCGGGAAAGGATGATAGATAAGGATAATATGAGAACAATTGAAGTGGTGACAAATTTTGTATTTTATTCGCACTTACGGAGAACAAATGCAGAGAAAGGAAGACCAGTATTTAACTGAAGAAAGCAGATTATGCAACTAATTAAAAAATGAATACACTTTTAATTTTCTGAGTCAGTGACTTATAAGATTCATTTTAAAATCGATACATCATTGTTACATACATTACGATATATATAAACTATTCCGATTCATAAAAAAATACATATAATAATAAAAAAAGTTATGATCTGATTCATACTATTTGTTAAATAGATAAATATTCTACTCCTGAAGAACACTCTATGAATGACAGTTGGCAATGAAAATAAATTTGTATTACAGTTGATAGGAAATGAATAGGAAAGTAAAAATATTCATGTGCTATTAATATTAATAAACTGTAGTATTTGTATATTAGCATGGATATTTATACATATTAATAGAATTACATTGATATTTATAAGCTAACAATTTCACTTTTGTAACAATAACAGCGCCATTCATATAATTGTATACATAACAATAAATTTGTATTAGGTAGGTGCTGATTTCTTTGAATTTCTATTTGTATCAATAATCCGCTAAAATATTTATCTTTTCCAATAATTTCTATTAATATTTTTGACATACGTATAGTATTAGGAAATAAAGAAATAAATAAAAACTCCTAAATCTAGCCCGTTTCTTTAAGCTTATCAGTCATATTTACATTCGAATAACTAATATTGCAACTTACAATTTTCTCACTAAATAAAGACCTCTATTTCAGAAATATTTTCAAATCATTTTCAAGCATTTAAATTAAAACATTTACAGGAAATAATTATATACTCTGAGCTTTTACATTCACATTTTATTCAAGAAAATAATGAATTATAATTCCATAAATATAAACAGATTATTACAAATTTATCACGCATTTAAGACTTATAAATGTATATTTCAAATTAAAAAATATTTTATAAGCATTTATGTTTGATTCCATATTTATTGAAAAAACTTCAAAATTTCGTGCGTAAGTGATTAATTTAGCACTCTATGAATAATTGTAGTTCAGTAAATATTAATTCTCTCTCGTTTTCTTAAATAACCAATTAATGCAAGAATATGAAACATAACAATGGCTTTACATAAAAGTTAATAACTTTAATTTTTTAGAATTGTGATTCAAAAAGAATGCAACTAAATTATTCTAACTGAAAAACTGAATATATTTTACAAATTGATGTTTGTTGAAAAACATCGATACTTTAATATCAATTTTATATATAATACAGGTAATTATACCATAATCTCAACTCTTTTTAATTAATTTAAAACTCAAATGCATGGAACCGAAAGAAAAAATAAAATTTAAAAATATAAATTGATTCGATTAAAAAAGTTCCGGAACCAATCCCTCTTTCTAGGAAAAAGTTTTCCGGAACGAATATTAATCCAGACACGTTATCGGAAGTATCTTGGAACGTAGTTCCGTTTCCGACGTGCGCGCTTGAATTCTCAACGCAAACATTATTTCCCTCCCTCATGAAATAAAAGAAGTAATACATGAGGGGGGGGGGGAAAGACAATTTTCATTACATTACTAAAAAATAAGTTTTGTATGAAGGTTTTACAGATTGTTGATGTAGGTATTCATGCACACGCTAAGATCGGTGAAAGGATTAAACGAAATTTAACGTTTGATTTTATTTTTATTTGCAAAATATTAAAAAAAAAAAAAAAAAAAAAAAAAAAATATAGTGAAAATAGTTTTACATTAAATTATGTTCAGGCATTTAATAAAAAATGTTATCAATGTAAAATTCTAATTGGAGAAGAATAACATTAATTAATAAAGCTGTAATTTACGATATAATTATTACAAAATATTAACAAAAAAAAAAAAAAAAAAAAAAACGGAAGACAAGTTTTATTAATTAACATTGAAAATAAAACGAGAAAGAATTTCAAATTGTTTTCTTAAATAAAAATTTAAAATACTTGAAAATGTGTGTTTAAAAGCATAATTTTTTTTTTACTGACTTTACTGAATATTTTACTTCCAATGGCCAGCTGATCTTAGGATTTAATCCATTCAGCTCTACAAAGGGCGGAGGTAATGGCATGTCATACATACAAGCAGTGAAGGCGAGCACCGGACTATCTCTTAAGATTAACGTGTCCATCACCATCAAATGCCTCGTAATTCTGAACCACTGTCAGGTGAAGAGGTCACACCTGAGCTAGCACCATTCTCTTCACATACACGCTACCAATCCAAGAAGTTCCAGCAACCCAGTGAGAAAGCCATGTGATCATTCTCCCAACTATTTGCCGGCGGCAAATAATGCTTCACTTTACTGATCTTAACAGGAAGCGGTGTGAAGCTACTGAGCCACTGGAGTACTGGGACACCCTCTAGGTGTCTCATCTTTGCCCCCAAAATGAAATAACAGAGAAACACTCACACAGAGAGAAAGGAACATCCATGCCCGAATCAGGATTCGAACCCGAGATTTACCGCTTTGAAATTAGGGACGCTAACCACTCCACCATCGATCGATGAATTAATTGAATATGAAATTAAGAAAAAACTTATTAAGTTAAATTTTTAAGATAAAACAAAAAATTAATATATTATAAATAACAGAAACGTTTTGGGGTCAAAAATGAACTCTGTGTGTCAATAGCCCATACCGCTTCAGTTTCCGAAGACACCCATGAAAATTTCAAAACTCATCATTCGCTTAAATCAATAAATCACATATGTACTACTAAGGAGACAGAATTAAATTTTATTTTAAAGAAACCATCAAAGTAAGAGCATATATACTTCAACTGTCTCAAATTAAACAACATAAGTATTTTAACTTAGTTTTGATATCCTTTTCTTTAGAGATCAGTTCGGTATTGAATTCCGATAGTCCATAGTTTACTCAAAATCATATTTAATAGGTTAACTTTAGAAGTGCAGATGAAAATTTATTGTAGTACGTTTTATATAATTCAAGAAAAATTTATTAGGAAATCCTAAAATATTCAAGTTATCAATGAAAATACTGCTGCTTAATTTGACTTCGTCCACTGAAAAGTATTTAATAGTGTTGTAAGATATTTTTAACAGAGATAACTTCTTTTGTAGAATTTTGCCAAGATCAAAGATTTTTATCCAATGAAAAATACTCAACGATGTTGTTATTTTAAAAAATACAAGTTAATTTTTTAAAAAAGGCTCAATTTGTTTAAAAAGAAACGTTTTTCTTTATTCATTGAAAAATATTTCAAAGTTACTTTTAAAAAAAAACAAAAACATCATATTCTCATGTTTACGAAAAGCTTTTAAATCAGTCATAAAATAAAGTTTATTGTTTTTCTCACATAAATCACTTAAATTAATCTAGATTTAGTTTAGTGCATTTAGTTTTTCGAGGACATATTTTCAGTAAAAAAGCAATTTTGTCTCACAAATTTGTGATTGAAATTAATTTTAAAAAATATCCATTTTATAAATAAGAATAAATATTTCATAAAATAAAATTTATTTTTTAACTAATGTCACTATCTAAAATAATTATTTAGTAATTTAGTTAGGGGGTAAAAGTAACTTTAAAAAAATTTTTATTTATGAAACTTATAAATGAGAATTTCTTGATGAATATGGGGAGAAGGCAATTAAGTAAAAGATGAAAATAAAGGGTAAATAAATAACAATTCTTTAAAACCGTCATTAAGATTCACGCAATTACACCAGCCAATTAGCTGAATGTGTAAAGATGCGGATTGCAAATTCATCCCTGGCTCCCAAACTTTTCCGGGGTGGATAAAAAAAAAAACAATTCGGGAAAAGTGGCCGTGAGAAAAATAAAAAGACGTTTAGGGAGCAAAAGTACATAAGCTACATCACCAGAAAAGCGTTAAAAATTCAAAAAAAGCCATTTTTCGCGGTTGGAGAAAGATAGAAACGGATAAATTATTCATCGCTTAATAACTCTTCCAGGAGAAAAAAAAATCATCCTAAAAGGAGGAAAAAGAAATTTCTTTGGCAAGCAGGACGAAAACCCTTTTAAGAATACTAAAAAAATAAAAGAAGAATGGAAAATTAAAACACCAACTATCCACCTTCTCTTCAAACTTCAAAAGAAGAATGATTCGCAGATGGTGAAACTGAAAAGAAACATTTTTCTTTCCAAAAGATAATAGACCTTTAACGACCGCATTTTCCCCTCAAACCTCATTTTCACCCCCTTAAAGATGAGGTGCTAGGGGCTGAAATGTCTTAGCTGCCATTTACTGCGAAAACCATCTCCTTGGTTTGGTTGCTCTAAGGGATCATGTCAGAAGTATAAAGCACTTCTTTTTATTTTCCACCTCAAATGGGGTTGAAGGTAAAATATATATATATATATATATTTCTCAATTCAAATTACCCCGCTCGAGACATGAGTTGAGTCGTATTCTTCCTTCTTCTTCATTTCATCCATTTACATATTACTGTAATGTATAATACAGCCGTGCGACCACAAGCACTTGTCTTTTAGCTTGTTTTTTTTTTTTTTTTTCCCTTCTTCTTCTTCAAGGATGTTATTTAATAATTCATTGTTTCACAGACAGAAGTAAAATAGGAGAAAAAAATGGAATCTTAACGGAGTGTTTCCTATTTTTTTACCTCTGTTTGTGCTTCGCGTAACGCGAAAGAACTTTTTTTTTTAAGTAGAAAATGCTCTTCGCCTACTTTCCCAGGATTGAGGGAAAATGTAAGAGATTTTTCCCTATATTTGCGCTTAAGCCATCGATCGCAGGGAAAAAGATAAGTTGGAAGAGGAAAGGAATATCATTTCTTCGCAAAAGCATTATGCAAATTTAGGTGCTTCTCGCTGTAAGTTTTCTTCCAAGGATGGAGGCTGAATTATTTATTGTACTTAGAATTTGCGATGAAAGCTGCAATGGAAAACAGATCTCTAGAATAATAACAGTCATTACGGAGACAAAACAACAAATGCAAAATTTTATCATATTTTCTCCAAAATAAATAAATAGTTCCAATACTTACGCATCTACAATCTAACAGCATTGAATTATTAAACAATCAGCACGTAAAAAAATTGTAATAGTTTATTTTGAATAATATTTTCGATAATTATTCCCAGAATAACCTCACTGACAACAAAAAATGATTTCGAAGAATTTATGGGGAAGTTCTATTTGATTGATTTTCTATTATAATATATTTAAGAATAAATACAATGAAACTAAAATGATTATTTAATCAATAACAATGGCATCAATGGAAACGAAAATCCATTTTCGAATACAAATATATTTCCGATTGCAGAAATATGATTTGGTCTTAACTCAAGCACTAAGTTTAGAATTATTCATTTTATTATTTGATAAATAATTTAATATTAATGTAATACGTAGTTTTATATTTTTATTAAGTTTTACAAGAAATTAATATTTTTATTATATTAAAACATTTTTTAACATTTATCATCAACTAAACGAAAATGCAAGGACAGTAGAACTCCTATTATCCAAATCAATTGAATTGGACCCCATTAACATTATCAAATATTCGGAGAACTAGATTTTTTCAAAAGAAAATGTCTATTTTAATTAATCTATATGTTGAATACGGGAGAAAAAGTTATATATTTTAAAAAAAAAAATAATTTAATGAAAAAGCAATTATTTTACATGTAAAGGTTTTTTCAAGTGCAGCAAATTAATACAATATGTATTGTTGATGTTGTCATGTGCCAGCTAGACTGGCATTATGGGGTGCGCTGCTCCTCTTTTCCCCAACTGAACCATATTTTGGTGTGGAGTCCGACTTCCTCAGAGCACACATGCCATAGGTATCCGTTTATAGGGTAAGCAACCTTTCACAAACCATTCATACAAAGGATAAAGAAGGATAATTAGAGAGAGAAAGTACACCCATGCCCAAGCCGGGATTTGAAACTAGTAACTAAACATCTCGATCAAAGTAAGCTGTTTCCCTACCTTCATCCGTTTTCAAGTAGTCAACTCGCTCATCCGCTTGGCAGTGAGAATTTGCATGTGGTCACAATCGGACTGAGACTCCATCCACTTCAAAGCAGTTTCAAAGCCGTCAAATGTTTCACTAGTCCTATGTCTGCTTCAACTTGGACATCAATGTCATCTTTTTCCACGACATTTTCAATAAGTTGACCACCATTTGTAATATGAAATCCAGTCTGACTCATAATCCATTCTTTCATATGTCCAGCACTAACTTCTGAACACCCAGGAATTTTTTTAAAAATATGTTTCTCAATTCCTCAAGTGACTTTCTCTATCTGTCTTCCTATCATCTTCTCCCTTCTCTTAACTTTCTTTTTCTTGAGTTTTTTTGCTTTTTCTCATTTTCCTCCTATTTTGCAGTCTAATTTATTTATTATTATTTTTTTGAAATTCTAAAAGTGATTCGGATAGACGAAATTCTATTATAGTTTGGTTGAAAAAGTTTTTATTTGGCTGCTAAGGTAACAGGTTCGAATCCAAGAAAAGCCAAAGACTAGAATCTCAATGAAGTATCTGAGTATATATTAATTGCCGACTTGTCTTTTTATCCGTGAGACGTTGCGAAATATAGGAAAATTTGTGGTATATCAAATGTTTATCATGATAACTGAACGTGACTTAAAATCATACAGAAATTGGTTGTGCTTGTCGTAAGGCGTTGCCATCTTTCGATAAATCAACTCTTGTAAATATAATCATGAAATTGATGTGAAATTACAATTCAGAAAAAAAATATGTCAGTCATAAAAATAAGAAAAAAAAAAAAGAATTTTGGTAAGAGATTGTGTGTGCTATGCATATTATTAAAATTACAAATAACTATACATTCAAATTCTTATGCAACACACATTAAAAAAAAAAAACGAAATTTAATTTTCAACTTTTGCAAAACTTGAAGTTCACCCAGTGCAAAAGAATTTAACAAAATAATTAGGTCTTTTTTTTCGATTAAAAAAAGTCGATGAATGTCACTTCAAATAATTTTGAATTCGTCATTCTATGAAGACAATTTTTTTTCAAGATGGTTGGAAAAAAAAATATATTTCAATTAATCATTGATTAATATTTTAGTTATTGTAGATTATTCAGAATTATATCTGACAATATTCACGTCTCCTTAAAAAGAATTTCAACCTCTGGAGTTCTGTAAACGATTCGAATATGACAGCATATGAAAAACTCACATTTTTAAAAGCTAATTTTATACGCATTCTTTTAACTCAATCCTGCTTTGAAATCATAGAAAATCAGCACAATAACTTTAAAAACTCATTTCCATCTATCTGAAATTTGTTCTATCGAAAACGTCTTGCAGTTGGCTAATAAAAAATAATCTGATAGAATAAAATAACTCACATTCATAAATTTAATAGTCAAAATTTTTCCATTTCTTTTCTCAGTAAAAATTTTAAGCCCCTCAAATTGACTCGTGCTCCAAGCAACCACTTTTTTAAATTTATTTAAAAGTAAATACAATCCAGTAAAAGCATTTTTAGGTAAAAAAAAAAACACTTTAATATGTTTTAAAATATTTTAACTCATTTTCATTTTATAAAAAGGAGATTTTACACATGTAATCCCTTTTTTCTTTTTTTTTTTTTTTTAAGAGAGTTTTGATAACTGTGAATTAAAATTACGTTAACGTTTGCTAATAAATACGAAAACATGTTAATTAATATTACCTCTTCATAAATTACAGATCATCTAGTTAGAGTTATATTAAGCATTATATTTTAAATAATCTGTCTTAAATGGGAGATCATGCCGTTTTAGTTCTGAATTAAATTATGCCAAGTTAATGTCGCCAAAATGGCAACCTCACCCAAACTCCATATCGAACAACAAGCAAAAGATAACGGCAGATGAAACGCTGGGGGTTAGAGGAGGGAAAAAAAGAGGAAGACATCAAGGAGAAAAAAAGAATTTTGTTTTATCTCTCCGTGCAAGAGAAGGGAAATACTTCCCTTTATTTCCGCATTTTCGGGAGCCACTCTCCCCTATCTTATCGATAACACTTGCCTCCTGCCAATGCAGTTCCTGAGTCTTATCAGTTGAACCCCAGCGGGCAAATGTCAACTAATTTTTGAATACCTCTTTCAAATTATGATCAAATCCCAAACTTATGTGAGGAAAACAAATATTTTTTTTCCCTAAAATGTTAACACAGTTCCTGATATTATACGATAATGAAGAATATTTTTGAGACCATAAATTAGAAGAAGCGCAAAACAAGTTTCACTCGGGGTCAGGCAACTTCATCGCCCTAATTTCCAATTCAAATTTGTAATGATTTTTTTTTTTTTTTTTTTTTACCAGTTTTCAAAAACTTCCTTTTTAGAGTTTAATTTTACATTATAGATTTTAGGAGACAGAGAAATTAAATCGATATATTAAAACAAGTATGAATATCATTAATATTAATTATTAGCTTATTTAGATATTTTAGATATTGCAAGTAGTAAAACAAAATAAATGATTATCACAGGAAAGGAATTATCAGGGATCAATCTAATATGATACATTTCATAAACTAGGTAGCCACATTATTTTCAGAATAATTAAGCATACATCTTGTGATTTTATTGAAAAAGTTTCGTTAAAAATATAAATGTTGCCGATATTTATATAATATAAAATAACTATATATATATATATATATATATATATATATATATATATATATATATATGTATATATATATATATATATATATATATATATATATATATATATATATATATATATATATATATATATATATATATATATATGAATATTGTTTTATGTTTTTTATGTTTCTCATTTAATTAATGTGCACTAGTTATCTCATACACTACGTAAATAAAAGATGTTATAAATTATAAATTAGAAATCAAGCTTATATAGTACTATAGCTAGATCTCACAAAAATCGATTAGTTAAATATTTCAAAGTAATTATTGTACACATACTCCACAATTTATATATAACTTTTTTTAATTAAAATTCAAGTGACAAAATTCAGTCTCATAGAACAGATTCAAAGATTATTTTATCCTAATTTTTTAAAGTGATTATTAAATAACAATTTATTGCCTCTCCATGTAAAAGAAATGAACCCAAATCCTCTCCCCAACCAACAGATCTCGCACGGGAGATTCCCATAAGAATACATATCTAAATTCATACAAATACACAAACCGGGGACCTGGCGTGACTGTGGAGTCCAGCATGCAACCTCACGTGCCCATACCATGACACTCCCGCCATCTGTAAGTTAGAACTGAAAGAATTTTTATTCTATGGCGTGCATAATCATCGTATTTTAGGTACGCGTTACTTTCAGGATTTTTAGCTTAATCATTACTTTCCCGAAAGTGGGTGGGGCGGCTTGATTCGAAAAGCGTTGTGAGTGATAGTGAATGTCGTCGGGCTCGACACCCGAATGCGGGACCCGTGTCCTCGCACATGTTAAGCTCCTGTACTGATAAAGATAGAGCTCGTGCCCTAGATAGAAATGAATGATAGCGCTATCAGATAAGGATGAATGTTCCGACCGAGGAGGTATTACTGTGATATGAATGGTAATAAGGTTCCAGTAACGGGAAACCACAATAGGTATTTTTAGGGTGTTTATATCATTTAATATCCTATTTTTAATCTTTTTTTAATTATGTTCCAAAAGGTAGTAATGTTCCAAAAGGTAGTAATATACGGATTAAGTATTTAGTTTGGAGTGATGGGTCATCTCACGCAAAAGCAAATTTATGTTGAAAGGAAATTGAATACATATGCATATATATTTTGATAAATTATTCATGTTCCAAGATATTTTTTAATAGTCAGAGAAATAAAATGCAAGACTTAAAGAAACATGATTAAATTACGATACTTATTTTTCTGTAAGTTGTTCTGAATGCTGTCAATGTACCATTAATTGGAAAATCATGACATGTTAAATTTCTTTATTATTATAAAATGTTATAAATATATTATTATAGAATGTTTAGTAAAAATTTTTGTTTGTAAAATTCCAGCAGGTGGTAGTAAACATTCTCTACAATTTTACTTTCCTGAACAGATTAACAGAAATATATTTTGTAAGAACTATCAACAAGGATAAGCCCCAAAACAAAATCACGAACTACAAGTGTACCAAATAATATCAGAACAAAATACACTAAAGTTAAAATTATCCGAACACCATTTATCCGAATTGTTTTCAGAATTTCAGAAAAATAAATTATGCTGAAGAAGAGAAAGAAAATAAGAAAAAGGTCAAGAAAAGGAAAGGTAAGAGAAGGGAGTATAGGAGAATGAGAGAGAGACATGTCACTTGAAGAATATAAAAATATTCTTTTGAAAATTAGTCTAAGATAATAAGTTAGGTCTTAAGATACAGCAGAATAGATCATGGGTCGTATCCTAGATTTCAAGCTGCAAATGATAGTAATTTTATTGTAAGTGTTGAGGAAGAAAAAACTATCTTAATGCCCATGTAGAAGCAGACATGGGACCATCAGCTGGTGAAGCGTTTGCCAGCTTTGAAGATGAAAAGGAATCATCCCGAGTGGGATTGCGAGAAAATTAACACCGTCATGCGGATGCGCGACTTGACTGTCCGAAAACATAAGAAAACAGTGGAACAGCTTATCCTGAACGAGATGTTAATCAACCAATGGCTTTCATTTATTGCACTGTACATGCATATTGTATTAATGTACCGCACTTTTTTAAGTACCTTAATATGTAAAAGATAACTTTCATTATATTGATTAAAAGTTCCTTTCCTTTAAAAATATGCAGTTATTTCTTCTATTTTCAAAGTACAATAGATAGAATTGACACTTTTCCGGAAAAAACACAATTAAACGAAGTGCTAATTATGCGAATGGGATCCGGTCTCAGTTGATTCGGATAGTTGGAGTTCTACAGTGCAAAGTTGTGGTACATAAAATGATATATTAGAATTTAAATTAAAAAGAGTAGCTCGATAAAATGATTTCAAACCAAAATTAAATGGCGCAGAGATTTTATTTTTGCAGCAAGATATATTTATCTAATAAATATCACATTGTTGTTTGAATTTCTTCTAAGCTTAGCTTTTCCCATAAATGATATGAAAAACTAGGCAATTGCATACAGTCTTCTTATAGTCATTAAATTTTACGCATAAAAGTCCTTTTCTTGGTGTGGCAATTTCAAAGGCCAACAGTACATACTAATACTCTGTTTCAAAAATCCTCTTTCATGTACAAAACATCATACTGATTATTTTATCTTTTTATTTTTTGAAAAGCAAGTATCACTTTTAAGCATCAGAAAAAGAGTTGAAAAATAATATTTACATATGTATTATTGCATAATACAGCTCATAAAATTGGATTTATGATTGGTGAGAAAATGAAATTTTACTAATGTTGGTCTCATTCCTTAAATGTAAAGAAGAAAAGATATTTTTGAATATACTACGCAACCAACAATTAAACAGGAAAAATAATCGCTAAAAGCAAGATCGTGTCATTTACATCATTAAATAAAAACTTAATTACCTTATATCCTCTAAAAAATGCATAATTAGGGAACATTCGATAAAAAAATGACTTATACAAAATTATTTACAATTTTTTATTATCCTTTTTAACATCCTTATATGATTATTATTTCATATATTTATCACTTCCTATATTTGAAAATTTGTCAAAGTCTTTCATTGCAGGCTGAGTGGTTCAAAAAGACAAAAATAACAGCTAGATGATAATTAAAACTGCCAAAGAAAATTTGTCGGTTATTAAATTTTTAACACATACGCATTAACATTTAGTATACTGGTTTCTAACAAATTTAATATTTTCATGTTTTTACTGTTGTCGATGCATGAGTTCCTGTGGCTCAGTAGCTTAATGCCGCTTCCCGTTAAATTCCGCAAATTGAAGCATCATTTGCAGTAAACAGTGATTGGGAAGGTGACCACGTATTTTGTTCCACACTAGGATGCTAGAGCTCCGTGGGTTGGGGGCGTGTTTACGTTAGTCTGTGACGTCCTAAGTCCTTCCGCTGGTGTGGCGTGGATATGGAGAAGAAGGTGACAGCTCACGTGTGTGACCTCAACACCCGATTGTAGTAAAAAAAAAATTAAGAGGGACCTTGTGATGGGCGAATATTTCAAACCCGTTAACCTAAAGGGGTACAGTCCGGGGCTCGCTTGCTCCTCTATGTATATCTGTTGTGGATGCATGACATTTTAAATTCTCTAAGTTTATGAAAATTTAATTTTTGTTTTAAAATTCTTTGAAAACAAGAACAAAATTAATAAACAATTGACTGAAGTAATAGTTGGAATCACGCACTCACTCCATTAGAACTGCAAAGTAATTCGTTGGAATTGTTGAACGTTAGTGAGAAGGAAGTAAAAAGGACAAAGGTATTACTAGCATTTGACATAACATGCATAGAACTTTAGTAAGAATTACGATGCTCCAACAATCAAGCGGTATTTCCCTTTATGCTGACACATACAAAAACCTTCACGCTATTTAAGGAGCCACGAAAAATAGAGAACAGTAATCTCACTTCGCTCAATTCTGACAGGGAATTCTCGCCTACATCCAGCTCTATATTCGCCGTTTTATAAATCTCCAAGAAGATAACAAAGTAGTTCCCTTAAGTTAATCAAGCATCTGGAAGGAAACGTATCACGAAACTTACGAAGACATGGAAAGAAAGAAAAGAAAAGAAAAGGAGAAAAGCCGTACTTGCGAGGGAACAACAACAATGAGAAAACTTCTCCTAAGCTAAGGGAAATTGTGGGCATTATTTTCTTGCACGCACGATGGTCTTTGTTACAGAAATTCTGTCTTACATCCCTTAATCCTTATTCCTTCTTTCAAGGAAAATTCTGCTGCTGCTGGTGTTATCCCCGGAGGATTTCATGTATAGTTCGCGCCAGAAAGCTGGGATGATTTTTACGAGACTGGCGGGAAGTGAGGATTTGCAGATATGGAGTCTTTTTCCCACTTGCTTATTTTGCTCAGTTGGTCTATCTTACACCATGAACAGCAGTGTTTTTGTTACAGAAAAATTTACGAGAACTATCTAAAAGACGTAGGAAAAAAAATGTAACGATTCATTTCAAAACACCGTTAATATGTAACTTTCCGTTCGATACATTTTTCATACATAAGTAGATTCAAATATTCTATTCTATAAATATAAAATAACCTTTAAAATATAATTAATATATAATTGTAAAATTTTAACTATTAATTCTTAACATCAAATTTTTAAATTTGAAACTGTTTTGAAAATAATCTGTGGAATAATTAAACCAATACTCATGTATTTATGAATGGAATGATTATAATAAAAAACAACGTGAGAAATAAGAATATAAAATAAACTTCAGAGTTATGAAGAACTCATACCATTGCATGTTAAATTATATGATCGCACCTCAGACATGCTTTACGACAGTCCTTAGAGTATGCATTCAAGCGTATGCTATATGTTAATGGATTCGCATGACACAAAATCTCCACATTTCACTACCGAAGATGATCCGCGATTTGTGTTTAAAAATGCCTCAAATCATATACCATCGCAAATTTGAATCACGTTCACAACATGACGTTGATATGAAACAGGCATTCTCCTCTTAAAACTCTCTGATTAAGTCAAATATTGATCACCCATGAGGGTATTTTCTTTATACATGCAATTTTTACGTTAAAAAAATGCGGTAGAGTTACAAAATATTTACTATCTTCATGTATTTATATATAAAAAAAATCATTTTATTGAAAAGCAACAGAAAGATAACAACTACCGTACTGGTGAATATTTAGAAAAACAACTATCAATTTATTGTTTTATTAAACCAATGATTTAATGGAAGTAAATAGTTAAAAATCTATCAAATTTCTAGCCAAATTTTATATTTTAAGTATATGTGTTTCGTTATAGCCTAAAAACCATTAGAAAATTTTATAATATTGTGAATTTTACACAGATTTAAAAAAAGTCTCGCTCTATTGAAATATATTACAAACGTATTTTTGTACATTTCTCATATCTGCTACAAAGATTAAAAAAATTTTATCTAAGAAATTTATTTTATAACGCATATTTATCGCATTTTAAATATTTATTTATTCTTTTTTGCAAGGTTTAAAAAAAATTGAATAAGATATTATTGTTAGAGAAAATTTTATCCCCTTGAGGTACGTTAAAGTACATAATTCTGACCAGAATATATAATTTAAACTGAGACACAAATTAATTAAAAACTCCATAATAAATTTAAGAAAAATGTTCAAACAAAAATTAATTTTTTGTGCTGCATATTTTACCGAAAATTAATGTCTGGACTTTATTTATTTATTTTTTTAAATTCGGATTGGTTGATATCGATATTTATTGAATCAAGACAAAATATATTTCAGAAGATTAAGCAGCTATTATTGGTAGGCACTATAACAACCTCTAATGTACCATAACACACTTGAAACAAGGTCTGAAAACATATTAAACGCGAACGTGCTTATTGGTCTTTAAACAATCGAAAGGACATTAGAGAGTACTTCGTATTGCCATCCATTATATTATATATTTAAGTTATGGATACGACGTGGGTGTGTGACAGTATATGGTATTTTCACTCGAAGTTTTAGTAGTTGTATATCAACAGAAACGTGTATAAGGTAGCACGAGTTGAAGGCTACTTCAGATGGTACAGACAATGAAATGAATTTCAGACAATGAAGTTTTTAAGAGGAAGAGAGGGTCATAAAATATCGAAATGTCTCACTTACTTGTTTTCTATAAGGAATTTATCGCCCTCGTTGTCTCTACACGTTCCTTTAGAGGATATCGTGCCATTGTACACACGTATTGGATCGGGGCTTCCCTTTTGAAACCAACTACCGTTCCACCTTTCGGGAAAGCTACAAGTATCTGGAAGTAAAAGAAAAAATACATCAGAATATACATTTAGACTTTTATAATCAATCATAAATTTGAAAGTGAGTTATGTAACTGTAAATCTAGAAATATATTTGGATCAGAACGAAATGATAACATTGCAAAATTGGTACAGAAGCTCAAGAAAACTATTTTTATGAAATCGGTAAATGTTTTGATGTAATATAAGCATTGAACATACACTCGTTATATATAAAATAGAAGCATTGAATATCTGTGCAAATAAATCTTACGTAAAAGCCAATAATAGTTCTATATTAGACATCAAATGAGAAAATGTTTAAGATGACGGTGGAAATTTAAAAAAAAAAAAAAAAAAAAAAAACAATTACCCAATTGTTAAATTATTAATATAATTCCGTTACCTAAAAATTAATGTTATTAAAATATTGCCTTATTCATCATAACTTTAATATTATAATTAATTTAAGTAATTTAAATATTTTCATATATTTAATTAGAGCTTAGTATTTAGCAATTTTCTTAAAAAATATATATATACAGTATATAAAAATTTATTTATTCATTTAAAAAAAAAAAATTCTGTAAATGGTTAACCCGCACAAGTAATTTTCAGGAATAAAATTTCCCAAATTACCATCAAAGTTGTAAATAAAACGCACTTATACATACAATATTTAAAAATAATTCTATACCAGTATATATAAGAAATAATCATGTTCAGTTTTCAAAATAAATTAACTAAAAAAGTGACGTTTGAAGCATTTGAACATTTTGAAAACAACTAATAATTTTAATGAAAATATAATATTACTTTTAATATAAACATAAGCAATATTTAAAAAATGAATGAGCTTTATTTTAATAAATTTGTTTACCCTTTGATAGAAAAATATAACGTTTAAAATACAAGAAAAAAATCTATAATTTTGAGAACTTTTAATTCCTGGAAAATCTATTGTTGCTAAAAGTTTATTTATTCCTTGATTTTTTGCAGATTAGTTTGATGCCAAGATAGTCATCAGAATGTAAGTAACAAAATGGCAACCCTAAAACTAAATTAGTTATATCACAAAAATACCAGGGTTACCAGAAATTATATTTCATCGCCAAATATTTCTCCAAACCAAGGGGTACCCGTTTATACACCGAAACCTTATGGTTTTGAGATGCCCTTTTGAATCCAAACATAAAGTAAGAACTAATAGGGTTTTAGAATTGTAAAATATTTGAATGGAAAAGGCATGAAAATTAATTTATTTATAAAGAATTAATGAAATAATGCATGTTTTATACTGACGAATTTTCTTTAAAAAAAGTATCAATTTCGTTAGTAACTTTTTATTTTCCCTCTGAAAAATTCATTTTTGACGATGCTATTTATCAACAAAATGAAAGAAAATTAACAGATTAATATAAAAAACTAGCAAATCTATACTATTAAATAATCATTTAAATTTGATTACACTATTTCAATGATACTGCCCTTAGCAACATTTATAAACAACTTTCGCTGGATAAAAATCAATTCAATAATTCCATATATATTTATATATCGTGACGAAATAGTTTGTTGAAACGGCTATACGTTTACTTATTCCTCTTTTTACCCGGTAAGTGTTTATTTGTCCCCTTATCTCACCATAAGTGCTTTTTCAAGAGAAGCATTTCCATCCAAATGGGGTACATTCGCAGTTGGAAATTAGCATCAAATTCAAAAGCAAAACTACTGCTTCTCTATGGGATAGAACATTTTTCCGCCAAATCGGAAAAACTTTCAGGAAAATAACTTCTTCAAGTTGGTCGACAGCTTTTTTAAACAGTCTTCCCCTCACTTACCTTCTACACTTTTAAGTGCCATTCACTTAAATTACTGCGTCTGTTTGTCTTCAAACGGAATGCATTTTTTTTCCCGTTCCACAAGACAATTTTTTTATATATATATTTCTGTTTATTTTATTTCCTTCGGAGTCGTAGAATTCTTTCATTCGTCACATTCTTCAAAGGTTACAAATAAAAAAAATAAATAAAAAAGACTTTTTCAGTTTTCTTTTCAGAAGTGGCAATGTTGTGTTTGTTTCCATGCCCCTTTTTTGTTTATCAGCTAAGTTAAGAGCTACGCATTTTTTTCCCTCTCATATTTACTCAAACGTTGCCAGATATGAAAAATCATGAAGTTCAAAAAATAGCTGTCGATTCTATTAAAATCTTAATTTTATAAAAATTTGTTATTTTAAAATATAAAATTGAGAATTTAATAAATTCGACTATTTTTAATTATTGATAAAATATTAATTTATCATTTATTAAAATTTATTATACAAATTTGACACAAAATCTAAAACTTTTCCATTATTTAAGCTTAGTGCGTTTTTTTTCGATTCAAACTGAGCCTCTAACTATATCCTGACATTTCTCTTTTATATATCTTTAAATATAAAAGTAAATTTCACATAAGGGAAAGTATGCATAATTCACAACGTAGTTAATATTTAAATTTTATGAATAACATAGCCCAAAACAAAATATACTTTTTAAAATGAAGTTATCTAGAAAAGTATATTTATAAAATGTGTATTAATACTAGATAAAAGAATAAAGTTTTTCTTTGAGTACTTAAAATTCCACTACACTGTATTTTTACTACGCAGAGTTTGAATTTGAAACAATCGAATCGTTACACAATTTGTAATACAACAAATCTACCATGAAACAAAATTTTCCTTCTTATCTATTTCTCTGCATTAAACTACTGTTTACAAAATCAATTAAATTATTTTATATTATTTTGAAAATTCGGATAACAAAGATTTGAATAATTACGGCTGAAATCCAATTAAAATTTTGTAGTTTTTCCAATAGATTACATTTTTAAATTCAGCAATGAAGATAATCCTCATACGTATTTTAGACATTTAAAATTCGTACATTTTTTAAAAAGTTTTCGTAAATATTTCATCATTTTAAATATATATTATAGTGTAAAATCTGCTAAAAATTTTTAAATCAATAACCACTGACATTAAACATATATTGAAGAATAGTACTCGTCAGATATTTCATATATATATATATATATATATATATATATATATATATATATATATATATATATATATATATATATATATATATATATATATATATATATATATTAAATGAATTCCTCCAACTATGCATTTTACATGAATACCCAATATAATAGTTTTCTATATTAATCCAACCAAGTTAATAATTATCATGACAGTCAACAAAAGACAAATTAATATCAGCACAATCTTCAACGTGGGAGCCACCGTAACGGAGCTAATCTCCTTATGTTCACCCACACCATCTTCCATCTGCTTCGCCATCCCTGATCACGAGGATCTCGAGAACCAATCGGTGGAGATTACGGCGCACTCTGACTGCTCGTCCATAGTCACGTGATTAATGACCAGACGAGATAAAGGATTTTCTTCTGGTTTCATAGTGAGGTAGTCCGAGCACGTGGAGGGACTTTTTTCTTACGCCTGCCTCCTAATACTTAAGGAGTTTAGAACATCAAGGAGGGCGTGAAAAGGCATCTTCTTTTTATTCTTAGGCTTCTACATTTTTTTCATGTCGTTCAGTTATGCTTCAAGATGGCCAGAAAATGTTTTACAATGATAAGCGAGAAAAACAAATAAATTATCAAAAAAAAAAAAAAAAAAAACTCTTTATCGTAATTGATGAACTCACATACAAGCTTTTTACTACTTTTATTCTTTCTTTAGACACAATATCTGTGTTTTACATTGAACTCAAAAATTACAGAATACCACAGACTAACTAATGAATAGCTTTTACTACTTTCACTCTTTTATTCGACACAATATCTGCGTTTTGGGTTGAATTCAAATTACAAAGTACCACAGATTAACTAATGAATAGCTTTTACTACTTTCACTCTTTTATTCGACACAATATCTGCGTTTTGGGTTGAATTCAAATTACAAAGTACCACAGATTAACTAATGAATAGCATTTACTACTTTTACTCTTTTATTCGACACAATATCTGCGTTTTGGGTTGAATTCAAATTACAAAGTACCACAGATTAACTAATGAATAGCATTTACTACTTTTACTCTTTTATTCGACACAATATCTGCGTTTTGGGTTGAATTCAAATTACAAAGTACCACAGATTAACTAATGAATAGCATTTACTACTTTTACTCTTTTATTCGACACAATATCTGCGTTTTGGGTTGAATTCAAATTACAAAGTACCACAGATTAACTAATGAATAGCATTTACTACTTTTACTCTTTTATTCGACACAATATCTGCGTTTTGGGTTGAATTCAAATTACAAAGTACCACAGATTAACTAATGAATAGCATTTACTACTTTTACTCTTTTATTCGACACAATATCTGCGTTTTGGGTTGAATTCAAATTACAAAGTACCACAGATTAACTAATGAATAGCATTTACTACTTTTACTCTTTTATTCGACACAATATCTGCGTTTTGGGTTGAATTCAAATTACAAAGTACCACAGATTAACTAATGAATAGCATTTACTACTTTTACTCTTTTATTCGACACAATATCTGCGTTTTGGGTTGAATTCAAATTACAAAGTACCACAGATTAACTAATGAATAGCATTTACTACTTTTACTCTTTCATTAGACACAATGTCTGCGTTTTGGGTTGAATTCAAATTACAAAATACCACAGACTGACTAATGAATAGCATTTACTACTTTCACTCTTTCATTAGATACAATTTCTGCGATTTGCGTTGAATTCAAAATTACAAAGTACCACAGATTAATGAAAAGTTTTTACTACTTTTACCCTTTCATTAGACACAATACCTTTGTTTTCCGTTGAATTAAAATTTTTAAAAAAATGCTCCAGACTAGAAACAGTAATTTCCCTATAAAATGGTATTGTCTTCTACGAAAAATCATTTGTCTTCTAACTTAACAACTAAGAAACTTGTCTGAAACATATGACGTTCTCATTAATTTTGAGCCATCGACATCCAGTTCATTGACATCTTTACTATTCAACTCATAAGACACTTACCAATTTCCTGTAAAGAAAACCATGTATACAGGAAATCTATTATATAAGCATCCAGTATCATCACATATACACCAACACAAGACGATGGTGAAAACTGTCCGTCTGGCAAATGCTTTCATCTCCGAGAAATGAAGATGAGAAAAGGAAGATTGAAGTAGCCATTTCTCTCTCTTGTCAAACAGGCAATGGGAACTGCTTTCGGTTGTTGACTTCGAGGGACGACAAAAAACCTGGCAAAAAGGCACCCGTCCGTATATCCGCTATTTTTCTGCCTTGATCTTTTCTTTTGTACCTATTGTGCTGGAGGAATATTAAAGCGAGAGGAAAAGAGAGAAATATCTTCTCCCTTTTTTTTTCTTCCTGAACTTCTCAGTGGGTGGTGGAATTGAAATCATCTCTTAGACCTGTCCAGCATTGTTGAGTTGTCAGCGAACTCCCCCGTCACAGTGATGAGGTCCGGCACTGGAACCGGAATTCTGTAAACTGAATGTCAAACTGATGTTCGTTGTGTATATATGTCAATATAAGACCAGGGAATTGTTTGGTTAGAAAACAATTCTCTTAACTCTGTTAGTAAATACTAAGCTTACTTTTTACGAGGTTATTCAATTCGCACCATAAGATGATGCTCCATAATTGCAATTAATGTATAAAAACAACTTTTTGTAGATAAGCAAATTTTAAAATAAATATATACTACTAAATAAAAGTAAAATATAATTATATTACAGCTACTTGTGAATTATAAAAAAATCTTTGCAGATTTGTAAAATGCAGTGCAAAAATTAGGTTTATTTTTTAAGAAAGGCAAGAATTGTTCGTTAAATTAAAATTAAAATCCTATTTCGAAGCATTGTAACCTCATTATTTCAAATAGTCGTTCAAAAAGTCTATAAAAATGAAATTTAATTGCTTAAATTATTATCTATGAGATAAAAATCATCAAAGCTAATGATATTATAAAGGTGAAAAAAACTTGTAACTTATAATTCTCTTCAAAATCTCCAATTCACAGCATAGATTAAAATGAGAATGTTCAAATAAATAATATAAAATTTGCAATATATCCAATTTTTCATTTTCATTTCATTTCATATTACTATTTTTTTTTTTTCTGGTTAGCTTCATGCTTTTTTCCCGTTTTTCAACATAATGTTCTTTTAATTGTTAAACAAAACATTTATTTTCATTTGTATAGGAACATACAGGAATGGAAACTTATTAGTTGCACATTTTTCCCATTTAAATCATTTAGAAATGATCAATTACTGGGCAAAGACTGACTAGGATTAAGAAAAGATAATACTTATTCACATTTATAGAGTAACCACTGTAGTTGTTGTCGTGCTAGGCTGACATTATAGGGTGCGCTGCTTTACTTTTGCAACTGAACCATAATATAATTATATGAAAAGTTTTAGCATTAATTATACTAGTTTTATATTGCTGACAAGCCGGCCATTTTGTATAGTGGTCAGCGTGCCTGACTACGAATAAGGAGGTCCTGGGTTCGAATCCCGGTTCAGGCATGGATGTAATTTCTCTCTCTCGCTCTCTATCCTGTCTTTGTCCTTTCCTTGTGTGTGTGAATGAAGTATGAATGATGCCTACCCTATAAACGGTCCCTATGACATGTGTGAGTGCGCGATGGTGGCCCACACCCTGTGGTGCACACGGGTCAACGCCTCGGCGGCTAAGACGTCGCTGTGTCTGGCCGATTTCTTGGTATCAGGGAACAATATATTAATAGACTCTGTTGCAGTTGTAACTGTCTACAATCTGCCATTGGAAAAAAATATTGTTGACAATTCAGTTAAATAAACACAATCTAGTTTATAGACATTATTTGTCAGGGAAAAATAATATAATTAAAGTTAGAATATTCCACAACTTTATCTGATTATTTTGCTATTATATATGATTGGCTCAAATTAATATATCTATTTAATTATATATATACACGTATAAAATTATACAGATAAATTATTATATGCATTCATTGTCTCATAATTTGCTTAATACATGCTTTTATTAAAATAATAAATCTATGCTGTTTGTTATAATATTTTTCATTCTAATCCTATCAAAAATATAATTTATCAAATTTATAATGGAATACTCTAGAAATTTTATACAATTTTTGAACAATATCTAATAAAAAAAATTCGCGCGCGCGATCTACACTATTGTATTGCTGAATAACATTATTTAATAATGGATCGATTAAGGTATTTGTATGTAACCAAAATTGTCACTCTTTTTTACGGTACTCCCATATTTCAAACATAACATTTTCCACGAAATGTATAACTAATTAAAATTCCTCACATAAGCCTACATCAGAACTAATAACAGAGAAGTTAAAGGTTACACGCGAGAAAAATGTAACGCCATTTGTACGTTTAACGCTATTCTGGACGTTAAGTTAAAGATTTGATTCAGTGCGCACAATGCATAATTCTTATAACTGAAGTACCCCATCATTCTTATTATAATTTATTCAGGGTACTAAATTATTCTCATCTTTGGCACAGTCAACGAAGCATGGTGGCCAGAACTGGCGATTAATTTCACTCACTCGCAAAAGTTGGCCAGGCTTCCACAGCCAGTGAAATTAGCTAAAACATCCTTCGGGTATTTTAAAATGCATTTATCATTATCTAAACTAACATGCAGCATATACTAAAACTCACATTTTGCATTATGTTAGCCAGAGCTGAACGCATAGATTAAATTATATTATTCAAGTTTTTGACAAGCGAAGGGTAACATTTTCTAGTTTGTGAAAAGCTTTAGATGGGCTGATAATAGGATTTTTAAACTGAGATATCAGCGATAACATATTTAATAATAATCGTTATTCATTGATGAATATGTACATATATTGTTGCTTTATTATCAAAACGTATATGTGTATGTTTGACAATTTATTTCAAATACAGAATGTGATGCAGGCCTTTTGATGAAAGACTTCCCGATAGGAAAATAGCAGAATGATTAATTGTGGTTGCTACTGATGAAGTTAGGAAATATATGTTAACAATTCAGATGTGAATTATCACTGCTTTTATAAATTGGTCTTAGGTAAATGCGGGTTTTCAGATCTAGGAGATTAAACAAGCGTTTTTTAAAATAATATAATAGAATACCATATTTTTTAAAAGATTCTTTGAAGATTTTAGGAACACTTGTCCACATTTTGGGCCTTAGTTCATTATTAATAGGAATTAAACAACTTTAATACATAAACATACATAAATATATAATTAAGTAGTTTGTATTTTTAAGTGAATATAAGTAAAAAACAAATTTTGATAATAATAATACTTTCACACAATTATTTACCTCAGAAATATTTTCTTTGAGAAGATAAACAAAAATTATATCGAATCCGGTGGAATATGGTACAATTTAAGCTGAGAGAAGTATGTAATCAATTAGAAATTGATTGTTAAAATATTAACATTATTATAAAAAATCTTTGAAAAATTTAACAAAGAAATTGGAGAAATTATTGGTTTGAATCCGTAATATCAAATTATACCGAAGTGAATGTGATTTTATATTAAAAAATGTATATCATTTTAGTGGTTCTAACATAAACATAACTAAAATTGCTATATTAAATTTGAAGATAAATATTAGATAGTTCAACCGAATTTACTAAATTTTCAAATATATTTATACAAGATAAACACTGTACATCATAATAATGAAATTTTGATTTTATCGTTGAGAAAGGACGTATATTAATAAGAATGATTTAATATATACTATCTTGCATTAATTAGTTTTTCAATTATTTTAATCATAAAACTACAAAGTAATCTTATATATTATTTATAAAATATTATATCACGCAAAGAATTTAAAAAATGTTGATTTTATGGATGGAAAAATTGTCAACTGTAAGAAAAAGTGATTAATGCAAGCATGTGATTCGCCCATTGGACCCATTGAAATGTTCTGTACACAACCACTGAAACAATTTCTTTTTTAAATGAAATCTATTTATAATTTGCATTATTTTCAAAATAAATTTCATTGAAAATTAATAAAAAATATATAATTTTTCTAAAGGCCAAAAATTTTCATAAGTAAAATTTGAAATGAAAAAATAAATTAGTATCAACTTAAAAGCACCAATCAGTGGTAAAAAAAACCCCAGGAAAATTAAAATACATGAGAAAATAAACAGACCAAACAATTAATATACCAGTTTTTATTCGTTGAAATTAAAGAGCATTAATAAGATAATGATACTAAAATAATCTAAGAATAATAATATCAAATATAGAAGGAAGTAAAAAAAAAACATTATTCACTCCATGAAATCGAGTTAATGCGTTTTTAATTAGAATATTAATACAGAGACTGCAAAATGTGCGACGTTTAATTTCAATAAAGGATTAGATATAATGAAATGTCTCTTATTTAATGACTATTCCTATTTGTGATATATTTTTTCACCCATTTGGGGTGCTTATAAGATTATAGGAAAGCTGACTTGATTTAAAATAATGAATACTTTATTCATTTTAAACAAAGATAATAGGTGAAAAAAAAAAAAAAAAAAAAACTAAAGATTAAAACCCAACACATGGGAACGGATTATTTAAAGTAAAAAAAACTAAAATAATGTATAAATGTGTATATATTTATTAATATATCTTTATTCACTATTATTGTTTAAATAAATGAAAGAAATATTTTGCTTTTTTGGTAGTGCCTTGCATTCTTAGAGGATAAAAGGAAAATTTAAGTATAGTGAATATTCCAGCGCAGTGAATAATAAATACAAAATCCATTAAAGCTAATTATTAGAGCTGCGTTAATTATTATTAATTACTTATTTCTAAACTAATTAAATAAACTAGTTCTCTCTTGAGAAGGTGTATTTTAAAAACTAAACTATTTCTTTCTTTATTTTTTTTGGTTCTTTGTAATTATGCGACTAATTTAATTTAAAGCATAAGCAAAAGTAATCTATATCAATTAAATGTTGCAAGTTTTTTAATGATAAAGAGTAAACATTTCGGGAATTATTTAAGGGAAATAAATAGCTATTTAGGAAAGAGATTTTTGATAAGTGTTCCTTTTTTTTTAAAAGAGATCATTTATAAAATTCAAATCAATTGAAGAAATACTGAAAAATTTAAAGAAAAATGACGGCAATATAAAATAATTCAACACATAAATATAGCATGATATCAATTAAATAATTATATTCTTCATTTTTCGCAAATAATTAATTGAAACTATTTTTTTTTTTTAAATTTTGAAGAAAATCGCAACTTAGTACTAGAATAGTTTCAATGCTTAATCATAATAATGATATGAGTATTCTTTTTTGTTTATAGTTTAGGATAATTTTCTAACTTACTTAAAAAAATCAAAAATTTTTACTGTAAAATTCTTTATGGGTACAAAAAAATTTAAAGTTCTTTTTTGTTACTTACATATTATTCTATATCCATAATATACACATTCTACTTACATATGCCAGAATATTTATAATGCAGTATTCTTGTATTAATTATTTTTAACGAAACAAGAGCAAACATGAATATCAAATATGATATAAAACTAGATATGTAAACTGTAATGTTAACAGGATGTGTTTACTCAGTATGGTTTTTATTTAGAATGTATTTGTATCATATCAATATGAATTCATAATAAGTCCCAATTTTTATACTGACAACAGTAAAACAATAGAATAGGGATGCTGTGTTTGTTTTCTTAATACGTATCTGTCGGGGGTGGATGTTTCGAAATCTTGTGCGTTTTCTTTCTCATGAGACGTGAATACGGTGCAACATTTACGAAAAGTATCTCGTGAAGGTTGAACGTAATGAACATCCAAACGCAGTTCACGACTAAAGTTGCTTGAACCTCTACTATTTAGTGATCAAGGAATCAGGGCATCCATGATAAAAGTAGCAAGTAACGATAGATATTTGTAGGTGAATTCCTCAGGATGAACAAATAAACACACACACACACACACATATATATATGAATAAAATTGCTATTTAGATTTAGATATTGATGTTGTAGAAATTTTCTCAAAGTTTAAAAGAAGTAGAACATACGACAAAAACTTTGATGTCAAAAACAGATGGAAACATAATGCAATAAAATAGGATTGACAAATTCGAAACAATTGCTATTCTCAATCGGAATTATTTGACAGATTTCCAGGCCATCTGTTGAAGCCATATACATCCTTTCTAAGAAATACCACAATGGAATATTCTATGACGATTGACACCAAGGGCAACGATAGGCAGCATCATGGGCATACAAACAAAGACATGTCCGTTTCCTTAACTGCATGATGACATCACACAATTGAGAAGGCGTGGCTGGGAAACTTCAGTTTCACGAAGTCAGTGGAATTACGAAGTTGGTGACGAAATGGGAAGAAGGAAGACTGAGAATCAAGTCCTAATTGGTAGACTGAGGCAGCAAATTGCTAGCCAATTAAAGATCTCGTAAAGAACTGAGTTTGTGACAGAAAAAATTTCCCCCTGTTCTCTAAATCACGATACAGCATTATGTAATTATGTTGTCCAATTAAACGCTCATCAAACTTTTTATGTAGCCCACAATTATACCGTCATATTTCTACGTATATATTATTATTATTATTATTATTTTGTTTCAATAAAATCCATGTGCAACAGCCTTTGTGGCGAGTATAAGAAAAGTGTATAATTTATTCTTCAACACCCAGCTAATGAATGGGGAATAAAAATTCCTGTTTTTGTTATTTTGATAATGTCTTTGATGCAGAATTACATGAAAGACTTTTATGGTTAACGTTAAAAGAAATTGGTGTAATAGTTTTTGGCACAGATGGTTGGTATTTTTGCTTTGTCCATTCATACTAAAGCTTCCAATATTGAGTAATATCAGATGATTGCTTAAAGGTACGAAAATTTTCCCAAGTTATTTCTTAATTTTGATATCTTCGAGAAATGTTTTTTTAGTTATTCATATCTAGATATTGTTCTAAATACGTTTAGAATAGTCGTAAATTCTTCTACATGTTAGACCCACAATAAATGAAAGTTTATAAAGAAATTATATATCAAAAATCATTAGGATCATTTAAGATTCAAAAATTTAAAGATGATTATTTTTTCAAAATTTTGTCATATAAAGAAAAAATATTTAGTTAAAATTTTGAGCAATATTTATAAAAATATTGTTAATTATATCGGCTTTTTGTATATAAATAATCAATACTTTATGTCTATGAAAATATTCTTTTTAAGCCCAGTGTTCAACAAGTTCTTCATTTATAGTAATATATTTCAAATTTTACTTACTTCTTTTTTGAAATTGTCAAAATTATAGTGAAATGTTGATAGAATAATAATTTATTAGGGTGAATATTCTAAACAAAAAATTTATCATTAACTATTATAATATCTTTAATTTTCTATTATTTATAATTTATATAAATTTTAATACTTTTTTATTTATTATATAAAAGTGAGAGATAATAAATATTGAAAAATGTAAAATCAAATTTAAACATGTAAATACTTTTTCAAATGAATTTATATCTCATTTCAAATTCAGAAACAGCCCTAATACTTTAAAATACAAATGTTTTAAATGCAAATATTCAATTTAAATGCTGTAAATAAAGGGAAATAATTCATTCTGGATGTAAAGAATTTCTGGGTTTTATCAGACCTGAGTAAAACTAGACAATTTATAAAATGGCCAACAAATGGAAGCAAATCATTTTTGAAAGCATATGTTAACAAAAATCGTCTCTCCTTAAATTTTGATTAATAACATTTGTAATTTTATGTTTGTAAAATTATAGTTCCATTAATTGTTTTAAAATATATTTTACTGCATAAAAAATGTTTTACATATTTGAGAAGGAGTTCAAAAATGAAAGTTCGTTTATATACAACGAAACTTTAACAGTTAATTAGAATATAATTTTATAAATATGAAACTATATGTAATACAATTTCTTTAGAAAAATTTGTAATTATTTTTTTGTTACAAAATTATATAAATAAATTACAGAGCTGATAAAGTAATAGTGTTACATTTTAAAACATATTGGTTCCGGCATAATTAACCAGATATAATTTTGTTTTAAAATGTACCAATATTAATTTGCCACAATATTCTTCTTATATGAGGCTATTCTAATGTATTTGATCATTTTGTGTTATGAATAAAATGAAATGCATAACCAAAACTAGAAGCAAGAAATAACCAAAAGAAGATGAAAATGGCAGAAAAGAAGTGCACTTCAAGTTCAAAGTAAACGTTTGTATTGAAACCCCTTCACGAATTAATAACCATTCTTTCTTTTCCTGTTCAGAATTAACACTTTTTCCTCATTTTATTACATATAACGAAACACAAATTAGATAAGTGTGTTTACATAATACACAAAAAGCAAATAAAGTATAAACAACCAATAACAAAAAAAATCAATCAACCATATTCTTCATGGCTTATTTTCTGTTCATAATTAATTATAATCTCACGGTAAAAAGAGCATGAAAACCACACACACACACAGTAAACATAGCACCAAAATGATGAACAGGCAATTTCCGTTGAGACACCATTTTTTTTCTTTCTTCTTTACAAAGATATCGCCAATTTTGACGTCTGTCCGAATGAAAGACTGTCAGCTATCTTCACGAGCGTCACTCAACCAAGGGATCGATTTGACATTGGACAGAAAAATAGCTGTTATTATCTACCCTACGTTCTTTACTTCGGATGTCAATTACTGCGTGTCTGCCGGATTAGCTATTTTTTTTTGCTAATGTATATTATTACCACTTTAATGCATTTTATTATTGCATTAGTTCAGATGACGAGCGAGAACACGTTCTCGAGAATAGTTCGTGGGTGGATAAATTACAATATTATTTTTGTTTAGTCATTTATTCTTTTTCCCATCAATTTGATTAGGTTAGCATTCAGGTAACGCGATTAGGCGTGCAGTTATTTGGGAGAATATGAGAAGCCTTTATGATACGTATAATAAGATTAGGTTACCTTTGAGGTATTCATTTGTAATGAAATTGTTAGTTACTAGAATGAAGTAATATTTCTGTAAAAAAAAATGAATCCTGTCCACTCAAAGAGGCAATAAAATTGAATTTATGTCAATAAAATATAATTTATTTGCAGAAAACGCAATAAATTAAATTATACAGCTTGTATTTTGTTAGAAGGATGAAGAAATGTTGAATTATTATTTGACAAGCTTGTTTTGGTGAGTTAAATCCATGTAATGAATTGCTGTAAGGCATTTTAACATTCAGGATATATTACTGAAATAAATTTAAAAATAATGATTAGGTATTTCTCAATTTAATATATCTAATGTACTTCAAGTGAAAAGGGAAGTTACAGCTACTAATTTCTGAGTTGAAAATGTTTATAACGGCAATATAGCAATATAAATTAAATTTCAAATTAATAAATTTTATAAAATAATGAAAATTATAGTTATTATATTTTTATGATACTATTTATAATGATAATTTTGTGACTAACTTTACTTTAAAATATAAATTAATTAAATAAATAATAGAAAAAACGTCTCCACAGGAATTTATTTAAATTTTATTCGCATTATTTAATTGAAATAAGACCATTATTATTTAATCAAATTATTTAACTTACAATTTTATACGAGAAAAATAATTTATTAAAATATTTAAATGTATATTTAGCACACATTACCAATTGAATCAAAATATCGACTTCTACACAAATAATTATTAGCGAAATGTACATTACAAAATATTAAATAAAATTTTTTCATCCATTTCTAGCAAAAAATAGCTTTTGACATTTTCAAATGCATTTTATAGTCCTAAAATATTAAAAACAATACTTAAAGGTGTCTTATTTTCTTGCACTACGACATTAATATCTAGCAGCCTCATTAATGTTCAATTAGTGTTTTGTTAATCGATAGATGGCGACACTGTCATTTTAATACTAATCCATGTTTAATGGATAAGGAAAATAAAATTATTTTTATGATACAGTGTTAGAGTTCTATTTGCAGTTTTATTTTTCAGAAGTGCTTAAAAAAGAACATTCCAGATTTTCTGTTAAGTTTTATCGAACAAATATATCAGATTTAATACGAATTTTTCCGTAGTAAAGCATTCGTTTCAAACTGGAAATAATTTTCACGTAACTTTATTTGTTAACGATACATAAATAATTTGTTTGAACTAAAAAAAATAAAGTATATTCACTAAAATATTTAATTTTAAATATTTTAAATAAGCACTAATATTTTCATGAGTTCATAGGAAAGTGAGGAAAAAATTATTAAATTTTCGTATGAAGTATAGGTTTTTGTATAGTCTTTTATGAAACAAAAAAATATAATAATATAAAGAATATATTATACTTTCTTTTACGCAACAAACATATTTTATTTCAATATCTAACAAGAGATATACTACACAATAACACCTTAATATACTTCATATAAAGTAAAATTAATTTACATTATAGAACGGAATTATTTTTTACTTATAAAAATCACTCATTTTTAATGCGAAGAAATTTAAACTGAAACGGATAAATAAAAATTCGAACAAAATTAAGATGAAACAGAAAAAGTTTTTTCTAGGCCAATATTTCCAATGAATCAAACATTTTTGGTTTTTACTACACAAAAACAATCTTTAAAAGTAATTGCAATCAATAAAAGCGCTGTATTTTAAAAGCAAAGTAATTTTTTGCAACAGCATGTGTATGACTTTATTTACGAAAAATGTAAAACAAAACACACTGTAAAGGAAACTAAACTTTAGGAGGATACAATGTGTTCACGAAAATATACAGTAAAAAAAATTTTAGTTCCCATTTTTGGCAGTAATAAATGCTCTTATAATACTTTACAAGAAGAATAAATTTAAACGTCAAGAAATGAAATTTTGATATTGTTTGGAAATCTCAGTTTAAAGTAGTAAATACATTTAAAAAACTTCAAAAAAAAATTTACATATTTTTTAATGTATATCATCAAACTTTTGAAAATAAAATGTCAATATATTCACATATTATTCCCTGAAAACATTCTACCACACCATAAAGGAAATGAATGCATACATTTTTACGTTAATTTATCTAAATTTCAAAATGCGCAGTCGAAGATTTTCGACTTGTCCCAAGAATGGAATAGATATCACACAGACTAGCAAGTCATTCTGTAATTGTTGCCATAAAGTTTATAATAACAATACCTTTTTGGGCATCGATTTAGTTATCAATGACTTAAAATTAAGAAAACAGTCAGAAATAATATCGGATTTTATGGAAGTGTTTTCATGTAATCTTTTACGTATCTTTAAAAAAAAAAAACAAATTTGCAAGAATAATGAGTACATTTCTTTTTAATATATATTATTTTTATTTTTTTTTTTGCATTCATGATAAAAGTTTAGTTTGTTTTCAGAAAAGATTTGATTTTAACACACACAAGTTCGCCATTTTCAGTTTCTCTCTATCAGGATAGAGGTAAGGTTTTAAGACAGTAATCATGATTTCTTTTCTTGCGATCTTTATGGCAGGACATTCGGTGCACAACTTTTTTCTTTTTAAAAAAAAAGTCTCGAACGTAGACTTCCTAGCAAAAGTAGTCGGGAACAGGGGTGAGGGGTTGTGTAATGGAGATTTAAGACGATTGGCTGAGTAAAGAATCCAGCTTTTACTGTCTATTGGAGTAAACGACGCAACATAAAAGGAAGTTCATGTTTGAATCACACTTCTAAGAAATTAACTTTCAATGAAAAAGAAAAAAAAAGAAGCTATTTAAACTGGGGGAGAGAGTGGGAGGAAAAGGCCATGTCTCTACAGGGTGCCAGAAGTGGTAACTCGAGTGTAAGAAAAACGTGGAAGGCTAACCGGTGTGGAAAGAAACTGTCACAGATCAATGGCAAATGTTAGGGAATAATGGAATCTGAAAAAGCAAAAAGTTTAAGGTGTTCATTTGTAAAATAAATACGGGTTTAAATCATTTACGCTCATTAAATACTGAATAGCTTCTCATATGTGTCTTGACTTTTGTCAGATAAAATATCTCAACAAATGTGACGAAAAAAAAAATGTGTTAGTATCCTTAGTGAGTTTTAACGAAAGAATCAGAATTGTATCAGTGCGAAAGAAAACAATATTTTCACATTAATAGGTCTTTAAAAATAGTGACACATAATATTTTATTTATAAAGTAATAAAATTAAAAATATAAGTATAATAATTCTATATAAACTAATAAAATATGGAAAATATCGTTGACATAAACTTGTATCAATTCATCAATATAAATTAACAAGTGATATAAACTTTTATTATTAGATTAGCGTTTTCTAAAAATTACACCAGAAATAAAATTACTATTTAAAAAAGGAAACAAATATAACAAAATTTCTAAAATAAACGTATTTAAAAACAGTATTTCCCTAAAAATGCATAAGTACTCTTTAAAAAAAATCTGATAATTTTCAGAATATTTTTTGAATGTTCGAAATATTTAATCGTAATTTTAAATAAACAACATAAAAATAAACTCAAATACGAGAGAAAATAACAATTACACAGCACTTTCAATTATCAGCATTAATTAATATTGTAGTTTACGGCCAAAGTTGAAAAAAATAATAATAATGCGAACAGGCCATTTATAGTATAAAAGTAAATCACCGTCACACAACAAGATTTAAATTAAATAACATTAAAATAGAGATGTAGTTGCAATAATAATAAAGCTTACTTAAATTTTTCTGTTTAACTTTGGAATAAAGTTTATTATCTCTCGTTGGTTGCAATCAATAATAGTAATTTTTTTTTTTAATAATTTTGAATTTTTTCGCCAAAAAAGTTGCTTGCATTGTAGTATCTCCTAAATATTTAATAAAAAAAAACCTTAGTGTACAAATTATTTTATTATGAATCAATAAGGGGGAGAGATAACTATACACATAAAACATTTTTTAGATATTGTTTTAAAATAACAGCACACACACACACACACACACACACACACACACACACACACAATATCAGAGATATTTGAGAGTATTCATAAAGAGATATATCAGTATATAACTATTAAGACTAAACCAGAGGTAATTATTCTTCCAAATTTAAAATATTTCGCTAACACTTTAAGTAAGACAAAATACTATATATATATACATATATATATATATATGTGTGTGTGTGTGTGTGTGTGTGTGCGTGTGTATATATATAATTGTTAATGTATGTTTTGATTATTATTTCGTCTAAGAACACAGGTCTAAGGTCTCAGTATTCAACTCATTTAGAATTCAATGTGTGTATCGAAATACACACATGGATATATATATACACACACAAGTTAGTGTAATAGGATCCCCTTAGATCTGACAAGTGTGCTTTCTTGGACACAAAATAATAATAATTAGCACATATATTAACAATTATATATATATATATACCAAATTCATGATAGTCATTCTTTAATAAAATAACTATAGAGAGAACGAATAATTTACTATCTACATAGTAGATAAATTCAGTTGTAAATCACAAAACATTAATATAACTTGGAATATAATCTCACAAGTGAATTCTCACCCTGTAAAATTTTCTTTGCTTTGAACTAACTCATGCGGGGGGAATCTTGTTTAAAAAAAAAAAAAAAAAAAAAAAAAACGAAAATGCCAGAAAAAAATAATGAAAACCAGGTCAAAGCGACGTCGGGTGTTACTAAAAGGAAAGACAGAGGGACGAAAAGGTGGGAGGTGACGAACAACACAACAGAAGCACCCTCTAAACCGCATTACCCGCCCCTCCCCCGCCTCACAAAATCCTCTTAATGAAGAGGGTTGTCTTGAGCGGGAAAGCAAAATGAAGTGTACCGGGAAGGTCGAAGGTTAAGTGTGCTCTACGTGCAGAAGCATTTCTCACACTTTTCTCACGAGGAGGAGAGGAAGAAGTCACCCCCTTCTTCAGACGAGGGGCTGAAACTGGAGACGCAGCCCCGGTCGCGGCGGCAATTTCTTCTAAAGAATAATGATGAGAGACGGTGCGAAAGAAGGGAGGTGAGTTAAATGAAAAGAGGGAATATTTTCATACTTTCCCCGTAAGAGGATCTTTTTTTTTTTTTAACGAATCGTTTAGATATTCCCGTTATTTATTGCCGATAATGCAAGCTTTGTTCTGATCTAAATGTGAAAAAGAATCAAAAGACATGATATTCTGGGACATTCCAATTTTAGCCATTCCCAAGATAAATTGCTGAAGGAGGAAAACCTTTGCTTGTTTAGGACATTTTAAATGCCTGCCATATGCAGTAAACGCTACATAATGGCAGACTAGATAACAAAAAATTAAAGGTGGGGCAGATATTTTTAAATATTACGTACCATTTGCTTCCCCGTGACTTTAAAATTCCAAATCTTAAGTCCAAACAAAAATTGATTCCAAGTTCTATTTTAAAACTGCTTCAGTATTATGTGTACGTGTGCAAAAAGTAAAGATTTTTTAAGTCATTTGTTTTAATATCAAACTTATGCACAATTATTATAGTATCTTACAATTGTATGTTATTCATTCATTTCTGTGATATATAATTCACACTTTTAACCAAACTTGTTTAATGAATGATTTTGAATGACTTGTTAAATGTAATTATTCGGTGATACTAAATTATTCAAAATGTTGTATTTCATGCAACATTTGACGTTACTTACAACGTCAATATATAATTTTTTTCAAAGAAATATTTCACAAATGCAACAAATTTCCATTACAGATACTATAATAACACGCGAGCACAGACAATAATAAAAGAAAAACCAAATTACCACATAATAATAGTGGTTTTAGCATTTAAAGAACAGTTTTAAACATAACCTGAAAAATGCAAATGCAATGCTTGTGGTTAAAAGAACCTTCCACATAAATAAAAAAAATTTTTTAAATCACGTTCTCTTAATTATTTATGAATTTTATACAACCTATGACTTTTTTTTAGTGAAAAGAAACATGAAAGGCTCATATCCGATCAATCAATTATTCAACATATAGCACATATTGCACGAACACCTGCATACATATAAAATTCATTACTAATTTATACTTAAACAAACAACATGTGTGTATTTTGAAAATGCATCCGGTTGGCTAATCGAAGGGTCACGTCACACGTTAAAAAAAAAATAAACTTAAAAACTACAGCAAAACCCCTCTAATTACATCACTTGAATCAATGAGCCGAAAAATTATGGACCATACATAATTCATTTTCTTACAAAGCGATATGCGCCTAAGTGTTTTCCTCTCTGAAAATCGTTCCGGGAAAATCGTCCTCAATGCGTTAAGACGTCTCATCATTCAATAACCCTCCCAATTTCAATCACATGTTACTTGAAATATGCATTATCCCATATGCCTTTTTTTTTTTTTTTACATTTTTTAACATCGAAAACAATAATAAAATCAAGAAAAAAATGAAAAAAAAAATCATTTTTCAACGCTGAATATAATCAAATTAGTTCTGGCGATAAAAACGTGAAGGGGAAAAAGGGAGATTATTCTAAAAGATAGGTCAGAAAAAAAGAGGAAAAATCATAACGCAAGTTATGATGTATTTCTGTTTGACGGAAAAAAATGTAAAAATAAAGAAAAGTTCCAAATCGATGAGAATTCGGAGGTAAATGCTGCTAAAATTTTATCGTATGCGCGGGAGTAAGATACCTATCAGCAATGGTGATTAAGAAGTATAATTTTACTATTTATTCCGTATTTTTTCTGACATAATTCTTAACATTTTTTTTCTCCTATTTTAGCCAATGAAAAATTTCTTGATACGTTGGTCACTTCATAAATAATAGTTAATTAATCATTACATGTGTCATAAAAAAGACAACTTCTGAAAATACAATTTTTAGGGAATTTACGGAGATTAATCTATTGCCTCAATTTCAAATTTATTTGAAAAAATTTTTTATCTAAAATGAAATTAAAAATAACATTCCGAAAAGATAAGTGGAATAAATATAAGCATTAATTTCTTTCTTTTATAACATATGTTTTATTACATCTTTTACTACTTTTTAAGAATACATGGCAATATTTCTTTAAAAAATCATAATTTATTTTGCATTGAAAAATAAATTAATAATAATTTTTAAAAATAGTTTTATGTTTGTATAACTTTGTTTTAATGTAAATATGTCCACCGTAATCTATACTCCTAATATTTCTAACATGATACAGTACAAATATAATAATAATTTTTTATTACATTTTCAAATGTAGTGTGATATATGGTTTTTTTTCTACATTTAAGTAAATCAGCTTTTTGCAATACATTTTAAAATGTCATCGAAACGAATAAAACACAAAAATCTGTCATAATTAAAATGACTAAAAATTGAATATTAAATTGGTGTGAAAAAATTGATTAATAAATTAGTATGAATAACAAAACTGAAATGGATTTCTAAACAGATTGGACAGATTACATTTTTTCTTCGATTTTTACTGTTGCATACCGCTTCGAGAATAAGTTCCTAAGAAAGATTTACAACTTATTTTTAAAATATTTAAAGCAATTTCCTTACTCAAATATTTCAGATATCAAACATTAAAAAAAATATCCGTGTCTAAAGCTTGTCTTGAGCATAAAAGATATTAAATATTTTTAAGAAGATTTCGCCTGATACGCCAGGCTTCGTAAAATTAAAACTATGAGTTCTAGAGCGTATAATCTTTTTGAGCGAAATATAAGCTTAGTTATGAAGTTTTTGACAATAAACAAAATGTTTTGGAAACGAAGAAATTTATAAAGAGAATTGAACTCGGTTGTATTAGGACATTGAGAGAGAAAAAATTATATTATTCTAAAAATATTGACAATTGACGTACATTAATACGTTATAACGTAACAATAAAGAAAAAAATTTAAATAAAATTTTTATATTCACATGAAAATATATAACGAAATATATAGAAAATTTTACTTAATATAAATTTAAGTTTTATAATACATACTTCAGTATTATTTTAATTATTCATCAACATTGTTCTTTCCTGTCCACACCATAATATTAATTCTTTCCATAATACGCGGTACATAAATATTCCAATTTTTACCATATGCATTGCCATTTAAAAATATTTTTATACAATTCAAATACTCATATTATAAGTAAGTCAAATGACATTTAACAAAAATTAAAAGTAAAAGGAAAAAGAATAAGCACAAATACTGCAAACGACATTAATCAATCCATAAAGACAAATATATTAACGAAATAAAAATTTTAAATAATACAAAATATTTATGTCGTAATAAAGCTAGTGTCTAGTTTTTTAAATAATCTGCTCTATAAAATGTTCATAATATTTCATACATTTTTTTGGTTTCGAAAATACTTTGCAATTTTTATTTAAATCTGAAAGAATTTGAATTTTATATAAAGTTTCGAAGGAGAAACCCAATTGAAATTATACAGGAACACTGTACGCAGTGCTTTTTAGCAATCATGATAGTTCTCAGGGAAAACAAACTGTACAAGTAAATCGCAGTAACGACATACATAATTTTATAAAATGTAATTTTCTTTTGCACATTTATAATTAAAATATTTTCTACAGCTATGAAGCAAAATGATTAGTTTTTCGTATTTAATTTCATAAGATGTTCATAATTCCATTTTGAATGCAAAAATTGGTACTAGTAATTAAAGGCGATACTATAATGTTTTACGATACTATAATTTCAGAAATGTATAATTTAAATAATAATGAAATGATTTAAGAATTGAAGTGACTAAAAAAAAAGAAATAAAGGAATGAATTCTATGCTTTCTTGATTTAAAATTAAAAATGATCAATTTAACTTGATGATATGAAAACGAAAATAAAACAATAAAAATGTGAAGGGAAAATATTTATTTAAAAAAATAAAGTTTTTGACTGAATGGAAGCTTAATTTTTTAAACGAAAAACATATTTATTTTTTTAAATAAAAATCAATCTATTTCATTAAATACAAAATTAACAAATTATATTTAAAATAGCTAAAATCAATTAAATATTTCATTTAATAAATGTTTTGTGGTAGAAGTCACACATTGCGGAAACCACACACACACACATATTCCCAAGAAAAAATACACCAAGAATGTTTATATAATGACCATTTTTAAGTACAGAAATGGATAAAATGCATATACAGTGAAACAAAAATATACTATAACACCATAATAAATATTATAAAAAAACTGAAATAGAGAGATTTTTTTTGTCTTGTGCCAGCTAGGCTGACAATATAAGGTGCGCTGCTCCACTTTTCCATACTGAACCATATTTGGTGTGGAGTCCAACTGCTTCAGTACACACATGCCACAGGAACCCGTTTATATGGTAGGGAAACATTCACAACTCATTTATACACAAGGAAAGAACAAAGACAGGACAGAGAGAAAGTACATCCATGTTCGAACCTGGATTCGAACCCAGGATCTCCCTATCCGCAGCCAGGCACTCTAAGCACTAGACAAGGCGGTCGGCAAATAGACAGTTGGTGCCTGTATATGGCAGGAAAAGTCTATTTCTTATATTTAATTTTCTATGGTCGCCTATTTAATGGTAAAGTCAAGAATTATGTTATCGATTAAGAAATAAGTTACAATAAGTATTGAAAGTAAAAAAAAATACTCAAAATAATAATATTAATAATAAAACTTTCCTTATGATTAGCATTATTTATGCAATCTGAAATAAAACATGTTTCCATTCTTAAAATAAGTCAGTCATTATTAAAAACATTATCATTGATTGTGATATTTTCAGATAGAACAAAAACAGGAAAATTGTTCCAAGGAACTCAGTAAGCAACTTTAAAAGATTTAGATGATTATCAGATCGCACAAAAAATTTAGGAGTTTTATATCGCAATATACTATCCATAAGGCAAATTCCTGGGTTTATATTTATTTCTTGTAGATGAAATGCAGTTCAACCAGGGTTATGGATAAATTAAGAAGCAAGTTTTCACTCATTGTATGATGGTCCAACCATCCTTATTTAATTTACTTCAATTCCACATGAAATTTAATCTCTTGTGTTATCTTCCTAAGAAAGTTCATCAGCAGGAATTTTGCTAATTTTATGCTAAGTTTGAATTTTTTTTTTTTTTTAGTAATTTCACTCTCCAGATTACAGATTTTTTTTAAAAACAAACCGTTTGTTTTAATGGCTTATTATTTTTTGTTAACTGTAAAACATTGTTTACAAAAAAACTAGATTATTTTATTTTTTTAAAAAAATTTAATAGATTAAATTTCTCAAGTTCTCGGATAAAATCAAATATTTTCACACCTACATTTATTCCTTGATAGCTTTACAAATTTATCATTCAGTTTCAACGAAATTTATGTAGATTTTCTTTAGACAACAACTAAAATTTTATTAAGGAAAATAAAATGCTTAAGCATAATTTAGGAACAAACACAAATTTCGGAACATCAGATTCCTTTAACAAAACATTCCGCAACACAATTAACATTCCTTCAAAGCAATAAAAAGTTACATCATCTACAAGGATAATAAGAACACAATAGAATAGTTGGGGCAATTTCAAAAGTTAACAGATTTGCCGATTTAATTAGTGGGAAGTCACCAATAAAATCTACAACCTTAGCGCATTACAACAAATTCTCAGCCATGCTAATTTCAGCCAATCATAGTATTCGCAAATGATTCTCTTGGCGTCATTTCCCCCACATTTTAGTCGTTTTTAAATTCAGTTGCAGCCCTAATTACGATATTTTAATTAAACATGGATCTAATTACTTGACGATGATATTAGTGTTTCTGGTAACACATTTAGTGTTATTAGAAAGCATAACTGTATCTTAATTAATATTTTGTGATAGTATTTAAATGAGCAGAATAATAAGGGCAGTCGTAGGTAATGTTAATGTAACTATTTTCTTTAATTAAAATTAACTGCATCAATATTGCAATGAAAAATATGATTGTCGAAACTATAAAAGTTCCCTCCATAAGTTATTTTGATATTGAAAATGTATTTAAATTATTTATTAATAGTTATAAAAATATAATAGTTCCAAAACTGCATTAATTAAAAGCAATTCTTCAACTAATACATATAAATGAAAATTATTTTAATATAACCAATTAAAAAAAAACTTTTTGTGATTTTGGTTTTATTTTAAAGACCACTTAAAAAGAAACAATGTTCATAATAATGAAATTTCTAGTACACAAATGTTAACGTAAAATATTAAAATATCATAAACGAGGATATATTTTTCTACTAAAACCAAAGAAAATATAAAGTAATAATCACTGGTTTTAGTTCTTATTGAATAGTAAGAATATTAGATATTTAGACCTCAATAATTGTAACAAATAGAAATGTTTTTTTAAAAAAAGAAAATATATACATTTGGAATTATTTTATCAAAAGGCTTCGAGGGAATAAAGCAATTAAACAAATAAAATTCTCTATCAAGATGGTATACATTGAAATCTTTAGAAAATATTTGTAACAAAAAAAGGGATATAGTCTTAATGTCTTAAATTGTTAATATATCACTATAAGTTGTTAATATTTTCTGAGATAGTTGGCTTCTCTCTTTTAAATTTGAAAATATAACGAGTCCTTATAAGCACATTAGCACATATTTAACTAAAGTTGTTATGAATATTAATTTTCTTTCTTTGGAACAATATTTGGTTTAAGACAATTTATAATGAGATTGTTTTTATAATACAAAATATCGTTATGAAGTATAAATTCTTTTCAAGGGAACGTATTAACAATAAGACATCAGTTAAAATTTATCCATTTCATTAATTCTTAATTAAAAAATACAGGACACTTAATTATATGTATATATATATATATATATATATATATATATTGAAGACATTTTCTTACAGAGAAAAAGTAAATTACAAAAATATTTATTTTGATATACGTTAATATATTAATATACACAAAATATGTTACATAATTCTATGTTTTAAATAAAGAAATAAAAATTACGAATAAAAAATTAAAAACAACAGAACTGATTATTATTATTTCATTGGAACCCTGTCGTAAAACTGTGAATCAATTTACTCTTCTAAATTTAATAAATTCTTCTAAATATGTTAGAACTAAAATCCGTGGCACGACAACTCATGTGGGCCAAAGCCTACAGTGATCATAACTGTTTTCATGACCGAGGGCCTTGGGGTGCGAAGCATATATCCCAGTTAGGTTGTCAGCCTAACGTTGACCCCCCCCCCGTTTCTAGTTGCCAAGCCTGCTTCGTTACTCAGTTTATCGATCCACTGAAAGGATGAAAGGCTAAAAAAATTTGTTATAATATCATCATATATTTTTAGTTATATGCAAAACTGATTAAAAATAAGTTCATTGAGATTTTATAAAGAACTTCCAAAAGAAAAAGCAATATTTAACTCAATGTTATCATTTTTCGATGAATGTGTTTTCTTTATACTATCCATTATTGTATATTTTGCAATATACAATATTGAATATTCCCCAAAATGAAATATTCGATCACCAGTGGCGAACTGGAAGACCAATATACAATAGAAGATCTTAAAAATACATACAGGTCAGCTCCAATGAAAATACGTAAGAAAAGAAATAAGAGCAAGTAATATCCCCTAAAGGCTATTATATCAGTAGTTTGGATTTAGAAATTTCCCCACCCAAGCAGACCATAAAAGGTAGGGTGTGCAGCAGACGATCATACAATGATATATATAAAAAAATCTGGCCAATTCCACTTTTCTTTTGTATATCGATCAAAACTTATTTCTTTAGGAAGGAGCGAACCCAGAGAATGACGTATCTCTGGCCACATTCGGAGAAATTGAAAAGAAACGAAAAAAAATTACCAGATGGACAGTCGAATACCGTTACGGGTGGACGTGAAAAGATGAAAAGAGGAGTGAGAAAGATGGAGAAGGGAAAAAAAAAGCTTTTATCATATTGATCGATGCCCAGAAACGTCTATCACGCTTAGGTTAGATGTCCTACATGGAAATCGAAATAAACGCGAAGCCAATGATTTTATCGGCGTTTTCATTTCTGAACCACATCTAAGCGAGGGATAATTCATAAGAAAATCCTTCACACAAAAGGAAAGAGTTAAATAAAAAGAAAAGCATGCTACCTACTAAATGTACATCACTAAAAATAAGGAAATACATCTTTTCTTTTTGTTCCGCGTTCAGTTAGAGTGTGAGTATGACGATAAAGAATTAACAAATTCTTAAAGAAGGAATAAAATAATGTTTCACACATTCTATATATATATATATATATATATATATATATATATATATATATATATATATATATATATATATATATATCTTATATATATATTAAAAATAAAATAATTTCAAAATAATAGTTCACATTAAAAAATTGGGACCCATTATCAACAATAATTTTTAAAAAAAATAATAAATAAAAACAAAAATTGTCAAATTTTTTTATCTGGGGGCAGTGAATGATCCCATCTCGGGTTTGGAATTCACTTTAAATTGTGTGTCTTGGTTTAACAAGTCCTAGTTTGAAAAAAATGGCATTTAGGTCAAACAAACAGCTTGAAACCGAATTTTTATTCATTCATTAGTTTACCAGAAATTAAATTAAAAAAGTTTAAAAATTAACGCTGTTTTATTCGAATTAAGCAATTAAGTTCTGCCGAGATTAAAATGAAATATATAATAAAAATTTGTACAAAAATATAAAAATAACAGCGAATTAAGTTCGATTTTTTAAAAAAATTATCACGCAAATGATAGGCAAATAATATTAGGAAATAAACATATCTTTATTTTTTTTTTTTCGTGAAAATTATATTCCTGAGAAATTATTTTCAGTGCAAATGTTTATTTAGAAACTTCAATAAAATAATAGGAACTTTAATCATAGCTGAAAAGAGCTTTTCAGCAATGTCTTAAAAAATGGCAACCCAGTTTTTCGCCAAGGGAAATACTGAGCGCTAAATTAATTATAAAAAATAAAGTTTAGTTTGATGTTCTTTCGTTATTTTTGGCGCTAACTTACTAATCTGAACTGAACCTGTTGTTTAATGTAGACGTCGAATCATTAGAAATGCAAATGTTCGAAATGAAAATTATTATTATTTTAATATATTCTCATTCATTATTCTCATACGTTAGAAAATAACATTTTAAGAGTCTGTAGCATAGTCTACATTTGAAATGAAAATAGTAAATAAATAAATAATCAGAATTGCAGACAGTAGTAAACAAGTCTGCCATTCGAACGTGATTGTGTGTTTGTCTTTTATATAATATTAGATGTATTATCTTAACATAAATGTTATATAAAAAGCTTTTGCATGATTTATGAAAAATTCTAGTTAATTTATAATTGTTAGAATACAATGAATGAAGTAAACAAAGTAAATATATTGTATGGTAAATGAATTATGTTTAAAAATTTATAACACTTGGGCTGAAAATAACTGCTACAGTCTTTGTATTTTTAATTGACAAAAATGAACATATCATAACCGGCATTATATTATTTTCATCTTTATAATTACTTATCCATTTTCGAATAAAAATACTTTAATTTTAGTTCGGAATGAGTATTCTACAGCATGAAATTAAGCTATACTGTTTTAAAATTAACGGTATTAAAGCAAATCTTAATTTCAGGCAATTGTTTTCGAAATCCTTTCTAATTTAAGGTGAATATAATACATTAAACAGAATTGAAAGAGAGTTAGTCTTAATTGGTTTTTAGCAAGTTTCTTTGAATAATAGAGAATGCATTTCAATTTTTCTTCGCACTTTATCAACAAACAATTCACAATTTAAGATGGCATAAAATGAAAGCACTATTAATATCTCTCAATGATAAGAAGTGGAAAAATGCACAAACGTAAAAAAATAATATTTAAATTCAAAGTAGAATTTAAAATGATTATTCTATTCATAGTGCCAGAGCTGTCAAAATCTAAAAATTGTACGTAATGTCCGCTCAAATATCAAGAGGAAAACACAGTAGCCATAAAGTAGAATCTCGAATTTCTATTCTATTCATCATAATCGACAACAATTGGCGAAAAAAAAAAAAAAATTGACGTCACTAAAACGAAGAGTCGTTTGGGCGAATCACGTGATCTCGTTTCCAGAAGACTACTACTACTTCCACTACTAAACATCAGATTTTTCTTTTTTTTCTAGGTTTTCGGTCCTTTTTATACGCGTTCTTTTTTGGCAAGATGACAAAAGTTTTGAGACGCCAAAGAGTTCGAAAGCAGTACAACAGAAGGAAGGAAATAAAAAGAAAATGGGTTAAAAAAAAAAAAAAAATTGCAAGAGCACGGAATGTGGGGTCTGACAATGGAAAGGAACGGGACTGCAAAGAATTTTTTATTTACTATTTGTAGAGATTGGACCCCATTTTGCGGAGAACGTTGAAAAGAACTACACTTTATAATCTTACTTCATGACAATAAAAATAATTAATTCAATGAATAACATTTATATATACTGTCATTAAATAAAAAATTAATTAAGAAAATTTAATAACAATGTTAATAAATTATTGTGTGTGGGTGACAGCAAATAAGCACTTAAAGTAATATTTCTTTAAAGTACATTATGTACTTTAAAGAAATATTACTTAAAAATGCTTTTTGATTTATCACCATCGTAAAAACTATCTAAAACAATCCTCGATAAAAATTACTAGATGATAAGAATTACGCATTATCAGACTAAATACTAATTTTAATGTTAACTAAGCATTAATTTCAATGTTATTTTACAATCTGCTGCAGAGAGAAAGATTAAACTAACAAATATAACTGAGGGATGATATAAATAATTTAATTGTGTACTAATTATTAGATTCTATTAAATTATCATTCCATCTGCTTTGTTCTATTTAAATCATTTTTGATTAATTTTCACAGAAAATGTTTTCGCGCTTATCCAAATGATGCAATATTTTTCATTTGGCTTTCTGTAGTACCTGGTTAAAACACTTAACCAGTATATTATAAACAAACATTTTAATTAGAATACTCTCTAATGTTTATCTTATAAGTATTATACATAAATTAGAGCTACTAAAATTATTTCCAAAAAATTTATTTATTAAATATAGTTAATTACAAATTAGCATCAGTTAGATTGAGATGAGATAATAAGCAGAAATCAAGAATTATGATGGAGTTAATGAGCATGAGTTAATAGCATGGAGTTATGAAAGAGCAACGTGTGTAATGTAATGTGCATAAATTCTACTTAAAAAAGAAGACTATTTAGTTTGTTTTTAATAATATTTTAAAAATTCTTTATACGGAAAAAAATTCTTAATATTTTTATATTCATTTATATTTTATTTATTATTTTTTAATTGCAAGATCAGGAGCCCATGATCTATTCTTAGCGAGATGCATTCAAACATGATCCATCATCAATCGAACCATGATCTGAATTCCGAGATTCAAGAATTTTTATCAATCTTTTTGAAATGCGCAATGTTTTTGAGTTCATTTTTCCTCTTACACACTAAATTGTAAATTTTCAAATATTTTATCTTACAAATACATGTTTGGTATATAAAATTCGCAAGATTGATGAGTTACTATTAAATTACAATTCGAAAAATTGTAAATCAATTATTTGAAAAAAAAAAGGTTTTTAATAGTATTTACAATTAATAAACAAGTATTTTAAACAAAGAATTCCTATAAACGATTATACAGCAAAACATTTTCGTTATTGGAAGCAATCATAAAAAACAAAACTTTAAAATCAACAGAATATTTTATGTAAAATAAATTTACTAAACAATTTTGTTTAAAAAAATACTTGAAGAGAGCAAAAAAACCAAAACCTTTTTTCCTTAAACTATAACCAACTTCTTCTTTTTTTTTTTTTTCTAAAAAAAAAGGAATTTGTTTTTAATTTTGGAATATTACTTTATTCGCTCTTCCATATTGTCAAAAAGTTTTTCTTTTATTTCGTAGCTTAAAGTAAAATGAGAATATCGCTGCTCTTTCAGAGCCTATTTTCGCTTTTTTGTTTAGTCTCAACTATATTTTTATACCAACTTAACTAAAATACTCTATTGGCCAATTATTATATTACAAAAGAATTTGATGAAAAGAATAAACAAATGAGAAATTTGTAGATTATATATTCTGTCAATTTTTAATGAATATACATAAATACTTCGAATAAGGGTTTCATTTCTGCGGCCAATAGTGTTAAATTATATTTATACAATGCAATGTACTGATGTATAATAAAAAAATGCATGGTAAACATGCTAAGAAATATAATGCTTGCAATAGTTTGTCATTTAATTAATGGTAAAAAGGATTTTTATAATTGTGTGTGTATAAGTATGTGTGTGAAAGTTCTATTTATAAATAATATAATGATGTCTATAATAATAATATGAGTAATGATACATATTTATTCATGAACAATAATAAAATGTATCCATGACGGCAACTTTTGACATCTTTTCGATTTCACTTTTCGATCACTATTGAATTATTTCATTTATGCATAAATATAGTCATTGTGTAATTATTTGATTTAAATATTAACCTTAAATAAACACATATCATATTTCATTTAAATAACAACAGGTGTATGTTTAATGTTATTTATGTAAAATAATAAAACGTGTAGTTGTGTATAGTGATGAAAAAAATTTCCAAAGAGATAAATTCAATAATAAAATTTTAACGTTTATATTCCTTAAGGATTGATGTGGATAAAAAAAAGTTTAAGATTATCATTTTGGATTACTTATTATTATCCATTGATTTTCCAAATTAGTAAGAATCAATTATTCCAACCAATTTTGATATAGAGCGTGTAGTACGTCAACACTGATAATATATCTCACCCTCGATACACCCTTTTATATACACGAGGATTGTAAACAAACTATATCAATCAAAAAGAATAAAATTTCGAACACTACCGCCAAGTAATGCATAAGTGCATAAGAGTAAGAGAAAATACAAACGATTACACTAATATACATTCAACAACTTTTTGGGCTCAATTTCGCAGGAGTGTGAGGTTAATAGCCGAGTGGTTAAGGAATCGGCTTTCCGTCCGGAGGCAGGGTTCGATTCTCAATGCCACCAAAGACCCACCGAGTACATGCGATATACGAGTTCTTTAAATCCGTGGAATCGAAAGTCGTGTGGTTGATCGTTGAGCAGTTACCATGGGTGTAATGGTCTGGATAAAATTTCCTCTCCCTCCAGATCAATGTCCAAATTGAGGGAATGAATCCTCTGGTGGTGCCATCTATTGGAATAGTCTTAGAGCGAAGTCTTGTTTTCAGCTTCCTGGTGTTCTAGTTAAATGTAAGACGCAACTTATAGCAAACTTTGGGGAGCTTGGTTTGTCAAAGTGTCATATGTAACAACAATATATAATTTGTTATTTTATTTTCCTTGTTGTGATTCATACATTTTTTCAATAATATAATTTCAACGATTTTTGTATCACTTCTGAATCAGGTAAACTTTTGTACATTTAATATCATATGTAAATATCAAAATTAAGGAATTAGATTATCGGTGGTGCCATCTATCGAAGAAGCTTAGCGCAAAGTTGTGCTTTCACTCTCATGGTGCTCTGGCTTAAAGAAAGACGCACCCTACTGATTTAAATTCTTATAGATAACGGTAAAGCGATCTTGGCTAGTCCAAGTATCATAAGTAACAACAAGAACATGAGTGTGAGTATGACGTGAAAGATGATATATTATTCACTCTCGATTGCGAGAGCTTGCTTCTAGCTAGGTGAACCAAAATCAATGCATGCACTTATTCATTTTAATTACTTATTCCGAGAAAAAAAATGAAACTTCTGACATTCTCGTCACATAATCAACAAGAAGGTTGGGTGAAAACACAAACATTCACACTTTTTGGTAAAATACCTTTTATGAAAGATACCAATAAATAAATAAAAAACGGCCGAGAATATACATCGGTCACTTTTTGGATTCACATTTCACCTTAAGAGACCGTCTACTGAAGGGAGGAATGGGAAAATCGGGGTCGTGGAGAGGGCTCGAAAAGAAAAGACGGAAACGCTCATGAGATGTTTCAGTAAAATACGGATTCTCTCTTGGGTATCGTAAATCTTCATTTAGAATCTCAAGCCTGCCATTTCCTTTTATCTATTTATTCCTTAAAAGAAGAAGAAACCGCTCCATTCTTTTAGGGGAGTCTTATTGGGTTATATCCTTTTTACTCATTAAACTCGTTGTCGTTCGGCTATTGGCGGACTTCTTTCACCAGTCGGAGTTTTTACGCAAATGTTTATGAATTATTCACGTCACTTTCTGTGTCCGAGGCTTCTAAAGTCCATTAAGGGAAAATTTCCCGATCTGAGTTTCGAATCACCAAACACAAAGGATAATGATGTAACCGAATCAGTTTACAATGGACGAAATCCAGTTAGGTAACCGAAATTGAAAACTGAAAAACAAAAAGTTGGTCGTTTTTTTTCAGTCTACCACAGGATATTTCTTTCAGCAGTTATAAATAAATATAAGCATATCAATGAAAATGCTAGGTAGGTTATAGGATTTTCCCGGTTCATATAACATATTTCTGAATAGAATCATTGTTAAATCACTTTTTGTATCCATACTTTATAAAAAAAGAACATAGTCAAGCAAAGAACTACAAAACCTTACATTGAAATGTAAGTTAGCTTATAAACATATTGACGACCATTATTTTTGGATATCGAAATAATATAACAAATAATAGATGCTTTAACTTTAAATATACTGAGGGAAATTTACAGAACTTTTAAATTTATTATTTATGATTTCATTACACATAGAGAAAGCCATTTCTTTAAAATTTTGAATAGTGAAGACATCGATATTTGACAGTACTTCACACAGCAACTAGGTAGAAATATAGTTTTAACTATATATGAAATCACGGAAAAAAATTCTTTTCTACCAGTAAAATTATATATATATTGTAAGAATCGATGCATACTTTATATTATTTAGTTACAAGGAAAAAAATTCGGACAAAACATTATCACACAAGTATTTCGTAACACTATGATATATATCACGCAAAAAATGTTTTAATAAAACTGTACCACACAGAAAAGTGCAAAAGATATATTTCTCACATTTAAATATTTTTTCTTTTTTGAAAATCATCATCTATTGATTTTCTTTTATTGTATTTGTATGGTATTTATATAATTCCTATGTACATTTCTCATATCATTCTGATGTGGTAAAATATGGCTCACCAATTTGTAGGAAAAAAAGTCAACATCTTTATTAAAATAAAAAAAATAATGAAACCATTAAATATGATAGTGCACTGATGTTTAGCCTTGGAATTTATGTCTCAGAAAACTTCCTCAGTGAATCCAAAACAGTAAATTATTCATCATGCACTCTGCATTTCCTAACAACCTAGTCACTTCAGTTTTGTTAACAGTTGGAAGAACAATTTAACAGACGATTGTATCTTTCACTGTTATCAAACTTAATCTCGGTAGAATATTTTGTCAATTTTATGAAACCTCTGGAAAAAAAAAGAAAAGAAAAAAACCAAAACGATAGTTAAGTATTTTGATGATGGATAAAATAATGTATAAAAATTCGTTTCATTAAAAAAAGTAGCAAAATACTTTTATTTGTATGTCCTTATTTTAATTCTAAGCATAATGATATCCATTCAATATAATGTAAACCTCTTTACCGGTATTTAACATTTACTTTTTTAATATGTGGTTTATGTGTGGATAATATGAAATGAATGAAACTAAAATGAGTTTTTTTTTTCCTCTGTGAGTATGCCTCCTGAGATTAGATGAGTTGTCACCAATTTTGAGATATGCATTATCAAATATACACAGAAAGTAACACACAGACTATCATTATTCAATTACTAAAATATAGTGATCAAAATGGAAATAATTCATTTTTCTCCAACCAAAACTTAATAAAATTGACGATCATTATTGAATATTGAAACATATTGATATCATTTGGAGAGAAAGTGAAAATTTAATAATTCAGCAGACGTTGTCATTAGGTTTAAAACCACGTGATGTGATGTCTTCTGGTACATTCTCCAACAATAAATGTATTCCATATTATCGCCAATAATGCAAATTTTGCCTGTTTTATAGATTCGTCTCCAACTGACTTTTCAGGTTAAATTAATATTACTCAACAGCAATGAGGTTTTAATCTTCGCTCACATGTCTGAACTTCATGTAAACCTTCGTTCTTATCTTCGTAATTCATTCATCACCAGTAAAAGAAAGTCTTAACAAATTTAATAAGCATCAGTCTTCTCAATACGACGGTCTTCAATGGGGATCTAGAATCGAGCCTACATGAGTTTGGATTAAGAACTGTTTATTTTATTTTCTATCAGATCACCTTACTTCTGAAGCCGGTGGCTTTGTGGCAGTGTTTCACGCTCCCAAGACACGGGTACGAGGTTTGAACCTCGGGCTGGGTAAGATCGACACAGCCTTTTATCCATTCAGTGGGTCGATAAACTGAGTACCAAGCATGCTTGGCAACTAAACACAGGGGATCTCACGTTAAGCCGACCATCTAACTAGGACATATGCTTCGTACCCCAGGGTTCACGGTCATGAAAACAATTAGGGGCACTGAAGGCTTTAGCCCACATGAGCTGTCGTGCCACGGAGTTTAGTTCATCTTAGATCTAGCCCAAATATGTAACTTTAATACATTAGAGACATTAATACTGAATAAAAAAAATAATTATAATGTAAAAATTCGCAAGATCATAGCAACATAACATCCGTCATGAAATATAACATCAATTCCTTTTCTTTTCCAAAGTATGAGAGAGCCAACAAATATTTCATACCTTAAATCGTTCACTAAAATTTATACTTCGGTAAAAAAAAAATTAATAATTTCATTATAGTAATTTGCCAATAACCCCGAAACCAACATTAATAAGATAATAAAGCACAAGCTGAAATTACTGCTTCACGATTAAGTAATTTTAGCAATAGAAAATCTATTGAAAAAATACGGCGTTTGGATCTTATGTTAAAATAATTGAAGGACACATTCCCTAATAAATGAATATTTCAAATAGTAAGAACATGAAATTATGTTATGTAAAATTAGCTTCGGATTTTAAAACAAATTTCAATATTTCGAATGATTATATACCAACTTAACTAAAATCTTTCACCCCCCCCCCCCAAAAAAAAAGCATGTTTAAAGACAAAAGCAATGGACCGACTGAGAGAAGGTAAAAGTTGTTTCCGTAATCTAAAACAACATATACTAAGGACGCACCATGAATGTATCCGTAGCTACGCTCCGAAATGGATACGATCACGGGATTGGACAATTAGGCATCGAGTTTTCGCGCACTGCTTATCTTTTCCTTGTGCTGCCGGTTCAGCCTAAAGAAAAGATTTTAGAATAAATTGCAAGGGCTGCACAGGTTGGCATGCACGCGACGCCACTCCTTACAAAACTTGCCGATTTTTACACTTCGCTCTCCAAGAAAATTTCGTTTCACTCTGCAAAGGGCTGAAAGGGGCGGAGACGAACGGCCAGGGCACTGGCTCTTCCTTAAACAACACTTTTGCTGCATTCATTCATCAAGAGAAAGGCGCCTTCAAAATGGAACTTTTTAAAGAAGGAGACTATGAATTAAGCCAGTGCATGTAGCACGATTGATAATCGATACAAATAATAGCAATAATCGACATCGTCAGAGCATTAAGTTTGTTCCACAGAGAAATGAAACTCATTTTGGTGAGGTAATAGTTAAGAAAACTATATATTTTGTGCTTAGTAACTTAAGCGAACAGGTTTTATAAATTTTAAAACAAAACAAAAAATAATAAAACATTACAATTATTAATTTAGAATTCTGTTAAATAATGAAGTTTTAAAATATTCAAATCATCCTTGCCAATTTAAGCTAACCATAAAGTCGATGTTTTGTTATATCTTTTTCATTTTGCTTTTTCTTTTGCTCTATTCTCCATGTGTTAATGGCTTGGATCAATGGAAAACGGCTCCTCAAACCGATGCTTTGATCTTTATAAAAGAAATCGTTTCATTAACAAAATGAACCTTGACAACGTTATCAGACATTCGATGGTGAACTTCGCCTTGTTTGCTGCTTCTCGACGATTGCGATTTGAAGGCAGGTAGCAAATTTTCGTCAACAAGTTGGATTTACGAAGCCGTCTGAATACGATGTCGTAATTAATTATGTGTGACGTACATGAAACGTTATCTGACGTCATAGATATTTTAAGCAAATGAGAATTGTAATAAAGTGTTGTAGTCATAATCTTAAATGGAACGAAAGGAACAATCACTTTATTGTTAAAAAATAAATAAATACTTATAAAAATTATATTCGTTTTATTTTTGGGCCTTCACATTTATTTTATACAAAGATTTTTTTTAAAAAACTGATATAGCAATTTTACCCTAATTATTTTACTTTTCAAAATTGTCGGCACTTCTAAAAACAGAATGATCAAAAAAAGAGGAAAACTATTTAAAAAGCACACGAATAACACAAATACTTAACATAATACAAATACTTTTCAAATATATTTGATAAAAAGTTAAAAGTTAAAATGAAAGAAATACCTAATTTTTAATTAATAATTTGCAAGGAATTTGATCAGTAATTTCAACAAAAATTTAATGCAATGAAATTCTTTCCAAGCCGAGTTTCAGATAACATATCTAACATACAAAAATTTTAAATGGTCATTTAATTTATGAAACATGACTTTCATTCTAAGGGGTGAGAAAATTGGGAGGGGGGGAGTTAAAAATTAGTTTATGTTATAACAATATGTTAAACACTTATTTTATTTATGCTTGAGAGTTTAGTATTGTGTGTATGTGATTACGGGTGCGTCACCTTATAATATAAAGTTGAGTTCGTGCCGTAACATAAGAACAAGCAGCATACACCGTTTGGTAAGCGCTTCCAATTTATAAAATCTTACAAAAAATTTCTATATATAAAAGAGAAAAGAATTTTTTCTAATTATCTTACTATTAGGTTGGGAAATAAGTTTGTGTCGTTTTTACTAAAGACTTATTTAAACAATAATTATATCAATAAGTTATATTATATCGATCAATTATATATTCTCCGTCGCTGTCTACAACCTCTTCACACCTCTCGACCAATTTGTTGATGCCGTTTCGACAAAAATCGCCTGGTCTGGTGTCAAAGAAGCTATAGATCAAGTTTTAAGGACCTCTTGGTGCACTGGGAAATGTTCGAACAGAATGCCACAGTCAACAAGGAGCTCTACTTTGCCCAGCTACACCGCGTGAATAAGGCTATTCGCCTGAAAATATCTGATCGACATGGTCAAACTATACATTTTCACGTTAACGCCAGTCTCCATGTTGCACAAGTCGTTAAAGCTGCACTCCAAGATCTCGAATGGGAGGCCCTTCAGCATCTGCCATATTCTCCAGACCTTGCACCTACCGAATACCATCTTTTCTGCTCATTGTCAAACCATATGAAGAACGTATTTGACACCAAAGTAAGAGATTTTTGGCGGAACGGCATCAACAAATTGATCGAAAGGGCTAAGTGGTTGAAAACAGTAACGGCTAATATATAATTGATTAACTTACTCATATAATTATTATTTTATATTTAAATAAAAGTCTTTGTAAAAACGCCACGAACTTAATCCCCAACCTAATATATTGTTTAAACAGGCGTAAAAACAAATAAAAATACATGTCAAATAATCTGTGAATTAAATAACTGAGCTCATTATTAAAGTAAATGTTATTGTTGTGAGCAAAATCAAACCATAGCAGTCGATAGAAACTTATGAAAATGAAAGTAAAGTATTAGCTTAATAATCACTTAAGATAAGTAGATCCATATCTCAGCGGTGAGATACAATATAGCAGCATAAATAATAAGCCTCAACTTTTAAGAACCATACTCTAGGAATGAACTGAACAAGATTAATACATTTTTATGTACTTCGAGTCACTATTATTTCAACTAATCTATCTGCTTACCTCATAAAAATAATACCCGAGTATAAGCTTAATTCTTGCTTACGTTTTATTTTATACGAATTTCGATTAGCTGGGAAATATGGTGAGAACAGCACGAACCCTGCAGGAAAACAAATATTCCTTCCAAAATAGCTCCGACTCCTTTTAAGGTACCCGGGTTCTTATCAACTTTGTATTTCTTAGAATTATTAATTAATCTCTTTTCTCCGGTACATTTCATTTAGAAGCATTAGCATAAATGAAGCACGCGGCTCATATTTTCATTTCCCTGATTCCGGAGAGTAAAAGACGGGGGTGGTTAACAACGCGCTCCAAAGCCCGGGGTTGAGTTGTTCCACGAAGAGAACTATTTATTCACCAAATAAATGGGATTACACGTACTGAATATAAATAAAGTGATAGTTCATTTTTACTCTTAAAATTAAAGCAATAACTTACGCAGGGGTGCACGGCCGGAAAGTTTTGTTTCCATGTTATTGTTTTGCTTCATAGACATGGGGGTGGGAAAACGCATTAAATGTTTGCGAATTCATAATTTGAAGCTTTATTAACTATATGGGAGCAACTCATTTATGTTTTTAGTAATTAAATTCCGAAGATGAAGATTATTTTTGGAGATATTATTATTTTAGTGCAGTCATTTGTAACTTAAAATCTTGACACCAAGCAGTAAAGAATTTTACGATTTAAGTCATTCTTGGTGTCATTCTTAACAGCAAGACATTTTGATATCTTCTGCTTTAACTGTCTTTTAAGTAAAATTTTCATAGACAATGGTCAATACTATATAAAAGGAGAAAAACCGTAAAACAACCACCCATCGGCCGTGGTGGTCTGGTTGGTTAGGGTGTCGTTCTAGTTATTGAAGGCAATGAATTCAAATTTCGGCTTAGCCAAAGATTCGTTATGTTTGCTAATAGCTACTGGGATATGTTAAAACTGAGTATGTTCGCAATGTCATCCAAGTGAAATGATACTTTTTGGGGTGGCAAGCCAAATATTGGGTCCCTGATTTAAAACCCACAAGACTCCACCGGACTGCTTCTAATTAATAGAGTTTAACTTACAGGGAAGCATGTTTTTATAATAACAACCAATCACTTCAATATAGAAATACACACATGCAGAAAGCAGTAGCGCAATATCTATTTTCCGCTATTCAATAGTACTCAGAATCACACCAGAAGACTTCCATTCAAAACTGGGCTGTTCTACTGAAGGTCGGGATAGGTCTAATAATTCAATATTTGAAAAAAAAATTGTCTGGTTAGATCATAGGTTATCTCTTCTTCATAAGCTTTACAGCCGTAAATTAGGTTATTGCAGAAGGTTTTTGGCTGTCTAATCACGATGACCAAAACCACTAAACACAACAAACTGTCTCGTAATTTTGATCCACGGTTAGGTAACAAAGTCGGTGTATAAGATGGCACCATCCACTTCGTGCAACAGAGGAGGGTCATTGATTTTACATAATGTTTAACATGTATAGCCCATTCAGAACTATGAACTTCGCAACTTCCCAGCTACGTCAAATAAAAAAGTTTGTTGTTAAATTATGTAGATTGTAAACTCAGTAATAGTATCTCCTTAAATACATAAATGAAGATATAATTTACTACCAGATATATCTACAGAAAAAAAAAATTAGTAAGAAATAAAAAAGAAAGGAGTAAAATATTTTCTTAAGAATTTTAAACACAATCAAAAGAATTAAAATTTTAGAACATGCCACAAAATTCTTTATAAACTGAGAATTTTATTGCATTTTTTAGGCTTACTCTTAAAAACTAAAAGAGGTACAAAAATGTGAAACTGTAAACTGAACTGAAAAAAAATGCTTCATGAAAGAAAGCAATTTAATAACGTTTGTGATAAAAAAATGAAGGATTTGTTTAGTTGTTTATTCAGTGACATTCAACCCTTTTATATAAGCTCATCAATGTCAATTTTTTTCCTCTTTTTTTGCGATTGATCATTATTTCCATGGAAGTCTAAGTTGTATTTTAATAAATTTTCTCTCTTGAGTAAACTAGTGCAAAGTACACAAATGTATGAATGTTTTTTAAAAATTAATAAATAAAAAATAAAAAGATTAATCTAGAATACCAAAAACGAGACGTTTGTTACTACGACTAACGCTTATAAAAGTACGGTACTTTTACATAAAACAAAAGACAATAAAATAGAATAAAAGAGACCACCTATAAATAACCAAATTTTTATTATCAACAAATTAAGAAGATTAAATGTAAGGTACAACAGTACTAATTTATAATAAAAGTAATGATAAATAAAACCAGAGAAATATGACGTTACTTTTTGTACTATTCAGACTTTATTAAAAATCTTACACATACCAGTAAATCAATATATATATATATATATATAGATATATAGATATATATATATATATATATATATATCTATATATATATATATATATATATATCACTTTAATAATAAAACATTTAAGAGAAAGATTTTAATAATGGCTAAGTTTTATGCAAATTTTAAATTGGACATTCCTTTAAAGCTGTTACAACGCTACATTTATATATTCATCAAAATTTATTATTTGATTTAAAAAATAATACAAGGCAAAATTTCATTTCTCTTGTATTCCAAGACATTGATGCGTAATAGAATTTTCCTCCCGTTAAGTTCCACAGTTTTTTTTACGAGCGTCATAAAACTGTGAGATAAATTTTCCGAGCTTAGTTTTCATTCAAATTTTATTTTTCTTGTTCTTTTTCATTTTTTTCTACCAATACAAGCCTCTGTCAGTACTGATTCTAAAATATAATCAGACAAATGGGCTTGGATCGAGATAATAAGACACATAAAAATGCCTCCGACAGCCCAATGTTATGAGGCAGCACAGTCACAAAAATGAAAGGATTACTCGCCAGATGGCGCTTAACGGACAACAAAGGAAACAAATCAAAAACAATCTAGTAATGTCATTCTAAATAATAAAACAGGGGAAAAAAATAAATAAATCCCCAACCAAAGAGAATAAAAATAATTTCATTGAAATTAGAACGCAGAAACAAATAGTAGGAAATTTTACACTTAAATTTATCATATACATGTTTTGTCCCGAAGTTTGGGCGATTGATATTAGTTTAAATTTTAAATAATAACTGGTATATAATTTTGCAACCAGCTAAAATCAGCAAGCGTTTAATTAAATTTATACAACGATTTCAAGCATTAACGACAATTCATTTAAGTAGGTAGAATAATTGTCTTATTAAGATATCATGGCAACTACATAAAAATATTTAAAGTGTATACTAGAATTATGATAGAATACGCTTTAAATCTTTTATAAGAATTTAAATTAAAGAATGTATCCTAATTTTCATACAAAAACGAATTATTTTGCATTAAATGACTGACATTTTACCAACAGAAACGAACGTGCGCGCGCACGCACACACTTACACACATTTAATACAAAACATCACAAGAAATACCCTTAAAATTATTACTTATCACTTAAAAATATTAGCACCTTCCTTTAACATAATTTTAATAAAAATTAGAATAGTTAGTGCATATATATTTATAAAATAAATAAGAAAAAATTCACAAATAATTCAGGTAACATTTTTTTTAATGATATTTACTTTTGCTTTAAAAAAACTTAAATATGGTTAAATCATTAAAGAAAATTAATGTAATTTTTTTAATATTATGGAAAAAAAAGTTTTATTACCGTACAATACGATAGACCAGTATTCTCTACTAAACGTTTAAAAAAATGTTTGCAATATTGTGCATAAAATATTTTGATTCAAATTATTTAAATCCATTCATGTTTAACAAGGATAATTGGGAAGGTATAAAAGGCATGAATCATGTTTGAAAATTAAAAGCAAAATACAAGAAAAAAATTCCGCTTACATAACAAATAATATTTGAAATTTAAACGTTTTAAGAAAAAATAAAAAGATTATGAAATCTACAGAAAAAGCTTTCCAATCAAAGTATTTGTATTTCACATAATTAGATTTTTTTAAATTCAAATTATGAAACTGTTTATTTTAATGCCAGCTCAAAATAAATAATGAGAGGAAACAATGGCTACTGTAAACAACACTTAAAAAAACAATCTGACATGTGATACGCCATAAAAAGGTTTTTCTTTGCTTTTACGTTGTACTTTTCTGAAAACGAATTAAATAATGCCCCCCCCCCCAACAAAAAGTAAGCATTCTTTCAAAAATCACTAGGACAAAAAAAAAAAAAAAAAAAAAAAAAGAGAGAGAGAGAAATTAAGAAAGAAACAATACTCATCAAAAGACAGGATAAGAGCAGCTGAATTTCAGAGTTTGCATAGAGAATATGATAAAATTCTTTGTAGTTAAAGAGCTGATGTAAAAAAGATAAATCGCTGCTTTTAAACATAAAATGATTTAAAATCAAACAGTACAAATTTTGACTAATTTGCAAAGAAGACCTTGAGACCTTGAATTTGCTGCCTCCTAAGTTTACTTCATGCAGTTTAAACAAAGGAAATTACATATATTAAAAAGACACATAAAAATATAATTATTTTTATTATTACGTAACATCAATTAAAAAATAAAAAATAATCTTATTAGTTGGTGTTAAAACTCAATTATACGTTTCGCTGCAAATAGACAGAACAAATATATATTTGAATTTTAATGGAATAAAAATACTAGCATTTTAGCTAAAATTAGATTTTTATTTACTAATATAACATATTAGGAATTCTATTTAAGTTATAGTTCAATATTTGCGATTGAAATCGGCTAACAAATATCAATAAATTTTAAGCAAATAAATGAGTTAAATTATTATATTGCTTTTTTGCAAAGTACAAATACTAAATATATAAGAAAAAATAGGTCACAGTTGTCGTATAATTCATGATTCCAAATTCTGAATTTTTTGGCGATGAAGAAATGTTGTCAGGATGACGTATTGTGACGCGCGCGCTGACGTTAATACTATGGGTACCAAAATAGAATTTTCGGCATAATTCCGGTTCTCCAAATTAATGACGTAATAAAAACGAGGTTGCCAGATACATAAGAAAATCCGCCAAAAAATCGCCAATTTCAGAATTTGGAACTAAGGATCATAGGGCATATGAGCCAAAAATACTATGAATGACCCATGAGTTTTTTCAAGTTTCGTTACTGAGTACTTACACATATTAGAGTAAATTGAGTATGTATAAATTACTTCTGAGTTCAAAAAAATTATAATAATTTATAGCGAAAAATGAGATACTACTATTTTAAACAAGGGAAATTTACAATTGAAATAAAATAGCTCAACAAATTACCTTTAATTAAGAAAAATGAACAATAACCAACACATTGTAATTCTTTCTTTCTTGAATTAGAAAACGATATAAAAAAACTACAATTATCTATGTGAAAGCATAACAGATAATATTAATAGAATCAATATTTTTCAGACGCCTGACGATATATCAAAATATTATGTGCCATTGCAACATTTACTAAGGTAATTTTATGTAGCTATGTATGTCAAGCATTTTACCACCCATAACAATGTGCGCTTAATATCGTAGTTTCTTAATACTTACTGCTGTAAACTTAAGCTCAACAATTTGTTCTGAACTGCTACGAAAATTTTCAATTTATTTTGACCAAACTCTTTATTTTAAGGATTACAAATATTTATGTGGCATAGTATAATTTCTTTTACATTTTGTTTTCTGTATTCATATATATAATCAAATTTTGAAAATAATATTCGAATGCACCAAACTGTCAATCAGAGGTTATAAATGATTTTTTTTTAATAGAAAACGGATTCTCGGACACATCCCGAAATTTTGTCCATGAATAAACATATTTATCCATATAATTTGCTTTCATGAAACAAATCACATATTGGAATTAATACTGAAATCTGAAAATTCCTAATACTAAAATTTATCATATGAGTTTTAAAAAAGAAAACCGTCAAAGATCAGGTACACTGAAATCTAAAAACTTATAAAATCCCCACTTCACAAATGCATGGATCATTATTGGGAATATTTCTTTCGTTATTTAAAAAGGTGATTACATATATGACCCAATTTACGTAGTAAACTTTTACAAATTATAGAAAACCAATAATCTAAATTATAGCGAACATAGAATAAATGGTATTTATTTGTAGATTTTTTCCCCCAATACTGCACATGAAACTTTGTAGGAAAAACACACAATTTTTCCATACTTCAAAACATCTCTACTAAACATGCTTTCATTAATCTCAAATAACTAGAAATAAATAGTACATTCGTTACAGTGTGTATCGCACAGTTCTTCTCTAGACATTTGTAATTTCTGTCATCAATTTAAAAGGTGAGGAAAAAATTTATGGAAGTCTTTTATCACAGTTTTTGGAAAAAGGCAAAAAGCACATCATTACGGAGACAACTTAATTATTGGTAAAATTAATGGTTTTTCCAATTATTCCTGGTACACTTTTCATAATCATAAAAACCATTAAAAATCCGTTTTCTCACGCAATGTTGTACTTTTGGCTCCTTTCGTGGGAGGAATAATTCTATTTTATATTGGAATTCCTTTTTCAGAAAGCTATAATTCAAGATGAAAAATATCAGACGGCGAGGGAAAATATACATCATTAGTTAATGCTTAGAATTAATTAATTATTTTAAGTAGGAAAATAATAAATTTTTCATTAATATTTTTTTACATTTATATATAAAGATTGACGATAGATACATTTGAAAAAGAATGAGGAGTTCTAATTCACCTCAACCATGATATTTAGGAGTTTTACTCACTCTATATATGTAAAATATTAAATACATTTTCTTTAAAAAAGCAGAAACCAGTTTAAAGGACATAAAAATGATTTTTTACTCCATTTAAGAAGAATAAATTGACAATCGTTTATTATATAAAAGTTTTTTTAATGTATAGCAACAATGTTTTAAAATTTTCTTTTAACTCCCCAAAAAGAATAAAGTACTGTAATATTGCTTATAAATATAATTCAAAATATTGTTAATTTTTATAAACATTATGTAAGGAATGCAACCTGTTTCATATTTTATTTCTCTTTTCATTGTTTATCACAATAATTTAAAAAAAAAATCATAGGTACTGACATTTTATGAACTTCATTAAATTCATATCAAAAAATTTATATTGCTTCCAGTTTTCTTGGTAGATTCTAATTATACTGGCACCAATTATATTAATTGTTTGATTAGGAATATGACTTGTGAAATTCAATACAAAATAACTGCTAAAATAATATATAAATAAATACATAAAAATTTTACAATTTAAAGAACAGAGTTTTGGACATGGATTAATAACGTATATAAAGGAAAATTAATTTTACATGGCACATCATTAGAAAAACCAACAACATATGTACATTAGTCCTATTAAAAATTACGTCATTAAAGAAAAATTAAATGAAAATAAAATTCATGAACTGGGACCAGGCCACCAATTACAGAATATCTTTTAATCAACATGACTCTTCAGGTTAACTAGTCGTAAAATGATAAATTACGTATGGTAAATAATAAATAATCTTTACGAGAAAATTATAGATACATGTTCAAAGGTCGAAATATCTTTTGAACAATAATTAATCAAATTACAATGAGATGACGTCAGTAACTGGATTCCAGGGACAACATATCAAATTATTTCCAACAACAAACAAATGTGCCACTATGCAAATCCTTATAAATCAAGATATTTTGTTAGAGTTATGAATGCAGATTTTTATTTACGTGGAAATTGTGTACTTTTAACTAGGAATTATATAACAAATATGAACTATAGATATTGATATTCCAATAAATTAAAACATTCCCAGGAATTTTTATTTATTTTAAAGCATCAATGAAAAAACAAATGGAAGCTTAATATTTTAGCCGCATACTAATATGATCCAGAAAAATAAAATACATAAAAAATAAATGAAGATAGAAGCAGAAAAAGTAACAAAATCCATGAATCAAATCTTTGGCGGGAAAAACAAGTAAGCAATAAAACACCAAGTTATGGCAAGTCGATAACAATAAAAATATCATTTTAATACTAAAAAATAAAACAACGGATGGCAGCACTAAAATGGGGAACAATAGTTCCTCGTGGAAACGCAAAAAAGAAAACAATTTCGATAGGAAATAGAAACAAAAGATGGAAAAAAAAATAAAGAATTACTCAATAAACCATAAAGCAAGCACATTAAAAAATGTAAAGACTTTTTGGAGCACAAAGAAAAATGGAGGAACGAATGATTAAGTTAAAAGAGCTTGTGTATTGATGTAAATAAGGGAAGTTAAAAATGAATGAATTATTCGGGGAATAGTTCTCTGGACGAGTAAGTATATTGGCAAGCAGACGATAAAAAGTGAACATTTATTATTCTTGAGTTTTTAAGCAGGGAGATGCATAAATGCAAAGGAAGAAGTATATAACGGCAAAACTATTGAAAAATTATTCGATTGCTTTATTTTATTGCTATTTCAAAATACTTTTTATATGAAACGGTTTCAGTTTCTTTTAGCGCAAGGGCCATCTTCTAAACACGTTAAATTATTATCGATTTTTCATTTTAAAACTGCATTTGCGTAGGTATTGGCATTGTATGTGGCAGCTACATTTACGTTCGAATACAGTTGTTTTGATATAATAATAATATCAAGCAAATAATATTTTAGATAAGATTTCGAGTACAATGAGCATCTTATTTTTCTTTTACAAAGAATGGAACCATTTGGAAAGTTTGATATTTTGCGAGCAGATTTAATTTTGGTAATTTTTCTGATTACCATAAAATGTCAATAAGGAGCTAGTCTGGATGGTAATTTTAACTTACAACTGATGATTATATAAGGTAAATTGACTTCACTGCATAAATCTCTTAAAATTGTTTATAATATCCATTAATTGATAACACCTTTAATGATGTTTAAAATATAATTTGTAAAGAGGGAAAAACGCAAAAGTTTTCAAGAATCTACTGAGATTAAAACCCTGCAAGCTGAATGTAAGAAAGGTAAAGGATAGACGTAATGGCTTAGATATAATCAGCTCAACACATTGAGTACTTTGATATAATTTAATAAATCACTATAAAAGAATTTATAACATATTGCTCTTTAAAAATGTATGCTATAAAAATTTAATATCATTTCAGAGTCACCAAATGCTTAGTTTTCCAAATTTTTTGCTTGTGACACACAAATAAAAAATTTTATTTACTAAGGAAATAGATAAATAGTGTAAGGTATATTGCAAAAATAATACCTTTTGTAAAATCATATATCCGTAATACGATACAGTATGATTACTATATTGAAAAGTCACACAGTAAGCTTTTTCAACACGAATGATTAATTGATTATATATCGATCTATCAAAAGCTTAAGAGAACGAGTACGATAACGATACGGTAATGAAAATTTGATAGTGTGTTTCCACTCAAATAAGACGGTACCAATTGCTTCAAATTATTCCAGGCTATATTCTTAGGAATACACGATTGCTGTTTGGAGAATGAACATCATTTTGGTGATAAAATATTTAATTTTACTTATAACATGTCTTAAATTTTCTGTTGATGATGAGCTTCTAGATATAATAAAAAACAAATGTGTAATAGATAGATATAATAAAAAACAATTCCTGTTGCCTAGTGGTAGAGGATATCACTCTTCAGAATGGAAAATCCGGAGTTCGATCCCAACACTGTTGAACAAACGAGATGGTTGTATTTCTGTTTTCTACATCCACGTCTGTCGAGGTACTTGGAAATTAGGTTCCTTCCCTAGAAAATCCGTGAATGTGGCCCACTATTTATGAAAAGTCCTCACGGAAGAAATTTGGCAGTGAACGTTAAAATCCCTCACACACACAACCTAATGCCTAATATTACAAATCCCATAAAAATTCAAAAAATTCAGTCCTGAAATTATGATTATAAAACTAGAAAAAAAACATCTATAAAAATATTTTTCAAAAATAATTATATCGATAATAATAAAATAATAAAACTAATAAAAGTGGAAGATGTATATCATGATTAGAAACACGAGATTTGAAGGTAAAAGTGCTTTTTGAAAAATGCAATTAAAGTTACGTGACTGAAGCTATGGCTCATTATGAGGAAACGTTGTCATTGCATTTGCAAAACAAATTTAAGATAGATATTATGTTTTAATAATGCAAAATGCATTCAACTAATACAAATTACACTATTTTCTCTAATGTTTTAGCTAAGTACATCATGCTGTTATAGAAATAATACGATAAAAGCTCGCAAAAAAAAAAAAAAAAAAGTTGATTCAAGAAAATTTAATCATAGTTTCCCATGAGCATAACTTTCTGCCAAAAACTGTATCCGCGTATTAGAATAAACGCGTCTTCCTCGCAATCATGTGGCGTTCCTTTTATCACTTTAAATGCAAGTAGAACTGTATACAAGGGGTAAAAACTAAGGAAAAAGTGAAACACAGAAACGTTTTGGAAATCGCGAACAGAATACGAATGCGTTTCGAAACAAAAACTTATCTCGAGTAAAATTTTGACTACACAATTCCTTTTTTCTACGAGGGAAAGAAGGCAAAGGGTGTAGAGGATTCGAGCTATAAATATAGAAAGCTTGCAGTGATATAGGGAAAAGATGGGGAAAAAAAAAAAAAAACTCAAGTCGTACATAAATATATGAAATCCAAATGTAAAAACGAAACGTGCTACAATTTACATTTGCATCTAATATTTTCAGTTTCGCAACACCTATCTGTGAGGGTTGCGAGGTTAGCCCTGAGGGGGTGGGGTGGGAAGATGAAAATGAGGGGGTTAAGGACGTCTTGCAAGACGAACGCGAAAGCCTTTTGTTTTATTCATACTCCCAGCTACTAGAACTTTTTTTTTTCTCGAGTTCTTTAACACGAGGTTGCGTGCAGTTCTTTTTCTCTTCTTTCCGATACCGGGCACGCAAAGCATTTTTTTTCTACTCCTAGAAACTCCAAAAGATTTAAGAATTTTTTTTTATATAAAAAAAAATCTTTTCATTTCCTTGTCATCTCACTTTGGTGGTCCCGGGCGACGTTGCAGACGATAGAAGAGGTGGGGGAGGTGAGAGAGAATTGTGATTTAAGTTTTTTTCTTTCTCTATTCTACCCTAGACTCACACTTTCGAAGCTAGGGATTCCTTGTGGCATTTTTCAAGAAGAGGCATTAGCGAGATGTCTGATTGTCTAGACGTGAGAACTATCGAACATAAAATGCAAAGACATGCTCTCAGCCCTTGAGCACGAATGTCGCATTCGTTCAATAAGAATGGAATTTCAGATTGGTTGTGCAATGGCTTGGCAAATAATCATGTACTAGGCTAAAAAGTCAAACAAAAATAAATTATGCGAAACAGCACAAGATCGATGCAATAGTTGCCGAAGTTGCATGCATTTACATAAACATCATCAGCTTGTATTTATAACAGAAAATTAAATAAATTAAAATTTTAATGTGAATAAAATAGTCACTACTTTAGAAAATGTCTAATAATTTATTTCTTATTGGTAGTATTAAACTAAACCGATAAATGTTTGTTACCTGTTTATTCCACGGCATTTAATTAATGAGCATTTAGAATACCTAACCGTAAATTTGAATGGAAAAGCTATTGATATTACGTTTGTACAGCTTTTTTATACATATTTCCTCAGAATGTAAAAAACTTATACTGTGTGCTAAGGATGTATATAGCACACAGTATAAGACTTTTGTAAAGCAGACAACTTTTTTATAATCGTCGCACATTATTTTATGTTATATTTCTATTGGAAATCCTGTCAATCGTTTACAAGTTTTACATGATTAAGAGAAATTTCATTAAAATGTTTAGTTAGATTTATTTTTTAATTATGTTTTATAGGATACATTAAAAATAAACAGAACATTCACAATTGATTCAGCATTTCCCAGTTCCATAGGTACATTCAGTGTATCTATGGAATTCACTATTATCCATTTAAAATACAGTAAAGACTATGTTCATTATCCACAGCATTACTAGTTCGATTCCTGATTAGAATACAAATGAACTAATATTGGAACAGTTTATCAAGCATCTAATATCAAAATCAGACTATAAAAGTACGTGTAAAGCTATAGTCCAAAATTTATAATTTATATTTTAATATTATTAACTCTGGCACAATATGAATAATATTATTAGCTGACTAACTTTGATATTATTAACTGACAAATGAAATTTAAACTAATTAAAAAAATTACAATACAAGAAAATTTCTTCACTATAAAAATATTTTGAAATTAGAACCATGAGCATTCTAATCATTTGTAACTTCAACTGCCATTCAAAGATTCAAAGAGCTTTAAAACAAATTATGATCATTATTGTAATACCTTGTAAATATTCTACCGTCTCCCTCCCACCAACCTTAAAATATAAAGATCTTAACAAAATTAAGCAATTATTTTTAAGAATATTCTTAAATTGTACCTTAACTTAAAACTCATTTGAAAAAACAATCCATAAAACACTTAAAGACTTCCAGTTTTACTTCCATTTTTTTTTCTCTCTGACTTGGATTCGTTAAAAAATTTTTTTGGATTTTCCCTTACTTATCTCATGACGAAATCGGACGTATATCAGTGAAATAAGATCACATACGAGAAAAAAGTGTCTAAAACAGAATCTATATGGAATTCTTTCTTCCTTTTTTCTAGCAGCATCATTTTTTCCCCCTCACAGATAAAACAAAGTCATGAAACAGAAATGTTTATATCTAAGGTGCTTTATCAAGAGCAACCTGACAAGAAACGACAAGCCATTTGATAAGACTGATCACATGAAACTATTTCCTCAAAAGTTAAAAACATGGCGATAAGGATAAAATATAGGATAAAACAACATGTATAGGATAAAAAGAAGGAAATTATTTTTAATGTTGATCAAATCATTTCCTTAGCCATACATGTTAGAATTTTCTAAATGCAGATTGAAAACATTTTTTTTTATTAAATGATTTCCCCAACAGGTTCTTTCACACTATTAGTTTCCTCGATTGTTTTTCAATTCTGAAATGACATCGCAACTGCATGCAACTCAAGTGACCTTGAAACAGGCAATTCAATAATCACCAACGTTTGAAGTACCGAAAAGAGATGGCTTTTACTAACCACCGGTTCCAGAGAGAGAGAGAAGCCATTAATTTCAACTAAAGGCAATTTTATTCTCATCTGATACAAGCTCTGATATTTTATGATAATTTAACAATTTGAATATGACAGTCTCGATGAACTGTAATTAAGAACGGATATTTTGAAACATTATCACAATACCTACATTTGAATAAAATAATGATATTAATAAAATTTCCGATTTTATATTTTTGTGTTTTACCATAAATATCCAATTAAAAACAATTTAAAATTATGCGGGGTTTTATTTTATAAGAATAATTAAAAATGCTTTACTCACACATATATTCGTATATGAAGTTCTTATGATTGTAAAATCACAGTTTTAGTGGTGTCGTCTAACTAAGCTACCTCATGTATCTTCAGTCACGTGGCTTAAAAGATAATCAAGGGAATAAATGCCTGTTTAATTTCTCATTAATTATGGTTTAAGGACGAGGTATTGATATGTGATTCTTAATGTAATTTCATTGCGACATTTAAGCAAGCCATTTAGTTTCAAGTTTTTATTAAAATAGTCTGATGAGCAGAAAATTAGAAACATTTTCGAGAAAGCAGTACAATTATTTTAGTTCGTGATAAAAATACTCAAATCTAGTTAACTATCAACCTAAAATTTTAAATCAGAACCAATTTATCTAACAACAAATAAACGAAATGTCACATTACCACATAATAATTATTAAATTTGTCTTCTACATGTTTGTTAATTACCGGCAAGTAAGCGATATTTTTTGAAATAAATTTTTTTTTCTTAGAAAATTGCTTGCCATTTGAAATGTGCAAGAACGTTTAACACACAACTGAAATTAACAAACCAAAATTTTAATAGATAAGGGAAAATCGGCTATTTCTACATATTACATTTATAAATATCTATTCAATACATTTTAATTTAGTTTCAATAACAAGAAAACTAAGTGAGAAAACCACGCATAAATTCCATTTCACATATCAGATATTAACAAAAAGATTAAGCTAATACCTAGTACAAATAACCAATAATTCAGAAAAACCACATCACTGAAATAAAATAATTTCCGTTTCCTATTTTCCCTAGTGAATTAATATTCAACTTCTAGTATGTTGTTATAAGCTCCGAAACTATCTACTAATTTAGTTCAACAAAAAGACTAATACAGTTAGGACTTATTTCATTACCGCCACCCATAAATTAATATTATCAACCTTCATCTTTCAAAAGATATATCCGTCAAATAACGAGAAAGTGACAACCAAACAAAACCGACAACGAAGTCATCGCTCAAACCCTGTTAATCCTATCGCGTTATACGACTTATTTAATTTCCGAAGACAAGCATTCATTTTACCAACGTCGTCTCAAACACAATCCTTCCTTTTCTGCAACAAACCTCTTCCCCACACCTGGAGGAACACCTCAGCCTCAAGGCAAAGCGCCCTTAATGTAATCAGACAGCACCAATACGCCCAAGGTCCCATTTTCGAGAGAAAATGAACTTCTACTGCTTCTACAGATCCCTTAATTGGATTGATAGGCGAGTTGAGTTCTTTGCTTCCTTCTTCTGCTGCCTTAAATAAACAGCGCCGAGCTGGGGTCAGGGTATGTGAATTCCCAGTCGGGACCTGGATACCTCTTTGGGTTAGTTTTCTGAATGGTTGTAGTTAAAACATTTGAGTTAACTTCGAGTTCTTCCGATTCCGATTGGTTTAAATTAAATTTGCTTCATTGTTCTGTAATTTGAGTTATAAAAGCTATTTCTATGTAGGGATTGTTAAAATTGGTATAATTCTTAAAACTGGTTTTCGGCAACTTAACCTATTTCCTATAAAAAAAAGGAAGATTAAATAATTATTTTCACTACATTTAATTTGTAGTTTGGACATTTTATTGATGTAGTTGTGTCTTTTACAGAAGCTAAACAGAAGCAACAAACTGGGATTCAATTCTGCAGTGCACTTGGAGATGACGCCAAATAATTTTAAATTACACTCAAGTGATGAGATTGATACTTTATTTGGCTTTATTTTCTCATTTTATACACTTCATGACAAAAGTGACACATGATCAATTACAAAGCATTGTCCAAATGAACAAATTAAGAAATAAATTGAGCCATCTATTAATAGACCACTGTATATACAGTGGTTTATTGTTATTTGTCCATAATAAGCATGTAAGCTTTACACGAATATATTATACATTTTAAAATATATTATGATGTATAGCATACCAGTCAAAAAAAGTTTATAAAATAACAAATAAGAACTCTTTTTAGTAAAATTTGATTTTAGTCATGAACATAATTTCTTTCATCAGTAATGGATTGACTCCAATGCCACTCTCAATATTTCGATTCCATTTTCGTCCAATGATTTGATTTTGGACTTAAAATTAGATTTCAGTTCCGGTAAGGACTTTTTCAAGGGAGATAAATCTTTTTTCCTAAAACATTTTTTCGGTCTTTGAATAAGTAGTAATCGTTGGTTGCAAAACACACGAAATATGTGAAATGGGGAAGTGTTAAAACAGGCTATTATGCATTTATTCACGTAATTTCGACATTCTGAGATAGATTTGCGTAGTGTAGCATTGTTTTAATAGTACATTTTTTCTTCTTCATTTGAAATAATTTCTTCGCAGTTTCTTCAACTGCACCAATAGCGCCGCATAGTTTTCATTACAACGATTATTCCTTTTTTTTTTTTTTTTTTTTTTTGAGCTAATCATTGAATAAAAAAACTTATGCATAACCCACATGTTAGATGCCAATATTTTGCGAACAAATATTTGATTTTTTAAATTGTTTTGAAGGGCTTTCACCAGTTGCTGTCCATTTAATAGATCACTTGCCTGACTATTGATCAAATACTCTGCTCAAAACAATAAAAGTATATTCAGGTTGAGGACTGATTTTGCACCTGGAGAATTATTTATTTGATTGACACATTACTGATAGTAGTATTGAGCATTTAGGTACAAAAGAAAAAAAATATAATTTATGCTTTAAGAAAAAAAAATGATGGTTCCTTAAAAGACGTCAGCGGTTAGTATCGTTGAATAACATTGAGACATTAAATCAATGAAGCTATTACTGAGGGATTGGGGTATTATGCCACCCCTCAAAAGAGCTCTTGTTACTTCTTGGAGAGTTGGTGGAAATGGTATTCATCCAGCAACTGGTCTGCCAAGAATATTCCAAACAAATCCTATTAAAGTTGCTCCGGAGAATATGTTTGTCATTATTCATATGATGCCTTCATCCAAAACGAAATCATTCACAAAGTTAGCTCGATGTGGTCTGCTATTGTTATCTATTAACATGAAGAGTAATCTCTCATTACAATAGAATAAGGGACTACAATGGGTCTGAGGAGCTCTTCCGTATATCGGTGACCGGTCGAAGCTCTATTTCGAATAAAAAGGAGATCGATGATCTCATCAATGGAAATCACAGACCATCGCCAAATCTGAAACTTACGTGCACGAACAGCCGATTGATTGTAGTGCTACATTTCTTCCAGATGAAAATATGCCTATTATTAGGATGAAGAGAGAAACAAGACTCATCAGAGAAAAGAATATTGTGTCATTCATTTCTTCTCCAGTGCACATGCTCTGTTGCCAACTCCAAAAGGGAGAGACAGTAACTTGCTGTTAACATGACACACATAGTCGGTCGATGAGCATACAACACCCCATCATGAAGGCGGTTTCTGACAGTTTGTATTGATAAATGTGTTACTAGTTACCGAGCGAAAGTGTTGAAGAAGATATATTCATATTTTGGTGTCTTCGAGCAGTTAGTGTTAAATGACGATTTTCATTGGGCGTTGTTGCACGTCTATAACCTAGTCCAGATCTTTGACTAGCATTTCCTGTCTCCAAAAGAACTGTTCTAGATCCTAGAAATATGACTTTGTGAAACTTCAAAATCTTTTGCCATTTTGGATTGTGTTTGCCCTCTATCTAACCGGCCATCAACTCTCCAAGCTTTTAATTCGGTTAAATGACTTTCATTGTGACATCGCACTCGTCGAAACAACAAAGTCAGTCATTCTTAAGCGCTTTGTCTTACATTAAGCTAAAAGCCATATCTCATTCACTAAAGCGTTGACTTCGACGTCAAACTCAATATTTGCATGCTGCGAAGTATGAAAATGAGAAAAATTTGCATTTGTAACTCTATTTTTCCATCTCATGCAAAAATATTTGCTTATATTATTATTTTATAAAAGGCTTACAATAAGGTTTAATTGTTTTGACCGTGTATTAGTCAATTTAAAAAAAAACCCATACCAAGTATATTTTATTACCATATGTGTGTTCATGATAAAGTTCTGTTAATATAATAGAAAAAAAATTATCGGTCACTGGAAACAGTGTATATATACATATACTTCTGTGTTGATTTAATCGTGAAAATTGATGAAAATATAAAATTTCTGCTCTAATGTCTGCTGTTGATAAAGCAACGAAGCAAAATGTTCCTGGAAGAAATGGGTTGAATAAGCAACAAGTTACAAAAGGACACTCATAACGTCATCTTTAAACAAATAGATTAAAAAATTATAATTTTTTCTCAAATAACATACTAAAATTTTCTTAAAATTTACAATTACTGAAAAACATTTTATTAATAAATTAAAAAAAGACTTTTTTTTACGTGCGAGGTTGTTTGTTTTATTGTCTCGATTTTCTCAAGATATTTAATTCGAATAGGAGTTATGGTTTAAAACTGATTCCGAGCCACAACAATCATGGTGATATTTGAACTTCTAAACTGTCAGAATAATGCCAATTTAGCTGCCAATGAATCTTTTATAAAATCAAGTACACATATACTAAATTTGAGACACGTTTTAATTAAAATAAAAAAAAAATAAAAATCTTTTTTCGAAGTTTATTAAAGATAATTTTGTTTAATAATAAACATTCAAAATTAAAATATATTTTACATACCTCTTTGTAGATTAAAATATTAAACTCTTCACTTATATTCTCATTGGCGTTATTACAAGACTGAGATAGAATATGAATGTTTGGAAAAGCAACTCTTGTCAAATGTATTTAGGATTACTATTAACATGTGAAAATATAATCCGTTGACTTCAATCGTTTTTTTTTAAAACAAGAATCAGTGGCAAGGGTTCGGAAACCTTATCTGCCACTGACTACACCCAGGAGACTTCTGGCACAATCTTGGATGCATATCGTTAATGCTCATCCATCAAAGTCGACACAATTACGCTGATAGCCGTAACCTGCCTTAACAAGAAGGGGCACTTCTTGTTTATTTACTTTCTGGCAGCCGGAGGAGTCTTTTATATTCACCTCTGGGTAAGACAAATGGTTTTGTAAATCCGTTCTGCTGTCATTTCCCTAATCGCATCGATTTTGCAGCAGGAATGGCTCTTGATACAAAAGTTTTCGGGACATAGTTGTCTTAGAGGATTTTCTCGATTGCTGTTCTTTCTTTTATGGGTCTGAAGAGTGTAATAAATCTGAGAGGAATTGCCAATTTAGAGCAGGTGCTTTGTCTTGGCATTGTGGCAGATGAATGTTTGGCGCGCATGCTCTCTTATAATAGAATAAAAATAAAACTGACGGAGTAATTGTACCACAAAAGGACTTTTTGAAAGAAATTAGTTGATATTGAAATATTTAGTAAGAAAACAGACTCTTAGCTTCTTTAATAAGGAAGAAACTAGTTTTGGTGTGGAAATCATACTTAATAAAGTAATCTGTTGACGTATGATTTAAATTCTAAATGATTGTGTAGAGTTGACTGATAAAACAGTTGATAATAAATCAGTTTATGTATTAAGACAGTTGAATGAAATGGATAGTCATTATAAATCAGTTATATATTAAGACAGTTGATAATAAATCAATTGAGATACAAATATAGGACTTACTATGCACAATCTTATTGTATTAAAAAATAATTGCTTTTTAAATAAGATTTTGCACAAAGTAAGATAAGTTTGATTACACTTCAATGTAGTATACAAATCTTCACATGACGAAATGGATAGTCAAAGATCGTTAAAAGTTTAATGAAGATCTCCATCTTTTAGATGGACTTTTCACTGACACTGGTATCGAAAGGTAGAACCTGAATAGATCTCAGCTATTCGCCCACTAATTGCGCATGCAGCAGCATATGCGAAATACTGAATTCCATTTGCTCAATAATGGATAGAAGGACTAAGACTGTAGACTTCTATCACTTGGTTATTGTGAGGCAATTGATATCTACTTTTGAGAATTTATTTAGGTTGATACTAACATAAATGCTTAGTTATAATGACCGCTGTTATTAGCCTCCCGAGGCAGATTTCATTAAAATATGAGGTAAATTCTTTGTGTATTCGTTTATGGAAATGTTTTCAGTCGAGTCTATTATAAATATATAGACCTATTCAGCTGGCACAAAAATGCTCAACCTAAAATGCATAGCCACAGCAAAGTTTAATGTTAAATTATGCAAATATTGAAATTTATAAAAATGTTATAACCCTCAATTTTATAAATTTAATTATGCATATTAAATATTTAACATCAAAGCTACTTTAAATCTTTTAATATGAGCCTTGAAATTTTATGTCCCCAAAAAATTTTATAAGCTACACTTTATTATATAAAAGAATATTTTAAATTGAATTTATATTTAAGATGCAAAATTAAATATGAACTTTACACTGCATTGGATGTAACAATTACTGAAATCATTAATTTTGCCAATTTATGAAAATCTAAAATAGTTTAATCATTACTATTAAACCAGTTTTTATTCCATAGGCATGTTAAAAATAAAATCTGTTATTTAATACACACACACACACACACACACACACACACACACACCACACACACACACACACACACACCACACACACACACACACACACACACCACACACACACACACACACACACACACACACACACACACCACACACACACACACACACACACACACACACACACACACACACATATATATATAAAATTAGATTCTTTCACATGAAATACTTTTTTGTTCACAGGGGAAAAAAAACAAAAATATTAAAATAAATATTCCTAAATTTTTGTAAGGACTCAAGCTCTCAAAAGAATTAAAATTTTATTCTATGTACAATCTCATGAGAATTCTAACAAGTCATATTTGAAAATGAGCAATCATCTGGATTAATGATATAAATAGTAATAAAAAGTGTGATACTACTGAAAATAATTGCAAAAATTTGGTTCTATCTTTCAGAGAATTCAAAATAAAGAACATAAGGGGAAAATAAATCGATAATATATTCAGAGCTCTCGATTAACGATTTACAATAATAAAAAGTAAAATGCTTTTGAATTACAGACAACCCAACTATTAATAAATGTAACCATAAATGTATTCTTTTAACACAATAAAAACGTTAAAATATAACTATATTACAATAGTTCAGACGCAGAATTTTTTAAAAAGTTATAATGTAAATTTTTTTTTTTTTACTCTTGCAACTAAATGCTACTTTATCAAACATGGTATCCACATTTGACAAAGTAGCATTTACTTCGTAATAAAGAAACGTGAAGAAACAAAATAAAATAAAGAATTCCAGTGTCACATTCCATAAACAGTTTGAGACTGTTGCCAACCAACAAAGAGAAAAAAAGAGGAATAAAAGTTAACTTGTCGGACGATAAAAAAAATATTTTCTTCAAAAGTCTCTAACTTCGCGACACATTCGCAAGTTTCGAACACGCGCCTAAAAGATATATCTTTTGTAGCTAAGTTTATCGCGTCAATTCTTAAAGATTTATTGTCCGAAGAAGAGTATTCGTGATGGAATTGAACGGAACAACGTAAGGACAAGCATAATTTATAAGCCTTTTATTTTTTATTTTCCACTTCAATTTTTTGCTGAATCCTTTCTGGCTTATATGGTCAGACCTAGTTTCAACTTGGGCTTTCAGAATTTGAACTGAAGTGAAATACGTCTTGTTTTTATTGTTCCTAATAAATTTATCGCCGAATAAAACGAGCATAGACTACAAATTTCCAGCTTGAAGCTGAAAAATAACATTAGGCTATCATGGAATACAAATATTTGAAGGATAATTAATAAGCTTTTCTAACGAGGATAAAGAGAATTATTAACAGAATTTTCAATATTTCTACGAGAGATAAGAAATATTATAATTTTTGAACAAAATGTAGAATTATTTTGAAGTCGAATTTTTTTTTTTACTAAAGATGTTCTGCATATAAATATAAAATAAAAGCAATAGAAAAATTATATTCAAATATAGCTTTAGATTAACTACATATTTATTAATTAATTTTCACTAAAATATTCAAAATTAGCCGATTTATTATTACTGATTTTTTTTAACTATTATTTATCAGTTTTAATATTTATACTAACTTTTCGTTCTAAGACAAATTTTCTTAAGAGTAAAAGTGGGACATTAAATACCAAAAAAAGAATACTTAAAAAAATGCAATATATGCATCAAGTTGAATTATTTATAGCACAGGAAATAAAAATCAAATTAATTGAGATTTATGAATTTTTAACTACTAAATTGATTTTCAATCATAATTTAAAATAATTTAATTTAAGTAATCATGCTTAGAAAATCCATCAAATATTAGTGTTAGCTGTGTTGATGTTCTATCCATCATATGTTGATATTAATTGAATTTCATGCAATTAACAAAAATAATAATAATATAAATAACCCTAGAAAATTACAGGACTCTTTCTTTTACATTCTTTACAAAAGGATTGACGGGCAGCAATTCGTCATCCAAGCATGTCCCACACATGCTCTATTGGATTCAAATGAGTTTGCTAGCCGGTCCATACGGGTAATACCCTCCGATTGAAGGAATTTGTCTACAATGTTTGCACAGTGAGTACTGGCGTTGTCATCCATAAACAGAAATTCTACACTCATGGCGCTCCGAAACAAACGTACATGCTGTTCCAGAATGACATCCCGATAGATGTGGCCTATCATGGTTACATTCTGAACACGCAGGTTAGTTCTGGAACCCAGAATAATTCCTCCCAAAACGAGTATTGCCACACAACTGTAACGGAGTGGTTCAATGCTGCTCTCTTGGTGGTAACGGGTATCTGCGAGAATCTGAATGAAAGCTAAACCCAAACTCGTTGGAAAACATCACATAAGACCACTGTTTTGGTGTCCACAATGCATGCTCTCTACTCCAGGCTAACCGCAGGTGACAGTGAGTTGAAGTAAGTGGAACACATCTGACAGGCTTACGAGCATATACTACAGTGAGTTGAAGTAAGTGGAACACATCTGACAGGCTTACGATCATAGACTACAATGTGCCCTAAGCGTCTGTACACGATCTGCCTTGAGACTGTTGTACCGGTAGCTGAAGAGAGCAGACGAGATAGGTCTGCTGTTGTGCTCCATCTGTTTCCTTTGGCAGTAACTGTCAAATACCAATCCTTATTCTGTGCTGTAACTCGGTGCGACCTGTGCTGAAACGTCTACTTCCATTACCATCATCTTGGAATCATTACCAAAGCTTAGATATGACACTCTGGGCGATTCCAAGTTCATTGGATACTTCCAGCTAGGTACGTTCACATTCCAGATGGCTGATAATTCTACTCAAAAAAATTCCTCCAAATGCTTCCTTTGTGCCATAACTATGCGGTTATTGCACTGAAAGGCTTTTAAAGCGCTGGTGAACAATTTTACTTCTTTGCAACCATTCCTCATACACTCTCGTCATCATGACGTACTATCGGCGGCTTCTGGGGGATATTTGTAACTTGCATATTATTCTTCAAGATGTGTGTGATAATTCTACATCTGAAATTTTTATTTTAGAGTTCAATTTCTGTGTGATTCCGAATTATCCTTAATTTATGAAAACATGAGTGTAAGTAAAGGTTTGCAGATATTGCATCTTTAATGCATTTTTGATGACATCCATTACCGCTAAAAAATTCAACTTAAGTTATAATTCCTTTCAAAAGGACAAAGAGAAAATACGAAGACACTAAAATTTATTTTAATTTCACAAATATTTTAATCTAATGGGCCATTTTTATCATGGACGAAACTGCCTGAACTTTAGTGATTAAATAAGATCAACAAGACATTAAGAGTTTTCATTAGAAACTCAATTTTAAGCTAAAATTATCTGATTCGTATCAATCAAATTTTAGTAATCAGTTAAAAATTTTGAATACATTTAAAAATTATATATATATTATTTTTTAAACAACCTTAGTATAAAAGAACCTATATTAAACAAATGATTAAATAATTCAAATTTTAGTTATAAAATATATGTTGCACAAGCTTTTGAGTTACATAAGAGGTAATTTAATAAAATGTATACTTTATAGTACTAATATTTTATCTTCAATAAAGAAGATAATTAAAGTGTTGACAATTCAAACATCAATGAACCAATCAGGTTGGTCAGAACAAAATTTCTATTCCACAAACATTGGTTATTTTTGGACCAATTCATTCATAATTTTCATGAAAACATATATAGTTTTATTTTTAATTAATTTTGTAACTAAAATACGAAATAGTGTAAATTTTTCATCCAATCTAACACATTATAAATACATTTTGTCCATTCATTTTTTTCAGCTGGTTTTAAATCATCAATACGCAATTACGACACTTATCATGTTGAATTTATTAAAAAGATACATTAAAATTTTAAACATTTTTTTTACAAAAAATGTGATTATATAACAAATCTTAAGAAACCTTGTCAAAATTTATTGGCAATATTAAGTTAAGATGAGTGCTGACACTTTAGAAGAGGAAAAACTTTGCTTAAATATTTGTACTGAGTGCACAAATTTTGTGTATTCACATATAAATAATGAGATATCACTAACATACAAATCTTGATCGTAAGAAAAATAGTTATTTCAATTAACCTCCATGTCAGTTATACTCATATACACTTATTAATCAATTAATGACGCCAACATTTTTATTAGGTGCCTAAAGAAAAAAAATCTATTTTTTAAATTTTATAATCAACAATATAATCTCATCATTATGCACGAAAATATATCGCTAATTTTAAACTTATGTCTTAAGAAAGACATTTATTCTTACAGACACGTTCATTTAATGAAAGTACAAAAAGTGTTTGGCGTTAAAATCACCAGAGTGAAAAGAAATTAGATTTTTTCCAAATGATCTTTTTTTTTTTATTAAACTTAAAAGCTAAGCCGGGAAAAACTTGAGCAAGTGTCTGATGATTAAAAAAAGTTGGCCTAACATCAAACACTGATTTACGGCCCAAGGCATTATAGCTACTCGTTTACTCATAATGTCTACCATCAAAGTTTTCGGACCACGGTGAGGACATTAAAGTTTATTTCCAGCAATAAATTACTACTGAAGTAATATTAATATAAAGGTAGTATGTGCGACACAAACATAAAATATCTTGTTTGTTTTCGCAGCACCAGCAGAAAAGTTGTCTGGGCAAAATATTTTCCATTCCATTTTCTTGCATAAAGATTAAAAATACACGCGTCTATTGATACCATCAAACTGTAGGTTTTATGCGCGATAACTGTTTAGACTTCCATGATAATTTGAAATACATAAGGAATTGTTTATATATATATATATATATTTTTAAAGAAAAATGAATTAAAATCATATTTTTGTTTTCTATTATAATTTAAAAATGATTCCCATAACTTTGAAAACAGTAGTAATTCTTTTTAAAAAAAGTCATTTTATTTTTAATTTAAAAAACGGTTTATAAACTTATTCTATGGTGCATAAAACTATGATGATCTATGGCCAAGGATCTGCATATTTCGTAATAAATATTTATATACAGGGAGCTCAATAAATTCGTGCAAATTTTAAAAATAAATTAAAAAAGAACAAATAATGTTAAAAAAGTGTAGTTTGCACGAATAGCATCAGAAAGAAGGCGGATTATATACATATATATTTTAAGAACAAAAAAAAAATAAGTTAAAAAAATGACCGATAGGTGGTGACCGACTGATGTTGAATGTCTTAAGCAAATAAACGCAATACTAATACAATTCTGCATTTTCAAAGATTTATTTAAGCTGAAGTTGTTCAATATCACCCCCACCAGATTGTATGCAGCAAGTAAGGCGAGTCACAACACCTGTGACAGCTGAGTACAGCATGTCTGGAGGAATCCCAGACACGGTCTGCTGAATAGCATCTTTAAGTTCCGCCAGTGTGGAAGGGGCGGACCGGTACACCAGAGATTTTAAATAACCCCACAGTCAAAAATCTGCTGGAGTCAAGTCTATAGATCGTGCGGGCCATTTGATCTTACAGCCTCGACTTATCACTCGGTCTTCACCAAACGTTCGCAAAAGAAATGTTTTTATTGAGGTGGCAGCGTGGGGCGGGGCACCATTACTGTAGAAAGCACACCTCATTCCTGTATGTCTGGCAAAATCTTTTCCCGCAGAAGATTGAAGTACCGTTCAGTGGTCACTGTGCATGTTTTCCACCCATATTTTTGGCAATGCTCTTCAAAAAAGAAAGGACCGACAACAAAAGAGGCGGTGAAACCTCACCAAACTGTTACATGAAGTGAATGAAGCGCCTTCGTCTCGTATTCAAGGGGATTCAATGTCGCCCAAATGCGATTATTGTGAATGTTGACGTCCCCATGTGGAGCAAAGTAGGCTTAGTCTGTCCATAAGATGTTAAACAAACACTATGGCTCGTGTTCCACCTTTGTTAGAGCCGATTTAGCAAACGATTCTCTTGTAGCGATATCTGCCGGCATGATCCCATGCAGTGACTTTAATTTGTACGGATACAACAGCAATATCCCGTGAAGTATACGTCGAGTCGATGCTACAGGCACTCCTAAAACTTTTCCAGCTTCACGAGCACTGCTGCTTCCTGCGGATGATTCTGCCGCCATATCCTCCATTACACTGTACAGCTGCAACACGCCCTTCTCTCAAGGAAGGTCTATCGCTTCGTGGTCGATCTTCTAAGCAACCCGTTTATTCGAAGTGCTTCAACAAGTTTCAGTATCCCTGATGGTGATATGGATCCTTTTTTTTCTTTATTCCTTTTGCAACGCGAGACTTCCTAACTGCATCTGTTGCTGATTCGCCATTCTTATAAAAGAGCTTGATAATCAACGCTTTATCCTGCAGCGATAGCATATTGCTGATATGGAATGAAAAGTTCATGTGCATTCAGGCATTTTATTGTCAACCTGATTTGAATAAATCAACTTCGTGTATGCACTGCAGCGCCACCTATCGGTCCTTTTGTAATTAATTTTTTTCTTTTTTTTTGTTCTTTAAAAAAAAAAAAATCCGTTTTTTTTCTGATGCTATTCGTGCAACCCACACTTTTTTAATATCACATTTATGCTTTTTTTTAAATTAAATTTTAAATTTTGCACAAATTTATGGCGCACTCTGTATATAGGCTTAAATTCTGGCTATCGAAAATCATTTGAATACTATATTTACTATTTTAATCTAATTTAACAATGTAATATATAATTTAATTTAGTAACATTAAAAATATGAACTAAAAATAATGGACAAAAAATTAATCCATTATTGACAGAAACTGATACTATTAATCAACAAATGTAATTGACAAAAATTAATCCGTTATTCTTAGTTTATATCTTTTATGTTAAAGTTATTAAAATTGTGGATTAGAAATTTATATTTATAAAATAGTGAGAAGAATATATTAAAATTAAGAGTATTGAATTGTTGTTAAGAAAATTTTCTATAAATATCAAATCAAGTCTTTAGTTTTAACTTGAAGAATTTGCTTGAGAAAAATAATTTCAATTGTTTCTTTATCATAAATATTTATAAAAAGCATTTAGTTAACATGGATTTTTATTCTTAATACATTTTGTATTACTTCGATGCTTAAAAACATAGAAATCTGTCCAACGAAAGTGTAATAAAGCAACAGCTACATCTTTCGGATGCTAAGGGTATTAGATACCATTTAGGTGTGTTATGCAAAATAATTTGGTAGAGATAAAAGACTGATACAATTGAGGAGATGTTCATAAATTTTAAATATTTAACTGAAATTCCATCATTATGTTTTTCATATATATATATATATATATATATAGGTATATAGTGTATTTTCTTATTGTAAGTAAACAATTACAATAAGAAAATACACTATACACATATTTTTATTACACAGAAAAGAAAATCAATTATATTAAATGTTAAAATTTGTTAAACATATTGGGCGAAAATGTTTTCAAAAATAAATACTTGGTTTTAATAATTGGGTAACTAAATTAAATGTCTTAAATCCTCAGATAAGACTGCAAAATAGTTTTCACACAAATCAATATTAAAAAACTAAATGTAAAAAGAAAAAAAAGAAGTAAAACCTTGTTCAGTTTTCTGCTTTTGAGGAAAAATTCGAAGAAAATTGTGCAGAAAACGTGTTTATATAGTAGACACAAACACACACACACACACGCACACGCACACACACACACACACACGCACACACACACACGCACACACACACGCACACACACACACGCACACACACACACGCACGCACACACACACACGCACGCACACGCACACACACACACACACACACAAAAGTGTTTATATGGCAGTAAACGTAACAACAATGATATCAACATCATATTTATATGAATTGATAACAAAATAACTTAGCTATTTGTAACTGTAAGTAAATTTTTGAACGTGATAGCGTCAAAATACATGAATGTTCAAAAACAAAAGAATGACGGTAATGGATATATGGGTCTAGATGCCGGCAACTGATTGCTCAACGGCCTGCAATTGTTGAGGTACAGGCATTTCCCGATGACATAAACAACTATTCACTCACGCAAGTCACGTGCACAGATCAGAATATTTATGGCAAAACATGACTTTCGGAGCAAGTGCACCTGAATTCGATTGCAATGCTGTCAAAAACTGAAACTTCTGCCCCACGTGGTTCAGATTCCAAGCGATAATCTCCGCGTAAGCGAAATCACCCAAACATTGTTGTCGCTGAAGCAATATCTATTTATAGATTGAAAAGATCAGATTGCGGTTGGGGATAAGAGAGTTTCCATTGATATATATATATATTTTAAATACATAGAATAAAATGCTTGGTATCCGACAGGCCTTATCCGTCATCCGCACTACCTAATCTTCTACCAATTTTTCTTAGAAACAGTTTTAAGGTTACATTTTACATCAATTATTTTGCACAAATTCGGTATTTATAAACCAGGGGATTAAAATAAACGATTTATTTTCCTGGCTTATATTTCGTGCGAAACATGGTGGGGCAATCCGCCTATCTAGCGAAACAATCCGCGACTATCAATCATACATATTATATCTAGACCAGGATTTATTAAATTTTTAGTGAGAAGATCTCATTATGTTTATAAAAATTTTTCATGCGATTCACTAATTATTGCACGAATCCTCTACTCGAGTAAGTGAAACAGTTTTTTTTTTCATTTGAACTGAGATTTACTGTTACAAATTTTAAGACATTAATTTTTAATAAGCCGAAAAATGTGAGAATTTTACATAAATAACAAAGCTATAATAAGAGGATAATAATAAACTGAACTATTTGGGTAAAATCAAAAATTGTTTATATGATGTCAACTAAGATTAGCCATTTGGGAAATCACTTCTAAAAAAACCTATTTACTTCTAGCTATGTATATGCGAGGATTAATTATAAATGAGAAGAGTCTGCCCCAGTTTATTTTTTAGTTACACACATTAGCAAATGTTAGAAGAAATTGACACCATGCAATTTCTTGATTCTATTAATTATACCTGCATTTTGATTTGATTGTGATGAAAGACAAAAATGTTGTGTCAAACTTGTCATGGATAAGGATAAAAGAAAGTTGACATGGGCAATTTCAGAAATCATTTGAAATTCTTTTGCTAATAATTAGTTAATGAAATATCAACATTACTAAAATTTTTCTTGCTGGTGTCCCGACCCCAAATTGGGATCGCAGCCCACAACTTAAATGCTAATCTGTGTTAACTCTAAATATTGAATAATGAGAAAAAAAAGTTCAGAATCGCATTTTAAGACTTTTTTTTTTACGTTAGTTTTTAACGCCAATTTACTGTTTATAATATAAACCTGCAACGTTTTAAAAGTGAATTTAATTTGTTAGCTAGCATTAATTTGTCAGTCACCACTTTATTTTTTTTAAGGAAATTTAATGCCTTACAAATTAAATAATTTTACGTATGAAATATTCTATTAAAAACTTACAAAGAAGTAATAATGGGCTCTACAGAAATAAGAAGTTAAAAAAAAACTTGATTTTACTTAAAATATCAAATTAAAAAATTATTAATCCAAAATATTCTCAAAATAAAATAGTAAAAATTCTTATGAAGACGTATGAACCTTTTTGAATAAAGGATAGTTTACAATTTCAAATTGTATTTAGAAAGATACTTACAAGAAAAAAAGTATGGAAAAATAAATTTTTAAATTAGTAGCTTTTACTTAAATATAAGTAAATGTTAAAAAATAAATAAAACGTAATTTCTAAAAACTTATTTCATTAAAAGGCTATAAATAAATATCAACTGTACATAAATTAGATAATTAGGTATATTTATTTCATTAATCTCTTTTAAAAAAATGCAAGTACGCAGTTGAAGTAAAATTATAAAAAATTGATTACAACAGAAAAACATTGATAGTGATATAGACAAGCAAAAATTAAATTAAAAGTTAAGATGAAAGAAAACGGAAAGTATTCGAAAACAACTGAAAGTGTAGCAAAAAAATAATCATGCAAACAAACAAAAGAAAAAAAAACATAGAAATAATGTTAAGCAAAGCACAGCTTTAAAAAAAAATGAATCAAACAGAAAGAATAAGAAATAATCCACTTACATTGATGGAAAGGAAAATGAAAAACTAGGAAAAAAAATTCAAAATTGAATTGAAATAAAATAAATGAAAAAACAAAATTAAGCATCAAAAAATAAATTTAAAATGAATAAATTAGAAGTAAGTTGAATTAAAATTTTACGTGAAAGCAATGTGAAGAATCTAAGAAAAATTCTTGATGATATTCAATTAGCTGATTAATACGAAATATAAGAAACATATTTCTCAAACAAAATTTTTTTTATAAAAACAACGTTTTTTTTTTTTTTTTTTTTTTTTTTTTTTTTTACAAATTATATATGAGCAAAAATTCATATTTTGTTTATGGCACTAAAAAACACTGGAAATTCAGTGCAACACGAGATATTCCAATTCTTTATTTCGTAACTAATACAATTTTTTCTAAGGTATGAAAAAAAATAGAAAAGATGACTATAAAAAATGCATATTTCATTATCAAAATGCACGACATACTTTCTCTTACATCTTCCAATAACAGGTAAGAAAGGAATCTAGATTTTTTTTAAAAAATTCTTTTCCTTAAAGGAATAATCTAGAATGAAAATAAAACGGTTTCTACATCACAAGGGAAGAGTACGGGAAGATTTCAGGAGTGTCGTGGGATTAAGGGAAACGTGTGAATTCTTGTCTGTATTCGGAGCAAGTGAAATAAATAAACATATAAATAAAGTAAAAACAAGCAAATGCTTCGTACCATTACTCCAGATGGTTTATTTCAATTCCCAGGGAACAACACTATGATGCTACCATGAAAGCAGTGGCGAAATATTTAGATGCATAGAGAAATTACTTACCTAAAAAGAGAAAAGGAAAGCATAAGTAAATAGAATAAATGAACATATATAAACATTTTAGAATATTTACTTTAATATTAAAAGCAAAAAAGTTACACTAAATCGGAAGTCAAATTAATATTGTTGTAACTATATTAAAGCAAATTTATGAATCACAATAGAATAACATGGTTTTGAACAAGCTAAGCTCGTTACGCCCTTGGCTATAGGGTGCGAATTTAAACTAATAGGGTGAGTCTTCCTGTTTAACTAGAGTGCTACGAAGGTGTACGACATTGCTCTAAGCTTCTCCGATAGAATCACAATAGAATAACATGGTTTTGAACAAGCTAAGCTCGTTACGCCCTTGGCTATAGGGTGCGAATTTAAACTAATAGGGTGAGTCTTCTTGTTTAACTAGAGTGCTACGAAGGTGTACGACATTGCTCTAAGCTTCTCCGATAGATGGCACCACCAGAGAATCCCCTTCCTTAATTTTGATAATGATTTGAAGTGGTAGGAAATATTCTCCAGACCATTATACCGGTGGTTAACTGCTCAACGACAGACCACAGGACTTTCCATTCCCCAGATTTTACGAACACCATATCGCATGTACTCTGCAGGTCTTTGGCGGCTTTGGGAATCGGACCCCCACCCTTCCGGACGGAGACCGATGCACTAACCACTAGGCTACCAAGGCCCCACAGAATATTTTAAAATAAAAGAATAACTAAAAAAAAATCTTAAAATAATAATAGCATTGTTTTTAATCTAAATGTCAAAATTCAGATGATACTTACCTTTTTAAATATCATAATTTCATGATCAGAATCTGATCATGAATTTATGATGTAATCATGGTTAATGATGATTAATTTTTAATTCCTTCGGAAAAAAAATTCAGTAAACTTTGTAAGTAATACTAAGAAAGTTCTAACATCTTAAGTAGAAATAATAAAAAACAAAAGTAAATGAGACAAAATCTATAGCAATATTCCGCATATTTAGTAAAAATGATAAGCAAAACATTATTTAAAAAAATATGAAAAAGAATTACAAACAGCTTATAACAATTCTAAAATTTATTTATTAGTAGCATTACTTTCATAAAATTTCATTTATTATCAGTTTATGTAGGGAATTTACAAGTTTAATTTTGACACAAAATATTTTTAATAATTACTAGAAAGGATGCTATCAGAAAAATCATGAATATTAGAACTTATCTTGAGTAACAGACTAATTAATAATTCATTTTTTCAATTTTTTAAGACTCAAATTCAATTCTATTAATTTTATAATTTGAGTCTGATATTATTAAAAAAAACTTTATTGCCGACCGCCTTGTCTAGTGGTCAGAGGGCCTCACTGCGGATAGGGAGGTCCTAGGTTCAAATCCCGGTTCGGGCACGAATGTACTTTCTCTCTCTATCTATCCTGCCTTGTCTTTTCTGTGTATGAATGAGGTGTGAATGGTTGTCTACCCTATAAACGGGTCCCTATGGCATGTATGTACTGAAGCAGGCGGACTCCACACCAAATATTATTCATTATGAAAGAGTGGAGCAGGGCACCCTATATTGTCAGCCTAGCTGGCACAAGACAAAGGAAAAAAAATATTAAAATTTCGTCATTTAGTTTCTTTATATTTATATGAATTAGTTTGTTTCTGTTATCTAGCCAAAATATAAGATAATTTTTATGTACTGATTTACATTATTTTTAGAAAATTAATGATGATTAAATTATTTTTCTCAGTTAAATTTTAACCCGACCAAACGATAGATAAAACTGCTAATTTGCATTAATAATAACATTTTTTACTTAAATCTGATAACCACAGAGATTTTTGTTATGAATGCTTTATATATAAACAAATAAAAAAAATCTAACCCAAACATCCAATAGCAAAAGTGTAATGAGAAATGCAATAAAAATTCAGCAATTTATTTTAAAAATTTATAAAGTTATCTGAAGTGAAGAATTTATAGCAAACTATATTTGAAATATATATTTAAAAAAAAAAAAAAAAAAAAAAAAAAACCCATCTAAATTGGAAACTTCTGCGAGCCTGTATACTCATCCCATTTTGCTTTAGAAGAGAGAGAAAGAGAGAGAGAGAGAAAAAAAAAAAAAAAAAAGGAGCGATCTTTTTTGATTCTATTGCAGCGCTGGTGGTCCAGAACTGCTGAAGGAGAGGTTGAAAATCGATTGAGCACATCCTGCAGCGCCAATGACACTTCGATGATGAAATCCATCACCAAGCCACATGTTATTGCTGAGAGAGGGGAAAAAAATTGTTCTGTGTATTTTTTCCCCTTTGCATCTTAGGAAGATGGGGATATTTTATTCTTTAAAAAGACAAGGGGAAGAAAAGCATTTTTTTTTTATTAAAATCGTATATATAGTTCTTAAGGTGGATAATAAAAGAAAGATTTTCGCAGTTTTATAACTTTTTCCCTTCGTCTTAATTCAAAGATAAATAACTGAATGGGATAATTCGTTAGGAATGATGCCATTTATCATTCCTTTAATTTAAAAATTATTTTTTTTAAATATTAACATTTTTTTGATTTGTTAATTCAAAAGGATAAAAGTTTTTAGTGCATCTTTTTCTGTTCTCATTTTTGAAAAATGCTACTAAAACCGATAAAAAAAATTTTTTTAAATTTATTTTTTATGGAAAGAAATCGGTGATAAAAAAAAATTTTTTTTTTCAAAAAGTGTATATTCTTTAAATTGCCTATGATTAAAGAGTATCTTTGGTTAAAAAAAATTGTTAGTGTTTTTTTAGATCCCGATAATATAAAATAAATATTAGGAAAGCGTTTATTTCGTTAACTTTTTTCCTTGTGAGAAATGTATTTTAAACATTACAAAATTTTTTTATGCTTTATTTCTATCACAGAAAGAATAATTAAGGACAAATATAACTGAATCAAACACGAAAAATATGTTTACTAAAGAACAAATTTTAATGTAATAACCAATTTTAGTACACTGTATAGATTTAATAAATAATATAATTTTCCGCATCTTCTTTCGATGTTATAAGATTCTTTCAACTGATTTGCTTTATCTGAATAAAAGGAAACATTCTATTATAAATAATAATGTAGTGATCACGAAGTAAAAAAATGTAACTATAACCGTTGATTGTTTCTCCAGCGGGGAGTGGAGGGGAGAGAATATGTTGATTGACAAGAAAATTGGATGATTCGAATAAGCTTTTCAAACTAGGTTTAAATTTGGTAAATAAATAAATAAAAATAAATAAATAAAATAAAATAAAAACAAATAAACAAACCATAAAACAAATAAAAAATAATAAATAAATAAAAATATTTAACGAACTTTTTCAGCAAATGATTTACAAATCTGATTTTTATTATTTCAGCAATATAATTAAAAGAAAATTTTAAATGTTGGCCTAAGCAAGGCAATAGTCTTAAGATTAAAAAGAAATTATATTTACAAATATTGCAATTATTAATTCAAAATTCGATTATGTAATGAAGTTTTTAAAATTTTAAATCGTCCTTGCCAATTTAAACTAACCACAAAGGGGATGATTTGTCTTGTCTTTTTCATTTTGTATTTTCTGATATTCAATTGTCCAAGTTAATGGCTTGGATGCATGGAAAATGGGTGAATAAAATGAACTTCGACAATATTCTCGGTATTCGATGGTGAATTCCGCTTTGTTTGCTGCCTCTTGAAGAATGTGATTTGAAAACAGGCAGTAAATACGTCGACTAGTCAGATTTTCAACGCCACCTCAATACGATGTGACTCAGATGAAACATTATCTGACGTCATGAATAATTTAAACCAATGAGAATCGTAATAAAATGGCGTAGTCAAAATCTTAATTGTGACGAAAGAAACAACCACTTTATGGTTAAAAAATAATAATAAGGAAACATTCTTTTTCAAATTTTTAGAATTAAAAAAAAGCAGCTTAAGGTAGAGTTTATGCCCAGGAGAATTTTTTTAGTGTAGGCGGTTTAATAGATGCTATACACATTGGTGCATATTCGTCTGTCAGGATGGGTGCTTGGGAGTTTTCTGAGTTTCCTGCTTTGGGGACGCGGGAATCCGGCCTACTGTCTGTTTTATGTGTCCAGGAAGAAAAATTACGAGGTAGGTATTAAAATGTCTCACAACGGGCTTGAGTCCTTAGGATGTAAACTATGTGGCGTCAAAATGTTATAATAGAGGAAATGAAGAATACATGCCTAAACTTACAGGGATGGATAAATATGACAAACGGGCAGTGGGGTTTTTTATTTCATTTGTAATTAATATAGAATCATAATCACTTTTTGGACAATATTTTCCTTCAAAATTACATTTAATAACTTGATAAATAACACTTTATTAATTAGTCTGAAAACATTACGTCAGCAGCTTACGTCTGTTTGATAGGTTCCGTTTCTTCTTTTTTTTTTCCTTTCAAGATCTTTCTGTCTTGTGACTAATTGGTTTCAATCTTTATAACTAATGAATTCCTTTAAATAAATCTTAATTTTCTTGGATTTTGCTCGGAAAAATTTAAGAGCATTATTAATATGATAACTCTATAAAAAAATTTCTTTTAAAATCTATCACATGCTACAACGAAGCTTTTAACAAAATATTAATAAGAGTGGTAATGAATACTATAGTATAATTTGTACACAAACAATAAAATAAATTCAATACAACAAAATAAATTAAATTCGCAATAAATACAACAAATTACTCATAATTTTTTATTTGATTTTCGAGATAATAGATTCAGACCATTCCGTTGAAAAGCTGTAATCATGTTAATAAAATTACAAAAGTTTCGCGCACTGTACTTACTATCATGACAAGTTTTCGGAAAAGTTTAACCAAACAGAACGATATTTTAGATTTAATTAGTCATTGCGTCCGAAATTCACGAAGTTTAATTAATATATTCATATTTAACACACACACACACACACACAGATATATATAGCACAAATGCCGTATAATCCAGGATTCTAAATTCTTTGTTTTTAGGCGATGAAGGAATCTTTGTAATGTGCGCGATGACGTAAATACTAGGGTTGCCAAAATATAATTTTCTGCTTAATTTTTATACGCCTTCATATCAATGACACAATAAAATCCAGGTTGCCAGATACAAAAGAAAATCCGCCAAAAAAATCATCAAACTCAAAATTTAGCATCCTGGATTATACGACATTTGTGCCATATAATGTATATAATTTTCAGTGTAATATGTTTAATAATTATTTAAATAAAATTTCAAAGAATTTTCACTAAAGAAAAGATGTCTTATTAAGGTTCATACCTAGTTTCGTTTCTGTTCTTATGAATCAATAAAGTTCGGAAAAACTAAAGTCTCACTCCACACATACAAGATCCTATTGCGATTAAAACCTTCAAAGTCTTCTATCAACCTCACTAAGTACCTTTTGTCATAGTTAGATAATCGCAGACCCATGTCCATCTTTCGGTAGTCCATCCAGGGGAAGAAGCATCACCAGCTTCTGATAAGGGATCCGTTATCACCACAAAGCTCGAAACTTCCGTTACTCCGGTAGAGAAGAAGATTCCCTAAATCTACCCCATTCTCAATCTCTCGATCAAGAGCAACAATGCAAGAAATCAAGCAAAGAAAAATCCCGGACACTTCATTGTTGCCGGATTCTTTCCGGATCCCTTTGTTCTCTGGCGACCGTAAGAATGGGAGAGCATTGTTACACAACAATGCCCGGATCGCTTCTTTTGAAGTTTTTTTCCCCCCTTTTGAAGTGTTTGAATGGTCGCTACTTTTTTTCTAATTCCTTTTGTCTTGGGTACATTTTCTTCCCTCGTCTCTTCCAGTGAGGGAATTTAGGGATTATTGTGCTGTCTATTATTTAATCTCTTAATTTCATTAACAGTATTTAATGCAATTAGTGGTCATATGAAAGAAATTAGAGTGTCAGTTTTTAGAAAAAGGAGAAAAAGATAATTTTCTACTACTTGAAAAAAAATGAGGTGATAATATCAGTTGTGTCGGAAGTTGAAAACTAGATATGAGTTTTCATTACTTTTTTTTATTTCATATACAATGGTCGTGGTGTAAAAATAATTGAATCGCTTTAAAGGCACTTCACGGGATTCGTTTTCTTTACATTCACTATTAGAAGGATTAAAGTATTTATAATATAGGAAAAGAAAAAAAAAGAGTTGAAATTTATATATTATGTTTCTTTTTATTTCTCAAATTTTTACAGCTGACAAAAGGAAAGAAATGCTGATTTATGTTTTAACCTAAATGAACTAGGAAATAATTCACATAGAAATATTTTGAGTTTTAATAATCATCTTTTGTTAGGTGTACAAGTGTAAATATCATACTGATAAATAAATAATTAAAATCTAATACAAAATTAAATGATATTCAAAGTTAGTCAATAATAATGTGTACTGTATGTGTACTTATATATATATATATATATATATATGTATATATATATATATATAATATGTATATATGTATATATATATATATATATATATATATATATATATATATATATATATATATATATATAAGTACACATACAGTATATATATATATACATATACATATATACATACATATATATATATATATATATATATATATTTATTTATATATATATATATATATATATATATATATATATAAGTACACATTATTATTGACTAACTTTGAATATCATTTAATTTTGTATTAGATTTTAATTATTTATTTATCAGTATGATATTTATACTTGTACACCTAACAAAAGATGATTATTAAAACTCAAAATATTTCTAAGTGAATTATTTCCTAGTTCATTTAGGTTAAAACATAAATCAGCATTTCTTTCCTTTTGTCAGCTGTAAAAATTTGTAAATATATATATATATATATATATATATATATATATATATATATATATATATATATCAAATTTTACATTTTACAATATTATTAGATCTAAGCATGTTTTTGTAGAAATATCTTCTGTATTATTAATTTTATTTTTTCATTTTTTTCACTACAGCAATATTTTTTAAAATAAAAACAACTTTTAAAATTAAAAAATAATATTTCCCACAATTAACACACATATTAAATGATTTTATAATTTGATTTTTTTATTTTTGCATCAGAGTTTATATTATTATAGTAAAACAGATATAAAAACAAGAACTTAGAAAACATTTCAATTAAACTGCAAATTCATAATCAAAATATAAAGAAAATACATAATTTATTAAGCTGTAATCTATATATTTGAAGGGGGAAAAAGCAGCTGTAACGCAAAAATTAAAGCATCATATTTTAATGGAAATTTAAAAAAGATGCCCAAAATTAGAAAGACGTACGATATAAATTTTTATAGATACATTTTATCACAGTAAAAATTTAAAATTGTGTAAATCCGCCTCATTTAAAAACATTCGTTGATACTTTTAAACATAGTAAGGTTTTAAAATTTTTAATTTAAAAATAAACTGACATTGTGCAAAATTAGTTTTTTTGAACAATTTTAACATTAAATTTATTATATCGGAGTACTTTGAAAATTGTCCTTAGTTTTTTAATATAAAATATTGAAAAAGTTTGATGAGAATTTTATAACATTCATTTTTTAAATTTGTATCAGGCTAATTTTTGTATAACATTCCCCCTCTACTGATCTGTAACAATAAAGCAGTGGAAACGCGGAAAACTAAATTTCAGAGCAAATAAATAATTAAATTCTTAAGAATGAATCAAATATACATTAAAATGAGATGTTAAGAAACATATCAATGATGGACACATTTAAAAGGTATTTACTTATATTAAAACAACAAACGATTAGCCCCCATCAATTTGTGCTTATATATCAATTATGAATAAATGGAGCTCAAAGATGAGTTAAGAAAGAAAAATGTTACTCCGGTTGAACATATATATCTGACTCTTTTACCACAAAAACAAAAATTTTCCACAGAAAATGATTTGTAAGTTAATGATTATAAAAAATAAATTTAAAAATAACGCACACAATTTTGGCAATAAAATTGTAGAAGCCAATGCGAACGAAACTGTCAAATAAAATTTAGCATTTTAAATATTAATAATAAAGTAAGACTTAAATAGAGAATGAAAGGTTTGACGCACTAGAGAATTAAGGGCAAAAATTTCATTTATGAATATAGCAAAAATGGAATTTCTCGTCAAAATATCTTAATTTTCAATTAAATTGTATTACAAAAATAATTTTGCTGAACTGCATTGAATTGATGTTGCCAACTTATCTGGGAAACAAAACTTAAGAGTTTCTTTTTATAAATGAAGTAATAAGAAGCTTAATTATACCAGGTTACTGTATACATTCGTTTAAAATATATATAATATTTCAACAACAAAAATATTAGCATATTTCTGCATTTTTGAATTTAATAATAAAAATCTAAACTCATAGCACGACTATCCATACTTGGGCCAAGGCTTGCACTGCCCATATCTGCTTTCTTGACCGAAGACCCATGAGTTACGAAGCATTTATCGTAATTAAGTGGTCAGCTCAACGCAAAAACTTCCAGTGTTTATCTCCCGAGAATGCTTGGTACTCAGTTTACTGACCCACAGAAGGGATGAAAAGATGAGTCGACCTATCTCATCGCGAGGATTGAACCTAAAACCTGTGTCTTGGGAGAGCAAAGTGAAAATATTAAGCCCACCGGAATTCGAATTTAAAACCATGCATTTATTAAAATAATGATCTTATACACAGAAGAATAAATCAATATAAAAGCTTAAAAAACACTGAAACTTTTCCATTTAATTTTATCGGAGACTTCTTTTTAACGATATTATGGTTGTAATTTTTCATATGTTTCAAAAAGTGACCAAAATAATCATAACTCTGCTATGAAAGGAATCAAAATTATAATTTTTTTGTTTATACATTGTTTATCCATGAACGAAAAAAATATCATTGAGTCTGATGGTCGAACCACGTAAATATTGTTGCATGCTATTGATTTTGTAACATACTTCAATTTTATATAATTTGTTTGTCAATCTATAATTCTTCTTTTTTTAAAAATTTTACCACGAATTGTTTTTAATATCAATAAAACATAATTTAAGATACTAATTGTTTATTAATTTACTCGCCCATAATTAATTAATTTACCAAGAATTCCAAAACAATTTCTCCAATGTACAAGTAGGAAGCTTTATAAGAAATGTTCTTATCGTGAAATGATGTAAATACGTTTTCGCGAATAAAATTCCCAATGGATATTTAAAAACTGGCGACAATATGAGCTAAGTGCGTTAAAATTCAAAATACAAAAGTGAATTTTTAACATAAAGTTTAGAATTGATTTTAAGATGATAACGATTAAGTACATCTACTTTTACTATAGCAACTCACTTAAAATAATCTATCATTAATATATCTTTTTCTAACATGTTAAAAGCCTAATCTGAGGAAATTAATATACTTTAGGGTCTGACATCTTAATCTCTTAAAAACCACTTCAGTCAGTCGACACCGCAAACATGTCACGTTTTCAAACGGGACTCAAAATTCATGTAAATAGCATCATTTCGGCTCAGAAGCAGCAGATGGCGTAGGTTCAGAACGCGACCAGCTGCCAGCTAATCACAACGTCCACGATAACGCGCCACGTTACTGAGCTAATTACAAACGTCGATTTGCAAAATATAGTTAGCAGCCTTCTCTTGAGCCATGGGAAGCAAATCGGGTAGATAGTACCGCTGAGTGAATCACATTATAATGGAGGCATAGCAGCACGAGCCCTGATTAATTTAGTCCATATCGTCAATCGGGACTATAGATAATAGACTCAAACTCAAGGGGTTGATACCGTTTTGGAGTACTGAAGCGTATCAGTATAGTTCTGGACCATAAATGAGATTTAAGAGGGCTACGTTTGATATTCAAAGCACTGTCATGAACGATAAATATAAAGAATTGCTTCATTATATTTGTATGATAAATTATGCATAAATTAGTTAAACCTCTAAGTTTGTAACAAACTTTGCAATGTAATGAGATATTTAACGTAGTTTATGATCTAATTTATTTTAAGCAAGTGATTCCTAACTCAGTGAGAAAACTGGTAAACCAGTTTCAATATAGCCAGTAAATGCAACAGTGATTTTAGATTTATAATAAATTTTTCAATAGAAATATTTATATCGTAGTTTGTATTATGACTATGCTTTGCATCTTAAAATAGTGAAAGTGAAATAAATAAAATATAATCCAAAATGTAATATAGTTTTAGGTTGTTTGATGACTGTAGTAAATTTAACTAAGAAAATTCAACAGTTTTCATTTTAGCAATAATAAGAAGGTTGCTCAATATAAATTCTTCATAAATATGAAGAATTTATATTGAGAGTAATGCGAAATATTAAATTAACTTAATATCAGCATACCAGAGCAGCCAATTGAAAATATCCATCTTCTCTTTGAATTTTTTTTTATCAATTTATACATATAAATAACGTTAGGACAAACTTTTTAATAGGTAAGCTACATCTTACAACAAATATTTGTCAAAATTAGTCATAACTAATAAAATTTTGTTCTATTGAAAAAGAAAAATTTGGGAAATACTTTTTGTAGAGCTAGTCATACTTCTACCATTCTTTTTCTTTTTTTTATATATAATTTTTTTATATACTTTCAAAATGGAATGTTTTTAATTTTGCTTTTGATGTATACAATGCGTTTGTTCGGATGGCAATGGCCTTGTTGGTTAAAGCGTCGTTCTCTTTATTGTAAGGCAGTGAGTTCGAATCCCAACTAAGCCGAAGATTTATCGTACTCGTTAAAGGCGACTGGAGCACATCAAATATAGGTCATGGTCACAGTATCTTTTAACTAAAATGATTCCTTTATTGGTAGTAGGATAAGTATTTATGGTTCGTCTGCTTGATCCGTGAATCTAAATTATGATGTCGCCCACACTATCGCTTCACCAAATTGCTAGAGATTAATTCTAGGCTCTCTCTCTCTCTATATATATATATAGAAAAATATTTTGGGGTGCAACAACAGTGCATTCATTTAGACATACATATGATAATAAATTTAGGAGCAACTTTTCTTAAAACGGATCAACTGTTTTCATCAAATTGTAATCGAAAAGTTACTTCAACACTGTATAGTGATCGTCGTGTTTATTAATGGTGGCTGGAGCACGTTAAATCGGATGTGGTCGCAATGTCCTCAAAGTGAAATGATATCTATGAGGGTAGTAGCTCGAATATTGAGAGGTCTTCTGGTTTTTGCTTCCAAATTATGAAGACTCTCAACCTGTTGCACGCACACCGCGCGTATACTGAACACCAGTTAATTTAAAAAAATTATTGTTATGATTTTAATAATGCCCGCACAATTCTTTTTTTAGCTTCAAAGAAGATTTTTTCATAAACTGTCCATACTTAAACGTCACAGAAGGACTTCAAAGCATACACATTGTCACAGGGAATTTTCATCAGTCCTCCAACAGTGACTACACAAGTAAACCTAAATATATTTTCCAGCCTGAAGAGTTCAGTCAAATCACTAAATCACACTAAAACTAAAAAAGAAACGGTATAATTAGACACAGAAACAAATTTAGTATTAGCCTATCAATAACGGAAATGGAACAACTAGATTACATAATTATAAATTTTTCAAATACTTTTTAAATAAAATACTCATTAAAGAATATCTCCGTTTCATCATTTGCAATCTTCATTTTTCGTATGAAGCAAGTGTATATACATATAAAATTAAAACTACATTAGAAATACACCAGAAACCTTTATCCCTTTTTTTATTTCACAATTCTATCGAGAAAAATGCTCGAGGACAGCGATAGAGAACGAAGTGATATACTTCATTCTAATGACGACATCCTTTTTTTTTTTTAATACTAACCAAAATTAAAAGATATTTTGTACTCCAGTTGAAGATTATTTGGATAAAACAAAGAGCTAATATTCGGCGCGCCCAAATTATTGAAGATTCTTCGCCGACACAGGAAAAGAAATTTTCCGCGAACTACCCCCTTCATTTAATTACCTTGCAAGAAAATGAGAACAGAACGTTTTAATGTTTTATCTTATCTTTTAATTACCTTCCTAACGTGTCGTCGGCGAAAGGAAGATTGATGAAAATTCCTTAAATATTCCGTGCAGAGAGACCGTCATTATACACCTTCCTAACACGAACCTTGAGTTACCGAAAATAGAAGAAAAAGGTGCCCATTATTGATTCATCACCTTATAGAAGGGAATCAATTATTTAAATGCGAAAAGAACCTTTCTATTTAAATACGCTGAGTTGGTAGATCAGGCATATTTAATGCAGCCAAATATTTTCCTGCACATTAGTTTACACTCCCATAACCGCAAGACATGTGGGATAAGAAAAAAAAAAGAGGGGAAGTGACGACGACGTTAACACAATTAAATGAAACTTTTCCTTCAGAAGCGAAAGGTGGTAGGAAAAAAATCGTTGAATAAAAACGTATTAAAAATAATGACCTTATCGTGTTCTTAAAGGCGTGTGCGGAAAACGATGCATCGAACACCGTAAGAATCGGTATATGCGCCTTTTTTCTGTAAATTACCTGTTTTTCGAACCTTGAAGAGAACCCTTTTAACCCATAATTATTTGTTTTCATTTTTGCTGAGAAATACATCCACGGGTGCATGGTTTTCCATTCAACTCCTAGCACATTACCGCTTCATTTATCGTTTGGCGTGCCAATTTTTTTTAAAGATATGGCCAGCCGTGAGCGGTTCCTGATTGAAACGTGATCCCCTTGCCTATCCCCGTTCGGAAAACAATCTGGCGTGCGAAGAACTGCATCGGTAGTTTTAAGAGCATCGTCTGTTCAGTATGCCATTTTTTTCCCCACCCCTTTCGAACATTCGCACCGTCTCCCCTTTTTTCAGCACAAAAAAAGGGTTAACTTAGAGTAGCATTTATTGCTCTCTGGGGTCAGCTTCGAATTCGGTGAAACCACCTGAGTTTGTCACGGACTACTGAATAGCTGAAATAATTTCGGGGGAGAATCTCTGACTCAGACACTTTATTATCTCAAGTTTCGCAGATCCCAATAGTGCCATTTTAACTTGCTAAGTATTGTTGTTGTTTTTTTAGTTATTTATTATCATCACATTATAGTTTTTATTCTTTTGATAAATATGCGCTGTTTTTAAACTGAATAAATAATCCCTTATCAACAACAACGTGTTCTTTTAGGAGCGGCCACACTATATTTACATATATAATACACATGCATCATATACCATCAAGAAAATCCATACTTCCCAAAATCATCAGAATTTAAAATAGGAAAAGCAGAAATAAACAAAACAAATTGTATTACTGAAAACTATCATTTTATTGCACGAAAAAGAAAACACGGAAAACAAAACTTCTAGATTATGATCATTATCTGCTTGCTAGTCTGAGAAGAGTATTTCTTTTGAAATCCATAGAAATTTTTTAACGTGAAAGAATTCCGTATTTATATATTTCAAATGTATATCGCAAAACTGTTTATATTAACATAACTGAGCTTAAAAACTTTTGTGGGCAAATTTCTCAAATTAATTTTAGTATATAATTTATTATTAAGGATTAAAAAAACATTTTTAAGCAATTTAAAATAGTGTTAATCATTATGAGGTCATAAATATACACGAACTACTATAATAAGTGTCTATTATAATATCTTAATTCTTTGAAGTAGTTTCTTAAAATATAATATCATGTTTAAAATATCAGACACAAAAAGTAATTAATGATACCCTAGCGTGAATTCAATTAGTCTAAATGTTTAATCAATTTAACATGTTAATCATTTGATTTAAGGCTGCGCAACCAGTAAATTATGATTTTAAATTATTAGTATCTTTGGGATTTTCCTTATTTTATTTCAATTCAAAAATCCTCTCTGAGCAATCAATAAAAGATAAATTAACTTTCGCAACAAAATCCCCGGTTTCAATAGTTTTTTACTTATTTAAAACATCTTATAGAGATTCTAAAGCTAGGATCATTGAGAATTAAGGCTAATAAGTGGGTCCAACGGATCAGATACGAAGCAGCAAAATTATTGAAAGTACTTTGATGGTTCTTCAGATCATTGTGTGGTTCTCAAACTAAAACCTACGGAATCTTTGAACTCTAAGAGTAACTTAGGAAGGGTAACTGAGATTAAGATAATGAGCAATGTAATAATGATGTGTTAAATTAATAAACGCTCTACTGAATTACATAACGTGAAAAATGTTGGTTCAATTATACTGCATAATGGTGATGTTTACAAAGAATATAGTGAAATATATTATAATTTAAAATACATGCAAGATATATACAAAATGTTTCTAATTCAAAAGCAAATCATTCCGAAAATTTTACAGAATGATATAATCGCGCAAAGTTTTATGAAGAGAGCTCAATTTCTAATGAAGAAGTAATCGGAGAACAGTAAAACCGAAGATTTGAAAGGTTTAAACAACAGATGCTCGTCAATTCAAGAACTAATGTCATCTCTCTCTCTAAAAAAAAAACTCTTTATATTTCTCACTGCTTATTTTGAGTGCTTAGAAATGGCAAATGAGAATGCAGGAACGAATTTTTTTATTCAAAATATGCTAGTGAATAAGACACGAAAAATGCGAATGATCCAATTATAACTGATTAAATACTGGAACAGGTGATCAACAAACATCTACAACAAAAAATAAACTTTGAAAAGAGTGGACATTATCATATAGTAAGCATCAAGAGAAACTTTGTATCACAAGAAAATAAGAAATGTGCCTGTTTTGGAACCAGGAATAACGAAATTGGTCACTAAAGAATGAAAAAATTAGACTAAATCGATTAAGCATTTTATCTTTTTTATTATATAGATTGGAGGATTAAAGTATGTTTAAAATATCATGGATACAAGGGCTTTCATAATAAACGATAATTTTTTGGATGATGAAGATGGAATTAAGAAATGAGGCTGCGTGGATTACGCTGCGTTATTTAGTATTCTTGAATATAATTTTGAACACAAGTTCCTTAAGCAAATTAACTATAGATGTAACAAATACCTGCTAATTTAAATGTGTGTGAGAATTAACATCAAAAGTCTTTATTACTCTTTAAAATTATTCAACCTGCCTTAATATAAATTAATATATTACACGGAATGAGTTAAGTACAAAATTTAAGATACAAAAAAAGCTAAATTCAAACTTAAATTAACAATTTACTGAAAAACTTATATATTGTGGTAGTAAATAATATTATCTATTAACAATATGTATCAGATTTCCGAAAGAATTTGTTTTGGAATTTGATACTTTTAGGGAAAAGCAGATGCTCCAACAAGTTTAAGTGTGTATCAACTACTTTTGTAGAGAAGTCTAGCTAATATAGAAAAACATCTCTTATTATATGCGCCTTGCAAAATGATTTTCGGAATAAAGTTTGTTTTTATATGATGCACGAAATCATGTGTAGATTTTAAGTTTTATTATCACACATTATTAAAAATTCTGCACGAATATAATGCAAAATAAATTACCCGGAAGTTTATTAACTCCATCATCCAATTTGAAAACACATTTCCCTAAAAGCAGATGCTACAACAAGCGCTATAGCAAGAAACGTGTTGTAATTTGAATATTTTTCACTCTGTAGAGTTTAATCTCATTACTATCAACACTGAAATACACCATGATCAAAACAGTATACGCGAGGATATTTTGCACGATAAGTTTTCACGCTTACAACTCTAATCACGAAAATTATTAATCGGAAGATGAATCAGAGGAGATTAAAACTTGACAAATATGCTAACTTAAACATTTTAAAATCCAACAATAGCTCTGAGCTCATAAAAGTTGGTGATTTTCTCATGACAGTGGGAGTAAATTCTCACGATTTCAACTTAACGAAATGTAGATAAATTTATTGGATAAATTGATTGGCATACATTTTTCGAGTAAAATATATTGTCTATAAATAGCAGTTTATATTCCGGATAAAGTTGTAATAAAATATTCTTGAGTATATAAGTAAATTTATAAAATATTAGGTTGGGGAATAAGTTCGTAGCGTTTTTACCAAAGACTTTTACTTAAACAAAAAACAATAATTATATCAATAAGTTTAATCAGTTATATATTCGCCGTTGTTATTTACAACATCTTCTCCCCTCTCAACCAATTTGTTGATGCCGTTCCGCCAAAAATCGCCTGCTCTGTAGTCAGAGAAGTTGTTGAGCCAGTTTTTAAGAATCTCTTTGTAATAAAAGGTAATGCCTTTCATATGGTTTGTCAAGGAGCAGAAAAGATGGAAATCGATCGGATGCAAGGTCCGGAGAATACGGCGGATGCTGCAGGACCACCCATTCGAGCTCTTAGAGTGCGACTTTGACGACTTGTGCAACATGGGGCCTGGTGAAGGAGTATGGTTTGACCATGTCGATATGGTCTTTTTAATCGAATAGCCTCATTCACGCGGCGTAGTTAGGCAATGTAGACCTGCTTGTTGACTGCGGCATTCTTTTCGAGCATTTCCCAGTGCACCAAGAGGTCCTTAAAAACTGGCTCAACAAATTGGTCGAAAGGTGAGAAGAAGTTGTAAACAGCAACAGCGAATATATAATTGATCAACTTATTGATAGAATTATCGTTTTTTGTTTAAACAAAAGTCTTTGGTAAATACAATACGAACTTATTCCCCAACCTAAAAAATATAAACAGCTGTTTTTTATCACTAAAAATACCACTAAGATTATTTTATACGATAAATCAATTTCTATAGAATATCGTAAAATGTTTCTTATTCAAAATATTTAGAAAACGATATATCTCATGAAATTTAAGGAATTTATGGAAGCATGCAACAGTTAACGAATGAAGAATGCATTAAATGGAAATCTTAACTATTACATCTGTATCATAAAAATATTTTTGTAAGTCAAACAATGCATTATGCGTAATGTACACTTGAATGATATCACTTAATGCATCTAAAATATATTACTTATTCATGAGAACTACTAGTATATAATCTAACTGTAAGAACTACTAATCTTCTAATTTCATAATATCCAGATATTATTAAGATTTTTGAAATCAGAACAGACTGTGATAAAACGAGTAAAGATAACCATGGGATTTACTTTAACTGTTCAACGTTGACTGTAAGCAAGAATCACATGATTCTTATACAATTTCTTTAAATTTAGATTTTGTTACCATATAATTGAATACAAATTTCAACGATAAATATGTTATAATAAATCTTAAATCATGACAAAAATACGAAAAAATATATCAATCAAATTTCTTATTTATAAATGCTGTTGGTGCAATTATGTACATATTTTCCAGTAAAATAATTTTACAAAAAATAAATTCCAAATTAATTACTATATATTTAATATATTAATTGCAGAGTAAATTAAATAATTAAATAAATACGATTATATACACTTTGTCAAACGATGCAATTTTTGCGTGCTTTAAAATACATAATCCTTCTTCAAAAGCATTGAGACCTGAATTGAATCGAATTATCGATTTTTTCCCCTAAATTCTTAATCGAAAAAAAAAAAAAAAAAAAAAAAAAAAGGCAACGCCAAATAGAAAAAGTGGGAAGATTGAAGAGATTGATGAAAACTGCAGAAAATAAAGAGCCGGACTTACACGATGTGATGATGTGTTATCTCTTTCGGAGCCTTTTTCCTTCTTCTTCATTCCATTTATTTATTTTTTTTCAACGGAGATGAAGAAATTAAAGAAAAAAAAAAGACACCGACACTTGACACCTAAGATAAAGAAGGGGCAAAAAAAAATATCGTAGTCTACCTGTCATATTCAGCTCCTCCTCCCTTTTTTTACATGAGTTCACACAGGTGTTCATCAAGTTAAGCTCTGTACTTTTTTTAACGCATTACATGGAAAGATTAGGTGTGCAGAGAAATTTGGATGCGCCATTTTGAAAAATGTCGAGGATTTAATTTATTCATCGTAAATTATGGTATTTCATCTCAATCGATACACCGAAACACAAATTACATCCTAGACAAATGAACATAGAAATATGTTCTTGTATTGACTGTTGATAATGTTGATACTAATAATTTTATTTTTGATATATATAAAAAGAAAAGATATCATTAATACAAACACAATGAAATTGGACAAGCTACAGAGCAGTTTAAACTGCCAATAAATAAGTCACATTAACAACTTTAAAGTTGTTCACATTTTTGTTGGCAGATGATATGGAATTCAAATTATGTGGTTTATACAATTTGATAGATAAAGGGATTTAAGTATAAAAAAAATAAGTTTTCAATATGATTGCTCGATTCCAAATGGAAAAAAAAAATTCAATATTGTTAATCAGTTTTAATTGATAAATATTGCACTTCATTTGGTATACTTTTTATACAGTCAGCAAGTTAAATGAAGAGAAACTCGTAGTACGGCAATTTTTTTTTTTTTTAAATCCATTGATATTCCTATTAACACTTAATGTTTGTTATTAAAAGTTTCATTGGTATTCCGATATAAAGGAACAAATTTGGATGGAAAAATAAAATTGGCTTTTATAGATTCAGGTTACAGTAATAATAGATAGTAATTCTTACAAACATAAATAAAGTACTTTCGTTAAAATGGAATAAATTTGTTGTTTCCAATCCTTCAGAGATTTAGGAACAGCTAGATTAAATCGACGACACCATGAACCCTAGGAAATCGAGTACCAGTAGTGGACTTTGAATACATGATTTCCCAAGCGGCATGAACTATTGTATGCAATCATAAGTACATACTGGGAAATTTTTCACTTACATTCTAAGCAAAATGAAATCAAAATGTATATTTTTGTAATAATTAAATCCAAAATTTATTACAACAAAAAAAGCATGCTTTTCAACTTAAATATGAAAGCGATGACCAGTTTGAAATCTTGAAAAGGGAGAGAGTAAAAACTGCTATTACAAATGCATTTTATTAATTGATAGCTAAAATAAAATTCAATGTTGCACAAATTACTTATTAACATAATTTAAAGATTTTATTAGCATTTTATTGTTAGTGTCTCAATGTGCATATTTTAACATAATTTACATTCTCTTACTCTTTAACAGAGGGAATACACTGCATTGTTGTTTTATTTTACATTTTAAAAATTTTGCTTAAATACCGAAAATTATAAAATGTTTTACTTTTCAATTGTTTCTAAATAAAATGTTTCCTCTATGGTCTCCAAGTATCTCCTAAATATTTCCTGAATAAAATGAAAAAATTGTAAGTTTTCAAACAAACTGAAATTTTATACATGGATGTAAATTTCCAAGAAAACTTAAACAAAAGCATATTCTTTTCATTTATTATTTGTTAATACAACATAATTTTTTATTGAAATACTGAAAACATTTTATGATAGCAACAATACAATTTTATATCTGAATTAACATTTTCATTGCTTATTATTAAGCAAATATTTTATCTTACCGAACCTTTTTTAAAATCGTTTCACGTTGTGGTCTGTGGTAAAGATGTGGAGTGATTACTGATTATAAACTCTGATATAAAAGGATTTATTTAATAATATCACAAGCAATGCAATTTAATCTCTTAGAGAATATTTTTCAGCTCAGTCTTTTAATTGTAAGCACATTTATTTAAAAAAAAAAAAAAAAAAAAACTGTTTCCGATTGTTTTTTGTAAACAAAAAAATATTTAATTCGTTTTTATTCATTTGAATAAATATATATGCAATTTATACATCTAATTATATAGCAAATTACATAAACCATTCGATGATAAAAACATCTAATTTACATACTCTGAATATTTATATAATAACTTATTAAATCAATTTAATCAACGATTACACTTCTGTGGATTAAAAATATTATTTTAACAGGAAAAAATTAAATCATCTCTCAAACACAAATAATATGTTATTGTTTTAAGAATTAATCACAATTTAAATATTAATTTACCATTAACGCAGATTAATTGAAAAATTCTTAAAAATTTCCCTTCGAATAAAAATTTGAGGAGCTTCTTTTTGTAACATATCTCTGCCACAACAAACCTTGTTGTAGTTTATACAAAATGCATCCTAGGCAAAATGGAATTCCACTCAGCCCCTGCCGCTTCGGGAGTTATGAATAAAAATTCTGCATATCACATTTCCTTTTAAAACACAAAACTTTTATGTCCGAAATGCAAAATTCCCTACTGGCACAAAAAAACGCTTACCACAAACACCGGGAACGGTAGGCAGTTTCCTCTAGCCCTTCCCTATAAAGCGAAGCAAAATGTTCAACCCAAATCCCATAAAAATCCCTCTCCCACCGCTCTTTTCCCCAAACACAAATCCCCTTTTGACACAGTCAAACTATTTAAACGGCTCTCTCCGCAGCAGCTGGCCGGAGACATAAATATATTTCGGACAATAAATTTTCACGCCAAAAGCACCGCACAGCTCTTTTGAATGTATGTTTCCCATCTCGCGGGCGGTTTGACTCCGGGTTTCAGAAGGTCCTGAAATGTAGGGATAAATGAAATAGACTGGCCAGACTGTGGAGGTACCACTATGAAGCTGATAGACATGGATTAGTTCTAAAAATAATGAGCGCAATAATTCCGTCTTTAACATTCAATGGCTTGATCTCGTGAATAAAATAAACGGTTAGCATTTCATAATAATTAATTAGCAAAGCTTAAATAATTATATTAATCCATTCTTGTTAGTGTGCAATTACCTTAACTATTTAGTATCATTTAGAATTTAATACAAATCACAAAGCTTTTGTAAAAATAATGGATTAAATTTGTGAATTAATTGTTTTGGTTCTCCTTAACAATGAATAAGCTTTTAACGATTTTCACGCTGGATTCTCTGAATTTACAGCGTAGCAAAATTAACGATTAGCAAAATTAATGTTCTTTTTTTTCCTGATGCTATCTGTTATTTGCTTTTAAACTGGAGTTTCAATGATAGCAACTTTTCATCCTACAAAATCAGTAATCAGAGAAAAAAAAATCAGAAGTTAGAAATAATCACATTTAATTTTATTACCAGATTGATCAAAATTCAATTTTTTTCCATTACGAACAGAAATTCCACTTTTAGCTTTATGCGTTTGAAATTAATTCCAACAATCTACTAATTTTCTCTTAATTCCACCTCAGGCAATTGGGCAGCGTAATTCAGTCATAATTGATGTTTGCAATACCGAATGGTATACTTGTATATTAAATATCGGCACTTCTAGTTATTTTGCAATTTCATAAAGCCGGTATTTGCTATTTTTTTATAATATATAACTTAAATATAACTTAAATTATTGTGCGTTACTGTCAGTTGAAATAATTGTTCATTTTCTGTACTTAGAAATAAGTATAAAGAGTGATTACAGTGTGAAATAACAGTTGATGCATATAACAAGTATATATATAAATGATGGTTTTCAGGTTATTAAGAGGTTAAATATTAATTCATTTTTTAATTCTGGAGTTTTTGGAACAGAAAAATTACACATCTAAACATTAATTAATCTTCTAGTTTGTTTATCTTTTAGGAAAATGGTTTCATTAAAAGATAAAACACAATTGTCCTATAAATAAATTTTAAATATGATTAAAATGGTATAATATTAAAGAATGATGATGAAAAAAATCTCCTTATAATAATAATCATGTATGTAAAAACATATTCGTAAAAGAAAAGAAAAATATTTTAAACCATATCCTCCACGTTTTATCAGTACAACCTATATTCCTGTAAGATGATTCTGATGAAAATATCGGATAAAAATTTCCTCTCGATCAGAAATCAAATTAAGCTATACATAAAAACTTATCGCAATAGTAAAAAAAATATATGAAAAAGAACAACTTTATTAAAAATCGTCAGGTGAAAGTCCTACTTATTAGAAGCTATTTTTCAAGGCAAATATTTAGAGAAAACAATGTCCACTATTAACAGTACAATAACCTGAAACACGAGAAGTCAGAATACTTTTGGATGCAGAAAAATATGTGCGTCCCACGTTAATCGATACTTCAATCGATTCATCATGATAATTGTAATCAAATTAATAAAAAAAAAGTGATATAAGCTATTCTTTACACACAGAAATATTACATAAATGATTATGCAAAAAAGACTTTTAAGTGATTTTTATTTTCCTTAATAATGAAATATGGACAGTGTTACATTAATTATTTAATTATATAATTTTTGTTTTAATTGGTGTAAACTATTTCGTACTTTTTTAATATTAATATTATGTAATCACAGATTGGTTTAAAGATTTCCTGTTTGCACATAATTAAATTGCTTATATCATAGTTTATTTACTGTCACAAAAAAGTATAAAATGGCATAATAAACAACTATTTCGTTATATCTTCCACAGAATATTCTAAATGTGGTTATCAATAACCGAATTGCATTCTAAAATTTAAAAATATAATGAATGAAAGCTTAGTTTTGGTCAAGTATTGATTTTAATAAACATAATTAATTTCAAAAAAATAGGTTAAACTTTTAAATATATCTTTTATAATAATAGCTTCTATTTCCTTAGCCGATAGAATTATATTATAATCATTGATAACATTATTTACTCAGTAATTTTACAAATGTGCTTGCTTATTGGTTTGGAAGATGAATTTAATATAATCACGAATATTAAATAAAAAAAAGATCTTCTTTTAAAAAAATTGCTTTATAATTCTTAGAAACAATGCATGGGCATTTATAATCTAAGTGCTATATTTAATAATCTATATAATGTTAAATATAATAAATTACACAATATTTTTTGGAAACAAAGTATAGTATATATATATATATATATATATATATATATATATATATATATATATATATATATATATATTGAGAACATTATTTTGATTCAATTTGTAAATTTTTTAAAACACATATATTAACTTCAAAAAATCTAAAGACACTTTCAGTTGCTATAACTAATTAGTGTTTTTCAATAATTTTACGCATATTTTTAAAATTTATTTTTATTGCTTTTTTTTAGATATTTTATACATCAAAAAACATAAATTGAAGTTTAAAGAAATTGTACGATTTTTCAACACACCCTTTCTTTTGTTCTGAGAGGAACAGCTGTCACACGTAAAATTCTTTTCAAAATCCACTTACTGAAGATGACCGCTTTTTCAACGTCTGATGAATACGTTCTTCAAATGCGAAAAACCAAAATAAAATAAAAAATAAAAAAAAAAAAAAATCAGTTACAAGAAGCCCACTTCAATTCCAAGGTCAAAAGAGAAGTTTAAAAAAAAAAAAAAATCCAAACTTCACATAAGCGAGACAACTAAGCATGCAACCGCGAATGTTTTATTTATTTATTTATTATTACGGTCGGAAACGGAAAGAAAAAAGTAACAAGTAAATAGCTACAAGTGAAGATGAAACAGAGGATGAGGAGGCAAAAAATGGCAACCTGAAATTCAGGTTTGCTTCGTTGCATCTTTGCACCTTCCTCCCCTTCTACTGATGCTTCCGACGGTCGCAGGCAATATTTGAAGACACCCATTTTTACACACCTAACAACTTAAGAATTTTTCAGTAAAAATTTTTTTTTATCTTAAGTTTTCTCCCATAACGCATTTCAAGTGTTTTCTCTCAAGAAACCGGGTAAAAAAAAAAAAAGAAAAAGTGAAAATAAAAATTAAGTGTTAGTGATTTTTTCCTTCCCATTTTCCTACCACTCACGTACACCTGCGACAACCACTTTCTTTTTTAATTCACTTCACTTCTCTTTCCGCTCCAACAGCAGAGAGAGTTGCTTTGTTGACTTCGTTTCCTGCAGAAGCTAAACAAAGCAAGGGAAGAGAAGGGAAGGAATTTTGCATTTTTAATTCAAACTGAAAGTACTCAAGCTAACATATGAAGAAATGTATCGTATTCAACAAATGTTGATGCAAGTTTTATCATTTGATCTTTCTAGTGTATTTGATAGAAACTTGATTTTTATAATATAGAATTTTGCAAACTTCAAAATTTTTTTTGATTTTAGAGTAAAATCAAATATTTATCAATCTATATCTATCTTTCTATATATATGTGTGTGTATACATGCATACATAGCTGTGTATCGGAGGAACTCAATAGTTTATAAAAATTTACTTATTTTTATACTCCCAATTTACTTATTTTTTATATCCACCCAAAATTTGCAATAAAAATTACAAATTTTGAGTGGAGTGATAAATTTGAAGTGAAAGGCAATTTTACAGCATACTTGGAAGAAAATATTAATTTTTAAATGCCAAATAAACCACAGTTTTTTAATAAATTAAATATTCTTAAAAGAAAGATTTTAACAAGCACTATGATATTTAATCTTTTGTAATATGATGAATGCAATAACTTGAATATAATTTGATTATTTTTAAAGATACTATAATTATACAGGCAAACAGAATATATAATTTGAATGATTTTTATAAAACCTTATGGTAAAATACAATATTATGGAGTATATAAAGGGATTTAATCAGTCAATTGAATAGTTCCTTAAAAACTTTTATAAATGTTTTTATTGCATATTTTCCAATTCATAATATCAGTTAACCATTATAAAGACTTTACTTAGAATATTCATATGTTTACATACAATTTATACATAAATTAGCAATATTTTGATACTTATAAAGTACTTAAAAAATAATAAATAAAACAAGATATTATTCAAAATGTCAAAGAAAAAAATAGTTTAAAAGATTAAGAAATTTGTAGACATAAAAGAATATGACCAAATTTCAATTGAAAAAAATGGTTGATAAGCCATAAATACAAAAAATTCTATTTCTCAGTCTAATCTGTGACGAAATTATGAAATTGTTTTAAATAAATAACTATTTGAATGCAATGAAATAATTTGCTAAAAGAACTTAATTGTATTTTCTGTATGGTAGTTTCTATAAAGAAAAATCTAGGGAATCACTTGAATTTATTTTTACAATTTAAATATTTTTTCCAAATAAAACAAGAAGCTCATAAAAAAACTATTTGATATTATGGAGAATATAATTAATAAACTTTAAATTTTCTTTTGAATGTAAATTAATGATTTGATATTACTATCAGTATTCCTTTTTCTCAGAACAAATTATATTATGTAGTCGTGACTGTGTTCAACTTTACAAATAAAACAAAAAGAGTTTTCACTTACGTATTACCTTTAAGCATTAAAAATACACTTTTTTGTTTCATATTAGTTATAGGCTTAACATGATGTTTAACTTTCATAAAATTGTTTTCTTGAAAATATTTTAAATAGCATGAAAATGGTTCTTAACTTATATTGTAATAAATGCAACGGAAATGAATAATTTCACTTGTGAAAGATTTAAATAGAATTTGTCACCAATATAAGATAAATTTGAAAATTAATTTTCTTTTCTAATTTATTGGAAACAAATATTTTATCAATAGAGTCAAACATAATTTATACATAAGGAACTATTAGTATTGATAATCAATACCGGTATATTTGTATTGATATTAATACTGAAGGACTTTATCGAAAACTTTACGTCATGATTCATATTATGTAGGTAAATTTTGATAACAAAATGACCAAATAAATATTTTGGTACACAATAAACAATACATATTTGATATATTGAAGCTAGGTTTGTATTGATAACTGATTTCAAGCATCAATTTTTAATCTGAATGAAAAAGAACACAATTCATTAAAATTTAATCAGCAACAAGCTGGTATCAGTAATAATTGTAATAATTATACATCATTGGTCGTTTATCACGAAATATATTGATATTTTTGAATTATTTTTAAAATTGTTTCAGTTGTATGAGGAATTGGTAACATTTTTAACCACGTATGCAATGAAATTATTGTACTAAATGAAGAGTTTATTCAACGTCAATAATCTAAAACTGTTTATATTTAACTAGTCTCACTAAATCACAAGAAAATACAAGTGTTATAAGAAAATATAGCAAAAATCCAACAAATCAGCGTCAATAATTCCCAAGGCGTATCGCATCTTTTACAGTAATTTAAACTCAGCATGAAAATATGTAGGCAAGCAAAACCTCAACTATATACCGCTCACAGTTTTGATCTAAGCCTATTTTGAACAATAGCGTCAGTTTTCTACGCTTCCCAGACCAATTCTACGAGAAAAGAGGAGGAGAGAAAAGAAATGGGCATGCAACTATAATAAAACAGGCCGAATTCCCTCATAACTTGAAGCAAAAGAAAAACCACCACGACAAAGAACGGGAATATGACGAGCGCACAGGGATAGAAAAGCTGATTTGCTGAAAGGCTAAACAGCATTCCGGATTTCTCATGGTAACAACAGCAGTTTAAAAAAAATAATCCAATAAAAAAGGTCGTTTTTCTCTCTCCAAGTATCCCAACAGAGCACAGAACCATTTCGAATAGCACAACAAAGAACTCTTACGAACCGCAGAGTACACACTACGGTGCAGTCCCAGTGAATGAAGTTATGGAGGAAAAAAAAATTCTGTGTATTCATGAGTTGTTAGGTTAGCAGAAAAGAAGGCTTTAACCACGAAAAGAAGGGGGCAAAATGACTATACATATCTTCCCCATTTTATTCCCTTCCAACCAGCTACTTTTTGGAAGATTTTAAATACAGGGATCATGTCACCGCTATGAAGGGTAGAAGACAGTGTGAGAAGGCTAATAATGATTTTGAATCGGGATAAAGATTGGAATTTTTTTTTAGAATTAAATATAATAACTTAAGATGAGATTCATAAGGTATCTAGTAAATTAACAAAACAGAAGCCACATGTTCTTAAGGAACAATAAGATACATATTTTGCCAGGCTTTCCTTACATTGAAATTACATGTGCGATTCAACAGTGAAGTTTTAAAAGTTTTTCCAAAAGGTGCCAATTCAGTTAAGAAAAGTAAAATGCAAATTATCAATCGTATGATTTGATCAATTAGTCTGCATCGGGTGTAGATTAACTTGCATAAAACGCATATATATATATATATATATATATATATATATATATATATATATATATATATATATATATATATATATATATGTATAGAGAGAGAGAGAGAGGGGGAGGCAAGATAAAATATATAAATTATCCCCACTGAGTGATAGTGAACCATTCAATACAGTTTTATTGACAAGAAATTACCCGTGCAACAAATTACAGACACACAAGTGGTTTGGAAAATTAAAATTTATTCTAAATTTAACTTTTCTCATAGATGGCATCATTTGTAACGACAGATGTCCTAGTGTTAAGTAAAATGCAGATAAGAAGCTATATATTCTTCGTAAAGAGATTTTGTTTCATAGAAGAATGCTTTATAAAATCAAAAAATTATTTTTATGCAGCTCCAATCTAAAACTAATCTCATTATTACAGATAATGTATAAATCAATAAATACAATCACTCATCAATCAATCAATAAGTAAACACTTGGAGTACATCCTCCGATTCTTTTTAATCTTTAAGAAAATCTGCTAAATGCCTTGAGAAAGTACAAAATTAGAATCGAAAATTAAAATACATCTTTCGAATTGATAATTTTATTTCTCAAGAAAATTAAAATTCTGCTGACTTTACATAAGGAAACATGATTAAATATTTTCTAATTACAGCAGACTGCAAATAGGCACTTTTGTAAGATAATCGATGCTTAAGAGTATCAATGCAATGAGATTATAATAAAACTGTTTCAATAAGCGAATCACATAAATTTCGGCACCGAATCACATCCCGTTAAGATAAACAACATTAATAATTTCAAACATTGGAAATTTATTTTTCGAACTGCGCATATCATTAAGAAAAAAATTATCAAAATTCAAGAACGCAATTTAAATTATCAACAGTTGTTGTTGTTGTTCTCGAGTGCCAGCTAGGCTGGCAAATTGTGGTGCGCTGCCCCACTTTTCCAATTGAACTGTATTTGGTGTGGAGTCCGAATTCTTCAGTAAACACACATACCATAGGGACCCGTTTATAAGGTAAGCAACCATTCACACCTCATTCATACACAAGTAAAGGACAAAGGTTAGACAGAGAGAAAGTATATCTATGCCTGAACCGGGATTCGACCCCAGGACCTCGCTATCCGTAGACAGGCACGCTAACCACTAGACAAGTTTGCCGGCAAATTATCAACAGTAATTTATATAATGAATTAAAACAATCGGAATCGCTGTGGATTGCATTGCTGAAAAAATTAAAATCTTGATTACTTCCTGCCCTAATGAATGAAAATTTATTCTCCACACATAATAAGTGTAGACCACACAATTTATTCATCATATGCTTAAGAGAAATCTCACTAAATCATCGAACCGAAACGTAACTAGGTTGTCAACTTACGGCTCATAACAATGAACACCATGCTTTCTTCCCAATGTGCCACCAGCAAAATAAGAAACTTAAAATAAAAAAACCCAGATTCATAAACCCAAATGTAGGCCCCCGGCCATTAACTTTATTGGCTCAAGAAACATAGGGTTCCCATTACCCCCTGCCAGTTTCTCTCACTGAATATCACCCCAGGAAACTCTTGTTCATTGATAAAATGAATGATGTAGTAATGATTAGGGCAGGAAAAGATCTTTTTAATAAGCTTATAAAGTGTAAGGTTACAGTAATGATGGGTGTCGAATAGATTAATGATGCGTAACCTATGGTATCTTCCTTGATGACATTATCGCAATCCATTGTTTTCTTTTTTTCTCACTGCACAGCTTAGTGTCACCAGACAGCTTAAGTTTTTTTGTTATTTTTTACCCCATCTCTTTCTCGAGACAAATGATAAAAAGCATTGATGCGTGAAATAATCCCACTAAGGGTATTTTCTTGCACATTTATTTCCCTTCGAATTTCAAAAGTCAATTTGACGCTTCCAAACTTTAATGCAATAAGGAAGGTAATGAATAAAGTTAAGACAAAGAGAAAAGTTTAGATGTGTATCTGTGTGTGCTCAAAGTGGCCATTGTCTCAAGGTTTATAGAAGTAATTTGGTTTGAACTGCAAGAAGCAAGAAAATTGGTAGCTTCTGAGACAATTGTTGACGTTAAGTTTTCTAATTTGCTCCTTAAAAATATTTAACAGAAATGAGATAAAATAAAATAATTTATAGAAATTTTTCCTTAAAAAGAATATGGTTTTTCAAACGAGGATATATAAGTCGGACTTTACATTTTTCTTCTTTTAGTTATACAGCATAAACTTTATTTTATATGTAATGAAAAAATATTTTTAATAGTTTAAAATAAACAGAAATTATTCAAACTGCGTTAATTTAAAAATAATTTCTAAAGAAAAAAAAAGGGAAGTACTTAGCAAAATACTTTAATTTCTTCTAAATAATATTCTGTGTAAAATCTTCAAAAATGTATTGTTCGTCTAGACACAGAAGCAAACAACTGTAAAAAACTTAATTACTTAAAATCAATATAATGCAACTGATTATCTTCACATTAAAGTGCTAATTTAAGTGCGCTTATTTTACAGAAAACACTTAAGAAATTTTAATGTATTTTACAAGCTAAACTTTATTACAAATATTGTGGAAAAAAATGTTTTCTATAAAATAAAAAGTGTATCTAAAATCTTATATCATTAATTTTATTAGGTTGCTTAAAAATTCACGCCTACACATTGAATGGAAGTGAATACAGAAGATTTATTTTAGACTTTTGAGACATAAGTCTAAAATTACAATTAATTCGTGCATAGTGAAAAGAGACCTTTGTGGTATTGCCATAAATGTAAAAAAATTAATAGAAAATAAAAAAAATGCTGAATTTTTGTGTTTTACAAACTTTTCACCTTTCATGGGCTAATTAAGTACTATCTCTTTTAAACTCAGATATATTTAACTATAAGCTAGCAATAAAATTTATGAAATAAATATGAATAGAGTGATTCAGAATCGAAAAAAAATTTTTTTGAGACGGCATAAGGCGATGGAACACAGTTGACAGTACAAAGAATTTTATTGCAGGCATTGTTACAGCTACCCAAAAAGTCACAACACTCTTGAGATGTTTGAGAAATTTCGTAATACCATGCAGCAATGACTTGTGACATACATCATATCGAATACACCCTTTTTTTATTTTGTCGCCAATTCGAATACCACGTTTTTCATCAAATGTGCTTTTACAATTTCACTTTTACTTTTCGTTTACGAACAACGATTCAGGAAAATTCAGCATTTTTTTTATTTTCTATTAATTTTTTTACATTTATGGCAATACCACAAAGGTCTCTTTTCACTATGCACGAATTAATTGTAATACAATAAACACTGCATCCGCTTGCGTTTCGAAAATGGAACCAGATTCGAAAATGCACTTTTCAGGGTTCAACATCCAGTTAAAAAGGCGTTTCTGTCAAGACATGCAAATCAGAATTGTCTACGTGTAGCCTATCTCAGCAGGATATTCATGACTAAAATACCCTGTATCTATTTATCTATCTATATATATATACATATTAAACCTCGTATTTTTATTTTTATTTACTTCAAATTAGGCTATCAGATTTTGACATCACTTCATGGAAAACCTGATGGTATAAGTCTGTTCTAAGACACTTTAATTTCCAAAGCATAAATTACTTTCCGAGAAGCCATTTCATAGGTTGGGGTCGCATTTACGTGTCGCAAAAGAGGAAAACACACAAGCATCCACCTTAACAGACTTGCATGCAGAACGCAGTAATGCACCCACCATTATTTAAGAGTGGCTGGGATCCACGATTAGATTTGTAGCATTTCCATTAAAAAAAAGTACACGAAACTTTTGACAGTGAGAGTCTGTCGCCAATATTGGCATAATTTTACGCCTGCTTCGTGATTATTTTCAAGATATTTTAAGTAAAAGTGATTAATCAGAATTGTTGGTCAATATAAAGAATTAGAAACACGCAAGTTTGAATGCAACTAATGACATATTTATATGGTTAAATATTCACTTTCGGAATAGAGTAATTCAATAAGATAAGGACAAGTATTTAATCTGGTAATTTCAAACTATATCTTAAAATATTTTAATGGTAACTTGTTCCCACCTCAGAAAAAAATATGTTTTTATAAAAAGAAGAAAATATTAAGTTTTTTAGAACTGAAGGAAAACAAAATTGGTTGAAAACTAAGCATAAAAAGTTTAATCAGACATTAGAATTATTCATAAAATGTATCCAGATTCCATTGTTTAGATTTTACTGTACAGTTCGTTGCACTAAAATTATTAAAAAACAGTGTTAGTGCAGAACAATCATGTAATGCATTTACAATCCACTTTAATTGACGTTTAATTAGATGAGACGGAAATTGTTTAAAGTGAAATTGTTCATGAGACGAAAATTGTTCATATGCATTTACAATCAAAGGAATAATTATAATATAAAAAATTTTATAACAAAATTTTTGCACCTAAATAGTAGTAATTTCTTAGATTTCATTACAATGCGATATCACAATTTTAAGAAAAATGCATTATGGCGTACGAATCAAGACAGTCTTTTTATTCTAAACACATATATTTTTAGCTTTTATAGATTCAAAAAAAATTATAATTTAGCGTTCAATAATAAAGATTGCAAAAGATGTTCATAAAGTCTACGGGAAAAAAATAGAACTTATAGAGTAAACGTTATTTTATCCTAAATACATTAGGTAAGTAAGATTTATTGGACGTAAAGCTTCGCCAAATATACTTTTATTTTGACAAAATCGATCCATGAATAGTCTTCACGAAGTGTAAGTTCCACCAAAAAGAAAAGAACTTTTGGAATAAAAAAGGCTTAAACGATTTTCTTTGAATGAAATTTTTAACAAAAAATCAAAGATACGACTTTTTTAATAAAAGAACTACTGGAGCCTGAAAAATAAAATATAAAAATATTTTAACAGCAACATTAACTTCTGCGCTGAACAGAATACCAATTTCATGAGGAATTTTTTTTATTGTAATTTGTTCACGGAGAAGCAAATAACAAAATATTTAAAGTATAAAAATCGATAAGGATAGTTTAAAAGAAGTTTTTCCAGATAAAAGCAAAATCTTCCCTTTATAAAAATTTTTGTATTAAAATGAGCTATTTCGACAGCAGCGCGAGCGATTTAGATTCTTAAGAATAAGTGCAATAAATTATATTTATATGTTAGTTAAAGAGAGTGTGTGTGTGTGTAACTGTGTTTTATGTTTATCATTTATATAAAATATTTTCTTCACAAGTAATCAAGTAGAAAATACAGAAATCCCTCACATAAAAAGATAAACTGAGAAATAAATTATGTTTCATAGATTTTGAAGCAAATTATTCCATTTATATATAGCCAACATTTTAAATTTAATTTTTATGTATGTCGCAACTACATTAACAAATTTCATAGCATCAAAAAAAATGATTAAAACTTTTTATTAAGATGTTTTGCAAAGACATTATCATTTTTCGAGTTTAAATTTTAAGGTTCTATAAGAATATGTTTTCTAATCATAACAAATTTAATGGGCAAAGCTTATAATGAAAAAAAAAAATAATAACTGTAGAGGGTTAAAAATATGCGTATAACTGTGTACAAAATATTCCCATTAGTAAGAACACATTTTGATTATTTTGAATTGAATTGATATGATTTAGCACTAAAATCTGAGATAGATAAAAAAAATATTGCAGGTGAAGATGAACTGAACACTTTAAAGTGATGAAAAACAATAAACTCTACTGAGACATTTTCATAACTTAAATAGAGAAAATGTAAGCTTTCATATTACAAGGTAAAATACGAGTGCTAAAAAATTGATTGAAAGTTGGTTTAGTGATACTATTGATTTAATGAAATGATTACAATTTGAAATGTATAAAGGAAAAAAGCACAAATAAATAGCAATGCTAAGCATTAATTATGCAATCTCTATCACAAGTAAGATCAGAACATTCTACAGCTATAACACATAGTGTCGACTGTTATCCTGAGTTTATTTATCCAATATTATTATAAATGAGCCTTTATTTAAATTAATCAACTATGTTTTGACACGATCTCTTATTTGGTGTCCAAGGTAGAGTTCCATGGATATTCGAGTAAGACGATATTCATGAATCATACAGTCCTTGTTAGAGTTCAACTTATCATAAATATTCCTGCAACCCTTTTCCTGGGGAAATCAGAAAAAAAAAATTGAAAAAGCTTCTGATAACTGAACTCTAAGAAGGTAACTTCATTCACAAAATGTGCAAGTTACACCACTGAATTGCATTGTTGAACAAATCTATATCCGTATTAAATAAATCAATAGTCTTTAAAAATATATTAAGTTTATAGCTGTTAGAATATTTATGTTAGAATATTTTAATAATTTCTAGAATACAATTTTCTATAATATTTGACACCTACTTATAGTATTTGAAAAAGAAATAAAAATACAACCTAGTATTTAGAAAAATAAAGTATATTTCCCTTTATGCCAAACTTCTCTGGTGCCATTTTACAACAAAGTAGGCTAAATTTTCTTCAGAAAGTATGCTGGTTATAGTTTGAGGTCTTCTTAGCAACATGATTAATATGGTTTTCAGGTTTAGAATTAATTGAGAATTTAAGGAAATTCAATAGCTTAACTTTGTTTATTCAACAGCATTATACGTTTAACTATTCTGAATAACCATTTGTGTTCAGATATACTATCATTTCTACAATAACTATCTACTACCATTACAAAATGTACTATCATCTTGCACTCGCATTGAAGATGGTGCAACAAAACTGTATGAGCAGTGCGTTTCACTTCTAAACATTTCAAAAATGGATAGATTTGTGATCTGAAATTATAATTATTAAATTTATTAATAATACAAGTACACACTTATATTTTTTATAACTGCTTGATGTGGCAATATATGTGAGACAATAATTCTATAAAATAAAATAATTACATGCACTAATTTTGCAAGCACAAAACTTGTTTCTGGACATTACAAGAATTAAATGTAATTACATTTGAAAGATTTCACATTTCTAAGAGTTTTAAGCTTAAATATAGTTATTTAAATTTACTGAGTAATGTAAAAGCATAAATTTATAATTGGGTTCATTAAAATCTCATGTATTTTATATTAGCCAATTATATATTATTTTTATTCATGACAACCAAAAAAGTTTTTAACAGTTATTAATTTGTTATTAATTTATAATCTAATTTTTCAACTTTCCAAAATAGATTTACTAAATTCCAAGGTGTTAAATAAACTATTTATTTCACTCAAATTGAAAAACAATAGATACAGGTTAAAAATTGATATTTAGAATAATTAATTTCATACAAAATTATTTAATTAATATCAAAGTATGCTATTAATTATTTCTCTTATTCAAAACAAATATTTTTACCTAAATTTAAAAAAAAATAATAATTGGAAATATATTTTCAAAAACCTTCATTGATAAAAATGAATTAGACTAGAGAAACGTATTTTCATAACCTACTTATAATTATTTACAAACTTATTTATTTATTACAGAATTTAAGAATATTTGATTATATACTCATATATTATATTAACTGTTTAAATTTTCCATAACCGTGGGCAAGTTCATCTAACTTCCCAAGGACGATGGCACTGGAGCCGAATGCTCTCGAGTGTTTTAATTGCTCCATTAATAATAAATTCAAGACCCGTTCACTGACCCATCAAATAGTTCCCTTGATGGATCACTTACTGGCACACTGCTTTCTCTTCCAAATAAGAACTCATCCGAATATTCATATTCATATCTTGTAAAATACTTTATCTAAAATCTTTTGATGCATGCAAAATACCTTCAATTTGTCATTTGTTTCATAGACCTTATTGCAATTTAAAGTTTGTAAAAGTAGAGAATATAGTTTAATTTAATATATTTTAAAAAGATTCTTGCTTAATAAAGGTACATATTGTAATATACTAAATTCAAAAGAAATTTCAGAATTAATTGAACAAAGAAGAACATAAAAAACATCATGAAATAAGATCTTTAGTTCTAAATATGTTTACTGTATATAATTTACATTGGTAAAGATTGCCAAATGTTCGGTGTTTGGCAAATGGGCCAAATGTTATGGATGCTATGATTAATAAAGATCACAAACTTCAAGCTGATCTAAGACATTACAAAAAATTATGATAACTTTACAGTATTTTACAGGAACATTCTTGAAATTCAAAACATGTTTTACTTTATAATTTTTTTTTTAAACATTCAAATTATATTGTGCAAAAATTGAATGTTAAATAAATGTAGTGTAACACAGTTTTGGATAATTTGCTTAATTTAAACAATTCTTTTACAGTTATTTAATATTTAATACGTAAATTTCAGCTTCGTAACTAAGATAAAGTAATAATCACAGATAATAGGAGCAAAAATAAGAAGAAAGAAAGAATTAAAAAAGAGAAGATAAAGTTTGAGGTATTGTGTTATTTTAAATACACTCTGCCAGTATCATACGTTTAAATTTGATAATAGAATAAGAATATTGAAATATTCATATGCAAAATATTTTAAATTTTTTTAATAGATTTTCTTTAATTTTTTAACTATATAGTTTTGCATATTCTTCTAAAATTTTTAACAATAATAATTTTTGAAATTATTTATTAAAGATCAATTAAAAAGAAAAATCCTTTAAATCGGATAAATTAAAAAATAAAAATAAATGTAAAAAAGCACCATAAAAATTAAACAATCAGGGCAAAAATTGAAAAATTGGAGGTTGTTATATTCGAGCCTTATTGCGTCCGTATACCCCATATAATTTCTTTAAGGCAAAACATCAATCACTTTTTGCAGCAATAAAAGCAAAAATCACAAAATTGTTTTTAGTTGGCGTTGGTCTGTAAAACATAATTCCGTCCTACGAACAATATATATCACTCATTTTAATTTTAGGAGCAACAAATGATTTACAGTAAAACCCATATTTTTTCTCACAAACATGCTAATTGAATAATTATTTGTACTAATATGGCAATTTAAGAAACTTTTCAGATTTTGGCGACAACCTCACTAACTTATATATATATACGCCATAAAAACGTCTTTAATTTTCGATTTTTTTCGAATATCATTTAGTTACGATAAGTGTTTTCATTACATTTTTGATTTTAAACCAATATCTCCTTGTAGAAGCTAATATGGAAATGAAAAAAAATAAAGTATAAACATATAAATAATTCATTAAATTAAAGTCTGCATATAAAATTAATTTTCTTGAAGTTTATTAAGAAAACACTAATAATTTACATTCATTTATAAAATGATCCAAACTTTATAACTTCCTGTTCATAAAATTAAACAGTTAACCAACTTAAGAGCTGAGTTATTTTTCTATTTTACTATTTGATTAAAGCATAATTTAATTTAACCTGAATTTCATAAATGCAGGAAAAGCTGTTCAAAACGCTATCGCATTAATTCCTATCCAGCCATAAAATCTTCTGTTAACATCAGTAGTTACCTCATAATAGGCAACACTTTGGCATGATTTACGAAACATAAAATATACGGCTCATGTAATGTGCTTCTAAAACACCTCTCATGTTTATCAAACAGTGACAGTTTCAAGTGTCCAAAGTAACGATTTCCATCGCCAACAATGTAAGACGCTGTTTACTGGCGAGTGAAGTAGGACATGTCAGTCTATGTTATTGTATCGGAAGCCTTTGTATTATACAGGGAAAAAATACACAACTAATAAAGAAAAAAATAAAAGCACTCCATATTTATGGCCCATAACTTAAAGTAGATGTCCTTGTAATAGTTCCTGAAATTAGGCATATAAAAAAGATATTAGTCATTTCTGGATAAAATCCTAATAAATTTTTTCATTCGTAAACAAAAAATGGTACTTTTCCATCATACCCCCGCTTTCGATCGAAAAGAAATAAGATGCTTCTTACGGAGAAGGGAAAATAATATAACCTAGATATATTTATTGGCTTAAAATTTTATTTTAAATTTAATGTACTCAAATTGAATTTTTTTGAGCAATAATTGATTAAAAAGTGATAAACATTGATAAACAAGGTAAATGCTAAGCAAAACTAAAGTTAGTTGGTGCAAAGGATTGCTTGATGATAAATTTTTTATGAAATATTTTTACATAAATTCACGAAATTTATATCTACTTTTGACATTTAATCCCTATAACGATGTGTACACCAAATGTAAAATTATTGAAACAAGTATAGATGCATATAAAATTATAATAAAATCAAAAATACAAGGAGAAAGAAACTTAAAAACTTTGAAAAAAGTTGAATGAGAATATTTATTAATTTTATGCCAATAGTATTTTTTTAGAAAAATTATAAAGGTGCTTTGGATCTTGTTGCTTGCAAATTTGAAAATGATCTTTTAATTAGTAAATTCTAGAATTTCAGTCATAATAAATAAAAAAAAACTGGTACTTAAATACAATTACAACGTTTTAAAAACGTAAATAAAAATTAATAGTAATTTTTTCGCAGTTGTAAACAAAATTATTCATTTAAAAATTTGATATTTAACTTAATGACAATGGGTATCCGTATTAGATAAAAATAAATCTTAAGCAAATTATCAAATGCATGTGATTATTACGACTCAAATAATAAAAACAAGAGCAATCCCAAACCAGTAAGAAATTATAACTGAGGTAACAAATTTTTAAAAATAGGTTTTATTGTTTTCTTCTAGCGAGGCTGACAATATTTGAGGTTCTCTACTCGACTTTTCCAATTGAATCGTAATTTGGTGGAGTTGACTTTCTCTGTACACACATGCCATAGGTACCCCCGTTTATAGGGTAGGCAACCATTCACAACTCATTTATATAGGAAAAAGACAAAGACAGAAAAGAGGAAATTATATCCCTGCCCGAACTGGGATTCAAACTTGAAAAATCCCTACTAGCAGTCAGGTACGCTTACCACTCTACAGGTGGGCGGCTTTAGAAATAGTTAACATCTAAATTAAAATCTTCAAAGAAATAACTAGTTTATAACTTTGTTAAGTTAAAAAAATTAACAACTGATTATTTTCGGATAGCATAACAAAATTGATAATTATACTCGTGTAAATCGAAATTGGTGTATAAAAATTGGTAGGAATTACATTAGCAGATGAAGGGTACATGTGGTAAACCTAAAAATTAAACTTATCGAAAATGAAAACTAAATTTCTTCTTGTCAGACAAAACATGCTATGTTCTGAAGATGTCCAGAGAAATATTCGAAAAATTAACGATTATAAAGTTAGAATATTGCTTTTGATCATTGTAATCATTAAACTAGCTAATTTGAAATCCAAATACATTGCATATATCACTAAAATAAATCATTAATCGTGTATTTATAATTGTATTAGAAGTTTTAATGAAGGTATATTTTCCCAATCATCTTTATGATAATCATACAGATTTCAGATAACGAAACAAAGCTGGATTTGATTCTAAATATAGTGAATTGAAAATAATCAGTACTTAAATCATTAAAGTTAAGAACTAAAAAAATCTATTTTATTTTGAAATTAATTTCAAAACACTTCTTATTAAAACGAATATATATGATAACGAATAAAATAGCTTTTAATGAAATCAGATTTTTTAAATTTTTATTTTCAGATTTATAATATTATTTTTTAAATTAATTTTTTTGCATAAATTAATATACAGCTTGCGAAATGATAAATATAATCATGATTAATGTGACTAATGCTTATTCATAAGGCAACATATTTCCGAGCATAAATTTTTTTTTATCTATTATTTTAAGTAATAATCATTAATGTTTTAAAAATGCTTTATAAATTGTTTGCTTTTGTTTTAAAAATGCTTATATATTCGATGTTTTAACAATTCAAATGTTTATAATATATGATGTCTTAAAAAATTCATTTTACAAATTCCACATGCAAGCAAACAAATATATATTTAAAAAAAAAGTAGGTGAATAATTGTTATATTAAATATAAAGTCCGATTAAGGGAACCAGTGCTTTCTAATATTTATTTTTAAATCAAAAGCTAACTATAAGAAAAGATTCCCACTTGTTTGCTTTACATTTTAAATCAAAAATACATATTAACGTAAACAGGAAATACTTAGTTTAAAATAAACAAAATTCTAATAAATAAAGGTTTGGAGCAATCATATATTAATTTAGAGAAAAGACGTTAGTATATGCATATAACATAAAATCAAAACTTAGAAAATAGAGAAATGTGGAAGAGGACCAAATGCACAATCGAACACATTCTTCACAAAATTGGACTCAACACTTTATGTATCGATATGTCTGATTGTCTATTCCTTTTGTGTTTATTTTTGGGAAGCCGTTGTTCAATGGAAAATAGAATAGTTTCTGATTTACACTTACTTTCTGCATTTCATGTTTTCTGAGAAAAATTTATGATGGAATCATGTTTCGAGCTCACCGTTGCCAGGTGGTTGATTAACTTTCTTGGGAGTAGAAATTTCGAAAGCTACCACTTTTAAAATGCTTTTATATGTACGCATGTGTGTCAGAATGGGTACTTGGGAATTTTCCAAATCTTGCCACTCCTTCAAGTTCGTAAATAGAAACCATTGAGACTAAGATTGCGATATGTCAATTAGACTTTTTGGAAGATAAACGTGCAGTGGATGACAGCCTTTCAACAGTAGAGCTATCAACTTCATGAAATCGGATGCATTTGATTTTCACAATCAATCACCCGATAAACGGCTAAGTCGTCTAAAGAAAGCAATCAAAATTGGTCAAACGAAAGCCAACTGTATATACGTCCAATTTTTTTATTTGTTGAATTTGATGAGTCTCATTAAGTCTAATTCTTTTATATTCAAACCTTACATGTTGATAGCTACTAGATTTATTAAAGAGTAAGAAATATGGGTTTTGTATTTCTATATTTTAGATTTAGTTTTCTTAACACACCTCATCATCTTGAGTTTCACTTTAGAGAATTAACATAGGAAAAATCTAATAGAAAAGAGATAAGCAGTGTGATACCATAATAGAAATAACTGCCAAGATATGAAGGTTACAAACTATGTATCAGTAGTGCTAACTTGGATTCATTTTGATAGCTGGGTCCATAGAAATCAGGTACTGTCTGAAACTGATAAACATAATGAATCTCAGTTGAGAATAAATTCTGTTTAACGAATACTTCTGTGCAAGGAAAGTTTTTGTCATTCCTAGAAATTAGGGGCTTTAATATCTAGGGATTTATTTATAAAAAAGGATTATAGGAAGATGACATGTTCTTATCACTAACATACAAGTTAAAACTTAAAAGAAAAATTAATAAAATAATCCGACTCAAGTCTAATGCTTGCCGAATAACAGCTGCCGTACACGTGCTCATTTTCACAATTTAACGCTAATAAATAATATTTTTCTATCACGAACGCATAAAATTAGAATTTATTATCAACATAATATCAGGCAATCAGAGAAAATACATGAAAAGAGCTTCAATTATATCCGTTTAATATTTGATTTATTGCGCCTGAAAAAGCTTGGGTCATAAGCAAAATTGGGTCATTCATCAAAAACCTAGACATAACAAGAGCTTTAAACCACAAAGATAAGTCATAGCTGTGATCAGTAATACTACAAATAACCGCCAACGCATGATATCGAGCATAGAAATCTAATTTGGAAGAGGGGGGGGGATAAAACCAATTCAGGAGGAATATAGCTCTACTCTTTCTTTACCCAATGGCATTCTATCTCATGACCGATGATATCACATCGAATCAATCAGCGCAACAGGCAGGAAATCCGCTTGTGCGCATGAATACTCACGCTCAATCAGACCGATTAAATATCTGGAATCTGTAAATTGAAACTGTTATTTTTTCACCCTCCCCCACCTTCTGACCTGTCTCTCACCCCTTCCCCAGTAACAGGTCTGCCGATTGGGAAATAGTTGCGCAAGATTGTTTGAATGATGGTGGTTATATTACTAGATTTAGGATTGCTTTTCTTTCCGATTTGTTTATTTTATGTTCTTATCGCAGAGCGAAAAGTGATGTAATGACTTGTTCCGAAGTAATGGATATCTTTTATAAACATGACGAAGCCTCAATTGGTTCTTATGCCATCCAGTTTTTAAGTGTATCGCCAGATTTACATCCGGTGATTATGCAAAAAATCTACTGATTCAAAAAAACAGTATACGTTGCGTATGTTTTGTTTATAAATTGTGATTTGCAATTGATGTCAAGTAATATATAATTACTTCGAAAATTTTTATTTTTGAAAACCGGTCATGAAAATCGAGGTCACAAGTTTCGATTGTAAACATTTATTGTCAAGCTGCGTTATTAAGAATTAAGTTGTAAATATTTATTTAAAATTTTATGGTGTTTTCTTTTGACGCGTATTTGACTAAAGTCAATGACCAATAAATGTTTCCTGCCGCATAATTACATGCTGATAAGTATTTTCACAGTGACAAATAAAAAATAATTAATTAAACTAAATAATCCTTGAAAAAAATTAATTTTGTATTTTAAACATTTTATGTAGCAAACAAATTTATTAAAATTTTAGATAATTTAACAAAAATTTGAAATAAACGTGAAAGGTACACCATAAATTATACTTGGCTAGTTTCCTTAAGAATTTGTAACGTAGCATGTTACAATGAAATTTTATTTCAATCAGTGTGTTACAAGAAAGGCAGCTCCGCCATTTATTAAGTTCATTGTTGCATTTGACTAATAATGAAAAAGTAATTTTCCATTTTTTTAATTGATTAGCCAAATCAATAGATCAATTCTTAATGGGTATGATATTTAAGTTTCAATAAATAAATACTTTATTCAATATTTTGGCTTCATATACTGATCATGTTTCAAAAGCATGATATATATGTTGCCAGATATCTCATTTGACCGGGGAACAGATCCAATCGGTTTACTTTCAAGTCTTGGTAAAAATTAAATTCGTTTTTGTGGATGTGCAATAAAGTCTAAAAATAATTAACTGTGAAGAATTATTTAGATTCATTTGTCATTTATTTCTGTACTGTAAGTGAACTATAAAAGAACCAAGAACAATTAGAGTAATTTAGATGAGCAAGTCAGTAACAGTATGAAAGAATTTGATGGCTTTTATGATAACTGTCTTGCATCTTTTGGAGATGTCAATCCGACAAAAAAAAATGATGTTGGTTAGAAAAACGCCTATTCTTCGGCTGAAATTATTGATAAGTCTTCTTAATGTTTCCGATATGAAAATAAACAATGTTCAACAATTTGACGAAATGCTTGCTAAAGAGTATTGGCTCTTAAATTAAAAATCGTGGAACCAGAAGAGATCAGCAGAGGTGTGAATATTTAAATTAAGAAAAATTCCGTTTGGTTACTTCAAGGACAATACCTTCAGCTTATCTGGGACATTATCAGCAGTTGAGAGAGTTTTTACTTTTATCAACAGCGCATTGACTGGTGATATGTAGTCTTGAATACCTGCGACGCTGGAGGCCGTGAGTACATATGAGAAGTTGTGAAAATTATGTTACATGTTACGTTTTAGTTAAATATAAGAATTGTGTTCTAATTATTACAGTAGCTATAATATTCGCAGATTTTTATCGAAAAGTAAAGACGTTTGCATAGCATATAGAAGTTAGTAAGGTTGTCGCCAAAATCTGATTCTCTGGTAGTTTAGCATAGAAGTTTAAGCAAAAATAGTCTAGAGCATATGAATTAAACATATTTCAAGTAAATAAGAGGCGCTATTCAGTTGGATATATCCCTAAAGGATTTATTCACCACAATTACTCAATAACTATAGTTACAAAAATTAAAGTAAGAAACGTAATACGAATTAACGGTCAGGGCTGTCGATCATCGACAAATTGATTTTGATTCTCCATTGGTTAGCATGAACTTCGACAAATAATATGACTTGATTTTGAGCTTATTTGTTAATTATGTCATTGTACTTGTACGGGGAACACAAGGGAAATATTGCACTTGTGTAAACTAAGCCCACAACTTTTTTTTTTTTTTTTTAAATGAAACAGTATGTTGTTTAAAATATGTTTGAAAATGAAATTCTACATGGAAAATAAACCAATAACCATGTCAAAGAATAAGCCATTTTCTAGATAGATTAGAAACAGGTATAAGCTAATACTCAAATTTCCCGTTTTATTATTGTTCTCCAAAGAAACTGTTGTGCATCACTATAATTTCAACAAACACGGTAGGAGCTCTACGCTTCTTTTTAAGTGCTAATGCAGTCGACGTGTGGCAACCATTCCGAAAAGATGACGAAAATTAGTTTTAAGTGAACGAAACTTTCCACCCTTTTACGAATCATTTTAATGAGGAATGGAACACAAGTTAAGGAACGATCCACGTCATCGAAAACAGTCTTGGAAAAGTTCACACCATGCAGATCCAGCTGCAAACTTCTGGCAACAAGGACAATTACTGTTGTGTGGGTGGGAAGCAAAAGTTTGATAAATGACACGGCAAAAGGATTGTGACGTTAAAGCGGGTGGGGGCAAACCCCTTTAACTTACGCGCTCTTTCCGGAAAAGCGATTGGATTCTTTTCTCTAAAAAGAAGTAAAAGGAGCAAAAAGAATTATATTTCCCCTTGCGGAGGAAAGTTATCTTTTCCAGTGCGCTGTTAAATAGAGGTGTGCATCTCAGAGAAGGGTGGGAGAAAGGGGTGAACTTAAGTCATTAGCAGACGATTCCAGGAGTTCAGGTACTGTAGGCTAAAACGGATGCCATTAATCTGCAGAGTGGTTGAGCATGCGTTTTCTCTTCGACGTTGAGCCATAAATGGTTCAAAACTGTTTCGTTGCTGTTGGTTTTGTTGTATTCGTTTTTGAGAGCAGAAATATTTAATTGGAACATGTACGTGCATTTTGAAGGTGTATCGATATGCTTAAAATAAGATATCTGATATCTTGGAAGCAGATATATTTGTCAGTATAATAGATGAGTCTTGAAAATCTTAATTTGGAACGTAACTACATTCGTGTGTGAGTTACCAAATATTCATGTTTGTCACGGAGAGACATACATATTTATTTATGAACAAGTTATAGGAAAACGTAAGAGGAAATGAGATGATTTATTAAAATTCCCTAGTTAATGCTAATTAAATGGTATTACAAAACAAAAATAACAAAAAATGTGAATGAAATTTTATTATTTAATTGCCTTAAAACACAATATTTTTTCAAATAGGAAGATTTTGTGGCTCAATTTTAAAATCATTTGAGAAAGTGAGAGACATACCAAAATTTGGTGAAATTTAAACATCTTAATTTTAATGTAGTTTTTGATGCTTAAACATTGTGGTTTAAACAAAATATTAGTTTAAAAGCCTTTAATGATGCTTGTACAAATTATGGTTAATCAACAATCTCAAGAAATATATTTTTTATAATTTACCTTTCATTTACTCTTTTTTAAATAATCAAAATGTTTAAATTATAAAAAAATTTATCATTAAAGAATTATCAATTAATTTACTTCTAAATATTAATTAATGTATTTATAAATGAATATTTTTTAAAATATAATAATAAAAATTAATTATTAAGCTTATAAAAATTATTACATTAATTAAATGTTGATGAGCTTAAATAAATAAAAAAAAAATTTAAAAATATATACAATAATTTATATTTAAATTTTATAAAAAATTTTCGCGCTTTTTCAAAATTTCTGCAATTTTAAAAATAAAGAAATATTTAGCAAAAATAAATAAGTAAAGTAAATTTTTCGTTGGCGAGATATTCATATTCGATACAACTTCTCATAATTAAAATTATTCATTATTTTCATCACATGAAACTATAAATTACTAAGCAATGATGGACATTAGGAATTACACCAATTGATTTTTATATTATTTCCCGAGACAATTCCCTGAAATATTTATTTAGCATTTCTAAAATGTTGATACATTTCATATATATATATATATGTGTGTGTGTGTGTGTGTTTTAGTTAATACATATACCCGAATGTTCCCTTTATTAAGTTTTTAAGCGAGTGCTTATAATTCGATATAACGAACTATCATATCAACGAAAGATATTGTATGCCATGTCCGTTTATGTATTTCTTGTAATAATATAAATGTGCTCAAGATACTTTGTTTACACATTGATAATTATAATCAATAATCACTTTTATTTAATCAAGCATTAATATGATATAATATATGTGAAATACTGTGGACTTTTTCTATATGTTATCCATCGAGGTTGATATTAGTTTACCCTTTCTTATTGAAATACATGATTATTATTCGTCTTTTGCGAAAATTCCTCCGAACCAGCAAGACAACCCCTATACGAGCTGAAAGGAATCTCAGAATAATTATATTCTGTTACCGATAATGCTTCAGTGTAAAATGGCATCTCCTAATTGTAACACCGATTCGGATGAATTTTAATAATTTTGAAGTATTTTATATAAAATAATAAATTTAGTTTTAGATGCTTAAACATTGTGGTTTAAACAAAATATTAGTTTAAAAGCCTTTAATAATGCTTGTACAAATTATGGTTAATCAACAATCTCAGGAAATAAATTTTCCTTATAATAATAAATTATATTTTATATAATATATTATTATAAGGAAAACACAATTATCTCCAATGGTTCCAGACCTTAGTATTAATCACTTTAATTAATGCTCAGAGAATCTAATCTTTTCATTACTAATTATCGAACAGTATACAGGAAAATATAATAATTAGGAAGCCTATTTGATAATACTAAATCAGTTTTATTTAAAAAAAAAAAAAAAAAAAAGCTTGGCAAAACCTGCATAGTAATATGCAGTCTTATTAATGTTTATTCCTTTATACCTTTTAATGTGTGCCTGACACTTTTTCCACATTTACATATAGAATTTCTTTAAAATTTTACCATCAAGTTAACATAAAAGCATACATATAAGTGTCTTATTTTCCTTAACCGAAAAAATAAAGTTATTAGAATAAAGTCAGTAATTTATAAAATGTATTGTCCAAAAGAAATCATTTTGTGTGAACTTTTAATCACATATTACATCTAAATAGACTTTAAATGTACAATTTTGGTTGAAATATTAACTATGTTAAAGGAATAATACGGCTCAGGAAATAAAAATATTTTTATCTGTGTGTTAGTTTAGCAATTTTACTTAAAAACTATTTAACTTCTAATCGATCTGCTACGTCGTGATAACTATAATAATTACCATTGTTTCCAGTCAAATTACCAAGAAAGTATAAATAAATAAAAGGAAGCATACAATGCTATGGAAAATAAAAATAAAATAAAGATCCTTGATCTTATACTAAAACATTTAAGGTCCACCATATTTGCAAATGGATATTATATAATTTAAGATTTGGTTTCGCGGCTCAATAAAATAGTAATAGTAATCATTTTATTAAGCCTCGTCTTGTATTAAGAAAATTTTGTTTTTATAGATGTATGATATATTTTATCTTTCTATTAATTAAAGATTTTATTTATATTAAAAAAGTGTAGTTAAAGCCAGAAAAAATAAGATTATCCTCCCACTCACGAATACTTCAAAAAGCTAATTAAATAACAATTGCAATTTATCTCAGGTAGGTATTCTTCAAAGGACTTGTAGACTACTTTTCCCGTAATTTTTCTAGTGTTGTCTAGCTTCCCTTGACCTTGAAAAGGGATATATTTAATAAGACGGTATTATAGAGAAGAAGGAAACTTAAGTGTTTCCTTCAAAGAATTTCTTCACTATAAAAGAAGCCATTGACTCCTCACTCTTATTAAAGGTTTTGATTCATATAACTTAAAGTAATTTTAAGTGAAGGAGAGAGAGAGTTTTTTATGTTGCAACTATTCTCGGACGTAAGATATAGTGTAGCTCAGAAATAAACCAGAAATATAATTAGAATAAGCCTTTGAGACATTTATATTGTTAATACTGTCGATCCTGTTTATAAAATCTAAAAGTTTAGTTGCTATTATCAACTTGATAAAAATTATTACAAGTTTAATATGAATGTGTTTAATTTATAAAGATCATGATATTAAAATTAGAAAAATGATATGGTATGTAGTAAGACACACACATCAGAAAGAGGTGATAAGGATTCCTGATTATTAATCCTAGGACTTTTAACTGAACTGTTTTAAAAATATAAACTCTAGTTTTAAAATATATACAATTATGGATACGCGCCAATTTAATGATTTAAACAACTGTGTGTGTGTAATTCTCCATTCTATAGTTAATTTGTTTGCACGAGCACTAATTGAATTGGGACTTTTAGCTTCAATGGATAACGATTCACTACCAATATGCACGCCTTAAATGGGAACCAAACTCACGAACTACTGAAATATAGAGATGAGAGTTAATCAATAAGTTGCCAATTCGACCATTTTTCCGTAGTATTTCAATTCTAGAAATTATTAATTTAGCTTAGAAATCTGACTAAATAAATTGAAACCCTCCCACTAATGAAATGTCTGATTTTCCTTTTTTACAGTTTAATTCTTTGAAAATTTGTTTAAGTAGTTTATTTTAAAATGTCTACAAAATTGCTTTCTAAAAAACATTCTTTCACTAAGTAAAATTATATCCGTCTCACTAGCATTTATTTGATTTTAAAAATTAATATAATTAGAAAATTTAATTATTTTACTTTTTGAAAGATGACAAAAAGCAGAGTGAGAGCTCATCGTGGTCCTAGTGGTTGTTGCATAAGCATGCTTCCCTGTACCTGAGTTGAAATCTACCAGTTAGATAGAAGCAGTTGGGTGGAGGAGTCTTCGTAATTTTGAAGCAGGGACCCAGTAAAAGATCCCCAAATAATTTGCCTGACATTCTCAGAGGTATCAGCTCACTTGGAAGTCTTTGCGACACGCCAGCTTTAACATGCCTCAGCTTCCATTAGTGAACAGGTCGGGATTCGAACCCACAGCCTTCCGATTATAAGAACGACGCCCTAAGTTACCAAACCACAGTGACCCCTATTTATCGTGGGCTAGTGATAGGACAGCACTCTTCGAAACCAAAGATTTCGATCTCAGCCAGTGTTGAACAACAGTTGATGGATGCTCCACTACTTCATGTCTGCGAGCATATCAGTCGAGGTGGGTGCTTTAGAGTTTTCCAAGCTTCTTCATTTGCCTCATATGAATAAAAACTTAATTCTGTGGCACGACAGCCCATGTGAGCCAAGGCCTACAGCGATCTCTGTTTTCGTGACCAAGAGGCCCTGCGTGCGAAGCATATATCCCGATTAGGTGGTCAGCCTAAAGCGAAACACCTCAGTGTTTAGTTCCCAAGCATACTTGTTACCCACTGAATGAAGAGTTGAAAGGCTGGGTCGACCTTTCCCAGCCTGGAGATCAAACCTCAGACTGGTGTCTCGGAAGCGTGACACGTTACCATTAAGCCACCGTGCTTCACATCATGTTCTTATGGCCCGTTATTTGCGAAAACATTTTCCAGAAGGTAAATTTACCCTGTGGATAATAAAATACGTTGGAATGAGTGATCTTCTGCCGTAAGATTGTTTACTGCGTGGGGTAAAAATACTGGAAAGTAGAAAACAGTTTTATCTAGCTAAATAATATGCTTACTTTTTTTTTTATCCATTTAGATGCAGTTAAAATGTTAACATTAATTTCAGACTAAATCATTTGACTGTACTTAAAAATAAGAAAGTTATGTATAATCAAAACAAATTCTTAAGAAACCTTTCAAAATAATGCTCGAAATTTCAAAAGGGAACCTCTCATTTAAAATCACAATTCATTTTATAACTGAATGGAAGTTCGAGGAAATGAAATCCACCAACAGAACTAAAAGGTGGCGAGCACTTTTAAGGGAAGATTTTCAGGCAAGTAGACTCGAACCCTTTGCCTAATGTATCGTAATTTCGGGATTCCGTTAAGGAAAGCCCAGATTTCTATGGCGGTGGCATTCATGCACCATCTAGGACACTCCTCCCCCTTACCTCTTGAGGAAACCCGAGACGTTCTAGCAACCCCGGGCACGAATTATGCATGCACAATAAACCCGAAATCATAATCTAACTCGTTTTAATATAGAAGACTTTAAAAGTTTTGCCTCCCCCCTCCCAGGATGGAATTCGCTTTAGAAATGGGCGAGTGGGGGGCGATTCGCCTCTCTTCTGCGAATTCATAGATTAAGTGACTATAAGAGGGGGGATTGTTGGCAAAGATTCTACTTTGTCCCCCTTTCCCCTACCGACGAAATATTTTACGTTTAAAGGGTTTTAAAGCAGGGGGGATAGAGAATTGTTCCTTATTCATGGCTTTTAATTTGTCAGACAGCAACGGTTTTTGACAGGGCGGAAAAGACGTCGGGAGAAGAGGGCGTGAAAAGACTCTAAGGGGCGAGAGGGGCGGTTAAACACCCAAGCAAATGAGATTGCACGTTTTTAAAGGTTGGCATTTACGGTATTGCGTCTACCATTGTTGTTTACTGATATCTGTAGTGGGAGTTTAGAGAAATCGCGGCTCTTCTATTAGCACACTGCTTGATGTGGAATTTCAACCCTTTAAAAGGAAAAGGGGCCGGGAGTTAGAAGTCGAGCAAGTTTAACTTCACTCTCGCGGTTCGTGGAGCAGAAATTTCTAATTCAAACCTTAACAAATGGAAATGATTAGATTTCCCAGACCTCGAAATTACAGGGTCTTATGGGCGGGGAAGCAAACTGAGATCGTTAAATACCGTTAATGATTTTCCACATCCAGAGAAATGCTTAGTTACAGAGGCAACATTTTTGTAATTCGATTGCGCGAATTTGGACGTTTATTTTCAGATCTTACTTGGGACAAATTTTTCAGAATGATATTTAATATCAAGATTACCAAATTTGAAAATCTCTACAAACTTAAAAATTATTATATTAGATTAATTATGCTATTGGTTTTCTCTTCTTTTTTATGTTATTTTATTTAAATTTAAAGTAAGTTCGGAAAATGTAAATTGTTTTGAGTCTTTTTTTTTTCCAGTTAGCATTATAACAAAATAAGTAATAAACATTTTCCAGGTTTCTTTCTTGTGACATGAAATGGTCAACTACCCTTGAAAATTCTTTTCTATAAAATAAATGCTGAAGATTTTACAGAAAGCTTTTGTGCTGCTGTCTGTTCCTTATGAGATATCAAAGACGGGTGCAAATAAGGTGCTCCGCATGGTTAAGAAATTTGCTTTTGAGATGAACGGAAGAGGTTTCTCACTGCTCATTTCTGAACATTATCTGAACAAAGATAGATAGAATAAGTTACAGAACCGTGACTTGCCAGTGTTTTTTCTTTGAGAGAATTTTCAGTGTTTCTTTCTTTGCATTAACTTCCTACTATTAATAATAGTCTTGTATGACTAAGCGGATGTTACATATGGTAGTCTGTATTGTGTTTCAATAGTACTGTTAGAATTTTAATTATACTGTCGAGCTGGCAGTACTGTTAGTACGATATGTATAACGCTCAAGTTTCGTCATTCACGCATTCGAATCCCACTTTTATCGTGTATGTACGTAAGGATTTGGAATTCACTTAAAACTGTATTTTTTAATTTTAGTACCAGTCGTACTAAAATTGAATGAAGCAAGGCAGATAAATCAAATCAAATTGGCACATTATAAAGCGGTATAAATGGAAAGATAAGAAAACAATTTAATGTCTTTTTGTACATTACAAAGCTTGATATGATCATTACTTTGCTACAAATAATTAATTATCTCTTTATTTTATAACAAACTGAAGCTTCTCCAAATTAATAATATTAACTAAATACAAATATAAATTAACACCTTTTAAGTTTATGTAATTTAGAAATATTAATGCAAATTTCTTGTTTGAAAATTAAATGCCGAAGATGAAAATATCAATATAATTCACAATTCAGACACCGAACAAATTATTATTTTTAAGGCTAATAGAGCTCTTTTATACAACGGTGTTAAACAAAACGCAAAATAATCTCGCGTAAAGAATCGAAAGCCACGCATATAAAAATGAAGGAAACTTAGAAACACACCATAAAGCCTCTAATAATGCACAACCAAAAAGAAATATAATTTCGAAAAGTATTTAAATCTTTAATACGGGCGAAAGCAATTCCAGGAAAGAGATTGGTTGACAGGATTACGCGGAAACTATATCATCCCAAGGACGTCGAAAAGAATCCCCATAAAGTTAACCACTTGAGAAGTACACCATCGTAAAAGGAAGTACGGCTTAATTTCATTGCAGTGAGATGTTATCAGGAAATATCGGCGAAGGATTCATTGATGTGAAGCAGAATGAACATGCATATTTATTTTGAACATCATATTACATGCGTGTATCCATAAGAGTTTAAAATATTTCCTTCATTTTAGGGGGAAAAAAAAGAATATTTATCCATAAAAGGAGAAATTGATATTGATTATTCTGGCGAGTGATTCATTTTATAGGTATGGGTAATTATTCGTAGTGTTAAAAATTCTATGTGAATGGAAATTGGTTGTTATTAATTATACAATAGAGAGAGTCGTGTTTTTAATAAATTGATGAATAAAATTATTAGAATAAATTAAAATAAATTCCGAAAGAGTTTAATTTATTTCTACATCTTGACTAAGATTTTCATTGCTGCATGTAGTCCATCTGAGCGATGACTAGTTACATTTCCGCACGCGCGCGCGCGATGATATGTTATATAACAATACATAACATACTGACGGGGAATTTATATTATAGATTGCAAGCTGCATATGTTTAAAAGCAAAGCAAATATAAAAATGTGGCATTCAAGTACATATTTTTGGAAAAAAACGGATAATTGTCCGTTTTCTTAGTTTTTTGGACATGAGGTGCTTGGTGTTGGGACATCATTCTTTAGGGAAAGAGGTTCTTGGTTTGATCCCAAACACTGTTAATTAAGGGAATAAATGTTACGCTTTTGCATTCTGCATGCATGTCTGTCAGGGTAGGTACTTGGAAGTTTTCTTGGCTCCCTTCTTTGCTACTTATGAAAACTCCTCCAGGAAGGCAAAAACGAGTTAAAATGTCTTACAACAGCTTTAGACTGTTAAGCAGTTCAGAATGCGGGGTCAGATTAATATTTTTTAGTTATTTTTAGATTGCCCTTTGCATTGGAAGAGCTCAAATTGGTGATCGCAATCATTGATGGACATGGGTACAGGGTTTGTATTTTCAGCACGCACATTTTCCTTCATGGTAACTTGGAAATTTCCATTTTCAACCATTTGATATTTGAATATAGTCTAACAGAATATAGCACTTATAGGGATGTTCAAATTTCTGATCTTCGATTGCGTGATTAACTGTTGAGGATGTTTAAGAGCACATTACGATTATGTATTAATAGAAAGCTGGTTCAGCATAGTTGAAAATTTCACTAAGATGTAACCCTACTATTTAAAAAAATTCTTTTCCAAATGCCCAGATGACTTGGGATTTTTTTTTCCAAATGCCCAGACGACTTGAGATTTTTTTTCCAAACGCCTGGAAGACTATGGATTTTTTTGCTAAGTACCTGGAAGACTTGGGATTTTTTTCCCAATTGCCCAGATGACTTGGAATGCATTCAGCACTACAGGAGACGAAAATGATGGCCACTTATACATTGGGTCACCCAGTGAGTGGACAATCTTTGCTCTGAAAGTGAAAGGATAGAGAGAGTGAAAGGAACATCCATATCCAAAACAGAATGCAAACTCGTGACCTACTGCTTGAAAGTTTGGGACGCTAACAACTCCGCCATTGGTCGACTTATGAAAAAAATTCCTATTAGTTACTTGGTTAGTTTAAATTTTTAATGCATGTATTATGTTCGTGTATACACAAATAAAACACGAATTTTTATAAGAACTTTTAGAATAATCAAGAGTAGATCATTAAGAAACCAGTTTTTTATTTAATAAATAAATATTATATTTATCACATAAACCAATAATATTTAGATGTTTCTGTATTTGCTTCTGAGCGTGTTGTTCAAAAATATTATCTGAAACCATAAAAGGTTAAAAACTACAAAAAATTCAAAATCTTCAATTTCCAAGATTTTTTAAAGGAATTCTTTGTTTCTATTTCAAAAAGTGATTTTTTGAATTAAACCAATATAGAAAATAGTTAAAATGCATCAGGAAAAACAACTTTTCTTCAATATCTGTCAGGATGACTGTTCCAGCTTTTTATCTCAAATCTGATACATTCTTAGGGGGGTTTGATTCCGAAAGCATGTAAAAGATTTAAAAATAAAAGTTGGGTATTCACAAAATTTAAAAAATGCGTGTCAAGGAATGTTATCGTCGATGTATTTAGACTGTGAAGAGAATTCACCACTTAACATAGTTTACCAAATAAAGAATTTAAAAGACGTAACCCAAATACATTCAAGTATAAATAGACACAAATATTGATAATCAATTAATTTGCGCTCTTATAGAAACTAAAATATTTCTTTGCAGGCTGGTTGGAGCTTGTTTATTGTAAATACTACTATTTAATTTATTCGTAAAACTCATTTCGTAATATAGAGAAATTACCCTGTTTTTTTTATGAATTTTGATAGGATATTTCATTTACAAAAATAACCAGAGAAACTATTTATTCAGTAGAATTTGTAATGAAATACACATTTTTCTCTTTTTTACATTGTGTCATTCTCTTTCAGTGATCTTCATTGTTCTAATTAAGCCGCATGGTTAGCAAATTTCGTAAATACGCATGTCTAGACTGACAGTAGAACAAAGCAGACTACGTTCAACATTCCATCTTCTTAAATAAAACCGAAATGGGCGTACTTCCTCTTTTTCGGAAAACTGCAAACGGGAAAAACATTCAAAAATGATACATCAAAACAGACAGTCCTTAAACGCCTACACGACTTTTCCAATAAATAAACAATGCCCATTGTATTAGTACCTACAACATCCACACGCAAGGTAGGGGAGGCTCTTCAGGTATCCTAAGCTGTCAGGAACTACCATTCCACGTCAATCCAACTTGACGGGGCGCATGAAAGGTTGGACAGACGAGGAGGCTTCCCTTGACGAGCTCCTCCGCCAGGTGGCTCGCAATATCCAGTTACGGTCAAAGTGAGCCAAGAACTCTAATTATAATTCTTTTTTAGAAAGGCAGCTGCCTTTGTGGGTGTTCATTGTTTGAGAAGTGCGTGCACCTTCTAGACGTCTAGCTCTGATCGATATCCAAAGCAAACCAGGGAGAATTATTTGCTTACGGGGGTAGAAAAGCATCGGAATTAATGAGATGGCATTCTAATTGGTCGGACATTTTTAGACTAATTGGAATTTCATTCGGTCCGATCTCAACTCATTCGGAGATTAATGGCGGAATAAGCATAAAAAGACATTTAGTACTGAAAATTACAATGCTCATTTAAAGGGAAAGGTTGATATAAAATGAGACACGGCATGGCGAAATAAATAAAATAGATGGTAATAAGAGAATATTAACAAGGAACATCAATATAAAAGTTAAATTCTAGTTTAAATTATCCATTAGTTTTAAGTAAATAAATTATCCATTTTTTAAATAGTAACAGATGTTTCTCATGGTTTTGATTTATAACTATAAGTTAAACAATTAAATTAATTCATATAAATAACATAAATAACCATATCTTATCGTAAAAGTAAATAAATAATCACTCATTAATTTGGGATTCTTTATAGTGAATTTCATTTAACAAATGCAAAAGTTTTGGTAAATAGAATGAAACCAAATTAAAAATTAATAACCAGCCTTTATATAATCTAATCAAAAAAATTTACATTAATGTAGCAGGTTTTTTATTTTGATATTATTACATTCAAAACTTTTCCTGATATACTGAATATAATTTTAACAATAATTTCTTAAATGAACCGTAGAATGTGTTATTTAACGAAATAAACAATTCCGGAATAAAAGTAGGGAATTCTACTAAAGAATATATTAAAATAATGGAGCAAATGAAATGAAGTAGTAATTTTGCTGACTTGGAGATACATATTACTTCATCTATATAATTCATCTATATAATTACTTCATCTATATAATTCATATGTGACTGTAGCATGTAGTTTGCATCGAATGAAATTGGACCACACACAAATTTCAACATCTAACACAATTTTAAGTCTGTTTTAAAGAAATCCTTAAATAATGAAATATCTATTATTTTGACTACTGAATAAGTGTGTCAATTAATACAGGAAAGTAATAATAATATAATACGATATGAAAATTAATTCATCAGTTTTTAACATTTTGTAATAGATAATTAATTCTAAATATATTTGCTTTAAAGGATAAAATTTTGAGAAACAAATTATATACATATATAAATTTCCTCTATTATTAATTTTGAAGTACTCTTGTTTCCTTATAGTACGTTTAAAGAATTATAAATGTTCAATCTTCTTAGATGTCTTTTTTGCTGATGTTGTTGCATTACACAATCAAATGAAATATATTCAGTTGCACAGAAACTTTAAAGAAAAATAATTTTCGAGTTTTAGCACTCTCCTTAATTTATTCAAACGAATAATCATTTAAAATAACATACTCATATTAAATTATTTGTGATTCAAGTGAGAACAATTCCGTTACTAAAATAGTAGAATAACGCCATTTTCAATTTTTCCAAAATATTCAAAACACTATTTTCCTCGTTTGTAGCTTAGGAAAAGAGAAATATAATTCTCAAATGTTTATTTTTTTTACTATGAACTAAAGGCAAAATCGACAAGTTCAAGAAAATAAATGAAGTCATCTTGAAGCTACAAACTTCGACCGTAAAGCAACAGGGGCATGTTGCTGCAGCAAAAGCAGGGGGTGCTGAAAACACCAATTCAGATTCTAATAGACCATTTTAAAAAACCACAATTTTTCACTTCCTCCTGTTTGTTATACAGACATATTGAGGAGGGGGTAAACTTTTTTATACACTTCACGACACAAATTTTGCCCTTTACTATCGTTCGCTCGCTTTTCCAAATCTACTCCCTGCCCTTTCCTTTCCCCGTCAAAAATTTACGAGCAAGACTAAAATTTAGCAGTAGCAGGAAAGAAAAAGGACTGAGCGTGGCGAGAAAGAATATCTGGAAGTATAAAGTTGGATTTATATATACGGTGGATGATGTTAAAAGAGGATGGGTTGCAGATGCAAGTTTTTCTGAAAATCAGACAAGCCATTTTTGGTACTACAGACATGAAAACGTTTCATAATGCTTGAACTAACGACAAATGAAAGATCAGATGATGCTCTGTTTACATAAAATAATTCTTGACAGCCAGTTGAAGATGAGTTTTAGTAGTGTGCAAAACTGAATTCTAAGTAATCTTGCATGTGTCCAAAATTGCACTAACTATTATCAAGTACCCTGTGTGGTTCATACATAAAAACATGACACAATCTCTACTAACAGAACAAAACGTGGAAAAAGTATTACGAATTATGAATATTGGCATTTCTGCTAAATTATTTTCTCACAAGCTCAAAATGAATATATAATTATTTAAAATGATATTCTCTCTTAGTAGATTAAAATTTTGTTCAAATTATAAACTACAGCAATCAATGCAAAAGTTGGAAATGTGTAGTTTAAAAACCTTTCGGTGAAAAGACACAAAATAAAATATTTGTTTATGGAATTGAAGGAAAAATATCACCACGAAAATTAAAAATTATATTCGAAAGATCATAAAAGGAGAGAAATATTATAGCAGACGAAACAATCACCAGAGGTCACAACAGAGAACGGTAAAGATAATTAGACATAATACGACTCAAACAAAGACTTTAATTAGATTGAAAAAATGACTATTGATATTTATGGTTAAAAATAATAATAAAAAGTAAGTTTTTTATCTGAAACGTTTTTATCATTATCCAGTAGACAAAACATTGAGGTGTTCACCTATTTCACACTGCAATTTTAATGTTTCAAACATGTATATAAAAATAATATATAAATAACATTATTT